>CM064513.1:9666084-9788352 GCA_032716605.1 Paralithodes platypus
CACCACAGGTTCTACATAGTCATCCTCCTCCACAAACACGGATGTTAATGTATCATTCATAATTTCACCATACCCGCTCTGTCTTCATATAATTGACCCTCTACCCTAAGCTTTGTTATTTTGTCCTTTATTTTTGTTTTGCCGTTGATATAACTATAGAACAGTTTGGGTTCTTTATTACATTTGTTTACTATATCTTTTTCAAAGTTCTTTTTCTCCTCTCATATAGTCTTGA
Organism: Paralithodes platypus; assembly: GCA_032716605.1. Lineage (NCBI taxonomy): Eukaryota > Metazoa > Arthropoda > Malacostraca > Decapoda > Lithodidae > Paralithodes > Paralithodes platypus. The sequence goes on from CM064513.1 coordinate 9,666,320, forward strand.
CATAGTTGTTTCTAGCATTCTTATACTCATTCCATTTTTCCACAGTGTGTCTCCTTCTCACTTTATTCCGTGCAGAGTCCTTTTTGTTCTGGGCAATGTGACATCGCATGTTAAACCACTCTTTCTCCTTAGCCAGCTTTCTATCCTTAAATGTTGGTACATATTTATCTACCCATACACACACATTATCTGTGTGTGTGTGTGTGTTTTACTGTAGTTTTTGTGTTACCATAGGTGTGTGTGTGTGTGTTTTAAAAAAAAAATAATAATAATAATAAGTCGGCAGCCAATGAGGCAAAAAATATTAAATAAATATATACATCCGGTACTATAATATATATATATATATATATATATATATATATATTGTATGTATATATACACTCAGGCACATACCCCATAGTTGGGGGTGGCCAACTCGGTGCAGACATATTAGTTTCATATTTTTCCATTAGTTATCGAGAAATTAGCTGCAAATGGAGTCAAATTTCCGTCAAGATAAAAAAATGGAGTATAGTTGATAAGCATGTGATGAAGAGATACTACACTGGTACTCTGAAAATGATCTTGTGAATGAAAGCAAAGTGCTGGTATTGGACATTATGACCAAGTACATAAAGCAATATGAAAGAGAGAGAGAGAGAGATACTATACATAGAGGAGTATTAGAGAAAGCGAGAGAGAGACTGCATAAAGAGGAGTATATATGCGAGAGAGAGAGAGATACTGCATAAAGAGGAATATAAGAGAGAGATATATAGATACTGCATAAAGAGGAATACAGGTCTCCCTGGATTTACGATTGGGTTACGTTCTTCAAAACCCGATGTTAAATAGAAAAATCGTATAGCAAACCCACAAAATTAGTGGGGTAAATGGGGATGTGTTCTGGGACCAGCCCAAACACCTATAAACCTATAATAATATCGTAAATCAGGGCATCGGATAGTGAGGGAGACCTGTATAAGAGAGAGAGAAAGAGACTGCACCTAGAGGAATATAAGAGTGAGAGAGATAGATACTGCACCTAGAATAATATAAGAGTGAGAGAGGGATAGAGAGCATGTGAGAATGTTAACAGGTGCAGATAACACCTGTGCCTGACCAGTGATACTGTTGGGAACTAGGATACCTCGGTTCATTATACACCAGTTCCAACACCACACCATTGGAAGTGTATTGTGCCTCAAACTCTATTTACATTTCTAAGAGGTTAATGTGGTATGTATTAAATTATTAGGGTGATTGTTTATTTTTTTATTTTTTTATGCTATTTTTGTTTAAATTATACTCTCAGCTCAGCCGTGCTCAAAGACTCTTATTTACTTCTCTTAGTAATGGCTCATCATACGTTTCCGGGAGGTTAGTGTGGTATGTGTTAAAATTATTGATTGATATATATATATATTTTTCTATCGTTTTCATATTTGTTTTTCTTTATATTTGATGAGATACGTTTATGATATAGGTTACCCAGACTACCCAGGTGGCGGGGAATGAATGAAAGGATTGCGAAGAATGAGGTGAAAGAAGCAGTGAGACAAATGAGAGCGGGAAAAGCGGAAGGTTTTGATGGTATTGCTGTGGAGTGTATTAACCCTCTCACATCCTTATGACGCAGAGGTTGCCAGATTAGCAATAAGAAATAGATTACTCTCACTCTTATAATTACCTCTCCAAAATTAGTTTTCTGCCCACAGCTAACTCAAAGACAACTGCAGAGTTTGAAGTAAATAAACTAAAGGTTTATAAATACCACGGACGGTAACAAAGGCTTTAACCCTCCTGGCCCGGGCAGGCTCTCAAAATGACAGGGTGGGCTACCCGGGCGATCTGGCCGAAAAACGTCTAGGCCTAGGCCTAGTTTAGTTTAGTTAACTGCTAGAAATTTCCCACGCATCTATAAATGTAGTGCGGTTTCCAATCTGTAGACTGGCGTTGAGTAGAGCTCTCTATGTCAACTGGTTCAGTTGTGATGACGATTTCAGTGGAGAGCACTTGCAGGCGATGTTAGCAATATGACGATCTTTTCACTACTGAAACAACGACATACAGACATACAATAACAAACGAGTCTTCTCTTTCTTGTTTTCGGAGGTGCGGTGACGTAACGATCGGCTTTGTTTACATGCGTCGGACGCACGGCGTTCAGACCAAGCTGAATAGGCTTTCAAGCTTACAGATTTTAAAATGACACCGGGGCTCCTGCCCTTAATTCGTGGTGTCATTTTAAAATGACAACCGGGCCAGGAGGGTTAAAGTATCCCTAATAGGCTCAAAAATTGCGTCAGGACGTGAGAGGGTTAAGAAGGGTGGAGAAGTGATAATAAATTGGCTGGTGAGACTATTCCATGTGTGCTTTGTTGTGTCAATGGTACCAGTAGACTGGAGGATTGCATGTATTGTGCCGTTGTACAATGGGAAGGGAGACCGGCAGGAGTGTTCAAGTTATAGAGGTATTAGTTTATTATCAGTGGTTGGAAAGCTGTATGGCAGGGTGTTGATAGAGAGGATAATAAAGGGTACGGAAGATGCAATAGGAGAAGAGCAGTGCGGTTTTAGGAGGGGAAGAGGGGGTGTGGATCAGATTTTTGTAGTAAGACAGCTATGCGAGAAATATTTAGAGAAGCATAAGGAGATATTTTGGGCTTTTATGGATTTGGAAAAAGCGTGTGATCGTGTTGATCAGGAAGCAATGTGGAAGGTACCAAGGATTATGAAATTGGAGGAAATTTGTTAAAAGCAGTTAAGAGTTTTTTTATGAAGAGAGCAGAGCATGTGTTAGAGTAGGAAATAATGAGTTGAGTGAATGGTTTGAAGTAAAGGTTGGTCTGCGACAGGATTGTGTAATCTCACCGTGGCTGTTTAATGTATATATGGATAGTGTGGTGAGGGAGGTGAAAATGAGAACTATGGGTAGAGGATTAGGTTTAGTAGGAAAGAATGGTATAGATTGGGACTTGGGCATTGAATCAGTTTCTGTTTGCTGATGACACAACATTGGTGGCGGATTCTTAGGAGAAACTGCAGCGAGTAGTCAAAGAGTTTGGTATGGTTTGTGGGAGGAGGAAGCTGAAGGTGAACGTCAATAAAAGTAAAGTGATGGTGTGTAATAGAGATGCTCGTAGAGTGAATCTATATGTGAGGCTGGATGGGGAACTACTGGAACAAGTGGAGTGTTTTAAATATCTAGGAGGAATGATAAGCAGGATTGGAGGTATGGAAATGGAGGTAAAATAGAGAGTATGTGAAGGAAGGAAAGTGTTCGGAGCAATGGGAAGTATGTGGAAGGTGAGAAATCTCGTAATGAAAGTCAAAAGTGCAATGTATCCAGGGATAGTTGTACCGTACCAACAGTGATGTATGAAACATGGGCTCTGAAGAAAAATTAGAAAAAAAACCTGGATGTGATGGAGATAAGCTGCTTGAGAAGTATGTGTGGAGTGACTCGTAGAGACAGATTGAGGAATGAAGAGATACCTAGGAGAGTGGGGCAGCTGGAACATTTGTCGGCCAGAGTGGACAGAAGGGTGCTGAGCTGGTATGGACATGTTGAGCGAATGAAAGATAAAAGGCTTACAAAGAGGATATGTGAGTCAGATACAAGGGGAGGTAGAGGGGTAGGAAGACCTCCATTGAGATGTAGAAACTGTGTAGGGCAAGTGTTGGAAGATAGAGGAATGACTATAGATCAGGCAAGAGAAGTGGAAATAAACAGGAATGAATGGAGAATGCTAGTGAATAGTTGAGTGTAAACGCGGCCGTTTGGGAAAGGGGGTCGGGCGCCAGTTGGACTAGATAATAGTCCGTCATGCGCCTGGCCCGGCGAACCGGTAGAAATTAAGGGTAACGTACGCTTGGTTGCATGGTGGGCAGGCATTGTGGTGTGCTCTGCTGCGTGTCTGCCTGCAGAAATCGGAGCCTCTCCGGGAGATCTGGGACCTGAGACCCCAGATGGGCCTGGGTCTCTGGGTATTTCTCCTGGACGACCTAGATATGGTGATTTTGTGTTTTGTTTTTGTTATGTTGTGTTGTGTGGTTTTTTCTGATGTGTGTGATGTCCATGTTCGAGCTCTGTTTCGAGTCGGCCACCCCCATAAAAAAAAAAAAAAAAAAAAAAAAAAAAAATGGGGTAAGTGCCAGTGTAGCCTACATCCATCCATACATTCATAGGCTACATATTTAATTTCATGGCTAAAATCTTATACTGCTGTCTAAGTAATGTTTTCAAAATATTTACTTATTTTTTCAGATCTTTTTTAGGTTCCAAAATGAAACTTGTTACAGCCAACCATCAATCCCAGATTTGCACATGGGAGACTTTTTCTTCCTAATTTTCAAATAATTTTATTTATTATATTGTATCTATTCATTGTCGATAGTATCAATTGCTTGCTTTTGAGATTTCCTTAGTTTATTTGTACAATAAATGTAGGTTATTAGTAGGGTCACTTGAAGCATGCTATTCTTACAGGTACCTACCCGATAGCACTATCATTAGTGATAGCCATTTGTATTTTTTACTATTGTTAATGTCTTGTCAAGTTGCAAATTTGATTTTAATAGACATTTTTGACACTAATTGTAGTTTCTTTATTCATGCAGAGTTTGGTAAAATTTACCAGAACATCCCCGACTTCACAAATCGACCATTTTTTTTTTTTTTTTTTTTTTTTAGTGTGTGATTAGTTTGCTTGGGAAACAGATTAACTTGTTCATGTAGTAATGTACACCCTATGTCAGGGGTGTCAAACATGCGGCCCCCCCTCCCTCTAGCATGCGGCCCCCGAACCAGTTTGGCCAAGTAGTGTCAAATATTGTATTTTCTTCAAGACATAATTATTATTTCCTAAATATATTATATGTTGGAACTATATTAACTTAAGTTCCAATTCTAGGAAGTATTTGTGTGAGTAAGTAGCTTATTGTAGATTAAATACTATTTCACCCTAAGACATTCTTCTTAAGCTGAATAAAATTGTCAACGGGTTTATGATATGCTCAATTAGGGGCCAGTGGGACGGTTCTTGCAGTCATGCTCAGTATGAGGCCCAAGACTACGGGGATAAAACACAACTAGTGCGACAGTTGCCGTAAATTCATATTTAAATAATATATTTTTATGTGTTTTGAATATTGTCTGAAATTGTAAAATCTGGATAATATGAAGCATTTATTTTGATTTATATTAGAACGGATGAAGGCATTACCATTATATTATATTTGGCCTGCTACATTAATCCCTTCTGTACCACCGACGTCTTAAAATTAATCTTGCTACTACTGTATTTGACAATTATATTCAGTTTCAAAAGGGCCTCCAGCAATTGATAGGCTTCGAACTATCTCACTTATTCCTTTTTACTACCACAAGTCCTTCTTAAACTGCACAAAATCCTCTAAACATAGCTATAATGAAATATAAAAGACGTTGCCGGTACAGAAGGGGTTAATGCGGCCCTACAATATTGTACCGTGTCAAATTTAGCCTGCCAGAGCAAATGAGTTTGACACCCCTGCCCTATGTGGTGGATTATGTTCTTTTATTTATAAATTATTATTTTACTTAAGTGTTTTTTCCACATAGCGGTTTTGATTAGTTGTTTTGTATTTTTATTGTGTTCGTATACGTTTTGGTTTGTTTATTTTGCAAGTTTTACATTATAATAGAATAGGCCTAATCTATTTATAGGTAGTGTAGTATAAAAGTTAGAAAGGCATCATGATACTAAAATATTTACTCCTGTATTTGTTTTAGTGTGGGTATGCCTGCAAGTTGTTGACACTACTGACGGTGCGGGAGGATGTCACCCCTTACCGCGCCCTCCAGCTCATGAGGCTCAAACAAAAACTGGGCTTCTTCGTCCCCATCTCACAACTTCTCAGGTCAGTGCTCTGGAAGTGTGGTTATGTCCTTATAGTACAGGTATTTACTTTAAGCCCTTCAGTATGATGATGCCCTTTTTTGCCTTTAATTCTGGCTAATATTAGACGATTCGATACAGTTTAACCCATCAGACCCGGAAGAGCTCTTAGGCACCCATAAAAAACAACCCCGAGCTACCCGGAAGGGCTCTGAGGCACCCAGGAGCTTAAAGCCTGTAAGCTTGGTGTGCGAGGCGTACGTCCGACGTATGTAAACAACAGCTGGCTGGACCGACACCCCGCATCTCCGACCACAAGAAGGAGTGCGTCGCTTGTTCGTGTGTGCCTGTATGTTATTGTTAAGTATCGAAAAGTAGTGTAAAGTGGCTGTTTTGCCATAAAGTTATCTCCAATGAAATCATCATCACAACTGAACCAGTTGACTTAGAGAGCTCTACTTAATGCCATTCTACAGGTACGAAACACATCTACGCTTGGGGATGCGCGGGAATGTGGAAGCAAGCAAAATAACAAAGATGCGGTAGCCTAGGCGCAGACGTTTTTCGGCCAAAACCCCCGGTTTTCGGGGAATATATATGGAATACATAGCCGGGGCTGGAGGGTTAAGAAGGCCCTGTGTTATTCAGATACCATAGTTGTTGTTGTTGTTCCCTAGGCTGCCTGGCCGAACAGCCCCGAGTCCCTAAAGAAGGCCATGGCCTTGATCGGGTTTTCCCACAGAGCTCTCAAGGAGTGTAGATTATGTTGTTGGTGTAAGTGATTGTGTGGATTGCAGTCTTCTATGATGTGTTGAATAGTATGGGGTGCTGTGTTGCATCCTGGGAAGGTGTCGACGACGGAGTTATCCAGTCTCTTCTGATAACTCAGAAGAGCTGTATCGTTCCCACATCTCAGCCTGGCCAGGTGGACTTTGTCCTCGCTAGGAAGGGAGGATTCAGAAGGAATTGAAATACCGTAGTATATACATTATAGAGTTCTAGAAGTTGATTATATGCTAAAGTAAATCGTCTAATGGTAACCAGAATAACCCTCTTATGTGGGGGAGTGGTAGCTTTCTAAACATTTGCGTGACAGGCCCTGTATCTAGCCATTACTGGATGACATCCATCAACATACCCATATTCCTCACCAAGCCCTCTATAACCCATCATCTCCAGACATCACCTTTTGCTCCCCAGAACTCGCCCCCACAACATCCTGGAGGGTGGTCAGAACCTTAGGCTCTGACCACCTCCCGATCATTATCACCACCAAAACCAGACTCACCCCAGCTAGCCACAAACACACATACACCAATTATAAAAGAGCTAACTGGGAAGCATTCACAAATGAGACCGAACAACACTTCACAACTCTAAACAGTACACCCATCACTAACATCAACAATGCTGTACACATACTCAATAAAACTATCCAAAACGCTGACAAGAAACACATTCCAAGAGGTAACAGAAAAAGACACAACCCCAACTTCACACCAGAAATTCAAAACCTCATCAGACAACGCGACATACTGAAACACTCCCCCGCACCCCACACACAAGACATCACACAACAAATTCAAGCACTCAACACCCAAACTAACAACAAAATACAAGAACAACAAAAACTAAATTGGAATAACTTCCTACAAACACTTGATCACAAAACAAACCCCAAAAAACTATACAAAACACTAAACAGCATCACACTTTCCAACAGCAACACAACACAATCACATGCTGCAATCACAACAACAGACTCTACTCCTTCATGTAAACAACAAGCAAACACTCTCATCAATCACTTTTCACATGTCAGCCACCTAAAACCTCACAAAGACGACCGACGTGTCATCCGACGTAAGAGACAATTCCCCACAGACCCTGACTATACACCCTTCACCAATCACCAGACAAAGCATATCATCAACAATCTCAAGCATTCACCCGCCTGTGGCCTAGACAACATAAGCAACATACACCTCAGACACCTGGGACCACAAGGCATACAAGCACTCACTAACATATCAAACTACAGCTATTCACACAACACAATACCAGACATTTGGAAGCATGGTATCATCATCACTTTCCCCAAACCCAACAAAGACCCCACGCTACCCTCCTCGCACCGCCCCATCACACTCCTTTGCTCCCCCTCCAAAGTCATGGAACGCCTAGTATTACAACTAATTACACCTGACCTACCCCTAGCTCCAACACAACATGGCTTTAGGCCACTGCACTCCACAAACACTCTTCTCACAGACCTTACACAAAGAGCTTTCGACGGCATCAATTCAGCTAGACCACCACACAGATCACTATTAGCCACACTCGACATTAGTAAAGCCTTCGATGCCATCCCCCGCCACAACCTAACAAACAAAATCTACAACACAAACATGCACAACAACACAAAACGGTGGCTGGCCAACTTCCTAGCAGGCAGATGTGCACACGTATCTTTTGCCGGTCAGTCATCTAAAATCAGAAACTTTCCAAACGGAGTCCCACAAGGACCGTCCTATCGCCCGCACTCTTCAATCTGTACATGCACGATATAACTACACCCAATACGCCCCAAATAAACTTAGCCTCCTATGCAGATGACATAACACTCACATGCACACACCATGACCCAAAAAGAGCAACAGATCTCCTTCAACCCTATCTCAACACACTACATGGCTGGTGCACTACAAACAGACTTAATCTAGCCCCAGCCAAATCCACCGCAACCCTGCTCACAAGTTGGACAGGAGAACACGAATACATCCCTCAACTCACCATAAACAACACACCCCTAACACATACACACACACCCAAAATCCTAGGAGTAACATATGATACTCATATGACATTCAAACAGCACACCACAAACATTAAAAAGAAACTGACACCCAGACTTAACGCCCTCAGGTCACTTGCTCACACAAAATTTGGACACAACAAAGAAACTACCACCACAGTATATAAACAATACATAAGATCAGTGATGGAATACGCAAGCCCAGCTTGGGCTTCTAACCTAGCTGAAACACATCATAAGACCTTACAGACTATTCAAAACAAAGCCCTGAAGATCATTACAGGCTGCACAGCTACTGCACCCACAGATCACCTACATCAAGAAACCAAAATCCTCAAAGTCAAAGACCATCTGGACATGAGAGGCACTCAATTCCTGGCAGCAGCCTCCACGAACCAAGACCACCCACTAAACTACATGGCAACACACCCACAGACACCAAGAAATATCAAAACAACACCCAGCACACGGTATCACACACAAATATTGTCCTCTCTCCCTCCCTGCCCACCCCGAACCAACTTCCAGAAGCACATCCATACTCATATCTCTCACCGATCCATCCACTCACTCACAGACAACACACAGCTGCATGCACGACCTCCCGAAATCCATCCTTCCGAATCCTCCCTTCCTCGCGAGGACAGAGTCCACCTGGCCAGGCTGAGATGCGGACACCATCCAGCTCTCCTGAGCTATCAGAAGAGACTGGATGACTCCGTTGTCGACGCCTGCCCGGGATGTAACACAGCACCCCATACCATTAAACACATCATAGAAGACTGCATTTCACACAACCACTTACGCCAACAACACAATCTACACTCAATGAGAGCTCTGTGGGAAAGCCCGATCGTGGCCATGGCCTTTCTCAGGGACTCGGGGCTGTTCGGCCAGGCAGCTTAGGGAACAACAACAACAACAACAACCACAGCCATTCTAACAGTACCAGTACCGTATAGTTAAACTTAAGCATTCAATTCATACACTACAAACAAGCTGGCCACCTCACAAAGGTGGGATATATCTGTAGTGTGGAAAAGAAAGTGACATGTGATGTGTATGACTTTCACCTGATAGCAGCTATTCTAATGTCACGATCCTGAGACTTCTATTCAGTCCCCTGGCTAGGAATTTAGGAAATCATTCTGCATTACCTGCTTCAATTCTTCCTCTCCTAGGCACACTACCTTCCACTGTCATGTTAGCAGTAACTTTTCTCACCCTATTGTCCTCTTCTCTTCTACTAGTAAACAATGGGAATATTAACCAGATTAAAATTGATGCGATGCCACCATACTGAAGGGATTAAGATTTTATTTTTATTACTGCCCAGGGTATATCAGCTGTTCCGGCCTGACTTGGTAGCTGGTGAGCTCTCTGACCGTCGTGTGGTGTCCGGATGCCCCAAGTCTTTCAATGAGGCGCTCCAGGCAGCCAACAAGCGCAGACAGGAGGGACCCATCTCAGCGGATGGAATGCACGACACAGAACAAATTTGGAACGAAATCACTAGAGCGGAAAAAGTAAGTAAAGCCTTATAAGTGGGGTAGTTTATGTTGGAGCCTGCATGGAGGGTGGGTAGGCTATAGTCTATTCACTGTAAGTAGGTGAGAAATCATAACTTCTATCCTCTGTAACTCAAAAAGGGCTAAAGCAAATTGACTGTATGATTCCACATTTATTCCTTGACTGACTCTTCCCTAATGGTTGTTGTTGTTGTTCCCCAAGCTGCCTGGCCGAACAGCCCCAAGGCCCCGAGCAAGGCCAAGGCCATAACCAAGCGCCCCCACAGAACCCTCCCTGCCGACCACAATAAAGTCTGGGTGACCCAAGCCACTCCATGGCTGGGAGCTGAGGAGGGTGCGGTAGAAATATTAGCTTGATTACTCTAGTTGTTATTGATTTACAGAGGTTAGAAGTCATAATTTCTCGCCTACTTACAGCGAATAGATTATAGCACCCATACCTCACATGTGGGAGGCCGTGAGTTCACTCCTCACTGGTTGCATGTTTTTGACACTCTTCCCCAATGGCCTCCCAATCCCTCTACAATAGCAGACATCAGCGGTGCAATAGACCAGTGACGCATATATAATGTTAATGGTAGCACCTGATCAGCATGATCAAGCTGATTACAGACAACACTCATAACCACAGCCATTCCAACAGTACAGTAACAATCCATGTGCACCTCACACAACTATAGGAGGTTGGGCTAGCAATCCTTCCTCAAAAAAGCTAGAGAATTGAATGAATTGCTTGGGAATATGGAGGCGATTCATTAGTTTCCACCCTCATGAGTATCAAGGTTCCTGGCAATAGATAGATAGATAGTTTATAGGAAGTAGGTGATTATACAACTCAATCACTACCAACTCCTTTGATTACTTTTGTTGAATGAGGTGAGAGCTTGGGGTTAGCCTTGGTTTATTGATTTAGTTATCACTAATTGACTGGTCTACTGGTCGAGTTGTCGCCAGAAATGTAAATTGGCGTCCTTTTATTAGAGCAAAGTAAATCAAATAGAGTAAATGTCTGGAAAATCAATTAGTCCGGAATCTAGCAAGGACCAATTTTAATGTCCTGAATAAGTCAAATAACTGGGATCCTTTATTTGAAATTGGCATGATACTTTTTCCCCTATTTTCTGGAGCAAGAGGTTGGATTTCCTTGCCTCTAGTAATATTTTTCCAAGAACACTAACAAGAAATTTTTTGGTGACTGCATGGAGCAGGGATACTGTTTTAAACTTGAATCCATGAGGCCTGGATATGAGTTCTTATTTGTCAATTATCCTCATGGCCTCCAATCCCTATCTGCAATGGTGGACATCAAAGGTGCAGTAGACCAATGTTGTATTTACAGTGGGAGTGATTGCACCTGTTCAGCATATGAAGCTGATTACACTATAGGTAGCGCCAACGAACTTGACAATAATCTTGATCCCTTAACTTCTCATAACTCAAAATGAATGAAAGCAATCGAGCTGACATTTCTATCACTTGGGAAGAGCCCACCAGGAAATAGGTGTGGAAATTTACAGCCAGTTTGCTCTAGGCCCTTTTGAGTTATGAGAAGTTAAGGGATCAAGATTATTGTCAAGTTCGTTGGCGCTACCTATAGTTTAATTAAAATGTAAAACTTGCAAACTAAACAAACCAAAATTGGGACAAGGACAATATAAAGTCAAATTAAATTATCAAAATCGCTATGTGGAAACAACGTTTACTAAAATGAAAATTATTAAATAAAAGAACACAATCCACCACATAGGGTGTACATTACTACATGAGCAAGTTAATCTGTTTCCCAAGCAAACTAATCGCACATATAACAACGCACTATCGTCACGTTAAAGGAAGCAGTCCAGTTTGGGAAGTCCGGGACGTTCTGGCAAATTTTACTAAACTCTGCATGAATAAAGAAACTACATGTTAAATGTCAAAATATTATTTAAAATCAAATTTGCAACATGACAAGACATTAACAATAGTACAAAATACAAATATTGATAAGATATCTATACTATTACAAAATAATATATAAAATACAGTACAGCACTCACTAACGATAGTGCTATCGGGTAGGTACCTGTAAGCATAGCATGCCTCAAGTGACCCCTATCAATAACTACCCTACAAATAACCTACATTTATAGCACAAATAAACTAAGGAAATCGCAAAAGTAAGCAATTGATACTATCGACAATGAATACATATAATATAAAGACAAATAATTGCAAAATATGAAGTAACAACAGATTTAAACAAAGAGTACTCTTTTAACAAGAACAATAAATTTAAAAAATCATCAATATTAATATTAATAATAGTAATAATAATAGAAAAAGAAAAAGATAAACAATAAATACAGACACAAAGTAAGCAGAGGTTATACAGGAAACTTCAAGTTAAAAATGCTTGATTAAAATTATTGATGTCAAATTTTAGAATACAGTCACAATAATTGACCCTAAAAAGATTAAATTTATGGAACAATTTACTTGCCTCAAAACCTCTGTCCACTAAGAGTCTGTATCGTAACCTAGCTCTAGCCCAAAAGTCATCTACTTTAGTGCAGATTTTACAAAATCTTATTAATTGGGAATAAAAACAATTATAAGTTATTTTACTATCAATATTACTACTAGGGAAAGGAAAGTTTATTACGTTAAAATTAAAATCATCAACTTTGTGATATACTTTAAGTATGCACTGTTCATTAACAATCTCTATTTATATCAAGAAAATGTTCAACTTTATAATTTACGTTACATTGTGTGAGGGGAATAGAATTAGGGTAAATAAGTTTAGCAACTTGATTAAAATTTAACAAATTGCAAACAAGAATATCATCAATATATCTACTATTATTACTTAACAGTTTAGCAAGTGCTAATTTTTCTGGAATTTTATTTTTCTTGCTACTGTCAACTAAGTCTTTTATATATTTAAATTCTAAAGCAAGCAAGAATAAGTCTGCAATTAAAGGGCTAGCATTTCCACCCATAGGAATTCCTAATATTTGTTTGAAAATGTACGGCCCGAATCTAACATAAGTATTGAAAAGGAGGAATTTAAGGGCATCTTTAAGTTTAGTTCTATCAAAATATACAGAACTAGTGGGAGTAGAGCTAAGTGATGCATTATTAAAATATGTATAAACATTTATGAAATAATTACCATTCCTAACGAACCTGTCAAAGTGCAAATCTATAATAAAGCAAAGCTCTGAATATACTAAATCTAAAGGCAAATTGGTATACAAAGTTGAAAAGTCGAAGCTATGTACCGAGGTAACTTTCGGCATGGTATTTATTTTATCAATAACTTCTAACGAATTGTCAACACTCCAATAATAGTTAATGCCAGTTCTTTTCATGATGGTACAGTATTACAATATCTTTTATGAGTACTTTTAATGTATTTTAAGCAATTTACGACTTGTTCTGATAGAGTTTTAGTGGTAGCAAATTTTGCTCCGGCAATAAAGCGATATTTATAAGGTCTTATATGAAATTTAGGTAACATGTATAATTTTGCAATGCACTTGTTCTTATCAGAAAGTTTAATATCAAATATTATATTTTTCTTGGTATGTTCATCGATTAAGTTATCAATATTCAGATTATTTTGAATTTCATAAACAGAATTACCGCAAATATTTTTACGTAATATGTTACCCTTAATACCTAATTCTTTTTTCATATTTTCAAGATAAAATTTCTTACATGTGAAGCTATAATTATTGCTGGCTTTATCTACTGTAGTGATTACAAAATGTTTATGTAAATTTATTAAATCAGCTTTAAGCTTATTATAATTATAGTCTATAAAATCTGAAAGATTAAATTCATTTTAAGCGAGAACATTTTATTTCTAATTAACTTAATTAATAATTTAGACCATGCTTCTAGTTCTCTTGCATTGCAGCACGCATTTTTTAACAATTTATCTTTTAATTTATTGACTGAAAAAACAATATCTTTTAAAATTATGTCCCATGTTACTTTATTACTCCCTATTCTAAATTTAAACCCTTTACGACATAGCTCCGCTAATTTGTCGTTTGCAAAATGTTTAACTAGTTCTACATCACCTGTTAATATGTGACATATCGGACTATAAATGAACTTTGCTAGTGCATCACGTCTGCTAGCTGGCATATCCATGACTCTTTCACACACGCATTTATTATTATTGAAAATATCATTATCTGAAAGATTTCCTAAAACTTTATTATAATTACAAATAATAGACCCAACAGGTCGTTCATATGAATACACTATTAATGGTTTGAAATCTTTACAACCATCTGGTAACATGGACTTAACTTTCTTTGAATTAATAAGACTGTTAACATTAATTTTGTCTAAAATTTTAGAGGAATAATTTAAAGTGGACATGACTTTATCTTTAATACGGTTATCTTTGGATTTCTTAGAATTAGCTCTAATATATCCCATAAAAGCAAAGACTATATTCTTAAATTTATTTGTGAAATTATGTTTATTTAGAATATTTTCTATAAAAGGAGCAAAACTTTTCTTTTGTAGGCCTTTCAATGAATCTTTTAATTTTTTAATTCCGAAATTTCGATATAATGAATATAAATTATTAACAATAATTTTAATATCAGACCTGTTTTTCTTTTTATTAAATGTATTTAGTCTTCTATTACCGTGTCTACCAGGTCTTCTGTTTAAAACAGGGAAGTTAAAATATGGGTTATTAAAATCGTTTTTTAATAAATCTTTATACAAAATGTTGCCTACATTTTTTATTTGATTGTTAAGTCCAAATGGATAGATGGTCATTAATTTTCCAATCCAATAATTTTCTCTATCTAAAACATTTTGATTACTTTGAACAATTTCTATAATTTTGTATTTACAATCAAATTTAGTACAATCTGTGTTAAAATGCTTATATAGAAGAATCTTGGAGTCTATGCCGTTCTTAATTCCTGATCTATGCCCGTAGGCTCTTTCTCTTAAACATTGCTCCGTCTTTCCAACATATTGTATACCACATTTCTCACAGGTTATTAAATAGATAACATTCTTTACTTTACATGGAGATGTTACATTAACAGAAGAATTTAGAAACAAAAATTTTGTATTGGTAATGTAACTTTTAAAAAATGTTTGATGTTCAAAATCAAATTCATTCACACAGAGTTTACATTTACAGTTATCATCGAAAAGACGCCGGTTATTTTCATTATTATTTTTAATTTTTAAGCTGTTACAGACAATGTGCATAATCAGTATACAATATTACAGTACAGTACGGTAATACTTCAACATGCGCTTCATACACTATACACAAGCTAGCCACCTCGCTTTGGCGGGATATGATTTGGCTGAAGTATGGAAAAAAAGATAGGTTTTAGAAAGCTTTCTCTAGGTTAGCATGTACAGTTGGCCACGTAAGTTCTTGTACTCTCTGTGATCTTATACATGGAATATAATGCACATGATTGAATTACAAGTGTAGTTTCTTATGCAGTGGTTTACTTATCTGATTAGTTAACTGATAATTTATAGACACCACACTCGCATTTCATTCATACTAATAATACTGTCGTACATAAGATCATGACGAGGAACAGAATTTATTTGGCCAACTGTACATTAGTCTGGAATGAAGGACATGTATAATTGTTCTGGAATGATAATGACTCAATGATATAATATTTAGAATAA
Organism: Paralithodes platypus; assembly: GCA_032716605.1. Taxonomy (NCBI): domain Eukaryota; kingdom Metazoa; phylum Arthropoda; class Malacostraca; order Decapoda; family Lithodidae; genus Paralithodes; species Paralithodes platypus. Next base: position 9,682,210 of record CM064513.1, read on the forward strand.
TTCCTATGAGCCACAATCAAGGTCAATATTTTCCCTCACTATGTTCAACTATCCATCCATCCATATACAGTACTCGGGCCCAATCCCCACTTTTCCGATTTTTGTTTTTATTTTTTATTTTTGTTATGGGGGGGGGGGGGGACTCAAGACAGAGCCAGAATAGGGACAACACAACAGAAAACAACGAACACAAAAACAAAATACAAATTCACACACATCTAGGTCATCCTGGAGAAGACTCGGAGACAAGGGTCACCAAGGTCCCTCCAGCACTTCCCCGGGCCCCGACCACCCGGAGAGGTTCCGATCTCGGCAGGCAGACATGCAACAGAGCGAAACCACAAGCGCGCTCACCACACCTCCAGGCGCAACCTTCATATAAACCATCTCCCCGGGCCAGGCGCCTAATGGACTATTATATAGTCCAACTTGCGCCCGACCCCTTCCCCCAAATGACCACGTGTTCACTCATCTATTCACAAACATTCTCCATTCATTCCTGTTTATTACTATGTTCAACTGCCTTATTATAATCGATATTATGTCAGCTACTTGTATAGGAGATTATGTATTGTGCCACATCTTTGGATTGTCTCTTGGCAATTGTAGCCTACACATGGAATGTTCTCTTATTTCTAAATTTTATTTTGCTAAAGTGTTATTTCCACATAGCGATTTTCTTTTGCCTTTATATTGTGCTGTCCCTGATTTGGTTTGTTTATTTTGCAAGTTTTACAAAATGAAAAATATATCACCACTAATGGTTTTGTTATTTTAGGTAAATGTATACCAGCGGCCCACAGCTGTACCTCAGCCCAAGACCTACAGATACACCAGAACTCTGGAGGAGAAGAAACAGAAGCTGATTTATGTCACTCAATACAGAAGGTGAGGCAAACTATTCTGGTATCAGCAACGTTGTATTTTACCTTTTGTTTATGATTATGACAAATTTAATTGTATTCTGTACGTCCCGGACTTCCCAAATTGACCAATTCCTTGAACGTGACGATAGTGCATTATATGTGCGATTAGTTTGCTTGGGAAATATATTAACTTGCTCATGTAGTAATGTACACCCTATGTGGTTGATTGTGTTCTTTTATTTATAAATTATTATTTTGCTTAACCCTTCCTACCCGGGCAGCATTTTATAAGGACACCGCGGCAGATGGGCCGGTACCCGGGTGTCCTATTAAAATCCGTAAGCTTGAAAGCCTATTAAGCTTGGTCTGAACGCTGTGCGTCCGACGCATGTAAACAAAGCCGATCGTTGTGTCACCGCACCTCCGAAAACAATAAGAAGACGTCGGATCAATGTTATTGTTGTGACGCCAGACGAAATTAGTGTCTGAAAAGCTCCGATATTGTCAACATCGCGGAAAAATTTGCTCCACGGAAATCGTCATTACAACTGAACCAGTTGACTTAGAGAGCTCTACTCAACGCCAGTCTACAGATTGGAAACCGCACTACGTTTATAGATGCGTGGGAAATTTCTAGCAGTTAAAATAAACAAAAATACGGTAGCCTAGGCCTAGACGTTTTTCGGCCAGATCGCCCGGATACGACCTCCGTCCTTAGGAGGACCTGCCCGGGCCACGAGGGTTAAGCGTTGTGTCCACATAGCGATTTTGATTAGTTGTTTTGTCTTTTTACTGTGTTCGTCCAAGTTTTGATTTGTTTATTTTGCAAGTTTTACAGTATCTTACAGTATCTTACAGTAGATCCTCTGGAAAAAGGCAAACTAGGCCTGTGTATCCAGCTCAGTGCCAGTACTTGCACTGCTGTGGTCGTTCACGGTGTTGGCGGCGGCGGTAGCAGACGCAACATTTTTACTATTCTGTATTTTTGCTTTATAATCAAACTTCAAATCTTGTCTTCCCCATGCTTTATCAAGATTACTTTCAAACTCCCTTATTGATTCGAAATCGACTACATACTGGGGCAGTGCGTTCCACTCATTTACCACTCTATCACAAAATGAGTTCTTTGCCTTTTCAAGCTTATTTCTTTCTTTGTAAATTTTCTTAGAGTGTCCTCTCGTTCCCTCCCGCATCAAGAAGATACCTTCACACACATCCTCATCATACATTCCTGACACTATCTTAAAAGTCTCTATCATATCCCCTCTCTTTCTCCTATATGCCAGTGTCGGAAGCCCCAGTGTCCTCAACCTCTGCTCATAGCCCGCGTTCTTCAACGTTGGTACTAGCTTGCTAGCTTTCCTCTGCACTTTCTCCACTGCTTCTATATCCTTTACCATATATGGAGCCCATACCTGGTTCGCATATTCCAGGCGCGGCCTAACCAGCGCTGTATAGAGATTCCTGAATATTTCTTCGTCAAGTGACACAAATGTCCTCCTTATCAGCCCTACAATTCTATTGGCTTTGTTTGTCTTTTCCGCTAAATGTTCTGAGAAATTTAACTTAATGTCTATCACTACTCCTATATCCTTTTCTGCATTAACCCTTTCACGCATTTATGACGCATAGGTTGCCAGATTAGCAATAAGAAATAGAGTTCTCTCACTCTTATAATTACCTCTCCAAAATTAGTTTTCTGCCCACAGCTAACTCAAAGACAACTGCAGAGGTTGAAGTAACTAAACTAAAGGTTTCTAAATACCCCTGATGGTAACAAAGTCTTTAAAGTATCCCTAATAGGCTCAAAATCGCGTCATATGTCGGAGAGGGTTAACTTCCTCCATCACTTCATACATACTGTATCCTACCTTGTCTATCTTGCTTGTCCCAATCCTCATGTACAGTACTTGCATTTGTTTGGATGAAAAGGCATTAACCAATGTTCAGACCATCCCTTCATGCCCTCCACATCTCCTTGAAGCAAACCCATATCTTTCTTACTCCTCACTCTTCTATACAGCTTAGTGTCATCTGCAAACAGGTATATCTCACTTCCATTAGTTATAACTTCAGGTAAGTCGTTGATAAATATAACGAACAGTAGTCCCAACACAGATCCCTGAGGTACCCCACTTGTAATTTCCCTCCACCCCGAGCCTATTCCATTCACCAGTACCCTCTTCCCGATCTTTCAGGAAGGCTTCTATCCATTTCACACATTTCTCCTCTATATTATAGCTTCTAACTTTCTCTATTAACGTTTTATGTGGGACCTTATCGAAGGCCTTCATAAAATCGCAATATACAATATAGTTTCTCTAGACAATTGTACCGTATGGAATTTTGGAATGGCCTGTGGATCCCTTTAACCCGGGAACTGTCGGGAGACTCTTAAGAGTTCCCCCGGCGGACTGCGGGAAGACTTAAGAGTAAGGGGAAACAAAAATCGATTTAAAACACCCCCCCCAAAAAAAAAAAAAAATGTTTTTGTTTGTTTTTTTTTGCCCCTGGGCCAGGCCAAATATCACTCCTCCACCTCCCCTCCTTCCCCACTTTCCTCCCCTCCTTCAGTTATCACCTATTTTCAGAGCTGGGCACTTTAGCCAACACTTCCGCAAATAGCCAATTCCGCCATGGCGGAAGTGTCATTTTGTTGGCGAATTAGCGTTGGCGCCAAAATGGCTGCCTATTTGCGGGTTTGAAGCTCTGGAAAGTACCTCCATGTTGCAAACCTCGAGTCCGCAAAATAAAAATTCCAGCCGCCAGCCAGCCGGGCCGCTCCTGCAGCTCCAGCCAAAAAAAGTCATGTGACCAAGCCAACTACCTGTGTTCTGGAATCTAGGCCTATACATCGGCTCTTCACGTTTGTTCACTTACTTAGTAGCAAGCGTCGAGCTAACACCTACAGCAGTCCAAGATTTCCAACCTGCTAGCACTTCAACTTTGTTTATATTTTCGGCCTATTGAAGTGAACATGGAGTCTACCATCATGCCTACCGCAGCTGCCAACAGCATGGGGAGCAGTTCACCACCATCATCCGACAGTGATTGCAGAGCATGCAGAAATCGAGGACCTAAGCCACCCCTGGCCCCACCTAGAAACCTTCTATGGGCCTGTAATTACCAAGAAGATGTCTCTGGAGAAGGGCTTTATAACTTTATAATCTAGCCTAATTTAAGAGTATAAAGTTAGGCTATCGTTAATTTGATTGATAGCCTGTTAATTTTTAACCTAAAATAATGTTATTAGGCTACCCTAATCCCATCAAAATGCCTCAAAGCATGTAGGCCTAGGCTAAGTCTAATTTCTATATAGGCTAGGCTATATAGCCTAGGCCTAGGTCTATAATCACTAATCCCATCAAAATGCCTCAAAGCATGTAGGCTAAAATGCTAAATATTGCATGTTCTAACTTCTAAATATAGCCTAGGCCTATAGGCTAATTACTAATATAAGTAATTTTATTAGGCTAGGCCTAGGCTACCCTAATCCTATCAAAATGCCTCAAAGCATGTACTGTAGGCTAAATAATATTGCATTTTCTAACTTCTATATATATACTGTATATAGGCTAGCCTAGGTCTAGGCTATAATCAGTCAATCACTAATTCAATCAAAATGCCTCAAAGCATGTAGGCTAAATATTGCATGTTCTAACTTCTATATATATAGCCTAAGTCTAGGCTATAATCACTAATTCCATCAAAATGCCTCAAAGCATGTAGGCTAAATATTGCATGTTCTAACTTTAATATATAGCCTAGGCCTAGGTCTAGGCTATAATCAGTCACTAATTCCATCAAAATGCCTCAAAGCATGTAGGCCTAGGCTAAATATTGCGTGTTCTAACTTCTATGTATAGGCCTAGGCCTATAATCAAACTCATTTTATTAGTGTCAAGTAAAAAGTGTTAATTTTGTAAGTATCATATAGGCCTAGACTAAATTTAGCCTACAATAAAATTGTATTAAATTTTGATCTGAAGCATTTATTCTGAGCATTAAAATTAATAGGCCTAGGCTACTTCCTATTAAATTACTTAATCTATCTAAAGTAGACCTAACTAGGCATATATAGCCTATTGCCATTCCCAAAGGGGGGACCACAAATAAATCGCCTCCTTGCACCTCTGTGATCCGGCGTAGCTCCTCCTGAATGGTGCGGAATTGCGAATACTGATTATTACTGAAGCACTCTCCCCATAAACAAGTTGCCCCAACGTTTTACTGCCCATGTGGACAAACTAAGTGGCCTATGCTATATATATTAACCCTTTCACTGCGGGTGACGTTCTGAAATGTTTTGGCAATTTACAGCAATTTCCAAGCTTTAAAAGCCTGTATGTATATCGAGGTCCATGGAAGTTGGGCAACATTATATTTAAGTAAATATATATATTTATTGACATTAGAGATTGAATTTATTGATTTACCCTTGATTCTGTAGTTTAAATTTAAAATTAATAAAAAACGGTTTGCGTTTGCATATTTGCATTTGAGGACTAGAAACTTCACAAGGTTTGCACATTTGTGTTTGCTGAAGTTATGATCTGGGTTTGGTGATTTGTGTTTGCTGACTTGACTTTTTGTTTGTGGTGCCCAGCTCTGCCTATTTTCCCTGTTATTCCCTTATTCTGTGGTTAATTTTCGTGCTAACATTAGCGAGTTGGTAGCACTGTTACCAAGCGTGGGAAAGAGCGAGAGAGAGACTATTGCGGAACAGTGTCTCTCCAGACAAGGGGAGGGGTGGAGGGTAGGGAGGTTGCCTCAGCCATACATTATGTAACTCCCGGCCTGTATCACCGATTTTGACCATCCAAACACTCTTTCCACTTGTTTTATTGTTGTAACCGGTTAATACCTTTATAATCAACCTATAATAGGTGCATATGGATAAGTATTAATGCTATTTATGGTAAAATAACGATGTTAGTGATGGGAACAGCTCAAATACGTCGGCACAGGAGTGTGGTGTCTCATACCCCCCATGCGCACTTCTTAGGTTAAAAGACAAATTTAGTTAGTGAATAGGCAAGTTCACACATGAGATTTTGTATTCAAGTTGTTAAAATAATTTGCTGGAATGAGACACAAATGCTTGTTGAGCTCATTTAAATGTTTACATCCAATCTCTACAGGTAAAAATAGAAAGATTTTATACAATATTGATGGGCCCTGGCAAGATCTCTATTTCCTGCCCTTCCCCATATCTGGCCATCAGCAAACAAATTAACAAAAATATCAGACATGCCTTGACTGTGTTCATTGAGGGAGTTTGTGGGGGGTGCTAAAGAAGGTAACTCTTTTTTGTTTTTTTGTTTTTTTATACAGGAATGCATTGCCATACAGTATATGAAGGTGAATGATAAGATAACAATTTATGGTGAATGTGAGAGTGACACCATAGCTGTAAAATTATACATTGATGGGATATTGAAGGAGTGGAGGTTAAGAAAAATGGTCATTGAAGGCACAAATTATAAGAGTAGAAAATATGCTAGGAAGAATTATAGAAATTTAATCGAGAAACAAGGATATGGATATGGTTGAAAGTTTTAAATATTTAGGCAGAGAAGGAATATGAGTGGTGGAGGCTTGTCGTTTCTATTAGTATAGTTCAACATGTTACAGTATTATAGTCCGAGTAATGGAAGAAGTTGCTTAACCCTCGGTACCCGGTAGGGCTTCCAGAAGCCCATAACAAACTCGCGCCGTGGGGCCCGGATGGGCTTCTGAAATCCATAAGCTTGAAAGCCGTGCGCCGAAACGGTTGTAAACAAAGCCGGTCGGAGCGACGTGCACCTTTAAAACCAAGGAGGAGTAGTCGGAGGTTTGTTGATATTGTCTGCTAGGACGAAATTAGTGTCTGTAAATGTCCGATATTGCTAACATCACATCAAAACTTTCTCCACGGAAATTGTCATCACAACTGGACCAGTTGACCTAGAGAGCTCTACTCAATGCCAGTCTATAGATACAAAACAGGGCTACATTTTGAGATATGTGTGAATTCTCTAGCAGTTAAAATAACAAAGATAGGGCTAGCCTATTACAACGTTTTTTGGCCAGATCCCCCGGGTTTCAGTGCTGTCCTTTAGAAGGCGAGCCTGGTCCAGAAGGGTTAAAGACACCATGGTCAAGTATCGGAGAAATTATCATGATATCATTGTGGCTTTGTAGGGCGAGCTGGATCTAATGTGGGTCTTGTCCCCCCCACCACCCCCACCACCAACGCCTAAAGCGTTATTTCCACATAGCAATTTTGATAAGCTCTTTTCTCTTTATATTGTGTCATCCCAGTTTTGGTTTGTTCATTTTGCAAGTTTTACATTTTAACCCACAGAACCCCAGCGACGACAACGTGTCGTCGGCAATGTATGTAACGCTAAACCCCAGCGACGACAACGTGTCGTCAATGTTAATTACTCCGGTCCTATGGCACCTAGAGGGCTCAGATTTGTATGGGAACTGTGTAAGTATCCCACACAATTTTGCCGATGGTTGAAAACTCTCAAAGTCCAACCGCGTGCGCGTGAGCATGCAAATACATGGTTTTGGGTGTTTTTGCCTTCAATTTTTTACTCTTGTAAAATCGACTTTCGGGGGCTCCGTAGGACCAATTTTTTATCTTTTTTATTTTTATTTTTTTGTGGTTTTTCCTTCATTCCTAACCCATTCGCTATTGTTTCTGGGAAGAAAAAAAATCAAAACCTGCCGGTCCCTGGTGGTACATTTATTTATAACTAGCTGGGGCTCAGTGGGTTAATGATCTATTTATAATAATAATAAGCTATTTATATTACAACAGCGACATCAATTCTTAACCAACGGGGATGTTTGTAACTTCTACTACCTGCCAGGCGGGCATATTTACCCTAAACGAGCTTCATTCCATGCTCTTTTTCATGCATAAACAAGAGCCAGAGTGTAATACAATTATGTATCTGTGAAAGGGCGATAATAGAGCTTTCCAATGACACCTGAATCATCCTTGTACGACCACGGGTTATCCTGTAGCGATCGCGCAACACGAGGGGGAAAACCCTAAAATACGGTAATTTCCCGAGTTTTTTCCTGGTCTCGCGAGGCCGTGGGTGTGGAATGTTGCAGAGGTAGTGTCAGTTGCGGCACTGGGTCCGTGCCGAACGGTCAGAGCCTGCCTATCGTCCTCCCAACGCGTGGACTCTCTCTCAGAGCCGATAATGTGCTCAACATCCCTTCCGACATACAGTATGTCGGGCACCGCCATTATTCTCTCGGCCGACATATGTCGGGCCCTGCGGCTTGAGTGTTAATGAAGAGCTACCTCAAGTTCCATTGAAGATATTAGTCACCACCATGTGCACCAGCCTATTTCTTGTCACAGCTTTCAGCGTTCCTACAACCCTCTTCCCGTGTTACCCTCTCTCGCACAGCATCCTCTATACTCCCATCTTTACTCTTCACACTGCCCAAATACCTAAATGACCTGACATCCTCCGTTCCTCCAATACCTGACCATTCAACCAATCAAAAATTTAAATAATTTGTATGCCTACATTACAGGTTTGTGGACATGGTGCGTGAACTGGAGAACCACAAGTACTGGCAGTGGCCCAGTAACCCGGCCTCACACCTGGCTTGTCCCATTATCATCCCACTCTTCAGGCCCAACGACCTACACATGCAAGTTAATCTCACAAACTGGCTAGAAATTGCTCTCAGGACAGGTATGAATATTTTGTGTTATCACCTGCTTCAATACCATAGCTTTTAGTTTGTTCCCACCCCCATCCCCCTAGACCACCTTCAAGTTAACCCCCCCCCCAGACACCCCTTCAAGCTTTATCTTGTATTGTCCCAGATTTGGTTTGTTTAATTTGCAAGTTTTACACTTTAACCCTCCTGGCCCGGGCAGGTCCTCCAAAGGACAGTGTGGGCTACCCGGGCGATCTGGCCGAAAAACGTCTAGGCCTAGGCTACCATATTTTTGTTTAGTTTAACTGCTAGAAATTTCCCACGCATCCATAAACGTAGTGCGGTTTCCAATCTGTAGACTGGCGTTGAGTAGAGCTCTCTAAGTCAACTGGTTCAGCTATGATGACGATTTCCGTGGAGCGAATTTTTCCGCGATGTTGACAATATCGGAGCTTTTCAGACACTAATTTCGTCTGACGTCACAACAATAACATTGATTCGACGTCTCCTTATTGTTTTCGGAGGTGCGGTGACGCAACGATCGGCTTTGTTTACATGCGTCGGACGCACGGCGTTCAGACCAAGCTGAATAGGCTTTCAAGCTTACTATCTCCTGAAAGGACACCCGGGCTCCTGCCCTTCTTTCGTGGTGTCCTTTGGAGGACCTGCCCGGGCCAGGAGGGTTAAATTGTGTAATTTTTCGGTAGAAAAATTTCCCGTCCAACGGCCGGTTTATCATACAGATTAACAGATTAACTTGCTCATGTAGTAATGTAGCCTACACCCTATGTGGTGGATTGTGTTCTTTTATTTCATAAATTTTATTTTAGTAAGCATTATTTCCACATAATGATTTTGATAAGTTATTTTGCCTTTATCTTGTCTTTGTCCAAGTTTTGGTTTGTTTAGTTTGCAAGTTTTACATTTTAGTTGCAGACTCACTATCGCTTACTATTATATTGACACCTTAACCCTCGGAATCCGGGAGGCCTCATATGAGGCAAAATGCGCGGCTAAAAATCGCCGCTAAAATCATCATAACTCGTCAACCACGCGTTGTAGCGATGTCATCTCAACGGCAGTCTACAGACAACAAAACGTTCTACAATTTGCAAAAAAATTGACTGCTCTAAGTGGTCTCAATCAGTAGCTACTGAATTATGAAGCTTGACTGTACGAAAATGGCCCCGGACACAGCGATCGGGATCATATGAGGCCCCCCCGGATCCGATGGGTTAATGGAACAAAATGTCCAATAAAATCCATAGTATTTATAATGTAAAACTTGCAAAATAGACAAACCAAAACTGGGACGACACAAGATAAATGCAAAAGAACTAATCAAAATCACTATGTGGATATAACACTTAATAAAATAAAACTTTGAAATAAAAGACCACAATCCACCACATAGGGTGTACATTTCTACATGATCAAGTTAATCTTATCATTCTTATGTATTATTATCTAAAAAGCTTCAGTTGTTTATTGGTCTCTGTTTCATTTTGATAACCTTATAGGAAGTAGGATTTTTTGAGACAGAAGAGAATTATTGAAATCCGGGCCGCACATAATCGTTTTCAGCTTGGACACCAGAATTAGAATTATGCCCAGAACGGTGGTGTCAAGTCCATCACACCAGAAATTAGTCACAGATTAAATCTTATTTTTATTGATTCCACTCTCAACACCAATCACCTCCCAATGAAATTAATGAAAGCATCGTGATCGTCCCGGGATTCGAACCTGGGTCACCATATACAAATCTCAAACACAATGACTTTAATCATTACACCATCAAGACAGTTGAGACTAAACAACTATTTCTGCTCAGTATCCGGGTGGATGGGACTCGTTAGCCTTGGTCGGCAACTCATCTAGGGGCAACCTTATACAAATCCGGGTGGATGGGACTCGTCAGCCTTGGTTGGCAACCTGTCTAGGGGAGTAAACCTGATACAAATCCGTACTGCTTACCTAAGGGTAAGGCAGGTTAGTGGATGGATTAGCCGAACACCACTGTAGAAAAATAGTGCTAACAAGATACACAGAGGGCCTCGGAGTCGGACGGATCCTAAATTGAGTGGTCAATCCTGTAAGTCCTTCACTAAACTGGCTCGGGTTGTCCCTCTCACAGGGAATAGGTCCGCTTTGGGGCATTCTGTGTATGGCCACCCTCGTAAGGGGAGTAAGGCGTCCGGCAATAGATAGAGATAGAACAAGGGATATACAGTAGCCTAGTTAGTTTAAGATCAAAATAGATAGATAGAAATAATAGATTAGATAGAGATAGAAAGCAGATAACAGGAGACAGTGAGAACGCTTTAGGCACCAGTCTTTCAGGGAAGTACTCCCGGGGAGATCTTTAGGATTGCTAGACAACCTGTTTCACCACCTGGTCTCCTTTGCTGTTTTAATCTGTGCCTCAGTTACACAAAGAGTAATTCTAGCTTGATCTTAAGATACACACACTCTTGCTTTCTTACATAAAACCACAAGCACTGCACACCCTACACTAACTTCACTCTTTTCCAGTTATTTTATTTTGGCGCAGAGATGCGGCGACCCCACCGCCTGCTACTTTGGTGGTGCAATCAGCTTCTGTAGCAGTGGATCACTGGTTCCTATCTTCAGAACATTCCTGTGCTTGGTATGCTTCCAGCAAGGGCCCCACTGGGGTAAATAAAATAGCAAAACAGTGGTGGAACTGCCATCCGGGTGAGGGATTGCTCTGGGTCTGCTACTTCAATGCTAAGGGTCATAATCCACTTCGTGGAAATGGAACTGTGGAGTGGGTCATTGGGGCATGTCTGGGGGCCTGGAGGCAGTTTCTGCAGTGGCCATCCCTTTTGGGGCGCTTCTTCTGTAAGCGTCCTCTGAAAGTGGGGCGTCAGATTGATGATGAGGATGATAACAGGAAAAATTATAGTGAGAAATGTACACAATTAACTAGCAGTCTCTGTTTAGTAAATAGTCACTGGGGTTACAGTGTTTTGGTATTTTCGTATATTCTTCTACCATAGGTTCTACGAATAGTATTTATCATATGACTATAGATTAACACTATGTCACCAACACCATCTACAAGCTGTAGGCCTATTATCCCAAATTCAATTAAATTTAAGTTCACATCATTACGAGATTCGCAGCATAATAGTACCAGAGTAAACGGAAACTGACCAGCAGGCTATCTATTGCCTGACGCCGTGATCCCCGAAGGGGTGGCCACGAACAAAACGCCCCATGCACCTCTGTCCCCAGTCAGTCGACGCTCCTCCTCCCAACCAGCACTGCCTTCATTCATATACTTCCTCACTCCATCCTTCCACCTCTCCCTCTTTATCCTTCCACCTCGCTTTCGTACACCCTCTTAGTCATTCTCTCGCTTCCCATACGTTCCATATGGCCGAACCATCTAAAGGTGTTACTTTTCATCTTTCCAGCACATCTACTTGTGACAGCGACGGACGGCAATCTACAAAGGAATTAAATACTAATCCGTCAAGAACCGCGAATTTGGATAAAGCTCCACCAACACGACCCAAATTCAAAACCGTCAGGGATAACGACCGAGGACCGAGGACAGCCATGAATGTAAATGTAGATCCGACCAGAACCAAAAATTCGATGAAAGAACGATCTGCGAGTTCTAAAACCGCAACTTTAAAGGTTTTCTATGCAAACGCTCGTAGCATACGCAATAAATTTTCAGATTTAGAGGAACTAGTGTTTACAGAAAATTATGATGTGATTGGCATAACAGAATCTTGGCTCAATACACAAGATAGAGACTTTTTAGCAGAGTATTCACTTCCCGGTTATGTAATGTTTGAGGAACAGCGGAATAAATAAAAATGGAGGTGGCGTTTTATTTTATATTCAAAGAAGTCTTAACCCGACCCTCGTGTCAAAACCTCAAATTGTGAACGTCGACACATCTTTTTTTGTGCTAATAAAGAATAATAAAGGTACAAAATAATACTTGCGTTAATATACAGACGAATCCAGCTCAATCAAGTGCAAACGACCGAGAAATTTATCGAAACAAATTGCAGATGTAAGTAACTCACAAGATACCGTAATTTTTGGCGACTTTAATTTACCTGTGACCACCAAGTGGGGCGATACTCTTACTTCACACTCCGGACATGACTTTTGTATACGAACTTGCAAGAGAGAGTTCGCTTTATCATTTGTTCGAATGCCGACCCGTGTGGTAATAACGTTCTTGACATTGTACTTGCAACAAAAGAAGAATGCTAGAGAATTTGAATGTTGGTGATGAATTCAGTAAACAGCGAGGCCCATCCGTAAGAACGATAACTTTCACTTTAAAGTTTACTAGTAACGAACCAAATAGTAGCATCGAAAAAGTCCCTAATTTCCAGAAAGCAAACTTCCACGAAACTTAGAGCTATGTTTAAAAGAACTGACTGGAGCTTTTTAATTAACAATAACGACATAATACATCTTGGAAGTTATTCGAAACCACTTACCTAAAAGCAGTGCAAGACCTGCATACCATCGAAAATGACGGCGTCCAGGCCATAATATAAGCCCAAATGGTGGAATAAAGTATTTCAAACTGCCTGCTTGCTAAAAAATGGCTAATGATAGATTAAAATCCTCACAAAATGGACGAAGAACGGGTGAAATTTGTAGAGCTCGACGCAAAGCCAAAAAGTTAATTAAGCAAAGTAAAAAGACCTTAGAGTTAAATCCATTGCGAATCAAAGTAAAACAAACCCGAAAGAATTCTATAGTTATATCAGAAAGAAAAAAGTAGTTACTTCAACTGTTGGGACGTTAGGCGATGAAAAAGGAGAATACACCAAAGACGAAGTACAAATGAGTAATGCCCTCAATACCTTCTTTGCATCAGTTTTTACAACAGAAGACCTCAGTGATATCCCTACACCATCGCCGATTCAGATTGATAATTCAGATGTTCTAAGCAATATCACCGTTACAGAGAGAGAAGTATTGAATTGTTTAGATAACTCAAGGTAAATAAAACGCCAAGGACCTGATACAAATCTCGCCTAGAGTTTCTAAAGGAAGCTAAGAATGAGCTCTCCAAACCACTGACATTACTATTCAATAAATCCTTGCAGTCTGGATACTAGGCCTGATCAGTGGAAGCTAGCCAACGTAACACCGATATTCAAAAAAGGCAGCAAATCCCTACCCAGTAAACTATCGTCCAATTAGCTTAACCTCAGTTGTATGTAAAATGCTAGAAACGGTCATACGAGACCAGACTCGTAAATCAACTTGGAGGAAAATAACATACTTAAAGATACTCAACACGGCTTTCGTAAAAAAACGTTTCGCTGTTTAACAAACCTCTTAGACTTCTTCCACACGATATCCTCAACCTCTCGATGAGAGTAAAAGGCTGTAGATATTATATACCTTGATTTCAAAAGGCCTTTGACAAAGTTCCCCACAAAACGTTTACTGCTAAAACTAAAAGCGCATGGAATACAAGACGGTGTGTTGAAATGGATAGAAAATTGGCTCAGCAACAGAAAGCAAAGGGTAGTCATAAACGGTAAGGCATCTAAATGGACCAATGTAAGTAGCGGGGTACCCCAGGGATCGGTACTAGGACCAATTCTCTTTCTAATTTACATCAACGACATAGATGAGGGTCTCACCTGCACAATCTCAAAATTTGCTGACGATACAAAAAAAGCAAATAGAGAACCCTCAAAAGAACAAGTTGACGATATGCAACACATCTAGATAAATTGTCATGTTGGGCCCAAATTTTGGCAAATGAGTTTCAATGCGGATAAACTGTAAAGTACTACATATCGGATACCTAAATGAGAAAGCAAACATATTCGATATGAATGGCACTCAGCTTAAGAATGTAAACAGAGAAGAAACTGATCTGGGAGTAACAATATCGAGTAACCTAAAACCGAGTCAACAATGTTCAGAAGTTTGTTAAGAAGGCAAACAAATAATTGGCTTTATAGGCAGGTCATTTGAACATAAATCGTAAATCCAAAGACGTTATTGCCTTTACAATTCCTTAGTCCGCCCTCTTCTGGAATACTGCGTTCAATCCTGGTGCCCTTATTACCAAAAAGATATAAACAAGCTAGAACGAGTTCAACGTAGAGTTACCAAATGATACCTAGCCTAAAGAACAAACCATATACGAAGAGCGTCTTAGAGAATTAAATCTATTTCCTTTAACCCAGCGCAGATTAAGAGGCGACTTAATTCAAGTGTTCAAAATCATCAAAGGCATCGACAATATGAACTGTAGTAAGTACTTCACTATCGACCAATCAATTACACGCGGGGAAACGGTTGCAAAATTATTGGTAAATCTTTTAACTCGCACGAATCTAAGAATTTCTTCTTCAATCGAGTTGTCAACTTGTGGAATGGGCTTCCCCGAGACGTTATAGACTGCAGCACCACCGTTGATTCATTTAAATTCCGCCTAGACAAATATCTCGCATCAAACCCGCGACTGACTGCTGCGTTTGTAAATGAATAACTTTATCCTCCCCTCAGTTACTAACCCATATGTCCCCTACTAACTTCCTAGTCCTGCCACGTTAGTGGCAGGGCAGTAGTTCCCTTTCCAATGTTCCCTTACCCACTCTAAACCACTGTTTGGACACTTGATCCTCAGTGTTTTGGAGGACAAGCAACCTAGAAGGGTCACTAGATCTGTTGTTGCTTGATTTCCTTTGTACTCCTTTGTACTCCTTTGTACTTCCACACCACACCTTCTTACTTCCTCATTTGTCTGTCTATCCCTCCATGTAACTCCGCACGCACTTCTCAAGTAACTCATTTCCACCCCTCTCAATCTTGGTCTGAGTCTCTCCACCAACGTCCATGCTTTGCTTCCGTAAGTCAGTGTCTGGATTACCACACTGTCATGCAAGGACTTCTTCACTTCCATGCTGACCACCCTATTTCTTGTTACTGCTTTCAGCGTGCCTACAAACCCTCTTCCCCTGTTGCACCCTCTCCTGCACTTCTTCATCCATAGTCCCATCTTTACTCAACACACTGCCCAGATACTTAAATGAGCTGACAATCTCCATAGCCTGACCATTCAACTTCACCTCACACTCTGTGGCTTCACCCCTTTCGAAGACCATAACCTTGCTCTTCCCCGCATTTGCCTTCAGATTCTGTTTTTCGCACACTGTTCCAAACATATTTACCAGACCCTGCAACTCCCATTTATTATCGCTCATCAGAACTGTATTATCAGCAAACAGCAGTACAGGTAGCTTCCACTCACTAGCAGGCCCTGTCTGTTAAATCCGAAATCTGTTGAATCAGGGTCTATAAGACTGAGAGTCTACTGTAATTGTCTGGTTAATTGTATAGTGCCCATATCTACTCCTTCGAGTGCTTATGACTTACTAATCAACCACAAACCATTACCCCCAACTCCGAAAGGAAGGTGCACAACCTCGAAAGGAGTTGAATTAGGGCAGCTTTCCCCCCGCCAATGGCGGCTTTCTAGGGCCTTTCCTAGCTGATGCCGAGAGGATTGGGTTCTAGTCATGTGGTGATGGGTTGGTCTATCAGAGTGAGAGCTGAGCGATCTCTGCCATACCCATAGCTTACTCTGACTGTTCCTTTTACTTATATATTTTCTAGATCTCATGTGATGGCGTCTCTTCCGTGGATTGACCTCCCTACTGCCAACCATAGAGGTTGGCAGATTGGGAGCCAAAGTGTCACATTTTTCCTTTGCCCCTCAACTTTCCCTTTATAATTGCTGAGGGGCACAGGGCCTTGGGTGGGGCTTTGGTTTCCCGGGTGTTTCCGCACCCTCCTTAGCTCACCCGCCTTGGAGTGGCTTCGGTCACCTGGGCTTTATTAGTGGTGAGCAGGGAGGGTTTTGTGGGGGCACTCAGTTATGGCCTTGCTTGGGACCTTGGGGCTGCTCGGCCAGACAGCCTGGGGAACAGCAACAACAACAACCCCCAACTCCTTGCTCGAGGGAGATTGTAACCGCCGGTTATGTCCCGGACAAACTTTTCACCAACATGGGCAAGCTGCGAACCCTGGTCTTCTGGGTCGTAGGTCGGAACATTAGCCACTAAGCTAGCTGGACGGTGTATACAAATTTATACAATTTTGGACGTCTTCCTTGGCATAGCATTTGTGGAAGGCAGCTCAGTGCTACACTAGCTGTGGTTCAATCCTAGGAGGAGCCTCAATTTTGATGGCATCCGCAATGAGAGATTGCCAGTGAAAGGTATGCTGCCAACCATCTGCCTTTCAATAACCCCAGCTAAGGTACCCCATCTCTGGCCCCATTATCTTCTAGGTGGAATCATGGGACAGGATGCTGCTTTATTATATGATGTTAACATATACTGTACTGTACTATGCATACATACATACATACATACAGTACATACATACAAGTTTAAGAACCGCTTCGTCCACAGAGAGTGTGGTTACAGTCTCACGTCCTAAACGTATGTCTAATTAAATCTACTGTATAGCACTAAGATGTCTGTTTTGTTTTGGTTTTCTTTTTTCTTTTTCTATATACAGTACTGTATTTTTCTTTTTCATGTTATGTTTTTGGGGCCACTCTGTCCAGGTGGGATGTGGCTAGAGGATTTTAAAAAATAAGATGTGTGTATGAGTGCATTGAGTCTTATTGATGATATTGACTAACGTGTAAGGCAGAGTTGATATTGATTTAATCACTTGATTAAATCAATGATTTTTTTACAAACAAAAAAATCAATATTGTTTTTATTTTTTTGATCTGTGAATCAAAATAAAAAAAATCTGAAGATTTATCATGCTTTCATAAGTTTGTGTAGGCATTGGTTCATTTTAAGATACTGGTACATTATGTAGTAACACAAATAACTGATAGCTTTTAAATTTACAAACAAATATATGTATACATATACAGTATTTAAACAAAAATCTAAAAAATCAAATAAATCAATGATTTTTTTATTTTTTTTATTTTTTTTTAAATAAAAAAAATCAACAACCCTGGTGTGAGGTTTACAGAGGTAACGAGTAACCTTGGCAACCCCGGTCAAGCCAGACAAGAGAGCCTGATAGAAGGAGTGTTGGCTCTGTCCCGCGTCACCGCCTACCCTCTGCCTTACCCAGTCATCAACCACTTCATCACTGAGTATATCACCACCGGATGGAACCACAGACACGGATACTCAAAGGTTGATACATGTGCCCTTCATAACTGATAGATAATTCGTAGTATAATAGAAATTGTGCAAATAAAGTATCTAGCTAGCCCTGAACCCACTTGTTAAATCATAGCTCTTATATTTTATCTTTCATTAAAACTACTTTTGCTACCACTAAAACTCTATCAGAACAAGTCGTAAATTGCTTAAAATACATTAAAAGTACTCATAAAAGATATTGTAATACCATCATGAAAAGAACTGGCACTAACTATTATTGGAGTGTTGACAATTCGTTAGAAGTTATTGATAAAATAAATACCATGCCGAAAGTTACCTCGGTACATAGCTTCGACTTTTCAACTTTGTATACCAATTTGCCTTTAGATTTAGTATATTCAGAGCTTTGCTTTATTATAGATTTGCACTTTGACAGGTTCGTTAGGAATGGTAATTATTTCATAAATGTTTATACATATTTTAATAATGCATCACTTAGCTCTACTCCCACTAGTTCTGTATATTTTGATAGAACTAAACTTAAAGATGCCCTTAAATTCCTCCTTTTCAATACTTATGTTAGATTCGGGCCGTACATTTTCAAACAAATATTAGGAATTCCTATGGGTGGAAATGCTAGCCCTTTAATTGCAGACTTATTCTTGCTTGCTTTAGAATTTAAATATATAAAAGACTTAGTTGACAGTAGCAAGAAAAATAAAATTCCAGAAAAATTAGCACTTGCTAAACTGTTAAGTAATAATAGTAGATATTGATGATATTCTTGTTTGCAATTTGTTAAATTTTAATCAAGTTGCTAAACTTATTTACCCTAATTCTATTCCCCTCACACAATGTAACGTAAATTATAAAGTTTAAAATTTTCTTGATATAAATATAGAGATTGTTAATGAACAGTGCATACTTAAAGTATATCACAAAGTTGATGATTTTAATTTTAACGTAATAAACTTTCCTTTCCCTAGTAGTAATATCGATAGTAAAATCACTTATAATTGTTTTTATTCCCAATTAATAAGATTTTGTAAAATCTGCACTAAAGTAGATGACTTTTGGGCTAGAGCTAGGTTACTATACAGTCTCTTAGTGGACAGGTTTTGAGGCAAGTAAATTGTTCCATAAATTTAATCTTTTTAGGGTCAATTATTGTGACTGTATTCTAAAATTTGACATCAATAATTTTAATCAAGCATTTTTAACTTGAAGTTTCTTGTATAACCTCTGCTTACTTTTTGTCTGTATTTATTGTTTATCTTTTTCTTTTTCTATTATTCATCATCATCATCATCTCCGACGCCTTGCTTCCCCCTGGGAAACCCCCACTAGAGGATGGCCATGACAGAAACGTCTCCAAGCTACTTTGTCAAGACATGCCTCCCTTGCCCGTGCCACAATGCCCCTTCCACTACGTGGAAGTTTTTCTTCAATATATTTTTCCACTTTCTTTTCCCATACCATAGGTGGTCTTCCACTACTAGCGGTTCCACTCACCTGACTCCCATATATCTTTCTTGGCATTCTGTCTTCATCCATTCTCTGAACATGACCATACCACCTCAAAGTACTTCTCTATCCACTCAACCACACCACAATCAATGCCCAAAGCCTGCTCTTCCATTCCAAAGGACTCGTACACTTCCCTATTACTTGGCCCATCTAGCCTATTCATGCCAGCTGCCATTCTGAAAAAGCTCATCTCCACAGCTCTTAGTTTGAAGAGGTCCTCGTCACTTGCTGTCCATGTCTCGCTTCCATACGAGAGTGTTGGGAGCAGCACACTGTTTCTCAGTGACTTTTTGACTTCCTGGCTAACCATTCTTCCTTTGAGAATACTATCAAGTTCTCCAATCACTTTTCTCCCTTGCATTTTTCTCTCTTTTATCTCACTCTCCATTTTACCATATTTGCATAGTACAGCTCCCAAATACTTGAAACTTTCAACCTCTTCTAGTACTTCATTTTTCAATTTTATTTTACAACTTTTCTTGTGTTCTTTCTTGATTCTATATTTTTCCTTAAAATCTATAGTTTCATGCATTCTTCTCTCAAACACCATTACCTTACATTTCCCTACATTGACCTTTAACTTTCTCTTTTCACATACCCTGTCAAAGTCAGTGACCACTCTCTGAAGTTCTTCAGCATTTTCCGCCAACAGGACTGCATCGTCCGCATATAGGCATGTTAAAATCTTCCATGTTCTTCCCTCTGATTCCAGTCTAGCTCCCACACCCATTGATACAGCCCTACATTCCCTAATCACTCCATCCATGTATATATTGAACAACCAAGCTGACATGACACATCCCTGTCTTACACCTACATTGACCTCAAAACTTTCACTTAACTTATCCCCTACCTTCTATTATTATTATTATTAATATTAATATTGATGATTTTTTAAATTTATTGTTCTTGTTAAAAGAGTACTCGTTGTTTAAATCTGTTGTTACTTCATATTTTGTAATTATTTGTCTTTATATTATATGTATTCATTGTCGATAGTATCAATTGCTTACTTTTGCGATTTCCTTAGTTTATTTGTGCTATAAATGTAGGTTATTTGTAGGGTAGTTATTGATAGGGGTCACTTGAGGCATGCTATGCTTACAGGTACCTACCCGATAGCACTATCGTTAGTGAGTGCTGTACTGTATTTTATATATTATTTTGTAATAGTATAGATATCTTATCAATATTTGTATTTTGTACTATTTTAATGTCTTGTCATGTTGCAAATTTGATTTTAAATAATATTTTGACATTTAACATATAGTTTCTTTATTCATGCAGAGTTTAGTAAAATTTGCCAGAACGTCCCGGACTTCCCAAACTTGACTACTTCCTTTAACGTGACGATAGTGCGTTGTTATATGTGCGATTAGTTTGCTTGGGAAACAGATTAACTTGCTCATGTAGTAATGTACACCCTATGTGGTGGATTGTGTTCTTTTATTTAATAATTTTCATTTTAGTAAACGTTGTTTCCACATAGCGATTTTGATAATTTAATTTGACTTTATATTGTCCTTGTCCCAATTTTGGTTTGTTTAGTTTGCAAGTTTTACATTTTAATTAATATTAGTCATGAACCCTACCTGTCACAAGTCATAGCGATTTTGATTAGTTGTTTTGTCTTTTTACTGTGTTCGTATAAGTTTTGGTTTGTTTATTTTGCATGTTTTACATTATAATTTATAGCTAGACCCAGAACCTTACCTTAAAATTTGCTTATGTGATTCGATTTAGCCCAGAATTATTATACTTTACTGTACGGTATGTATGTGTATGCATGTGTATACTATTCAGTATGTGTGTTTGTGTATATTTATATACTGTAATTAGTATATTATGTATATGCATGTGTACATACCCGGTATATATATTGGGGGGAGGGAGAGATATTTTTCCAATAAGTATTGAGAAATCGGTGTCTAAGTGATTCAATTTACTGTCAGCTGAAATAAACCCGACAATCGAACCTATTACACATACCCAGGTGCTGCAGCTGCTGGAACACATCTCGTACACATCGCCCGAGTTTCTGTCGGACACACTGCTCAAGTTGATAGAGCAGCTGACGTGTTGTGTGGGTCTGATGTCGTGGTGTCGGGTGGTAGAGGCCGTCACTGCAACTGCCTCCGCCTGGTGTATCCTCGCACACCACCAAGCATCCACCAAAAGTTAGTTAAGTGTTTTATCTATCTTTTGCCAGACGCCCTAATCTCCGAGGGGGTGGCCACGAATTAATTTCCTCCATGCATCTTTGTCAGTTGGCATCCCTCCTTCCACCCAATATCCCTTTCACTCAAATATCTCTCAACTCCATCCTTCCACTTTCACCTCATTCTGCCTCTTCCTCCACCTCAATTGAAACAATAACAGAGAGCCAAATTCAAGGTAGGTTAAAGCAAGAATGTCTGAACACACGGAGCTTGAAGGAGTTTTAAGTCGTAGGATGATAGCAAATAAATTAAGGGAAAGAGTTCCAGAGTTTACTGTGCAGTTTAATATACAGTTATAAAGTTATGATGATGATACACAATCTGAAAGCATCTTGGACCCAAATATTTTCAATTACTTTTCAGGGAAGGTGGTTCAGCCCCAGGAATTGTTCCATGAGAAGGTGGTGACGGGCCTGTGGTACCTGACCCGCCGCCTGGAGTACACCTTCAAAGCTGCAATCCTGAACTACACAGCTCACCCACTATGTCTACACCACATCCTAGACTACTACACTAAGGTAAGTGGAGGCTCTCATCATACTTCACTACATTAACCCCTTTCACGCACAGGACACAAATTGTCCTTGTCCTACATACCCCCCTCCCCCTATTCTCCGCCTCCCCCACCTGTCATGACGGATACTTAAGGCGTTCAAGGACCTAGCTTCTGTTAGTGACCTGAAGAAGCAATCTGCGAAACGTTGTCAATAAAGTGGTGCTCCTCATATGGTGTTTATATTCAATATAATTATTGTTCTGGAGATGATATTTAGATATGATTACCTTGGTTATTAAGTTACCATGTCACATAATAGTCATATATTGAAGATTATGCTAGTATTTTGACACCCTTGGATAGGACCGATTTGTGTGATTTCGGGATCTGACCCATCGTCTACAATGGAAGTCGAGGCATACTTTAACTAAAGGAATTACTCAAGGTAGTTTTAAACATTGGTATAGCAGTTTTAAACATATTTAGTATGAGAAGTCTAATCTAAAAATATCATCTGCTAGCCAGAATAAAATTAAGAAACACGTTATCCGTACTGAAAGTGTTCATTGTGCTATATTTATTATTAGGTGAATGCATGGAGCGAAAAGCTGGACCTGCCGCTAGTGTTCTACCCTCCCGTGTTGGTGACTCTGGCCATCATCACCTCCACCGACCTCACCGCCACGCACCGCTTGGGCAGGTTTCTCTCCAGGTGGGTTTTTGTTATTTTGTGTTCTTTTATTTCAAAATTGTATTTTGCTAAATCCTCATTGTGATTTTTATTAGTTCTTTGTTGTTATATTTTGCCATTTCTTTTTTTTTTTTTTTTTTTTTTTTTTTGCAATTTTTACATTATGATTTTAGATCCCTTCCCCATCATTAACTTTGGTACTGTACTATTGAAGACATGTTTGAAGAAAGTAAGTTATAAGCAGACAGTTATTTAATCATCTCGCCCCTATCTTACTCGAGTCACCCGGAAAGACACCAATGGCGCTGACACCGGATGACAGCTTCTATACCTCAACAGTTTTCTGTGGCTGTTAAGTGTCTTGAAGGACTTACCCACTAGTTAACCCTACCTTGCATATTATAATGTAAAACTTGCACAATAAACAAACCAAAACTGGGACGACACAAGATATTAGCGTGGGGAGCCTTGTGGTACCAGATCTTACAGCTAATCTAGAACCCTACTTATCACAAGTCAGACCTATGTATATACCTAACCTGATCTTGTAGCTAACCCAAAATCTTAAGTGTCATGAGTC
The DNA here is from genome assembly GCA_032716605.1 of Paralithodes platypus. Classification (NCBI taxonomy): domain Eukaryota; kingdom Metazoa; phylum Arthropoda; class Malacostraca; order Decapoda; family Lithodidae; genus Paralithodes; species Paralithodes platypus. The sequence goes on from CM064513.1 coordinate 9,705,442, forward strand.
AACTATTATACCTTACTTATCACAATTTATAATTTGTACCTTATCAGATATTGTAGGTAACCCCGAACATTGACATCTCTACCCCTTACTACAGCATGAGAGGAGGCCATGAGCGTCTGCGTAGCTTTGAGAGCAGTCAAGACAGCAGCGTGGAGGACCTGAGGCTGGAGGAACTAGAGGCTCTGGCAGGGGTTAACATTGCTGTCAAGTTCTTCTGTGGGTCACTATACACTGGCAAGGTTAGGGAGGGAGTGTTTCTTTATCATATCTCTTGCTCATTCTTAGCACAGTTTTGTAGTTCTGTCAATTTCTTCTATGGGGCACTATACAATGACAAGAGTAGAGGGCGTTTTTCCCTATCATATCTCACATGTATTCTGCTGTCGATCGGCCGATTCGGCCCAGCTATCTATTTATTCCCAGACACCTTAATCCCCATGGTAATGGAGGTGACCACAAATGAATTGCCTCCGCTTTCTTTCATCTGTCAACCAGCGCCCCTCATCACACCCACCACCACTTTCACTCATATACTTCTTAACTCCATCTATCCATCTCATTCTCGGTCTTCCTCTCCCTCTCGGCTCTATACTACTGTCAATGTAGGTGGTATCACGAATGACCATGTAAGTTAGGTGTATTGTATTTACCCCTCTTCTCACATCTCCCATGTCTTTGACATCACACCAGACCCTCTCTTCAGAAGAGATAGATTCACTTCATATTTTTGACGGGGTGAAACCCACTGATGGTGCTTTGTTAACTGTGATAAGTGTTCTCTAAAATGTTGCAACTATCTACAGGTAAAGGAACACGTAAGTTGTGAGGTCGGATCCTTAATGATTTGTGCCCCATTCCTTGTTCTTATCTTTCTCGCACTTTCTATGAATAGCAAAAAATGTATACATTGTGCTATTCATAGTGCAGTTGGGTATGAGTACATGATTAGATTGGTATCCAGTATAAAAAAATATATATTCATTGTAGTCATGTACTCAATCTTTACCTGTCTATTCTATCTATCTATTCTATATACTCAGGCCCAATCCCCGCTTTTCCTATTTTTTTCTTTTGTTTTCCCTCTTTTCCTTTTTTTTTTTGGGGGGGGGGACTCAAGACAGAGCCAGAATAGGGACAACACAACAGAAAATAATGAACACACAAAATTAAAATACAAATTCATACACATCTAGGTCATCCAGGAGAAGACCCAGAGACCAGGGTCACCAAGGTCCCTCCAGCCATTCCCCGGCCCCCGACCACCCGGAGAGGTTCCGAGCTCGGCAGGCAGACATGCAGTAGAGCGAAACCACAAGCCCGCCCACCACACTTCCAGGGGCACCCTTCATATAAACCATCTCCCTGGGCCAAGCGCCTGATGGACTATTATCTAGTCCAACTTGCGCCCAACCCATTCCCCCAAATGACCACGTGTTCACTCTTTTATTCACAAACATTCGCCATTCATTCCTGTTTATTACCACTTCCCTTGCCTGATCTATAGTCATTCCTCTATCATCCAAAGCTTGTCTTACACAGTCTCTCCATCTCAATGTGGGACTTCCTGCCCTTCTATCTCCCCTTGTATCTGACTCACACATTCTCTTTGTAAGCCTTTTATCTTCCATTCGTTCAACATGACCATACCAGCTCAGCACCCTTCTGTCCACTCTGGCCGACAAATGTTCCTGCTGCCCCACTCTCCTACGTATCTCTTCATTCCTTAATCTGTCTCTACGAGTAACTCGACACGTACTCCTCAAGCAGCTCATCTCCATCACATCCAGCTTTCTTCTCTCCTTTTTCTTCAGAGCCCATGTCTCAGCCCCATACATCACTGTTGGCACAACAATTCCTTGATACATTGCACTTTTTACTTACATTCCAAGATTTCTCATCTTCCATATACTTCCCATTGCTCCGAAAACCTTCCTTCCTTCACACACACTCTGTTTTACCTCCATTTCCATATCTCCACTCCTGCTTATCGTTCCTCCTAGATATTTAAAACACTCACTCGTTCCAATATTTCCCCATCCAGCCTCACATCTAGATTCACCCTACGATCACCCCTATTACACACCATTACTTTACTTTTATTGATGTTCACCTTCAGTTTCCTCCTCCCACAAACCACACCAAACTCTTTGACTACCCGCTGCAGCTTCTCCTTAGAATCCGCCACCAACGCTGTGTCATCAGCGAACAGCAATTGATTCATACCATGTCCATACCAGCACAGCACCCTTGTGTCCACTCTGGCCGACAAGGGTTCCTGCTGTCCCACTCTCCTACGTATCTCTGCATTCCTCAATCTGTCTACTCGTCACTTTACATATACTCTTCAAACAGTTCATCTCCATTACATCCAACTTTCTTCTTTCTTGTGCCTTCACAGCCCATGTCTCAGCCCCATACATCACTACAGTACAACCGTATTTTGGCCGTTACATCTGCTAAATATCAATGTTTATATCTCCCATTTCCTTATAGCCCAAAACTTGCAAGTTGTCAATTACATGAATCAAATCTCCCTCAGGCGTTAGGAGCCGCGTGGAGGAAAGAGCTTGACCAGTTTTACCCCTTCCATTTCCTGGACGACGTGAGACAGCAGAAGGAAGCTGGTCGTGCTTTGTCCATCTCCGCCGCCCTGTCATACCTTCCCTTTTACTCTAAAGTGGTGTTGGGGGACAGTGAAGAAAAAGAAGAGGAGGAGGAGGAAACAGAGGTGAGTGATGAACTCTACAGTATTTATGTTGTTGTTCCCCAAGCTGCCTGGCCGAACAGCCCCAACAACAACAACAACAACAGTATTTATTAACCCTATTTAGTCCGAAGGGAGTCTTTTTTTCGCTCCTTTAGTTTGGAAATTTTTAGATGTTTCACCCAATTAGTTTGATTATAATAGACATCACCCCATTCAGATGTCAATTTTTATTCTGAACGAACATGTAACTTGGAAGAAATTGGTCTTCGGCCAAGACATTGTTCTATCAAAAAAAAAATACAAATTTAGCCTGAAGCAGGCCTGGGAGGGGAGTGAGCAGGGAGGGAAGTGAAGGGTACAGTGTGGTGGACTGAAGAGGTAAAAATAGCTGTTGAAGACAAGAAGAAAGCGTATAGACAGCGGTTCCCAAACTTTTCCAGTACGTGACCCCTTTCAGTAGTACCAAACCTACCATGACCCCCACCTTTATAATCCTTCCGAAAAAATACTAATTTCCAATGGCGCAGATACATTTTAAAGTTTAATCACAGCAGAGAGAGCAATAAAAAAAAAAAAAATTATTAATGTTTATTTTAACAAGGATTGATTTAATCATGTATTATTTCCTCAAAATCTTGGACCCTCCATGACCCCCAGAAAAAGGCTCATGACCCATTTGGGGGTCATGACCCGCAGTTTGGGAACCGCTGGTATAGAGAGTAGTTGGGTAGTAGAGGGAACGAAGATTTGGAGAGACAGAAAAGAGCGAAGTACTTGGAGAAAAAGAGTAGTGAAGGAAAGTAAGAGAAGAGCTGATGAGGAATTTGGAAAGAATCTAAGTGTAAAATGGAGGGAGTGTAAGAAACTGTTCTGGAAAGAGGTCAAGAAAGTTAGGGAGGGTAGCAAGGGAAATAGTAAGGGTGTGAAAGATAAGATTGAGTGAGTGATAGTTGAGAAGCAAGAGAGAGTCGAAAGATGGAGGAAGTATTTCAACGAATTGCTAAATGTATGGAATCAAGCACCAGCAAACATAGTTAGATGGGGTATGGGAGGGAGAAGTAGTGGAGGAGGAGGTGGGGATCAGGAGGTCTGAAGTGTGTGAATCCATGAAAAAAATTAAGATGGGGAAAGTATCAGGAATAGATGAAGTGTGTGGGGAAATGCTGAGGTATGGTGGTGAGGTAGTGGCCGAATGGGTAAGGAAAATTTGTAAACTAGCATGGGAGAAGGGGAGTGCACCTGATGACTGGAAGACAGGCATAATAGTCCCCCTGTACAAGGGTAAAGGGGAAAGAGGAGTGTGTGGTAACCACCGGGGAATATGCCTTCTAAGCGTAGTAGGGAAGGTGTACAGCAGGGTAGTGATTGAGAGAGTCAGAGCAAGAACGGAGAAATGGATAGGTGACGAGCAGGGTGGGTTTAGGAAGGGAAGAGGATGTGTAGATCAGATTTTTGTCATGAAATGTGTTGTGGAGAAATATATGGAGAAGGGACATAAGTTGTATGCTGCCTTTATGGACATGGAGAAGGCTTATGACAAAGTTGATAGAGAAGGTTTGTGGAAAGTACTGAGAATATAGAGTAGACGGAAAGTTGCTGAAAGCAGTGAAGAGCATGTATGATGGTGCAAAGGTGTCAGTTTGTGTGAAGAATGAGCAGAGTGAGTTCTTAGATCTGAATGTTGGGTTAAAGCAAGGGTGTGTGATGTCCCCATGGCAATTCAATATACAGTAGAACCCCGCCCATCTGGTGCTCTCAGATCCGGAAACCCAAGAGATCCAGACAGGCATTTTGATCCAGACTCATGTTTCAGCCAACCAAACTTGTCTGGATGGCTTGGGAATATATATGTCAATCCAGAAACGAACGAGACGAATACAAGTTACCGCACATATTGTTTACATCCAGCGTTAGATATCCAGACTTATATGTCAGCCATCCGGATTTGTCTGGATGGCTGAAACCTAAGTCTGGTTGTTTAAGTTAGATATCCGGACTCATGTTTCAGCCATCTGGATTTGTCTGGATGGCTGAATATATATCCGGACTTTCGGCAGATCCAGACAGGTTTCTCCCCCAATTAGTCTGGATGGGCGAGGTTTTACTGTATATATAGGGATGGAGTCATGAAAGAAATACAAGGAAGAGCAGTGGATGTTGGTGTACTTCTGATAAGGGAAGGAAGCGAGTGGAAGTTGATTGTACTGCTGTTTGCTGATGATACAGTTCTGATGAGCAATAGTGAATAGGAGTTGCAGGGGCTGGTAAATATGTTTGGAACAGTGTGTGAAAAACGGAATCTGATTGTAAATGCGGGAAAGAGCAAGGTCTTTGAAAGGGGTGCAGCCATAGAGTGTAAATGTGGGGAAGAGCAAGGTTATGGTCTTTGAAAGGGGTGCAGCCATAGAGTGTGAGGTGAGGTTGAACGGTCAGGTTATGGAGAATGTTAGTCCATTTAAGTATTTGGGCAGTGTGTTGAGTAAAGATGGGAGTATGGATGAAGAAGTGCGGGAGCGGGTGCAACAGGGGAAGAGGGCTGTAGGAATGCTGAAAGCAGTAACAAGAAATAGGATGGTCAGCATGGAAGTAAAGAAGTCCTTGCATGACAGTGTGGTAATCCTGATATTGACTTAGGGAAGGGATGCATGGATGTTGGTGAAGAGACTCAAACCAAGAGTGAGAGGGGTGGAAATGAGTTACTGTACTTGGAAAGTGCGTGCGGAGTTACATGGAGGGATAGACAGACGAATGAGGAAGTACGAGAGAGGTGTGGTGTGAATGTAGATGTGCTGGAAAGTGAAAAGGAACACCTTGAGATGGTTCGGCCATATGGGACGTATGGGAAGTGAGAGAATGACTAAGAGGGTGTACAAGAGCAAGGTGGAAGGACAAAAAGGGATAGGTAAACCAAGAGAGAGGTGGAAGGATGGAGTGAAGAAGTATATGAGTGAAGGCGGTGCTGGTTGGTAGGATGGGCGTCCAGAGGTGGGCAGGTGCGCGCCATATGGCGCTCTGCGCTCTGCGATCCGGTGCGCATTACCAATATAGAGGAGCACGGAGCGAGGAGCGGCAAAATTCTGAAATCGGAGTGCAGGCGGGGAGCGCAGCTAGAAATTCGCGCTCCTTTCTGGCGCTCCGGAGGCGATTTTTCCTGTCAACAACAGGTACAAGAACGTCATTATCGTGTACAGTCATCGTACCGTTCGTACGGTGTTACTCACGGTGTTAGTGAACTGTGATACAATGATACTATGATAGTGACAGACTGACAGTGTTACAGTTGTTAACTTGTTATTTTTTTTTTTTGGCTTTTGCTAACGCAAAGTAAACCTTACGGGCAAGTTACGGCTTACGAAGGGGCCTAAGGGTAAGTCTGGCAGTGGTATAGCCCGAGCCTGTCTGACTGTCTGATAGTCAAAAGACACTATAGACTTCAGAGACTTTTATCATTTTATGGTATCGATACTATCGGAATGTTACTTGAATGTATGGGTGGGAGGGTGGTTTGGGGGATGGTGGGGGGAAGGTAGAAGTGTAATTGACTCGTGTTACAAATATGAAGCCGATTGGTGAGGTAGTTTCGCCACCACAGATTTTATTTGTTTTCCTTTTCTTCGTACGGATACGCTGGAAGTGGGTTGTGGGAGGCAGTTGGGGGTGTGGTGGAGGGAAGGCATAAGGGTAAGGCACTTGTCACACAAATATGGAACCGATTGGTGCAATCGTTTCGCCGCCACAGATTTTCTGGTTTTTTTCCTTGTGAGGCGACCGATAGTCAGCGAGTGGGTGGGAGGAGGGGTTTGGGGTAGTGGTGGTGCCGTGGTGGGTATGCAGAAGGGTAAGGTACATGTGGTAAAAAAATAAAAATATGAAAGCCATAGGTGCAGTCGTTTCGCTGCTACAATTTTTTTTCGGCGAGTCAGTATATAATTATATACGGACCTGGCACTGGGCGTGACAACTGAAATCTGACAAGACCCTAGTCCCGGCCGTATATATATAATTATTATAAATTATATACCGTCGGACCTGGCGGTTTCAGACCTAGTTTCTCAGTTTGGACAGTTTCTGTAATTCTTTATGTCATATCATAGATATCAATGGACAGTCACAATATCACAAACTCACAATGATATCAATCATATCATATCATTGACATTTGCAATGATATCAATCATATCATATCATTGACATTTGATTCATTGATATGACATAAAGAATAACAGAAACTGAGAAAGTGAGAAACTTAAACAGTTTAACTTCAGAAAGACACCATGACTTGAGGTTTTTTTAATGTTTTAAATTCTTGGAATTTAGTGAAGTGAAAGACAAAGGACAAAGTGAAGGACAAAGGTAAATAATTAAATCACTTCTAGAAGCTGTTTTGTTTGTTTTGTTTTTTATATACCTATTTTTGGGAGCGCATCGGGTCTGCTGACAAAAGGAGCGCGTGAACGCTGCCGCATTACCTTATGTCTGATGAGCGCGGAGCGCTGCCGCATTACCGGTCCCACCGGAGCGCGCCCACCTCTGTGAGCGTCGACTGACTGGGGACAGAAGTGTCACACCAGTGACAGGTGTTGTCGGAAAAATGAGGATCCAAAATGCAACTTCTGTGCCGGTACTCATAACTCAAAAGACTGCACCAACAAGACTTCCCCCAAATGTATAAATTGTATGAGCTCCACATCAGTTACGGAGCCGCCAAATCATTTCGCCTCAAGTAGAAATTGTCCTCTAATGACAGCTCAGAGCAATAAAGTTATTGAAAACACCAATTTTGTAGGTTCAAAAAACTGAAAAATGCACACGGGAGCCGGTTGAAACTGGGTCTGTTGAATGTTCGTTCCTTGCGTAACAAAATGGATCATATTTGCGAGATCTTGGATGAACGTAACCTTGATGTATTATGTCTCACTGAGACCTGGTTGTTCGAATCAGATCTGAATATTATCCAGGCGGCATTGCCTAAAACCCATTCCATAATAAATGTTCCTAGGCCTAGGGGAGATCATCCGGGTGGTGGAGTGGCAGTTGTCTACTCCACATCTCTGGTGAATATCTTGCAAATACGCCATAACCCAGCCCCTCTTTATTATGAACTGTTGGAAGTGGAAATAAAACTCCATCAACAAATTCTAAGAATAGCAGTTGTCTAATGTCTATAGGCCTGGCCATCATGGCACAGATAGGGGTTTTATGGAAGAGTTTGGGCAGTTTCTCGAGGAATTTTCTGCTAAAACCGGAAGACTTTTGATATGTGGAGATTTTAATTACTGGGTTGACAGCCCTCATCTGAAGCCATTCTCTCCTGAGTTCCTTGAGTTGACTGATCAGAACAATTTTGTAAACCATGTGTCCCACCCAACTCATATCTTGGACACACCCTTGACTTGGTTCTCTCTCCTGTGGGTTGTGGTGGTGTTCTGGATGTTGATGTTGAGAATGCTGACCCTAATACCTCTGATCATGCTTTGATTACTTTCAGCTTTGATTTCCCTAAGCCACTCACACATGAAAAAGTAATCAGATTTAGAAATTATAAAAATACAGACCAAAATTTGGCTAGCAGTGAAGTAAAACAGTACAGTACTTGGGAAGTATTGATACTTCCAACCTTACTTCAGATGAGCTGGTGGAGGTACATAGAAATGGACTTAAATTAGTATTCGATCATCACTGTCCAGAAGTAGAGAAGAAAATCATAGTACGAGATGATTCACCCTGGTATAGCACTCGAGTTAAATTTCTTAGAAGAGCGCGTGCCGCGTAGAAGAGCTGAACGTGAATGGCGGAAAAATAAAACAGACTCTACATGGTTGCAATATCTGTCAGCCAGAAGAGCCATGGTCCACACAATCAAAGATGAAAAGAAAGTGTATTATCAGGGAAAAGTTGACTCATGTGGTAACGACCAGAGGAGGTTGGCTTCAATTGTAAACAGTTTACTTGGAAAAACAAGAGTCAGCTTAAGACCTTCTGTACCCGATGCCGAGTTGGCTGCCAACTTTGTGTAATTTTTTGCTGGCAAGATAACTCGCATAAGACAGGAACTGGATGATGCTTCTGTTGGTGAAGAACTTTCAGTTGTACTCCAACCCCGACACATTCCTAATAATGTCCTCTCATCCTTTCACTCAGTAGAGGTGGACATGATCTCGTCCTACATAAGAAACCTCAATAAAACATTTTGCCCGTTGGATCCCATAAATGTTTCCAAGCTACCAAGAGTCTATGATCACACAGTTGAGTTTATTTCCAAAATAATTAAGAAGTGCTTCTCTGAAGGTAACTTCCCACATTCTGAAAAGCATGCACTACTCCGACCTAGTCTAAAGAAACCTGAACTTGATGTTGAGAACATGTTGAACTATCGTCCTGTCTCCAACCTGTCCTTCATATCAAAGATATTAGAGCATGCAATACTTGACCAATTACAACCACTACTTCAGCAGAATGAAACTATCCCAATTTTTCAGTCTGCTTACCGACAGCATCATTCAACTGAAACAGCATTGATTAGAGTACATAATGATCTAGTTGAGAACATTTGCAATGGTGTGGCCTCACTATTGGTCTTGCTTGATCTCTCTGCGGCCTTTGACACAGTGGATCACGAGTTGTTATTGAGTGATCTTTATGATTGTGGTGTGCGTGACTCCGCTCTCTTGCTTCTTGGGTTGTACTTGTCAGGTAGATCCCAGAGTGTGATGGTAAATCAAATGGTCTCGGACTCGACACCCCTGCAGTATGGTGTTCCGCAGGGATCAGTTTTAGGTCCTATCCTATTTATAATTTATATCAGCAGTTTGTCTCTTCTGCTTTGTGCACATAATGTCACCTTTCACTTTTATGCAGATGACACCCAGATTTATGTGAGAATCACAAATATAGTTGATATACGGAGTAAGATGGAATTGTTGATGTCTGATATCAAGAAGTGGATGAGAGCGAGAAAACATAAACTAAATGATGGTAAAACTTATATTCTCATCATCCGAGGAAATAGAAGAGCTGATGATATAGAAGGTGCCCTCTCCATCAATGTGGGTGGATCTCAGCTGCGACCGGCCAACTCTCTTCGAAATCTGGGTGTATATGTGAACTCCCGATTAGATTTCAAAGAGCATGTAAACCAGATAGTTAAAAGTTGTTACTTGCACATCAGAAATCTCTATTTGGTGAAGCCGTTTATAACCAGACGTTGCCTCCTGACGTTGGTTCACTCATTGGTCTTCTCTCGTGTTGATTATTGCAATGCCCTGTTGGTGGGTCTTCCAAATTATATTTTAAAGAAAGTTCAGTCTGTTCTTAACAGGGCCGCAAGACTCATTTTTGGTGTTCCACCTAGAACTCCTACTACATCTCTTCACATAGAACTGCACTGGCTGCCAGTAAGAGCAAGAATAGAATTTAAGTTGTGTTTAGTGACTTTTAAGGTTCTCAAATTTGGTGAGCCTAGGTACCTTGCGGAGCTGCTCAGGCGCCCACTGGCACACCATGGTGTAGTTGTGCGTCATGACAATGACCCTTTTCGTCTTGATGAACCAAGGGCTTTCCAGCAGTCTTCTTTCTTTGAGAGGTCATTCTCCTACATGGCTCCGAGGTTGTATAACAGGTTGCCGCTGTCTATGAGACAACCGAGTTCTGTTGAATGCTTCAAGAGACAACTTAAGACTTTTCTCTTTGAGAGAAGCTATGATCTTGAGAGAGGTGTCATGACAGATGGCTATAGAGTTTAGGCTATTTTGCCACTGCTAGTGATTGTTAAATGTGTGTTGTATATAAGCTTTCTTTTGATGCATTGATTTTGTTCTTTTTTCTTTCTCTTTCCGAGCGCTAGTGAATTCTTCGGAAAAATTGGCGCTTATGAGAAATAAGTAACATGCTTATTATTATTATTATTATTTGGGGCGTTTCGTTCGTGGCCACCACTTCGAGGATCACGGCGTCAGGCAATAGATAGATAGATAGGTCTGGGTGGGCATTTTTTTAGTGTGAAAGAAATCTGGCTAGGCTTTTTTGTTAGCCTAGGGGACAAACTAAAATACATCTCTTGAAAATGAAAAAAGTAGACAAACTCCTCAATGATATGTATAACAAAATATAATAACCCACAACACAAGATGTCAGATTAGATAGAGTTAACAGAGGTAAGAAGGGTTGCTTCACCTGAGCGTTGTTTCTCTTATGGTTTGTTTTGAGCACTTGTAACGTAATAGATACCAAAGTCCTAAGGAGGTGCACTGTGGTACACTAGGACACAAGTCATGGTTCTGTGTAGTGGTTTTATATTTTTTAACTTCATATAGTTTTGCTAAATCTTCAATACGTTATTTCCATGGTAATTTTTATAATTTGTATCAGGATACTGTCATACCTTCCCTTTACTCACAGTGAGGAAGACCTTAGTCTTCATTCGATTTGGTATGACACTGCTCTACATGTTATGACAGCTATAGTCTATTCATATTAGACCAAATATCCTGACTACTAACCTTTATAACTCAAAGACACAAAACTCCGCACAACACAAAAGGAATAACTTCCTACATCACACTTTCCAACAGCAACACAACACAATCACATGGCAAACACTCTCATCAATCACTTCACATGTCAGCCACCTAAAACCTCACAGACCGACGTGTCATCCGACGTAAGAGACAATTCCCCACAGACCCTGACTATACACCCTTCACCAATCACCAGACAAAGCATATCATCAACAATCTCAAGCACTCACCCGCCTGTGGCCTAGACAACATAAGCAACATACACCTCAGACACCTGGGACCACAAGGCATACAAGCACTCACTAACATATCAAACTACAGCTATTCACACAACACAATACCACATCACTTCCCCAAAACCCCACGCTACCCTCCTCGCACCGCCCCATCACACTCCTTTGCTCCCCCTCCAAAGTCATGGAACGCCTGACCTACCCCTAGCTCCAACACGGCTGGCCAACTTCCTAGCAGGCAGATGTGCACACGTATCTTTTGCCGGTCAGTCATCTAAAATCAGAAACTTTCCAAACGTCCTATCGCCCGCACTCTTCAATCTGTACATGCACGATATAACTACACCCAATACGCCCCAAATAAACTTAGCCTCCTATGCAGATGACATAACACTCACATGCACACACATGACCCAAAAAGAGCAACAGATCTCCTTCAACCCTATCTCAACACACTACATGGCTGGTGCACTACAAACAGACTTAATCTAGCCCCAGCCAAATCCACCGCAACCCTGCTCACAAGTTGGACAGGAGAACACGAATACATCCCTCAACTCACCATAAAAACGCCCTCAGGTCACTTGCTCACACAAAATTTGGACACAACAAAAGCCTGGGCTTCTAACCTAGCTGAACAACAACAACTCAAAGACAACTCTAGTAATGAAGCTAATATTTCTACCATTTTGTTGGGAAGGGTCAGCTAGAGGATAGGTGTGGAGATTTACAACCCTTTTTGAGTTAAGAGGTTAAAGGTCACAATTTTTGGCCTACTTATAATGAATGCACTTAGTTTCCCATTGCATTAGCCAATTTACCACTTGCGAGTTTCGTTCTATAAGGAAGTTGGAGCTGTAGACAATGATATTTAGCAGTATTACCAGCTAAAATACGGTCGTAGTACATATATAAATACATAAAACCCAATTCAACATACTCTTTAGCCATCAGAAATGTACATCATTATTGCATTCCTGTTTAATATCGGTCTACAGCTCCAACTTCCTTATAGCCCGAAACTCGCAAGTGGTCAATTAATTTTAACTCAGTATTATAACTTGACAAAGTTATAACAACACAGTGCTGTAATGAGACAGTTTTATAATAAGACTTTACTACCGGTACTATACGCAGGCATAATCACTATCCCCCTGTGATGCAATTGTTGGTGATTCATCTTACAGCTGATATTTCTTGAGTCGGGGTTTGATTCCAGGGCAGGCAGTCAGATGGGTAATCTCAATATCTCTGTTCACCCATCATTAAATAGGAATCTAGTGTAGTATACATTTGCATTCCACATTCCATTAGGGAAGGTAATCTGTGACAACATGGATAGTATAATTATTAGTAACCACTGTGTATCAGGCTAGGTAACTCTCCACTGGCTCTAAAGGGCAAAGATGTGTAGTTAAATGCTGCAGCAACCTACAGCCCAGCGTACGGCCCTAACTTTACCTTCCCTCCCACAGCCTGAGGACCCCAAGACAAAGATACTAGCCCAACTGAGAACGACAGGACTGACCGGAGTGGAGGAGTGCATCCGGGAGTACTACATTCACTGACCAGCCTTTCCATTAGGCTGAGGTTCAGCAATCATCGTGGAATTGAATAAGATTCTAACATTTTACATATATATATATGCCAGTTTACTTTTCTTGTCACCACCAGCCTCTGATCTTAATAAGAGCCAAGTCATTACAGAACTGAATTATAAGATGGTTCCTTGACAACTTAATTAGTAGATCTTAACCAATCGTAACTAACCCACTGTCAACGTAAAGTACAAAACTAACCTATACTCAGCACCAGCCACCTCGAGAGTTTAGCCACGTCCCTTCGTGATTTGACCCTGGACTTGTTGGAGCTCCGCCTGAGCCTCATTCATTAGCTATTACAGGAGGTTTAGGCTAAGCTACTGTATGTCCAGGGAAAGGGACATGGCTGGGCTCTCTAGTTGGTTAGCACTGAAAACAACACTTGTGGTTGAGTTGATACTGGTTGAGATCTACTGGTTGAAATGGTCTAACACAGTAGTCTGTTTTATTTCAAGCGATGGTAAATTGAATCTCTTAGTAACTGATTTCTTTATACATAATGAAAAATATGAGACCATTATGTTTGTGTCATATTTATACAAAGTTTTCATAATTAACACCATATTTTGCCACAAATCTTCATGAAGATGGAGACATAGCAGCTTTTTTTTTCCTTTTTCAATTAATAACCAGCTTTTCAGTTGTGTTGAATGTAAAGTTCTTCACAGTGTAAAATGAGTCCAACCTAATATTTTAACTTATTTTTCCAGTTGGCTACTTGAGTCTACAGTATGCTTTATTTTTAATCATAACCATTTACTTTCTTCCTTTTACTTGAGGGCATCCAATTTATCTAACCTTTCATTTGCCATCAACATAGTTGATTACCTGATAATTATTCCTTTTATTTGCAAATCTTGCAATATTTAAATTACTCTTTGTTTGCTCCTTCAGTGCCAATGGTCTTAAGGGGGGTCACCTGCTTTTTGTCTCTCCTTTTCTCTCTTTCTCTGGCTTGTATCCATTCAGCCTACTGTTTTAAGACGTTTACCCCCATCCAGGTGTCAATATTTTCCTGGCGAGCGGTAGCGAGCCAGCATATATACTGTATGTACATTTTTTTACAGCAAGCTAAATTTATACATTTTCCGATAGAAAAAAAATCCGGCAAAGCCGGATTTCTCCATACAATGCTAGCTCACTATCGCTCACCAGGAAGAATTCGACACCTGAATGGGGATAAATGTCTTCAAACAGTTGGCTGAATGGGCCCGACTGGATACAAGCCAGAGAAAGAGACAAAAAGCTGGTGACACCCTGTGGTGTGGTGTGGAGCAGTGGGAGCATGTCTGGGAGCCTGGAGGCAGTTTCTGTCAGGCATCAGATTGACTTACCCCTATTATATTATTATCCTAATACTGTACTTGTCAGCATTCAATCAAGTCTTCCCAAATATTTTCCAACACAAGCTTCTCTTTTTCTGTTACTTGTGGACATTCTGTACTGTTCCCTTCAATTCATTATATGTGCTCTAGTTCTGAAAGAGTTTTACCCTTTAGTTATTATGAAATATCTCTTGGTTCAATTCAATGCAGATATTTGGTAACAAGATTGTTGACTAGGGCATGGATTTACTAACCAATGTACTATACAAATAAAAGTGACTACAAGTGGGCAGAGATACGAATGAATTATCCACTAAGGTGTTATTTCTTTCATATCTCCTCCCACTTTGTATTTGTACGTTGTTTAGTACATCCGGGCCCAGCCTGTCTAACAAAGTTTAGCATTTATATCATACAGTATTCCAAGGATGGATATTTATATTCTACCAATTTTCCCGCAGTTATTTTTTTTTAAAACCATTTACAAATAAATGTTCTTGACTGAGTGCAAGAAGAGCCAATATCCATAAATTGAATGAAATATTTAACTGATAAAAGCATGTCTAAAGATATGTAAAATTTAGTTACAAAGGGCCACTTCTCCAACAGTAGCATTTGACCCTTTTAAATGAACAGATATAAATCACAGATTTAGACATGATTTAGTTAACTAAATACTTCATTGGCATATGTAGACATTAGCCTTTCTTGTACTCAAATGGGGAATAAGAGATGTCTATTTTTTACTTCAAATTAATTTTTGTTATCATATTGATACTTAATCTAAGCTTCAAATAATTATATACATAATAACCTACATAATTAAATTAAAAGACAGAGTGGTCCGCATGGAGTGCGGTTTGAGTCTCGTCCTTATGCAGCATTCCAGGCAGCCTCGCTAAGAATTTTCACAATTTATCAAGTATACTTTTGAGTTGAAAACTGGTGTACTACAGTACAGTATACTGCATACCATAAGTTAAGCTTTCAACCAGCTTGTTTATTACGCTATATATTATTTATCTTAGCTCTATTTTTACTAACATTTGAAATACCGTAGCAATTTTCTACTATATCTTTATTTTATTAATTTCACCACAACACCAAACACCCCCAATGAAATTAATTAAAGTATATATGATCCATATGATATTAGAGGGTTTGAGAAATGACCAAACATAGTCCGTATTTTCTCCTATTCATAATCTTATTTTGAAGAAAAATATATGACTACATGATGTAACATTAAATATTTTGTATATTGTTCCTCTAGACCATCTGTTTTATTCTTGTATGGGCTCCCTATTACCAAATTTACCAATACAGTGTTATGGTATGTCTGATGATTAAGTGTAAATCTATACAGTATAAGTTACAGAGATTGTTGGGGCTTGGGTCATTCTGTTACTATCACTCTTCCTTGACAGTTCATTTCACCTCATAAAAGTGCCAAGTCAGTGTCCTTCTCGCTAGATTCACTTAAATTATCAAGGTTTTCAGCTTACTATTGAATTTGTGTGTACAGTGATCCCTCGGGTAGTACCACCCAGGTTAGCACTACTGTAGACTTTTACATCAAACTAAGGTATCAAAACAGAGACTGAGATCCTTCTTTTTTGTCTTTCTCAGTCAAAGTTAAAATTAACGTTTACAGTTATGCATTTGGGTGTGATAAAAGGGCCAAACCAATGCAATTTCATGTTAATATTCCTGTACTCTATCTCATATTCATTGCAGTCTTCAAGCCAAACTGACCCAATTTGTCACTGTGCATCAAACTTACAAACAAACATTACCATCATCTCTGCCACATAAAACTATGAATGAAACTTTAGTGTTAAAAGTGGAAATATCTTTTATATTTCTTCTTTGAACAATACAAGAAAACAAAAACATATATAATATATTTTTTGTTTTTATTCTATTTTGCCATACAAAATGTGAGCCACCACAATATTACATAAAAATAAGTGTGATGGTGCTCTGATAACATTATAAAATAGAAGATAAGTTAAGTGTGAATCCGGTTTAACCCCTTCTTTACCGGTGATGTACTTTTCATGAATTTCTGGCAACTATTAAACAACTTTCTTCAGCTTGGGAAGGATGTCTACTAATTTAAAGGCTACAAACTCTCAATTAATCCTTTTTGCTACCATATATCCTTCCAAAGCTTCATAAAATTGTCTAAATGTAGCTGATATCAAATAACAAGGTCGTCGCCGGTACAGAAGGGGTTAAGGTGTGATCAATAAAGATAGTACTGTATGTGTGTCAGGTGAGGGTGTTGTTGAGGTACTGTACAAAGAAAGTGGTAAGCTTGGCACAGTCCTCCACCGGGTGCATCTTGGTGTATGAGATAAACTGCCTCCGAGCTCTGGTCACCTCACCCAGGGTAACCTGTTGGAAAACCATCATCACAGTGTTAGGCTACAGCAAAATTTATTGAAGCACAATCTTAACACAGTAACTGATGAAAACAAATCATAAAACAAGATAGTGGTTGAAATTGGCTATTGTACAACCTACAGCTGAAGTGATGCCCTTCTTCTTATCCTATACTGAATTCTATCACCGGAAAATAATTTAGTGAATCGGTTGGATCAAGTTCATATGAAAGAGACCGTATGTGATGATATAATAGCCTAGTACATCCATGATAGCATGGGTCAGTCTATGTGTAACCTATCTTAGTTCTCCAGGAACTAGTCAATGCTCTGAAGGAAAGGGTGTACTAAGATCTTGGAGTTGCTATGAGACAGGAGTAGTGTTTTTTTTTATAGCTGGATAACTTCCCTGGCAACTGTTACAAACTACACAAAGATTTGAATATAAGGATTTTTTTTGTTTTTATGGTTTATCCTTAGGTTGGGTTATATTTTTATCTATCTAAATACTCAGGCCCAATCCCCACTTTTCCTTTTTTTTTTTTTTTTTTTTTTTTTTTTTTTTTTTTTTTGGGGGGGGGGGGACATCTATTTATCTATTGCCAGATGCCTTGATCTCCAAAGACATGGACACAAATTAATTGCCTCCACATACCTGTCGTCCATCAGCCGGCGAACCTTCACCCACCCAAAACCTTCACTCTTATATCTCTCGACTCATTCCTTCACCTCGATCTACTGTCCCTCTTTGCCCTTCTACTTCACTTTCATACATTCTTTAGTCATTTTTCATTTGCCATATGCTCCACATGGCCGAACCACCTCAAGGTGTTCCTCTTCACACTCTCCAACACAACGCAACACACTTCATTCATCTGTTTATGTGACTCCACACACACTTCTCAAGTAACTCAATACCACCCCTCTCACTCTTGATTTGTGTCAAATTAAAATGTAAAACTTGCAAACTAAACAAACCAAAATTGGGACAAGGACAATATAAAGTCAAATTAAATTATCAAAATCGCTATGTGGAAACAACGTTTACTAAAATGAAAATTATTAAATAAAAGAACACAATCCACCACATAGGGTGTACATTACTACATGAGCAAGTTAATCTGTTTCCCAAGCAAACTAATCGCACATATAACAACGCACTATCGTCACGTTAAAGGAAGTAGTCAAGTATGGGAAGTCCGGGACGTTCTGGCAAATTTTACTAAACTCTGCATGAATAAAGAAACTACATGTTAAATGTCAAAATATTATTTAAAATCAAATTTGCAACATGACAAGACATTAACAATAGTACAAAATACAAATATTGATAAGATATCTATACTATTACAAAATAATATATAAAATACAGTACAGCACTCACTAACGATAGTGCTATCGGGTAGGTACCTGTAAGCATAGCATGCCTCAAGTGACCCCTATCAATAACTACCCTACAAATAACCTACATTTATAGCACAAATAAACTAAGGAAATCGCAAAAGTAAGCAATTGATACTATCGACAATGAATACATATAATAAACACTGTCCATGCTTCGCTCCCGTACGTCAATTTCAGAATTACCATGGTCATGCAGTGTTTATTGCAATTCCTAAAGTTATATTTTTAGGTAATATATAATAGGATTTATGTACATTATGACAGTGACATTAATTGGAGTCATATGAAACACACACTTGTGACATAGGAGCTGATTTTTGTTTGTAAATAGTCTTAAGGTGAATAATTTACCCTACTAGCTTATAATTCTAGCTGATAGTTACAATGATGGATAATTCTAATGATGGTAAGAGTGGTAGACAGGATCAAGTCTGTAACATTTTGATAAAAGTAGATATCATTAGGTTGGGTAAATTGCTTTCTCAGTCCTATGACTACCAGTTTTTAAGGTGTTTAAAGGCTCACTAACAATAACATTGGCAAATTCAACTTTATTTAATTTGGATAACTTTTGCAGCTGTTTGTGTTTTGTTAGTCAATTTTATACAATATTAACTATATTAACCATTTCAGTGAGAATAATGATGCCTTCCTCAAATTTAGGTTTAGTTTGCAAGTATTACATTTTAATTCATTAGATGTTGATATTCAGCTTAGCAATATTTTCTAAAAATCAAATCAACTAACATTTTGAATCACAAGTCTTTCCAAACCGAATAAAATCTTCTAATGATAGTCATAATCAAATGTAAAATGGTGTCAATGTACGGACAGGGTTAAATATATTTTCTTTCTCTTGTGATGGCCTCATATACGTGTGGACTTACCCTGCGCCCCAGATTGAGAGGTTCCGCTACTCCCGGCACTTTGATAGCGTCACCCGCCACCTGGATCTTCTGGGCGGACATTATGCAGTTGCTCACATCCTAGTACATACAATAATTAGAAAATTATAAATTGCCAGTTACCAATATTTCACAAACCAATCTACTCTTTATCATCACTATAGTAACTGTTGTTTCAAATCAGAAGATAAATGGAGATTAACTGAATGAACATACTTTAATTTATGTCTGATTTAAAGTCCTACAGCAGCCCCTCAAATATTGATCATTGGTTCAGTCTGTATATCCCCCCCCCCCCCCATGACAGTTTCCAAACAACAGTCAGCATGCACACTGAGAGCACACAGTTGCCATGCAACAGGAGTTGGAATAATTAATGGTAGTAGGCCTATGCTATACTACTAGGTTGTATGGTATTTATTCCTTCCAACAACCAACCATACTCCTAAAATCGATTAATGAAATTTACAAACACATGTGGCAGTCCATGGACTCAAACCCAGGATGCTCACACCGAAAATCAACACCATATACATCGCACCACGAAGACAGTTAAAGGTTGGTGGACACTGCCTACGATTTATTATGCAACTTCGAATCCTGCATATCAATCTAAGCATGTACACACATCCCAACTGCAACTCACGTAGGCTATGCATATGTGAATGGAAAGCGCAATTAATGGGGCCTTAACAACTTAGGGAAGTCCTCTCGATAAATTACTCCTGAACCAATATCAATTATTATGTTCCTTCCAACAACCTAACAAGCTCTAACAAAATCCTGTTTCCTACCTGTGTGGTGCGATCCAGCTCGTAGAGAAAGTTAGTGTGAGCGAGAGGCTGAGTCTGGGTGGACTGGTTGGGTGGAGGGGGGCGTGTCAGGTACAGTGCTGCGTATAGTGCCTCATAGTCCACAGTAGAGTCACTAGTTACCGTTATCATAGGAGAATCCCATCTGTGGCAGTTATATACTTTATCAACATACAGTAATAGTATAATTATCTGGATCCATAAAATACATACATTTCCCATCCTTTATTTGGTTCTCTCAGAGTCCCTTTACTGGAACCATGCATGTTTTAATGGTCAGAGCAAGAGGAAATTAATTGCCTTTGCTCCTATTGACATAATTTTATAGGCTTGAATCGAAGACCTTGCTCAAGAAGAGTAGGAAAGTTAGTTCTTAAGGTTCTCTTGTGGATTTTCCAACCAAGGACTCACTCTCAAGACCTGGCATGACAGTATATGTTCCTCATCATTATCTTATTATAAAAAAGATACCTTATATAGAAGCATTCAAACTAAAATTATACACATTACAATACTATATAGTAAATAATGCACAGTTCAGTCTCAATTTAAGCAGCTAATTCCCCAGAGTGTTGGAGTGTTTGAGATTGGCGATGATGACTGGCCGCGTTTCCTCGTCATACGACCGGCTTCCTACATCTCTGGGGCTAAGTTAGAGAACCTCCTCCTCTCGGCGCATGCAACTTCGGACTTATCGTTCCGTGAGACTGGTAATAATGATTGGATTGTGGAAACCACTACTCGTGCCCAATCTGAGACATACCTATCTCTTACTACCTTGGACGATATCCCTGTTACTGTCACGAAACATAACGACCTCAATTACATCCTCGGTACTGTTGTTCTACCCTCAACTTATGACCATGACGGACTTCCTGATAAGTCGACCCTCCTGTCGTCGTTGCGCTTGCGTTATCCAAATG
This sequence comes from Paralithodes platypus, assembly GCA_032716605.1. NCBI lineage: Eukaryota > Metazoa > Arthropoda > Malacostraca > Decapoda > Lithodidae > Paralithodes > Paralithodes platypus. Next base: position 9,726,255 of record CM064513.1, read on the forward strand.
TGCACGACGTTGATTTGTATAGTATCCCAAACAAATCAACTCCTTCTCATCCTCTCCGCATAGCTCGCATTAAGTTTAGTGGACGTTCCCTCCCACGAGACGTCAGGATCGAAGGACAAAGGCGTGAAGTACGACCTTATGTCCCCAAACCGTTACAATGTACAAACTGTTCCACCTTTGGTCACTCAGCTGGTAGGTGTAAGAAGGTTCGGGTGTGTGCCTTCTGTAGCTCCGTCAAACATGCTATCCGTTGGAATTGTGGCACTCCAAAGTGTGTTAACTGTGGCCTTGAACACCATGCTCGCTCAAAGCAATGTGTGATCTACATGTACAATGCTGAGTTAAAGCTTCTCATTAGTCGGTCAGGCATGTCTGTCAGAGAAGCTAAGCAAGAACTGAGAGTAAGAGATGTTAAAGATCCCTCTAGAGATATGACTTACAGTGCTAGACTTCGTGCACCTACAACTGACGTTTCTCCCGGTAGTCGACGACGTGAGGACAGTGATGCTGTGTTGGATTCACCCCTTTCTAGTCCAGCCACTGTTCCCCTCTCCAACCGATTTCATGCACTGAATACCCCTCCCCCTGTTCATGAAGCCTCCACCCCAAAAGCATCCGCGTCCCCTTCACCAGTAACTGATATTCAATCCTTGCCTCTTGCCCCGGCTCCCTCTACCGATGTTGACGATGTCATGGATTCTACCCCCTCCACCAGTAAACGCCGATCTGATGCTCTACATTCTCCCTCCTCAGATCGTCAATCTCCCTCCGTAAAACGATAGACCCTCACAGCCCGACCTATGCCTCCCAAACCTCAACGTGTCCCTCCTCGCTCTCGCATCTTCCGCTCTGATATGGGTTCTCCGTCCCAGCCTCCCTCACTCCACACCCCCTCTACGCCTGCGTCCCCCCCGCCTACTCGTCCTTGACCTCACGCACCTATCAATGTTACCGCCTCGGGCTCCCATGCACCCCACTGCGGCTGTCATGACTGCTTTGTGCGGGAGTATCGCCGGACGCCTACCCGCACTAAATCCACTGTTGCTGCGTTGATACGCTCCTTTCTCCGTGACCGACGTTTACCAACCCCTGATAACACCGCCTCTCATAACTCTTCGTGCTTATGCGCTTTTCACTTAAAGTCACGTTCAGATCTTTCACACTCCAAGATAGCTACTATCCTCCATGACCTGTCCTCTAATGTATCCCCCCACCGTCCACGTCGAAACTCCCTGCCTTCTCATGACCCTCCCCCCAGACCCGTTCCTCTTCATCTCCAACAGCCGAACAGTGCTGTTAATTTACGTAACCTGACGTCTCTCACTTAACCTGTTCAATCCCTATATACTACAATGGAATTGTAATGGTCTCTCATCTAGAGTCCATCTAGGTGAGATCCAGCGTTTACTCCGTGTCTATAATCCAATGTGTATTTGTTTACAACACATTGAAAATTATAATAAATCCATCACCAACTACCACCTTGCGTGCTGTTCTCTATCCCCTGATGGAGAATATGGCACAGCAATTTATGTCCATCATCGAGTAACTTTTGACTTGTTTCCCATTCGTACAAGTTTCCTACAGCACTCTATCCTTACTCTTCATATCCCTGATGGTGACTCTGTTACCATTTGCAATATCTATAACCAACCTGCTTACAATTATGACCTTTCATTGCTTTCTCAGTTTTTCTCTACACTACCCTCTCCCATCTTACTGTTGGGTGACTTTAATGCCCATAGCCCTATATGGGACCCTACTTCCTCCAATCCTGATACAGCCGGTTCGCAGATTGAACATTTGCTTCTGAACCATGACCTTTGCTGCCTTAATGAGGCCGACTCACACACTTACTTTTCTGCTTCCCATCATACTTATTCCTCTGTTGATGTCACCCTGTGCTCCACAGCAATTGTTGATAAGTTCGAGTGGCGGGTCTGTGTTGATACGTTCTCAAGCGATCACTTTCCTGTCATCCTGTCTTACTTGCAATTCCGTCCATGTCCTTCGCTCCCTCGCTATAACTTCCACAAAGCTGACTGGGACGCATATGTCCTCCACACCAGATAAATCCCACCTTTTAATCCCTTAAGGGATCCTGATGAAACACATTCATTCCTCGTTAATTTTTTTACTAATGCAGCTACTAAGTCTATACCCCAGACGACTTCTTCCCCCCTACGTCGTCGAGTCCCCTGGTGGGACAGCACCTTATCCACTCTTGCTAAAAGTAAACATGAATTAGGCCGCCGCCTCGATAGTCTCAATAAACGTTACAATTCTTTATGTTCACGCTTACCTTTACGTGATGATCTTCTATGCCATTCCATCTCGTTATTGATGGATATATGTGCCATCAAACCTCACTACAATCGACTATCAGCTAAATTCCGTCGAGAAGTCATCCGTAGTAGATCCGAATCCTGGAAAACTTATGTCTCCACCATTTCCCCGTCTACCCCGATATCATGCGTTTGGCATAAATTCAGGAATATTAACAGCCTTCACATTGCCCCTCCGCGCCATGCTTTGGTACACGGTGGCCGTACTGTTCACGATCCCCTTGAGATATCGAACCTCTTGGGTCAACATCTTGCCCATGTCAGCAGTAATGAGAGGTTAGACGATAATTTCCGCCGCCATAAACTTGAAATGGAGTCGATCCCCCTCAACTTCTCTTCACCAGACACCTTTGATTATAATGCATGCTTTACTATGGATGAATTTGAACACGCACTCTCCAATTGTCCTAACTCTGCTCCTGGCCAAGATAACATAAGTTTTGCCTTACTCACTAACTTACCCCCCTTGCTAAATGCTACCTCTTGCAATTTTATAATCAGGTGTGGATCCGTCCTCAATTTCCTACCTCATGGAAACATGCTATTGTCGTCCCAATTGCAAAACCTGGAAAAGACCCGAGCTTGCCCTCGAGTTATAGACCAATATCCCTCACCAGTTGTCTTTGTAAATTAATGGAGAAATTGGTCAATACTAGACTGACTTGGTTCCTCCGTCAAAACACTATTCTCACTCCGACCCAATTTGGCTCTCAGAAAGATCGATCTACTCTGGACTCGCTTACGTTATTAGAATCTCATATCAAGCGTGGCTTTGAAAGTAAGTCCATCACCGTCGCTGTTTTCTTTGACATCCAGAATACCACGTGGCGGCGTCCCATCCTGCAACTACTTCATGATAGTGGTGCCCGTGGCCATCTACCTTTTTTTATTTCCAACTTTCTTTCTGATCGAACATTCCAGACTCGAGTGGAGGGAATTCTTTCTAATGTCTTTCCACTCGTCAATGGTGTTCCCCAGGGCAGCGTTCTCAGCAGCAAACTTTTTGCCGCGGCCATAAATAAAGTCATTCAACAATTGCTGCCGGAAGTCCATGGCAGCCTGTACGTTGATGATTTTACCATCTATTGCACTGCCCGTACCCTCAGACATGCTCAACGTATACTCAACATCTCCATCCAACGGGTGATCGCCTGGGCATCTTCAGTTGGCTTTCAGTTTTCGGCTGAGAAAACTAAGGCAATAGTCTTCTATCGAGACAAACGCTGGCTCCGTGGCCAGTCAATATCGCTTCGAATGGGACCCTCTCAGATTTCTTTCTATCCCAGTGTTAAATTCTTAGGCGTAATCTTTGACCAACATCTCAACTGGAGAGACCATGTTCAGTATACTAAAGGTAAAGGCCTTCGTGCTCTCAACCTCCTCAGAAAACTATCCCATACCACTTGGGGTGCCAGACGTACCATTATGTTGATGCTCTACAAGGCGGTGGTTCTTTCCATCCTCGACTACGGCTGCCCCATTTATGGGTCTGCCTCTGCTTCCGTTTTGAAGATGTTGGACTCTGTTCATACGCAGGGTATGCGTCTCTGTACTGGAGCTTTCCGTTCCTCCCCAAATACCTCCGTCTTAGCTGAGAGTGGCGAGCCCCCGCTCTCCCTCCATCGCGATTTAGTTACTATGCGCCGTGCATTAAAAATTAAACATAGTGACTCTCCCACTAATTCCCTTTTCAGTGATTCTTCATTCCCGATCCGTGTCCATCTTCCCCCTCCTTTCCGATTCGTGCTACAATTCTCCTCAACTCTCTTGACTTTCACATTGCTGTTTCGCCGCCTGTTGTCTCCCCTTCCCCCCCATGGGTTATCTCTCTCCCCAATGTTTGCACTCACCTCTCCTTCCTCTCTAAGAGATATCCTTTTGTCCCTAGCCATCACTGCCAACACGCACTCGAACACATACGTCGTAAAGGCCCCCATTTTGCCATCTTCACTGACGGGTCTAAGACTGACTCTGGGGTGGGCCTCGCTGCTGTGTCGTCTACTAAGCTCCTTCAGTTTTCTCTCCCGCCCCAAGCCTCTATCTTTACTGCTGAACTTTTAGCTATCCAATCTGCTATTGACATTATATGTGACACCCCTCAACAGCCCTTTATAATTTACAGTGACTCTCGTAGTGCCCTCGAAGCGCTCCGTGCTTATTCGTCCTCCCACGTAATAGTTTTAGCCATAAAACACGCTCTCCATGAGATGAGCCTACGTGGATTCCAGGTCCAGTTATGTTGGATTCCTGCTCACATTGGTGTCCGTGGCAATGAAGACGCCGATGCTGCGGCTAAGAATGCTATTTTAATGATCCCTCGCCAGCCCCACCTTCCGTTAGGTGATTGGCTGTCCTTACTCAAGCCTTCTATTCTTTGCACGTGGCAATCTCATTGGGATGCTCTACCCTGCAATAATAAACTCTGTGCAATCAAACCTTCTGTCCGTCCTTGGCCCTCGTCTTCCCGCTCTCACAGGTGTGAGGAAGTTTTACTAACTAGACTTAGGATAGGCCATTCCCGGCTGACTCACGGTTATTTGATGTCCACTCCCCGCCCCCTACCTGCTCCTCCTGTCATTCCCCTCTAACTGTTCGCCATGTCTTTGACTGCCCAGATACTGCCCGTCTGTGTACGGTTTGTTTTGGTACTAAATCATACACTGACCTTTTATCCGATTCTCCGTCATTTTCCTTCCCCCCTATCGTCCGTTTTTTGCGTCGCCTTAAGTTCCTTTCAGTAATCTGATCCAATCCTTCGGGCCAGGCCTATGAGAGTTCCGTATGGAGCTCAGTGGTCTGGTTAATCTGCTCTACATAACTAACTGGAGATTGCATCATTGTACCAAAACAATACAAGAAAGGAAGGATTGTACAGTACATACATACAAGGTGATATTCCATAACAGCTGGCAACTTTAGTATTACTGACGATAGATAATGTCCGACCTGTTGCTGCTGTTAGGGGCCTCATAGCGTCCCACCAGGCCATCGAACACCTCCCGTTGGTAACGCTCGCCCTCGGGTCGACCCTCGTTCCACTCCCACGCCTGCTCTATGGCTGCCAGACTTTGGACCAGGCATTGGGTCGTCTTCAGCTGCTTGGTGGCACAATACAACTCATATCTGAAGTACCGGTACAGTATTAGTTTACTTTTGTATTATGTGATTCTATATAATGCCCATTATAATGCATCATATTTTTATCCATTATTGAGGTACAGTATTGTATTTTGTTTAATATTCACATCTAAGTAGGCTAGGATATGTTTACATTATTTTACTATGGCATATTAAAATGTAAAACTTGCAAACTAAACAAACCAAAATTGGGACAAGGACAATATAAAGTCAAATTAAATTATCAAAATCGCTATGTGGAAACAACGCTTACTAAAATGAAAATTATTAAATAAAAGAACACAATCCACCACATAGGGTGTAATAGACACAACAATGCCTGAGCCAGAGGTTTATAAATGGCTTGAGAGAAGAAGTGGAATATTATCTACTGTACATACTAGAAAATCATGTCTGGACACTAGTCCAGACTTGATTGAAGACATATCTGCCATGAGCATTATTAGCAGGGGTTAAATGAGAGGAAGCAAGTTGGAGGTGATGAAGGAAGATAAGTTAATTATTAGTTTGACTTACTGATTCACAGTAAACATATGTATTGACTATTGTACAGTACCTATAGCTATCATGTTAATCACCTGTAACCTTTGATATAATTAGCAGCATCAAAGATAACAATGTCCTCTTTGTTCAGTGCTCGGAGAACATCTGCTTTCAAGGCTCCTCTCAAGTCCTTCTCTTGTTTTGAGTCACTTAGGATTACATTCTTATTCTGAAAAAATATAATGTAAATTAAGTTAAAAATCAGCATACAATACATTTCTTTTTGTCACAATTTTTGTTTTGTGAAAGCAAGCGTAGAGAAAGTATGTGGTAAAAGGAAAGTAGGAGGCAGAGGTACAGTATCAGAAAGGGAAGCGAGTGGTGGAATGATACTGTGAGGAAAAGAGAAAGTGGTTTGAGAGGGCTTTACAGGATGGTAGATGGATTTTTTTTGCGTGAAAATACTAAATAATGAGTCTTGGAGATATTTAGAGTAAGTCGGTTACTATTAACCCTCTCACAACCATATGACGCAGAGGTTGCCAGATTAGCAATACTAAATAGAGTTCTCTCACTTTTATAATTACCGGTACCTCTCCAAAATTAGTTTTCTGCCCACAGCTAACTCGAAGACAACTGCAGAGGTTGAAGTAACTAAACTAAAGGTTTCTAAATACCCCTGATGGTAAGAAAGGTTTTAAAGTATCCCTAATAGGCTTAAAATTGCGTCAAGAACGTGAGAGGGTTAATCCAATTTGGAGAAGGCTTATGACCGGGTGCCAAGGGAAGTAATGCAGTGGGCTATGAGCAAACTTTGAGTAAAAGAGTGGTTGGTGCATGTGATAATGAGAATGTATGAGGTGTCACGGGCAGCAGTTAGAGTGGATGGGGTTCTGAGCGAGGAGTTCCCAGTGAAACTTGGAGTTCACCAAGGTTCAGTGTTGAGCCCATACTGTTTGTTTTGGTCCTTTAGGCTCTGTCAAGAGACTTTAGAACGGGACTCCCATGGGAATTGTTATACCGTATACGGATGACCTAGAAATTATCGCAAATAGTGCACAGGAAACAGGCAAAATTGAAAAGATGGAGGGAGGGTATGGCAAACCCTTAAGAGAGTTATTAACCCTTATTAAGAGTTAATATAGATAAAACAAAGGTCATGATTAGTAGAGTAGGGCGCGGAACTATGGAAAGAAGCGGCGACTATCCATGCGCAGTACAGTATATGGGAAGGGGGTGGGAAGTAACTCAATTCAATGATGCATCTGTAGTGATTGGGTACAAAAGAGATGATAGTGAGGCTGGAGGAACTTTGACGAGAATCATAGACATTGAATGTGCAAGGGAGAACTTGTGTTAAATAACCCGCCTGTTAGTGTTGATTTCAACAGGGTAGTGCTGGAGTGTGTGAATAAATTCTGCTATTTGAGCGATACGTTTTTTGCCGGAGGTGGCACTAAAGCTGGCTCCATTGCTAGAGTAAGAAGTGGCTGAGGGAAGTTTAGAGAGTTATTGCCACTCCTGACCATGAGAGGACTCACACTTCATCTTAACCCTTGTCTAGCGGGGTGTTTTGGGCTATTTTGGGCATATTCAGGCCCTCCTGAATGATCAATCAGGTATCTGCATGAAAAGAAATGTATTCAGCAAAAAAACTAGGCGCTAAAAGCTTCAAAATGAGACCAGAACGAGCTACGTAGCACTCGTGGTTCTCATGCAGTGGTGCCATCAACATGGGAGTTTAGCGTATAGCGGAATATTTTTCCCAGCTATGCTCACTACTGGCTACACTGCCGGCCTCTCGAGAACACAGGGAGCATGAATCAGTGGGTGGCGGTAAGCCCTGGGTGTCGGACGTGTGGCCTGCTGCGCACCCGGTCATTTGCACTCTATTTTAACCCTTTAAAAGCCTTAATAATGCTCCTAACTTGCTGCAAATTGGTGCACGACTTAAGTCGAGCACTGCTCTTTAACCCTTAATTAGCGGCGAGCAACATAAGTCGAGTTAAAAAAAGCTGGACTATGTGGCGGCGCTCGACATAACTCGAGTGGCAATTTCAGCACGTAATGTGGCTGAGAGAGAGAGACAAGTGGTGGCAGGAGACTAGCGAGCGTATGACTGCTCCAGACCACCGCGGCGAACCTACTGACACAAATCTCAGCTCCCTCCTCCCTCTCTCACTCGCTACATACTCAATTATGTACTGAAAGTACCGAATTACCTGCTTTTTGCACTCGCGTTGCACGGTTATTGCAAGAAAACTATCCATCATACAAGGATCGTTATGGTGTCATTCGAAAGCTCTGTTTATGCCCTTTCAGGGATAGGTACTTGTTTTACGTTCTGGGTCTTATTTAGGCATGAAAATGATCACGTAAACAGCCCTATTTTGGCTAAAAACACCCCGCTGTGCGGTACACATAAATAAACCGCATAGGCCGCTCGTAAGGTGTTAAGGGTTAAAGGAAGGTGTATACCTTGTGTGGTAGGAGTGTGATGACCTATGAATCGGAGACGAGGCCTGTTAAAGCGGAGGATATCAATAGAATGGAACAAAATGAGAAAAGAATCGTGAGATGGATATGTGGGGTTAACCTCAGGGACGGGGTATCGAGTAATTTAGAAGGCGTCTGGGGATTAGGAGTGTCAGTGAAGTAATGAACACGAGCTGACTTGGTTTATTTGGACACATGGAGAGAATGATGATCAGTGCTAGGTGAAGAAATGCCGGACGGCGGACTGTGAACTTGGAGGGAGCTGGGCGTAGGGATAGACCTAGAATGACGTGGGATCAGATACTCCGGTCCGATCTCAAAATAAAGACCTTGACAACAGAGGTACCGGTAGCCCTTGACAGGGTCGCCTGGAAAGCCGCCATTTAGAAAGCGAGACTGTAACCACATTCTCTGTGGAAATAACAAGTTTTTTAACTTTTATGTATGTATGTATGTATTCATGCCATATATACTGTACCGTTGTACGGTATATATTTACTGTATTTGGGAGAAAAAATTTTTTTTTAGACGCGAACGTAACCGTGAATGCATATAAATAAAGCGACGATACAGCGATTCCAGTAATAAACTAGAATTTACCAGGCGTTATCCGGGAAACAAATGAAGCCAGCGTGGAGCAGGGCTGCAGGGGTACCTTACCGCGTGTAATTGGCAAGCGGGAGGCCATTTATAAATTCTATATCGGCTGGTTGAATGTCTTTGGACATTCATACACATGGGCCGCTCCCAACCCCTCTGTGCAATAGCAGATGTCAGAGGTGCATTAGCCATTAGACCTGTGTTGTTTTTATAATGTACTGTAAATGCTAGCACCTGATAAGCAAGATTGAGCAGATTTTGCTGGTTAAGGATTATATAACTCTCAACCACTCCATCAGTCTACAGTAACATTCAACATACACTTCACATAACAAGGGTTGTAAACTTGTAATAAATATTAGGCCTATTCCCTGACATTTATCTGACCTGACCTGCCCTGAACATAATCGAGAGCGAGAGGGGTGGAGGTAATACTGAAAAAATGCAAAAAAGGAGGAAAAATCCCGATTATCTAAAATTAGAAAAAATAGTACCGGTACTATTTTTTCTAATTTTAGATAATCGGGATTTTCCCTCCTTTTTTGCATTTTTTCAGTATTACCTCCACCCCTCTCGCTCTCGATTATGTTCAGGGCAGGTCAGGTCAGATAAATGTCAGGGAATAGGCCTAATATTTATTACAAGCAAGATTGAGCAGATTTTGCTGGTTAAGGATTATATAACTCTCAACCACTCCATCAGTCTACAGTAACATTCAACATACACTTCACATAACAAGGGTTGTAAACTTGTAATAAATATTAGGCCTATTCCCTGACATTTATCTGACCTGACCTGCCCTGAACATAATCGAGAGCGAGAGGGGTGGAGGTAATACTGAAAAAATGCAAAAAAGGAGGGAAAATCCCGATTATCTAAAATTAGAAAAAATAGTACCGGTAAAAAAAAACCCCCCCGCCCCCCCCAATTTTTTAATATTAGGCTAAATCTTAAAATCGTACTCGGGGACAAATTAATTATTCAAACCCACTCTGAAAAGAGTTAGCTAAAATTTCCAACACCGCTTTCTCCGGCGAGACGTAGAAGTCGGCTAAAGGGGATCGGGGGCAGGGGGCCTGGTATCCTTCTCTCCTTAAATAAATCTACCAAAAATACGAGACAGAGCTAGGGGCGAGGGAACACATTCGTGTACAGAGATAGGGGCGAGGGAACACGTTCGTGGTCCCAGACCCTAAGAATAGGAGCTTTGTTGTGATGTCCCTGTTCGGGCTCTGTCTCGAGTCGGCGGCCGGCCACCCCCATTTAAAAACAAACAAAAAATAGGAAAACTGGTGAAGGTGCCAGAGTATATACATACGGCATAGACTCTATGATACATACTGTAGGCAGCAGGCTACATATGATTGATGAACCTTGTCGTAGGCCTAGTTTGTACTTCAGGCATCTTCACCTTGGTCAACTAAATAAATAGGCCTAGCCTAAATCCCAAAGTTCTGGTCATTGTCTTATTCATAATTAGGCCTAGGCTACCAATTTTATTTTAGAAAATTTGGGACCAAAGTAAGCTAGCCTAATGATATTTGCACAAGTATTACATCTATCTATCTATCTACTGTATATGTTCAGGCCCAATCCCCACTTATACAATTTTTTTTATTTTATTTTCCTCTAGGCTAGGCCTAGGCCTATTTGTATTACATACAAATATATAAAAGAGGAATAGGCCTAGGCTAGCCTAGCTTACTGTAACACTATTACTGTACTGGTAAAAACGGTAAATCTACAGTTAATACTACCCCTCCCCCAATACCCCCCACCACCTCCCCCCTTCAAAATACGCCTTTTAGCGCATTTTTGGATGGTTCAGCAGACGCGGAAACTGAAAAAAACGTAGTCTAGGCCTATTTTGATAACAATTTATTACCAACCAGATAGGCTAGGAGTTGTTCAGGTAATTTTTTGTTTATTTTTTCTTTGATATAGGCCTAGGCCTAGGCTAGCCTACAGTGTTGTTTAACTCCTTCAGACATATTATGTTCCAATAAGTCCGAGGAGGCGGAAGCCCCGGGATCTTTGCCACTGCCTCGCACTACACTCACAATAACACTGCGGCCGTTAGAATTATCGGAGGAGGCTGAGGTTGCCACCAACGGTTTTATCGTAAGCTAACTTATCGGACTTACTGAGCTCATATGACGCAAAATCGCGTCATAAACTTATTTGGAGAGGCATGGAGATAAGTCCATATGACACGATCGCGTCATATGAGTTTTTGGTTATAAGTTCCATATGACGCGATCGCGTCATAGGCTATAGCCTATGTCTGGGGGAGTTAATACCAAGGACCGTCACATTTTTTTATTTTTAACATTAGCCTAACCTAACCTAACTGAAAACTAACCTGTCTCACCGACGGTCTTAATCTTAACCCAGCTCACGTTCCCTGTTTATGGGTTCGCGAAGGTTTGTAATAGGCCTACTTCAATGTATCTAGGCTATTTCAAGTCAAATATACATTTCCGCGCATCATCAAACCATACTAGCCTAAGTCTACTATCCTACGCTACTAATAATATTAACCCATTAGGCTAGTACCAACAGAATAATGACAAAATAGGGTTAGGCCTAGTATAACTGTAGATTTATCGTAAAAACTACTACCATTTCAATAGGAAACTTACCTGACCAAGCAAATTGTTTTCACTGATAACAGAAACTTTCTTTCCTCTATCATTTTCGAAATGGTTCTTAATTTCATTAGTCCGTTTAGTTTTCCCAGAAGAAGGATAACCAGTCAAAATTATAAGCGGCATTTTAGGGGTTTAAGTTTCAGAATGGAATTAACTGTACATGTAGGCTAGCTACTCGTTCATTATTTGCCTTAGTGTAGAGTAAAACAATATAGGCCTATCAGTATCTACAACAATAATGTTACGAGCGTATTTGTTGTGTACAGTACAGTACGTAAATGACTGCACCAGCATAAAGTTAGCTTCTTATTCACCTTTATCTATCCTACTTGTCTTTTATATTCATTTTCAATAATATAATCTCGAACTCTGCAATATAATATAATGAACACTATATACTGTACTCTGTATAATGCCAAAGCTGGGCTGAAAGTTGTTCAATATTGGACTTTGGACATTCGAATGTAAACAAAGCGACGAATCTCAAGCGATCTTGAACGAAGCAAGCTGGTTTGCTTAAAAGATTCCATTTTGTGGGAATCCTGCGGCGACCAGACCTAGTTCGGTACCAGTTCGGTAGACCTATCGCCGATTCGTCTGATAGCGCTTGATAGAACGGTGTTTCGATTTCACTACCGAACGACACAGATCGCCGATCGGTCTGCCAGAGCTTTGTAAACAATAACAATAGCCCTTTGACCCAAGAAAGAAGAAGAAGAAGAAGACTTCGCAACAAGAATTGCTTTATTTTTCGCCTATTTTTCGTAGTGTGTTTAATATTTACATCAATTGTATTCAAGAAGGGGAAACACGATACGCAATCTATATTATTAGCAATATAATAACTTTAAATGGTTTGTTTACATTCTCGGCGATCATTCGATCGACCTCCCAGGACCGATCGCTCTGATAGCTAAAACAGCAATCGTTTTCGATCGCCGATTCGTCGAATCGGCGGCTATCGCGTTCGCTATAGCTATCGGCCCTAAACGATAGGTCTACCGAACGCGCCTCAGGTATGTTCAATGCTTGGATACAGGTCTCTCTCGATTTACGATTGGGTTACGTTCCTGAAAACCCGATCTTGAATAGAAGAATCGTATAGCAAACCTTAAGGGGGAGTGACTTTTTTTTTTTTTTCTCCTTTTCTCTCTTTCTCTGGCTTGTATCCATTCAGCCAACTATTTTAAGACGTTTATCCCCATCTAGGTGTCGATTTCTTCCTGGCGAGCGATAGCGAGCCAGCATTATATGAAGATATCCGGCTTCGCCAGAGAAATGTTTCTATCGAAAAATGTACAAATTTAGCCTGCTGTTAAAAACATTTTTTAAATATGCTGGCTCGCTACTGCTCACCAGTAAAAAATTGACACCTGGATGGGGATAAATGTCTTAAAACAGTAGGCTGAATGGGGCCAAATGGATACAAGCCAGAGAAAGATAGAAAGGGACAGAACAAAAACAGGTCACCCCCCTTAAACTTTATGGGGTAAATGGGGATGCGTTCTAGGACCAGCCAAAACCCAAACCCAAACACCTAAATACCTATAATAATATCATAAATTGGGGCATCAGATAGTGAGGTAGACCTGTAGGCTACTTCGACGCTATCTTCCCTATATAGGTTTGTTATTTAAATAGTAATAGTTCTTTTTATATTGATTCTCTATATATTCTCTCATTCAGGTTTGTATTAGGAGCAGTTACCCCGGCGGTCATAGTACCGTGTATGTTGACGTTATCATGGAAGGGGTATGGTGTCAGCAAGGGCAGTTATGTTAGCAATTAGAATGATATGTCATTCATTTTCATTTTCATTACTCCAACGCTATCTTCCCTAAGTAGGTTCGTTTATTAACCTCTGAAGTGCGCATGGGGGGTATGAGACACCACACTCCTGTGCTGACGTATTTGAGCTGTTCCCATCACTAACATCGTTATTTTACCATAAATAGCATTAATACTTATCCATATGCACCTATTATAGGTTGATAATAATAATAGTTCTTAAAGCTAGCGCATGCTAAGCTAGCTATATAATGATAGCTCAATAAGGCCGATTAGGCGTATTTCCATTGGGGTCCTGTACTACTACCCCATCCCTTTGCTCATGAGGGATGGTAACGACTCGGTGCTTGTGAAAAATCTTTAATGCGCCGAGCGTGGGCGCGAACCCGGGCCTTCTGGGTGGAAGTCCGAGACGCTAGTCACTACACCAAGCGAGCCGCTTGGTTTACGATTATAAAGGTATTAACCTGTTACAACAATAAAACAAGTGGAAACAGCGTTTGGATGGTCAAAATCGGCGATACAGGCCGGGAGTTACATAATGTATGGCTGAGGCAACCTCCCTTCCCACCACTTTTCCCCACGTCTGGAGAGAGACTGTCGATCGATACTCTCTCTCTCTCTCTCTTGCACTCGCTTGCTAACAGTGATGACAATGCCCTGCTTGCAACTCAATAATGTTAGCACGAAAATATACCACAGAATAAGGGAATAACAGGGAAAATAGGTGATAACTGAAGGAGGTGAGGTGGAGGAGTGATATTTGGCATGGCCCAGGGGCAATAAAAAAATAAATAAAAAAAACAAAAATTGTTTTTGGGGTGTTTTAAATGGATTTTTTTAATAGCCTTACTCTTAAGAGTCTTCCCGCAGTTCCCGGGTTAAATACAGGTCTCCCTCACTATCCGATCCGCCGATTTACGATATTAATTAGTGGCATATTACTATAGATTTTTAGGTGTTTGTGTTTGTGTTTGTGTTTTGGATTGTCCGAGAACGCATCCCTATTTACCCCTTGAATTTTAGGGTTCGCTATACGATATTTCTATTTAAGATCGGGTTTTCAAGAATGTAACCCAATCGTATATCGAGGGAGACCTGCACTCCATCGCTATCTTCCCTATATAGGTTTGTTTTTGAAATAGTATTACTGTAGCTCTTTTTGTATTCACTCTCTATATTTTATCTCATTCAGGTTTGTATTAGGAGTAGTAACACCAGCGGTCATAGTGCCGTGTATGTTGACGTTATCATCGAAGGGGTACGGTGTCAGCAAGGGCATACCCACCCTGGTCATCGCCGCCTCCAGCATCGACGACGTGCTGGCTATCACCGGCTTCGGCATCCTCATGGGCATCACATTTGCTGAGGGTTGGTCACTTGGCTTATTTGGGTAATTTATTATATATGATACAATATTTGCTTTTTATATGTGACCTAGTCTTCTTCATCATCATCTTCTATGTCTTACTTCTTCATGAGAAGCTTTGGCTTAAAATGGCTTATTGCTGAAACTACCCTTGAGGTGAGAAACTACCCTTTGTTCGCCTCTTTGCTGGAGCTGCCGTGGTCTAGCGGGCTAAGGCTCTACGCGCTATGTTGGTGACGACTAGCCACGTGAGTGGGACTCGCTCGTCGGCTGTTGGAGAAAGTGGACGTGCTTATTCTTGTGTGGTCTTCCCTCTCGCCGACTGTACTTGTGCCAGTAACGTCTCCAGACTGTCCCCGTCTGCCCTGTGGGCGCAGGACTGATGTCTGGCCCTACCATAGCTACAGGTGGCGCGGATGTGTTGGTGATGCAGACGGCCATGGAGGACTCCCCTTCCAGCCTGAAACGACCGCATGACTCGGAAGACGGCATTTCTCCCGCGAACGCCAAGGCTAACAGGGCTTCCTCGTCAACCAATGAGGACAAAGGAGACACGTATGCTACTCTCCTTATCCAGGAGGCCTCAGGTAAGCGTGTTTTCACTGTTCCCCCTAAGCTCACAGAGTAGCCTACTTGGCTGGTGGCCTTTTTGGTAAGTATCGTAGTGTGGACAGAACCTTGATGAAAGGGAATGGTGTGTCCCTGGAGATACAGCTCAGGGAGGCAGACCTGGGAAAAGTCGATCCCCCTATGGGGACGTTCTTACCACCTTGGTCAGTGAAGAGTCCGAGATTGAGAGATTCGGAGGTAGGCTCGGGCACGTACTCCTTCGGTGTCATTGGCCCTGTGGATCTCAGCATCACGGTGGGTACCCTTGCCTCTGATATTCAAATACTACGTCCGAAATCGGACCGCCCCCTTGCCCCGTGCCATCTTATTGAAGTGGTTAGACTCCCAGCCAGGTTCCCGTCCCCGGACCAGCCTAAATTGTCTATGACCCTTAGGCTACGCTTCACCGGTCCCCTGCCCAGCCGTGTGGACTACGAGGGCGTCTCATACAGGGTCAGTCCTTTTACATTCCCAGTTTATAGGTGTTTTAGGTGTCACGCCTTTGGTCACGGTTCTACCTCGTGTAAGTCTGGGTACAGGTGTTCCATGTGCTGCGGTAATCACAGGTTTCGTCCTGAGAGTGGCCCCCTCTGTAGGCTACTCTTGACCCGCTCTGTTATCTGTGTGGTGGTCCCCATCGACCGGTGTCACATATGTGCCCGATTTACCGTCTCGCATTCAAATTAGACCGTGACGGCAGGGCTGAGGGTACTCAGACCGAGGAAATCAACAGGGATCTGCGGGCACTCCCTTTTACTTTTCGTCGGGAGCGCCAGGTGTCTCATGAGGTACAGCGGCCGCCACGTTCCTCTCCTGGTGCTCTTCAATATGGTAAGTTTGGGGAGTCGCTGCGTGCGGAGGCCTTGGGGTGCAGTGATGCTCCTTCCCAGTTGGCGACTGCAGGTGGGGGTCTCATAAAAGGAAAAAGAGGTGACAGGAGAAGAACACATATTAAATTGTAAAACTTGCAAAATAAACATAACATAAGTTTGCCCACAAAAACCAAATACACAAGCATTCAGAAGCACCAACCACTCATCAGCCCACAAAATCAATGGCTTCACCTCAAAGTGGAAACGTATTGAATAACAAAATTCAGCATACTGTAGTGGAATGATTTTTTTTTTGTTCTGTGTATGAAAGAGACAGAAGGCAATGCTGTGCCCCCCCCCCACACACACAAACACACACACACCACCACCAGCACCACAAAGTTGAAGTGGTCAAGAGCCAAATTCAAGGTGCATTAAGAGTCAAAATGTCTGGACACGACCTCTCATAACTCAAAAAACCCGTCCCTGTAAATAGTATCGCTCTCCAAAAAAACAAAATCGACACTTAAATCGCACAAAGGGTATTAAAATCTCAAAACTAATGGGACGAACATCTTAAAATGTCAAAACTAATGGGGCTAAACATGAGGGAGAAGGGGATCCAGAAAAAACAATTTAAATGACCCGCTCAAGATCAGCTGACCATGCAGCTGACTGCCTTTTAAGCCTCCAACCAATCACAAGGCAGCTTTCAACCAGTATAGACCAGGGTTACCAACTAAATTTTGCTAGATAGTATATAAATGCCGAAATTCGTTACAGTAATGGAAAAATATCTACAATAAATATTTAAAATGGCTATAATATACAGAATATCGCTCTAAATTTCTATAATATACGGAATATCGATCAATTCATGTCGCCAAATGTAAAAATTGGCCTCTAGATTAAAGTAATACCTCCAAATTTAGCGAGAAAGTGCTAAATTGGCAACACTGAGTCATAGCCTCCCAGCCAATCACAAGCCCGCTATTATCCTATTTAGGCCCTCACGTAAACACAAGTCTTGACAACTAGGAAATGATTACCAGGTATTTAAATGAATATATCTCGTTTATGTGACTATAATGACCAAATATGCGGCTATTATGTAATATATGACTCCCTAAAGCATCGATATATGTGAGTTAGGATATGTTTATAGCCCTGGTTTAGTAAATATAACGGGTTTAATTATCCTGTTCTCGACCATGTGTGTACCCCGTTTTCTGAACCTCGGTCTATATTTTGCTTGAATTGGCTATCGTCTATTCATTCATTATAATTGAGTCTGCCCTTCAACGAAATTAATATGAGAAGGAAAACAAGAAAATTAACCTGAAATAGGCCTAGCATTGTTTTGGTAATTTTATCACTTCCTAACACATAATTTGGACTATAAATCACATGTTTATCTTTGCATAGGCCTATACAATAATAGAGACTACAAAATAATGGATTTAGCTTTCGTTTGACACCCTGATTCAAGGCAGTCAAAATAGACGGGAACATTCGCGAGTGTACAATAACAAAGCTGGCGATACATCATACGCCCGAATATTACACTTACCCAATATATTTGGACAAATTTTATTTTAATAGGCCTAGGCCTACCACAAATTTTCCAAGTGTTTTTTATAAAAGAATTTGTTCATTTGCATCAATATATAGTGTTTGCAATTAATTAGAAATCTCGGGAAAACCTATTTTCCCCATTTGGCCTATTAATCGATGTTGAGACACGCCCCCGATAGTGATTTGGAAAGACATTAGCCTAACCTAACAACCTTACCTAACCTAACCTAGTATTATGGGTGGGAGCTGCTGCCCCCACACCCCCGCTGGTTGAGTACTAATCCCTTAGTAAAAAAAAAAAAACATTGGCTGTCAATTATACGAAGGTGAAAGAAAGTAGATGAAGTCTACGGTGTTTACTCTGCAATCTTTAGTTTTGATTATACATTGATAACGGGAAAGTACCGTATTGACAACCTTGTTACGAAAATTAAAATTTGATACCATACTGTACTTTGATATTAATTTTTTCCGAGGGTTTAACACATTTTCATATGATCTTTAGAGCTATCGATAACTGGAAGTACCGTATTGACAACCTTGTTACGAAAAATAAATGTTAGTACAGTACCATACTTTTTTACTAGGTTTTGCCGAGGGTTAAAACAAATTTTCTTATGATATTTATAGCATATAGATTCAATATTTATCTTCAAATATATCAACAAAATTTGTGGTATTAAAATAACATTGAACCATATATTTTTTTGACGAAGTCATCGATCCTATACTATCACCTTTTAGGTTTGATCATTATTTAGAAGAGGGTGGCTCGCAGTGTTATTAGAAATAATTTAGGCAAGAGTTGTGTTATCGGGCATATCTACCTCTGACAGACTGACCGTCACTGGGTATATCCTAGTGTTTACTATACCTCTTTGAAAGGACATTAGCCTAACCTAACAACCTTACCTAACCTATCCTAGTATTATGGGTGGGGGCTGCCACCCCCACACCCCCGCTGTTTGACATCCAACTTATGTGTTCACACGACGTACGCCCGGTAACACAACTCATTCCATAATATATTGGAGACATTGCAGGTCTATGGAATTCCTATACAGTACAGTACCGGTACTGTACTTATGTATAATCCGTTATTGGACAATAATTTTGATCACCTTTATGAAACCTGATATTGTCGGAAAAAAATAGATAATAATGATAATAGGCCTACTGTATGATAAACTAATGATAAACTTTTTTTCAATTGCAGAGCGCTGGAGATTGGCATCCAATTGACCCCAACGAAGACTCACCAGGACCGGCAGGGACTACGAGGCGACACACTTGACCCAACTGCCTCAAGAAATTAAAGGTGATTATAAACGCTAACACTGAGTGAGGTGGATGGATGGAGTTGAGAGGTACACAGGTCTCCCTCGATTTACGATTGGGTTACGATCCTGGAAACCCGATCTTAAATAGAAAAATAATATAGCCACCCTAAAATTAATGGGGTAAATGGGGATGCGTTCTCGGACCAGCCAAAACCCAAACTTCGGATAGTGTGGGAGATCTGTATATGAGTGAGTGTGTTGGGTGGGAGGAGGAATCCTGGCTAACTGATGGCAGAGATGGGCAAGAATGTAGTTACCGGGTGTAGTCTTGTTTACATTACGCGGACGCTCACCATCATGTTCCTGTCTATTTTGACTGCCTTTGGATACAAGAATACATTACCCTAACCAAACAACGTAACCTAACCTAACCTAGTATTATAGATTTATAAGTATTTATTTTATTATAAGTATTTATAGATGATTTATGTTGTATGTCGGTAGTGGTACACCCGGTAACTACATCCATCCCCGGAGATGCATGGAGGCGATCCATTTGTGGCCACCCCCTCGAGGATGACGGCATTTGGATGGCTGTGGGGATCGGTTTTTACACCATACCCGAAAGAGGATTTATGGAGCTCCGATCTTACTCTCAACCATCTGAACAATTTTACCAACACACCTAAACTTCGTTAAATGCGGAAATAGCCTCACGAAAATATCATGCCCTGGTGGGGGCACGAACTCTCGACCCTTGGGTGTGAGGCAGACACCTTACCAGTTAGACCAATAGAGATATCCCACTAGGCCTGTTCGGCTCAGGGTATTTCCACATCCGAGGTCTGTTTAGGCTAGCCTACTTTCACTGACTTTACACTACTTCACCTTCCGGGAAGCGAAAGCTCCGAACAGAGAGGAACAAGCTTGAGCCGAATCGACCGAGAGTCCGTCAGAGAGATGAACGGGAATGGTGAGTCAACTTCACTGAGCGATGCATACACGCACCTACTAACTGCCCAGTTGGCAACTCGCTTGGGCGGCTGGCAACTTCACAACCCAACCCGAGCGCGTCTCACATACACTCCCTGGTCTCTCCTCTCCCCTTCCTTGTCCTGTGGGGATCGGTTTTTACACCATACCCGAAAGAGGATTTATGGAGCTCCGATCTTACTCTCCACCATCTGAACAATTTTACCAACACACCTAAACTTCGTTAAATGCGGAAATAGCCTCACAAAAATATCATGCCCTGGTAGGGGCACGAACTCTCGACCCTTGGGTGTGAGGCAGACACCTTACCAGTTAGACCAATAGAGATATCCCACTTGGCCTTTTCGGCTCAGGGTATTTCCGCATCCGAGGTCTGTTAGTCTAGCCTACTTTCACTGACTTTACATGGCTAACAAGAGATGTTTTCTAAACTGAATGAAATTTTTAACCTTTGTGTATTTGAGGATGCGTTTCAAACTTTATTCTTGCTATCATTAGAGAATTTTAGGCTGTTAGGCAGTTTATTTAGAATCTGTCGGACTTAAATGGTGTATTATGTTAGTTTGTACCCTGTTAGCTTAAAAAAGGCCCTCTCTGAAACTGCATAAAATTGTCTAATCATCTAAGATACTTACAGATAGGGATCTGTATCTTGTGTTTGTAGACCTGGAGAAGACCTTTGATAAGGTGTTCTGGACAGGACCTACATAAGAAGTACAGTATGATACTGTATTATAATGTAAAAATTGCAAAATAAACAAACCAAAACTTGGACGAACACAGTAAAAAGACAAAAGAACTTATGAAAATTACTATGTGGAAACAACACTTTAGCAAAAGAATAATTTATAAGTAAAAGAACATAATCCATCACATAGGGTGTACATTACTACATGAGCAAGTTAATTAAAATCATAATAGTCAAATGTTTAAGCTGGAGTCACACGAGCCGTTTTTCAAGCAATTTTTACGGGCAATTGTGGTCTGGCAGCTTCAAAAATTACACTTTGTAAAAATTCAACAGCCTAACATACTTTACCTTCAGTCTAGTTACCGATATCAGTGCAAAAAGTCCCGAAATATAACAAGAACAAAAAATTGCTCATGGAAAATTGACGGAAAAATCGCTCGTGTGACAGCGGCTTTAGTCTACTAATATTGGTGTTTTGTACAAATTTTGTATACCGGTACTGTATCGAGGCACTGTAGGCACTGTTCAAAAGTCTCATGTGGTGTTTTTATTTTCAGTTGGAGATGAAGTTACTGCCGCTACGATCTCTACCACCAATACCACTACCAACAACAACTACCACCATCACCCACATCACCAGTTAGTAAATTAAATAGTTAGTTGATTAGGTACTTAAGGGGAGACGGGCCCTTTTTTTTTTGGTCTATTTATTCATTTATTACTTTATATCTTAGTTTTCTTGCTAGACCTCCATCAAGATTAAAAGAACACCCACAAGATAGATTTGTACATTTTTCGGTAGAAATATGTCCCGGCCAAAGGCCGATTCCTCCTAAAATTACAGGCTCGCTATCGCTCGTCAGAATTTTTTTTTACACCTAAATGGCTCGAAAGGTCTTAAAATTGACAACTAAATGGGGCGAAAGGTGTTAAAATCGTCAAACTAATGAGCCGAAGGTCTTATAATCTCAAAACAAATGGGGCTTAACACGAGGGAGAAAGAGGACCAGAAAAACGACCCGCCTCCCCTTAACAGTAGTTAATGAACATTGGTAATGAAAATGATAAAATGTTCAGCGGTATAAAAGACCAAACTGTAAACCATCTTTGTATACCAATATCTTTGTGTAATTTTATAGCTACTGTTTTATCTGAGCATACCGTATTTATAATTTGTCATATTATAGTTTAGTCTACAGGAAATTTAGCATGAAGGAGGGGAATGTAGTGTAGGGTGATAGGGCGGAAGACAGATTTAATTTGAGATAGCATAGATATTTGAAAAGATATGCAAGGTGATGAGCATATATATAAAGATCAAATTTAGACCTGTAGAGATAAGTTTATATACAAATAGTATCTGGTATAAATAAGCTAGGTGGACTAAGCTATAAGAAAGTATGCCAAGAGTGAGATGGAGGGATGGAGTTATATATGAGTGTAGGTGGTGTTGGGTGGCCGGCTTAAGAATGACAGAGGGACTTGGAGGCGATTCATCTGTGGCTTCTGGCAATAGATAAATAGATAGAGAGAGAGAGAGAGTGGGGCGGGGGTTGTCGTTGTTGTTGTTCCCCAGGCTGTCTGGCCGAACAGCCCCAAGGTCTCGAGCAAGGCCAAGGCCATAAACGAACACCCCCACAAAACCCTCCCTGCTTACCACTAAAGCCCGGGTGACCGAAGCCACTCCAAGGCAGGGAGCTAAGGAGGGTGCGGAAACGCCCGGGAAACCAAAGCCCCACCCAAGGCCCTGTGCCCCTCAGCAATTATGAAGGGAAAGTTGAGGGGCAAGGGAAAAATGTGACGCTTTGGCTCCCAATCTGCCAACTTCTAGGTTGGCAGTAGGGAGGTCAATCCACGGAAAAGACGCCGTCACTTGAGATCTAGAAGATATATAAGTAAAAGGAACAGTCAGAGTAAGCTATGGGTATGGCAGAGATCACTCAGCTCTCACTCTGATAGACCAGCCCATCACCACATAACTAGAACCCAATCCTCTCAGCAACAGCTAGGAAAGGCCCTAGAAAGCCGCCTTTGGCGGGGGGATAGCTCCCCTATTTCAACTCCTTTCGGGGTACCCGCCCGGGGCGGGGGTAATACATTCTTGTTAATTTAGGTGCTTATGTTCTGGGTGTGGTGTCCCGAGTTCGAATCCCGGGAGGACCATATGGTTTCATTAGTTTATTCAAGTACATTGGGGTTTGTAATTGATGATTAATGTTAAGAACGGGGTGTTACTTATTTGATATACTGTACAGTACTGTATTTGCTGCAAAGTATTCATATAAAATAAAGTATTTTATTTGATGCTCATTAAGTTTGATGAGGATTTAGCTACCGTACTTTAATTACACATTGATACTGTATTATATCCACAAAAATCTGGTGTTTATCTTATATTGATATCAATATTTTTGTAGAGACTTAACAGATGGTTTACAGGTTCTGGTATTGTGATCTATAGGGGGAGATGTTGCCTTTTCTATATTTACATTGACCATGTTGTATACCTATTCTTTAAGGTGTTCCAGTGTTTTAATTCATGAATCACATAGTACTTGTGTAGAGGGATTTACCGGTAAAATCTTGGATTCTGAGGAAATTTCTTTAGGTACATCAAAGTCATTATGCCACGAGTCGTGGCATAGTCAGTAGAGCGTCGGCTGCTGATCAAAAGGTCGGTGAATTGAGCCCGCACTGTCAAAATGTTATTGGTAGATGTCAAGCCTGGGCAACTTGACCTAGCGATTCGTGACAAACGCCTAATGTACATGGCCACCCCATCTCGGGAATTATGCTGTCTGACAAAAAAAAAACTTAGGGGTTTGAAGTAGCGTCTATGTTTTTAAACGTGGCAAATTCGCATTTGATCCCTTTGAGCTAGAAACTGTACTCCCCCACCAAAGGGCAAAGTCATGGAGGTCAGTGACTCGTCATCTCAGAGCTTAGTGTACGGCCCCAAGTTTTCTAATGCGGGTCTAATTTTCTCTACAATTTAAGTATTCATTATTCTTGGGGATTTCAGGAACTTAGAATATACCACACTGGATCTTATACTTATAGTAAAAAGGATGAAGTGAGATAATTCGCAGCCTGTTTATTGCTGGAGGTCCTTTTTAAACTGAATCAAATTGTCTAATAGTGACCGTAATAAATGAAAAAGACGTTGCCAGCACAAAAAGGGTTAAGACTGTTTTTTTCAATAACTGTGGTACAGTGGTTCATTACATTATATATCTTGAGATGTTCAAAGTTACCTCCCTATCCGAAGTTAGCCTATTTTACAGGTAACTAACCTAGATTTTTTTTTTCTATGTGGATGAGGTAGACAAAAGGCAAAACTGGCTGTGACGAGTGCCTCCCCTAGATTTGAAAGAGTGATAGGGCCAAAATCAAGTATTGTTCGAGTCAAAATATCTGGACACACAAAGTTTGAAGTAATTTAAGGCATAGAATGAGGGAAAGATGGATGGTATACAACATGGTAACTAATGTATAATATAACAGGTGTAACTCTCATGATAATCTCCCGCTGAACTTTCTACCATGTTTCATTTACCAACAGATTCAGTAACCAACCCAACACTTCTCCAAGATCAAGGTTGGTCAGTCAAGGTTAAGTCACAGTACCACTTTTAACAGTCAAATTTTCTCCGAGTCACAGTGTCCGAGACAATAATATCCTGTTAGTGAAGTAGGCCTATAGTGTCCAATGTTTTTTAAAGTTTTCCTGTCCAAAGTTAGGTTTGGCATCCTCTACCCAACCTTAGCTGTTTCTGTCTGTCTCTTTTACTGTCCTACTTTTCTTTCTGGGGGCAGGGGGCTAGGAATCCTCCTTCCCTTGTCAAATTCTCCTACTCATCGAGACAGAAAAAGGGGCGAGGGAACGCATAAATAGTCCCGGACCCTAAGAATTTGGAACTTTAAAGGTTTCAGTTCGGGCTCTGTCTCGAGTCGGCCATGCCCAGCAATGGGTTATGTGCCTGAGTATATACATACATACATACCGTACATATACCTATACTGTATACTACTATTTTCATCTTTACTGGAGGAGAAATTTCAACGCTTAGCAGCCAATTTCCTGACATATAATTGTAGAATACAGAGTATATATATATATTGCTTGATGGATTGATCCCCGAGGGGGTGACCACAAATGAATCGCCTTCATACTTGTTTGTCATCGTCAGCCACTTAAATAAGCCACAATTTTCCATTACCTGACCGTTCAACTCTCACTTCACATTCTGTGGCTTCATCCCTCTCACAATCTTATTTTGTTTACCACACTGACCTTCAAGTTCCATTTCTCACACACAAGCACCAAACATATTTACCATACCCTGCAACTCCCTCTTATTGTCAGTCACCAAAATTGTATCAGTGCACCCGCCTTTCAACACAGTCCCAACCCTAGAATTGGCAAATTTTCTCAGTCTCTCCTTTACTCAACAAGTGAACTCTGGAACTCTCTCCCTCATCTTATGACTTAAACTGCTTTAAACTTTGTGTGTCCAGGCATTTCGACCCCAACGTCCCTTGAATTTGGCCCTGTCACTCTTTCGGCTTTGGGGGAGACACTTGTTACAGGCAACCTGCCTTTTGTCTCCTTCATTACACATAGGAAAACAAAGAAACAAAAATCATCAACAAACAGTAGCACAGGCAACTTCCCTTCATTCCCTTCCCGTACCAGGAATACTCCACCACCCACTGCTCTTCCTTGTATTTCTGTCATACCTCCATTCCTATATGTACGATAGCACTAATAATTCATGTCTCAGCGTTCATTACGTTTGGCTAGCTCTATGCTGTATTAATTATCTGTCAAATGTTGAATAGGGTGCATTTCTGTAGGAACATGTTTGTATATCTCACTCTAAATGAATACCGTAAATAAATTTTAGATATTACTGATACCAATTATTGATCAAAACATACTTGATACTGAGACATCACTTATTAGGCCCACTGTACTGAACAACCACAGGGACATTATTGTAATAAATACTTCAACTCAGTATATTTTCTCTGATATCTTGTTGCGGACACCAGACTCGGACACAAATTCACTGTTAAATTTGTGTATGTGATTTGATCTTGAGAATCCTTGGAAATATTACCTTATGCACAAGACAGGCAGGATGTGTAACACCTTCGGTACGATGGCATTGTTTTATTTTATTCTGGCTAAAACTAGACACTTTTTTCAACTTAGGAAGGACCTTTAGATGTTAGAGGGACAGGCTGAGTAATATGGCTTTTTCTTAACTGTGTTGGTGGTGTAATGGTTTAGATGCATATGTTCTGGGTGTGGTGTCCCGAGTTGGAATCCCGGGAGGACCATATGCTTTCATTAGTTTATTCAAGTACATTGGGGTTTGTAATTGATGATTATTGTTAAGAACGGGGTGTTACTTAATACATTAAATTAACATAATAAGGATATGTGGGGTTAAACTGAAAGATGTATGTATGTACAGTATGTACTGTATATTCTCAGGCACATACCCCATTGCTGGGGGTGGCCGACTTGAGACAGAGCCCGAACAGAAACCTTTAAAGTTCCAATTCTTAGGGCCCGGGACCACTTTCGTGTTCCCTAGCCCCTTTCTCTGTTTTATTGAGTAGGAGAATTTTAGAAACTGAAAGATAAGGTAATTAATATGGAGCTGAGGAGGCAGTGAGGTATTAAGAGTATCGGTGAAGAGATGCACAAGCAGGCAGAGAGATGTATGTCAGTGAACGTAGAGGGAGTAGCATGGAGGGGTAGACCTAGAAAGACGCGGGATCAGGTTCTACGATCGGATATCCAATGCAAAACCTTAACAAGTGAGGCAGCCCAGAAGAGGGCTACCTGGCATTCCTCCATTAGGATGTGAAACTGAAACTGTGCCACTTATAGATCACTCAGTCTTTAAGGGGAGATGGGCTGTTTTTCTGGTCCCCCACTCCCTCATGTTTAGCCCCATTGCTTTTGAGATTTTAAGACATTTGGCCTATTAGTTTGGCTATTTTAAGAACTTTCGCGTCATTTCTGTCCATTTTAAGACCTTTCGTGCCCGATTTCTTCCTGGCGAGCAATGGCGAGCCTGTAATTTAAGAGGAACCAACATTTTTCTACCGAAAAATTTACAAATTTATCTTGAAAGGGGGTCTAGGGGGTGTAATTTTAAGCTTGATGGAGGTCTAGGGAACAAACTAAAAACCTCCCCTTAAAGTATACATGTAGTGGGATTGGCTGAGGCTAGGGTAGAAAGAGAAGTGTATCTACAGTATAGAGTATGTTGAGATTAATTCTGCTACTTGGGGATGGTGCAGAGACTAACTAGCTCTTCACGATGATCTGTTTTGCTTAGCTGGCAGGAGCTTGTCATGTGGAGAGAATAGGATGAATAATTTTACCTACGAATAGCCAGAATATAGCCAAATGTCCTTCCTAAGCTGAATAAAATTACCTACCTATAGCCAGAATAAAAACCAATGTTATACTGAAGGTGTTAATTAATCATCCTGTTAATTATAGTGTATTCATTTTATATAGGCCAAAAATCATGACCCATATCCTCTGTAACTCAAAAGGGGCTAGAGCAAATGGGGACCTGAATGATGCAATGTCCTAAATGCCACTTTGGTCGAGACATTTTTTTGTTACCGAAAAATGTACAAATTTATCTCAGAGTATTTTTTGTAAGCTTCATAGCGGAATTGCAGTGCGAGTGTCCTAGGTTCGAGTCCTTGGAGTGCCACATGTATTTGTTGATTTCATTAGTTGAGTTTAGAAGTGAAGTTGGTTGGTGAAAAAAATATAATAATATGTCTATTCCTTCATCAAGCTAAATCGAGATAATTTGTACATTTTTCAATATAAAAGTGGCATTTAGGAAATTGCATTACTCAGGTCCTCAAATGGGCTAGAATATTCGCTTGATTATAGTCTGTTTCATTTCATCTGACGGTAAATTGCAAAGTTCCCATCAACATTTCTAAGTTACTTTGAAGATTTTATAGTGAAATATGGTGCTGATTATATAAACCTTAGTGTGTGGAATTTCGGTGCGAGTATCCTAGGTTCGAGTCCTTGGAGTACGACATGTATTCATTACTTTCAATGATTTAATTAGTTAAAATTAATTGGTGAGTTGGTGTAAACAAATATGAATTTAATATGATGCAGAGACATGGTGGTTTCATATTTTTCCATTAAGTATCGAGAAATCCGCTGCTAAGGGATTCAATTTATCGTCAGATGAAATGAAACAGAGTATAATCGATTTTGAGTTATAGAATTTAGTGGTTCAAGATTTTTGGCCCGATTGTAATGGATAGACTAGGCCTATAGTGTTTTTGTGTGAGGTAATATGAGGATTCATAAGGCAGTGTGACAGGGCAAGTTTATTTAGTGTTTTTTATATATATCTATTATCGATTCTGGCTGTCAGTGTTTACGGATTTTTGCTCTCATGATCAGATTCATAAATAATTATCATACTTTTCAACTGATTTTGCTTTCTTACCAGATTTATATAAAATTATAATTTTCACTTGTTTTGCTTGCATTACTTGATTTATATATAATTTATCATCAACTCCAGATATTAAAGATAAATTACTAGAGTAAATTGATCAACCTTTTTTGTATACGGTAATTTGGAATTTCAATTATCATCAACTTCAGATACTAAATTAATAGTAGGGTAAATTAATCGACCTTTGTGATAGAATTTGGAATTAAAATTATCATCAACTCCAGATAATAAGTTAATACTAGAGTAAATTAATCTACCTTTATGATTAAATGTGGAATTAAAATTATCAACTCAAGATAATAAGGTTAATATTAGAGTAAGTTAATCAACCTTTCTGAGTGAATTTGAAATTAATATTATCAGACTAAATTAATACTAGAGTAAATTAATCGACCTTTGTGATTGAATTTGGAATAATTGTTATCCAAGAATGACATGTCAGAATCGGTTATAGCTTAGTATAAAAACACTTTAACCCCTTACTGTACCGGTGACGTATTTTTAGTTTTATTCTTGCTACTTTTAGACAATTTTGTGTAGCTTAGGAAGGATATGGGTAGCTAAGAGGAGTAATTGAGATAGTCTATAGCTTTGAAGGATATGTGATAGCTAAAAGGATTAATTGAGATAGTCTATAGCTTTTTAATGGGTAGATGTCATTCCTAAGCTGAACAGAATCTTCTAATAGTAGCCAAAATAAGCGGCTCGTTTTAGACTATTTTATGTAGCTTAGGAAGGATCTGTGGGTAGCTAAAAGGATTAATTGAGATAGTCGGTAGACGTCCTTCTTAAGCTGAACAGAATCGTCTAATAGTAGCCATAATAAGCGGCTTCTTTTAGACGATTTTGTGTAGCTTAGGAAGGATGTATGGGTAGCTAAAAGGATTAATTAAGATAGTCTATAGCTTTTTTAATGGGTAGATATCCTTCCTAAGCTGAACAAAATCGTCTAATAAGTAGCAAGAATAAAATAAAAAATACGTCGGCGGTACAGAATGCCCATGTTACACTGCTTTTTCTGACCCATGATCTTAGGCTGGTATCACATGAGAGCTGTTTCCATCAATATTTATCCTCAACACTGGTCTGGCAGCATATGAGGTCAACATTTAATATATTTCGGTTACCTACATTCATCTACCATCAGTCTAGTTTATGATACCAGTGCAAAAATACTCCAGAAATGTTGATTATAAAAGCTCTCGTGTCATACCGTCTTTAGGAGGGCCTGTATTCATAACTATTTCTATAATTTGTCATGATCTAAGGAAGTTGGAGCTGTATAGACATTATTATTTAGCAGAAGGAATACAAATGTAGTGCATAGATACACAAAATTAATTTAGCAATCAAGATTTTGTTTAGTGTTGTATTTTCGATAGTTATATTAATTTGAACAGTAACTTCAGTAAATTTTCAAGTTTTGTATTTTAACTAGTATAATGTTTGTAATTCTGCTAAATATCGACGTCTATAGCAAACTTATAGGTTTATGAATATGGGTTGGTGACTAAATTAAACTAGTTTGTCGGACCACATAACCTTATTATACTATTTAGAGGGTCTTTTAAAAAAATTGGGCATAGGTCCTTTGATTAATGATACTTCTTTGAGTCTCCGTAAATATTGTATAATCGTGGGTAATAAAATTTCAAAAATCATGGTAGCTTTGTTTATTTTATACTTAAATGACCAGTTATTGTAAAAAAGGTAATAAAAACTTTGAAAAATCATGGCAATTTTCTTTATTTATACTTCAAAGAGCGTCCCTTAAACAACCACATACATATCTCGAAAAAAAAATTTATTAAAAAAAAAAAAAAAATAAAAAATTCAAAAGTTGAGAACGAGGGGTTCCTTTTATCTTATATTCAAGATAAAGACTTAAAAACATTAGATCAGATTATAGGGGTAGAGCACAGGCTCCACCCAGGGACGGTCTCGTAAAGTACAGGGCGAAGTTGAAGTCCTCGGCGATGGAGGACGGCAGCCGTAAAACTTCCTCAACTGCTTGGGGGAGGTCTCAGAGGGCAATGGTTGTTGAAAACTTCATTTGAGGGTCCTGGAGTCTCAGAGGGCAGGGATTGTCGAGGACTTCATTGGAGGAGAGGTCTCCGAGGGCAGTGGCTTTTGAGGATTTCATTGCAGGGAAAGTCTCTGAGGGGTGTGGTTAAACAGTTTGGTTGGCGGACTGTGGTCGTTGCAAGTGAGTGGGCAGCGTCCAGAGTTCTTATTTGGGAGTCCGGAGATGTTGCGTCTGCACCCCACTGGAAAGTCGCCCTATTTCAGGAATTTACGTGTGGTAGTAGTTGTTGAGGACTTCATTGTAGGCGAGGTCTCAAGAAGGCAGTGGTTAAACAGTTTGATTGGAAGACTGATGTCGTTGAAAGTTTGCAGGGGAGTGAGCAGTGTCAACAGTGCTTTTTGGGGAGTCTGCAAGTGATTCATGAATTTTCTTGGTGGTCGTGCATCATTAATTTTAGTCAACAGGATTTTTCAAGTTGAGCTTCCAGGCAACAAAGAGGAGATGTTGGTGGTTTTGCTAGAAATGCCTTTGTATTCTTGGAGCGCATTTAAGTTGGTTATGGTGAATATCTGCAGTCCAATTTGCTCGCCCTCAATCTGTCTTGTTCGGTCTTGCTCGCCGTCAATCATTCTGTCTTGCTCTCGCCCGTAATCGGTCAGTTTTGCTTGGTCGCCCTCGGTCAGTTTTGCTTGGTCGCCCTCGGTCAGTTTTGCTTGGTCGCCCTCGGTCAGTTTTGCTTGGTCGCCCTCGGTCAGTTTTGCTTGGTCGCCCTCGGTCAGTTTTGCTTGGTCGCCCTCGGTCAGTTTGCTTGGTCGCCCTCGGTCAGTTTTGCTTGGTCGCCCTCGGTCAGTTTTGCTTGGTCGCCCTCGGTCAGTTTTGCTTGGTCGCCCTCGGTCAGTTTTGCTTGGTCGCCTCGGTCAGTTTGCTTGGTCGCCCTCGGTCAGTTTTGCTTGGTCGCCCTCGGTCAGTTTTGCTTGGTCGCCCTCGGTCAGTTTTGCTTGGTCGCCCTCGGTCAGTTTTGCTTGGTCGCCCTCGGTCAGTTTTGCTTGGTCGCCCTCGGTCAGTTTTGCTTGGTCGCCCTCGGTCAGTTTTGCTTGGTCGCCCTCGGTCAGTTTTGCTTGGTCGCCCTCGGTCAGTTTTGCTTGTCGCCCTCGGTCAGTTTTGCTTGGTCCGCCCTCGGTCAGTTTTGCTTGGTCGCCCTCGATCAGTTTTGCTTGGTCGCCCTCGGTCAGTTTTGCTTGGTCGCCCTCGTCAGTTTGCTTGGTCGCCCTCGGTCAGTTTTGCTTGGTCGCCCTCGGTCAGTTTTGCTTGGTCGCCCTCGGTCAGTTTTGCTTGCTCTCTTCTAGCCCTCCATCAGTTTTGCTTGCTCTCTTCTAGCCCTCCATCAGTTTTGCTTGCTCTCTTCTCGCCCTCCATCAGTTTTGCTTGCTCTCTTCTCGCCCTCCATCAGTTTTGCTTGCTCTCTTCTCGCCCTCCATCAGTTTTGCTTGCTCTCTTCTCGCCCTCCATCAGTTATTCTTGCTCTCTTCTCGCCCTCCATCAGTTTTGCTTCCTCTCTTCTCACCCTCCATCAGTTTTGCTTGCTCTCTTCTCACCCTCGATCAGTTTTGCTTGCTCTCTTCTCACCCTCGATCAGTTTTGCTTGCTCTCTTCTCACCCTCGATCAGTTTTGCTTGCTCTCTTCTCGCCCTCGATCAGTTTTGCTTGTTCGCCCTCAATTTGTTTGCTTGCTCGGTCTCGCCCTCAATCGGTCTTCCATCCAAGTCGGCTTCCCATCTTCTATCATGACACCAGCCAGGATAGTATCTCAGTGGTGTTTGGCTATCAGCCCGAGAACACTGCAGCCTATTTTGGGGTTCGTCTCGTTGGCTTCAATTCTTCTGTCAAAGCACTCCTGACCATCAGCCCTTGTGAGAAGGTTTGGTTCCCTCATCCTCATCTCTATCATTGCCTCGCTTTGTCAGTCTGCTGAGAGTTATTGGTTGGTGGTTGTTGTGGTTGGTTTGTTAGTTGGTGGTGGTTCTGAGAGTTCTTCCCTCACCTCTCCATCCTATTCATCGAGTTCCGCGAGTCTTGCTGTCCTAGTGCGGTCCCTATTCCTTAAGTCCCGTGGTAATGCAGTCCCGTATTGACCCTCAGATTTCAGCCCTCCACAAGTCAGGGTATATGATGAATTCTTCAACTTCAACAACTCAGGGTGTATGATGCATGCTGAATTCTTCAACCAATGTAGTCTTCTAGGTTCATCACACCAAGAACAAATCTGTAAAGAAAAGAAAAAATATTTAGCTACTATTTTCTGTAACTGTCCAAGGCTTTTAACTTCATTCCCACCATTAGATTATTTTATTAATTTTAAAAATTGAACTTCCAGCAATAGACAGGCTTCGAACGATCTCAACCATTTTTACTACCACAGATCCTTCTTAAACTGCACAAAATCATCTAAATATAACTAGACTATTAAAAAGAAGTCACCGGTACCGAAGGGATTAATAGACCTATCAATACTTTTCAAATCTGTTATTCAACCTTTAACTCTGTTGGTGGTGTAATGGTTTAGAGGCTTATATTCTGGGTGTGGTGTCCCGAGTTCGAATCCCGGGAGGACCATATTCTTTCATTAGTTTATTAAAGTTCATTGGGGTTTGTAATTGATTATTTAATGTTAAGAACGGGGTGTTAATTAAATTATTCATAAAATAGGAAACTAATAAATATTAGTTTATAATTCCTAATTAAGTTTTATATGGGAGAGTAATAGTTAAACCACAGAACAAATTAGTCAAACCAACTTAAATTAAATTTCCTCTATGGTTAGTGCACTGAATTTCTGTGTGAGTATCCTAGGTTCGAATCCTTTGAGTACCACATGTAATCATTAGTTTCATAAATGTCATTAATTAGGTAGATTTGAAAGTTAATTGGTGATAATGAACCAAATCAATTTTAGCATATAATTCCGTATTAACCCTTTTGTATGTACCGACGACTATTCTGGATACTATTAGACTTTTATTCAGTTTAGGAACGACCTCTAACCATTAAACGGCTACTAAATATCTATTAATCCTTTTAGCTACCATAGATCCTTTTTAAGCTGCACACATTTTAAATATAGCTAGTATATAATTAACTAGACGTCGCCGTACAGAAGGAGTTAAGGCTATTAATTTACTTTTAACTTAACCATCTCGGTAGTCTAGCTTATTTAATTATATTCCGGCCACCATTATGCGATTTTATTCAGCTAACGCGGACAGTGGCTGTTTGTTTGGTCTATTAATTAATTTATTCATATATTAGTTTAGTTTCCTCCCTAGACCTCCATCAAGCTTAGAAAAACACCCCTAGACCCCCCTTCAAAATAGATTTGTACATTTTTCGGTAGAAAAATTTCCCGGCCGAAGGCCGATTCCTCTTAATATTACAGGCTCGCTATCACTCGCCAGGAAAAAATAGATACCTAAATGGCACGAAGGGTCCTAATATTGACAAAGAAATGGGGTGAAAGATTATAAAATCCCTAAACTAATGGAACCAACGTCTTAAAATCTCAAAACTAGTGGGGCTAAACATCATGGAGAAGGGGGTCCAGAAAAATGGTTAGTCTCCCCTTAAGGGCCTCTAGCAATCCAATTACTATATACTTTCATATCATCAACCAACCAATTTACTTGCAAATAAACTTAATGAAATCCATGAAACTGTGTGGTACTTCAAGGATTCGAACCTAGGATACTCACACCCCGATGCCAACAGATCCTTACTAAACTTCTTAAAATTGTCTAATGACTATTGTTGGGTGTAATGGTTTAGGTGCTTATGTTCTGGGTGTGGTGTCCCGAGTTTGAATCCCGGGAGGACCATATGCTTTCATTAGATTATTTAAGTACATTGAGGTTTGTAATTTATGATTAATGTTATGAACGGTGTGTCACTTAATACCCATATTAACCCCTTCTGTACCGGTGACTGTCTTTAGTTTTATTCTGGCAACTATTAGAACTTTATTCAGGTTAAAAAGGGCCTCCAGTAATTAACAAGCTTCCAAACTATCTCGCTTAACCCTTTTTACTACCACAGAATCTTCTTAAGGGGGTAGTACTCGCTTTCTCTGGACCCCCTTTTCCCTCATGTTTAACACATTAGTTTTAACACGTTCGTTCAGTTAGTTTGGCGATTTTTAGACTTTTCGCCTCATTTTGTTGTCAATATTAAGACCTTTCTTGTCCTTTAAGCGTCTATTTTTTTCCTGGCAAGCAAAAGCGAGCCTCTAATTTTAGAAGGAACCGGCCTTAGGCCAGGACATTTTTCTACCGAAAAATGTACAAATTTATCTTTAAAGGGGGTCTAGGCTTAGAGATCTAGCGAGGAAAAAAAAAATATATATATAGACTAAAAAACCAAGCACTACCCCCTTAAACTGCACAACATTTTCTAAATATAGCTACAATATAATTAAATGGACGTCGAGGGTACAGAAAGGGGTTAAAATTGTCTAATAATCTAATTAATTCATTTCACTCAACAAACACCACCCAATGTAATTAACGAAAACATGTGCTCCACCCGGGATTCGAACCTGGGTCACCACATACGGATCTTAAACACACTAACCATTACACCATCAATACAGTTAAAGGTTAAATCATTATACAGTAGTAGGCATATTTAAAACAGCTACATCCCGGTATACGGATAGGGTTTAACACTATCTGGTGCAACGTCTCGGGGGTTATGGTATTTTGTTTCATTATTATTGAAGTTTCTATTTGTTTTAGCCATTTTCGAACAATGTGTTTTTAGTTTACCCGCTAGAGGAAAAACGCCTCTCCAAACCCCCTTCAAACTAAAAAAACGTCCCCCAGACCCCCTTCAAGTTAAATGTGTAAATTTTTCGGTAGAAAAATTTCCCCGCCAAAGGCCGGTTTCTCCCAAATTGCAGGCTCGCTTTCGCTCGCCCAGGAAAAATAGACACCTTATTGGGTTGAAGCATCATATAATCGCCAAACTAATGCGATGAAACTTCTTAAAATCTCCAAGCTAATGGAGTAAAACTGGGAGGCTCTAAATTGGCCCGCCCTGCACCTAATAGGGTTAAGAGGGAAAGGCATTTGTTTTTTTCTGGACCCGCTTCTCCCTCATGTGTAGCCCCGTTATAACCCTCTCACGTTCTTGACGCGATTTTGAGCCTATTAGGGATACTTTAAAGCCTTTGTTACCACCAGGGGTATTTAGAAACTTTTAGTGTAGTTACTTCAACCTCTGCAGTTGTCTTTGAGTTAGCTGTGGGCAGAAAACTAATTTTGGAGAGGTAATTATAAGAGCGAGAGAACTCTATTGCTAATCTGGCAACCTCTGCGTCATATGGTCGTGTAAGGGTTTAGTCCACCATAATACATCGAAAGATTAACTAATCCACTTGAGATCACTTCCTAATCCGCCTAAAATATCCACAATTCGCTGATTTGGGGCACTAAAGTAGATTTTTTTCTCATAGCTTTTTGGTGCGATCATTATATATATTTGACCATTTCTCTCATTCCCTGCTCCCCAAATCTAGCATATCCTAATATATAGTCAATTTGCTTTAATGGGGGCGACCTGTTTTTTTTCTGTCCTTTTCTATCTTTCTCTGGCTTGTATCCATTTGGCCCCATTCAGCCTACTGTTTTAAGACTTATCCCCATCCAGGTATCATTTTTTTACTGGCGAGCGGTAGCGAGCCAGCATATTTTTTATTTTTGTTTGACAGCAGGCTAAATTTGTAAATTTGTCGATAGAAAAATGTCTCCGGCGAAGCCGGATTTCTACATAATTATAATGCTGGCTGGCTATCGCTCGCCAGGAAGAAATAGACACCTAGATGGGGATAAAAGTCTTAAAATAGTGGGCTGAATGGGGCCGAATGGATACAAGCCAGAGAAAGAGAAAAGGACAAAGCAGATCACCCCCCCTTAAGGGAGGTGAGGGGGGGGGGGTATATATTTGTTAATTTATGTATTTAATATTTTGTTTTAGTTTCCACCCTAGGCTTCTATCAAACAAAAGAAAAAACACCCTCCGACTCCAGATAAATATGTAAATTTTTCGATAGAAAATTTTGCCGGCCGAAGGTCGAACGGTTCCTCTTAGTTACAGGCTAAATATCGCTCGTCAGGAAGAAACTTACATTAAAAGTCTTAAAATTCACAAAGAAATGTGATGAAAGGTCTTAAAATCGCCAAACTAATGGGGCAACCATCTTTAAATCTCAGAACTAATGGGATTAATCACGAGGGAGAAGGAATACCAGAAAAATGACTCATCTCTCCTTAACCTGGATGAAAACTTGTCACTTTAAAGTTATGACGCTATTTGACAGTTTATTCTGGCTATAGTTATACGATTGTATGCAGCTTAGAAAGGATCTGTTGGAATTTTAAGGGTAAAGGCCATCTAAATTAACCCTCTACACTTCCACTTTGGCTCGAACGTCCCTTAATTTTGGCCCTGTCACTCATTCAACTCTGGGAGAGGCACTAGTCACAGACAGTTCTGCCTTGTGTCTCCCTCACTCAATAAAAAAACAAATATATACCCTTCCTAATATTTGACTTTTAGGCTTCACAGAGACGAGGATGTGAGGAGAAAGCCCAACCATTTCCACCTGCTGGGATTCGAACCCGGACCTCTGTTAGGAATGGAGCGTGCTACCAACTAAACCACCCCTCTTTAACTATCGATAAACCGGCTAAAATGACCCAGAACGAGAAGCCCACCACAGAAGCCACGAACGAACACCACAGAAACACCAAAGGAAAGGTCCACAACGAAAGGACCAGCTGACCGAGCCAGCCATTTCAGACAGGCCCAAGCCCGCAGGGCTAAGCAGCTCCAGGCTGCACCCATTTACCTTTTCTAAACTGACCATTTTCCACATCTCACTTACACTAACCCCCTCGTGTCCTACACTCCTAACTACAAAGATGATGAACAGGAATATACATTCATATTAAAAACACCCATGCCCTGTCCCGACGTTGAGCCAATGCCAACACATCAGACAGCCATAATTATATCTATGTATGTTCTTACATCCGAGAAGTAGATGTTGTATATCTTAGAAGTTAAAACACCCACGCTTGTCCCTAGACCTCGTATATCAATTTCCATGACGAGTATAGATATATGTAACCCGTGCTCAGTCGCCCCTTGCATTGTTCCTCTAGTAACAAAGTCTATAATATTAACTGCAACCAGCATTGATGCGACATAGCGGCACTATCCGTGTGTCGTATTGGGCCATGTACAGATCAACCAGGTTTCATCACCTTATTAGGACGACTACTATAATGTAATCGTTCATCGATGTATGCAATCCTTAGTTTAAGTATTAATATTAACATTCCCTAACATCTTGTCTTGCCAGACTAAGCTTCTGAAGACCCATCGCCCCATAAATCTATGTATTCAATCCTTAGGTTAAGTATTTTTATCCGCCATTGTGTTCACCTTTTTCCATTTACTTTCCCACAATTGTCATAGGTCTTCCCCTTGCCTCCTTCGTATCCACAGTCCACACTACGCCAATTTACTTAGTGTCTTACACCTCTTACCCCAACCAGAGATTGTATAAGATAACCTGGTTACCAGTATCTGTCATAAGTACCCCGAAACAAAAACTAAGTACCCCTATGAACTGCCGCTGTTGTTGGTATATTTATATTTAATAGAAAACGCAGTTCCCAGGGCCAACTAATAGTATCCATAACCCTCGGACTGATCACATAACTATCTTTTCCACTCATATACCACCCCATAGTTGCATTCCCCGGTAGCATTTGGCTAACTTATTCTACTGCCTTTTCAAACTTCCATATCAATTGTAGCCTAATGCCACCCCCACGCCCAGGGACCTTAGGGGCAAAATTTCCCTGTAGCCCTTGAACTCTCCCCCCCCTCTCATTAAGACACCCGCGCTTCTCGACTCTTGCCCGACCTAGCCTCTCTCTCATACCTCTTTAAGATCCTTGAATTGTCCGTTGCTAACGCTCTCCAACCTTTTATATATATACTCCTATCCAGCCTACCTTCACTTAGTAGGCCAGAACAACATTAGAACTTTACTAGCCCCTTACATGCCATCTATTCTCTCACAACCCTGCACCCAATGGTCGTCGGTGCGAGGCTAGCCGCCCCGCCAGTAACTAACTTCTATTGCCATACTTCCAGATAAATGTGGCAGAGTTAGCAACCCAGTCTCCACCACATCCAGCAAACCCTACAATTAACAACCAGCCAAGTAAAACTAGCTAGCTAAGGCACCTTCGGTTTTGGTATTAAGGACACCCACATCTGTCTCATACACAGAGGGTTATTACAAACACTGGTGATATGGCAAGCCCCTAGCCACAGCCGCCGGACGACTATCACAGAGAGAGGGCGCCCAGCTCCCCCTTTTTGCCCACCCGAGGAGGGAGACCCCCACCCCCGCGGAGGTATACCTGGCCCCTGTTTTTAACTTCCGAGTCATTGCCAGGTAGCACAGGAATTCTTCCTATCAATGAACTATCCATGCATGACTAACACCTTTACTAACCTCTATTAACTCACAATAAACCATTTACCTTTCTTGCATGCTCTGATCACTAAATTAGCACCTCAGCTATACCATAGAATGAAGATTGAACAATCTAGAGAGACGCTCCTATCACAGCTGTCCCCATCCTCCTCGCAAAGTAGATCCAGTCTCTCTCCCCTAAATACTTCCAGTATAGCCAAAATAGTACCTCTTACGAAGGCTCAGTTATATGAAAATATAAAGGCTTCCTATAGCCATGTGCCACAACAGTAAATACCATCTTACCTAGTCCCCATATCTATTGAGAGCTCAAATAAGTCCATAAGACTCGAGATCCCTACTGTCTACAGGGCCCAGAACCGAGCCTATAAATCTAGCTCCCGCCCCCAGTCAAATCAGTTGAAAGCTAGACACCAACCAGTGGTCACTACCCTGCAGTTAACTTCTAGCTCTGCCCTTGTGTTGTTCAGGAGTGAGATTCCAGAGCCGGCAGACTCCGTGGCAGATTTGGATAGAAGGACCTGCCCACGTATTTGAGAACTTCACACATATGGCCCCCCTGGACGGCCGCGGAACCAGTCGTTAGCCCCCAACATCATGGACGCAAGATAACCAGGACCAGACCCATCAGATGCTACCTAAGATTCCCTTTAGCAGTACTACATATTACTGTACTGTTTAGAGATTCACTAATTAATATTTCTACTAAGTGGCTATCTCTTTGCCCCAGTATAATTCATATAACCATTCAATTAGGAAGTGCTAAGCGTATCAGTGTTCATTATTTAACAGGCGATACCAACTCTCGTAATCAACCATATGCCCAGATATTATTACCTAGAAGGAAACCCTAGTAATATCTGAAGGTTCGCCCACTGATTTGCGTTCTATGTATTTCTGAGACAAAAATAGAAAAACTTAGATCAGTACCCCCTGAGGTTACTAGAATTCCTGTGCTCTAAAATACGCGTGTCTAATCTAGTCTGTGAACTACTACTTGTGCACCAGAACTACCAGTAAGAAATCTAACAGTGAATATGATTCTATAAGTAACATTGATGGTCTTCGGTATATAAACCTGTTAAATCAAAGCCAGTGATCAGAAGATTAATACCTGAACGTTGGAAGTGGGAGACGGCTCCATCCAGATCCACTTATGCTAGTGTTGTTCGATTCTATTATATTGT
This sequence comes from Paralithodes platypus, assembly GCA_032716605.1. Lineage (NCBI taxonomy): Eukaryota > Metazoa > Arthropoda > Malacostraca > Decapoda > Lithodidae > Paralithodes > Paralithodes platypus. The sequence continues at coordinate 9,766,393 of CM064513.1, forward strand.
CTTACACAAGTATTCTGCAGTGGTATATCAATAAACGTGATCGTGTAACTTGCTACCATGTGTTTCTTTGTGTTCTCTATTCCTCATATCTTGTATTGTGCATGCAGCCTTATATACTCAGTCAATTAGAACTCACATTACCCAAGTTAAACCTGTAGAAAAACAGGGCATAACACCGGCTACTAAGGTTTAAGATTTTCCGCCTAGTGAAAATTATAACCTTGCGATTTTTTTTTTTAATTTTACTCTAATCTCAATCACTTCCCAAATTATCGGTAGTTTCGGTAATAAGTACCCAAAAATCATATGGTGGTTAACCCGTTCAGTACCAAGGACGTCCTTTTAGCCCTATTCTGGCGACTATTAGATTTATTCATTCAGCTAAGGAAGGACCTCTAGCAATAAGGCTTCAAACTATCTCCAACCCTTTTGACTACCACAGATTTTTCGTAAGCTGCTTAATATCGTCTAAATATAGCTAGGAATAAAATATAGGACACGTCGCTGGTACTCAAAGGGTCAAGAAAATACGTCCCCGACTGTACACTTAACAGAAACATATACTTACATCTATATTTTGCAGTGTAGTAATTTGGATGGTTACAGATGTTCTTGATGTGATGATGGCGACTTCTAGACATCTGTGGTGATAGTGCTAGAGGTGATGTGGTGGTGGTGACGATGGTAGCGGTGGTGATATGGTGGTGAAATCCTGTCGTTTTATGTGGATAATTCTGGTGGTGGATCGTAAGTGTTGGGGGATGTCTTCCACGTGGTTCCGGAGTCTCAACAGCCAAGGAATCTACGGAAGAAGAAAAAGTATGATTAGCACAGTTATAATTATAGACATTAATATTATTTGTAGTATAACAGGGCAGAGACTAAAGCCGGAGTCACACGAGCCGTTTTTGAGCAATTTTTACAGGCAATTATGGTCTGGCAGCTTCAAAATATTACACTTTATCATAATTCAACCACCTAACATACTCTACCTTCAGTCTAGTTACCGATACCAGTGCAAAAAAGTACCGAAATTTAAAGAGAAAAACTTGCTCATGGAAAATTGACTGAAAAATCGATCGTGTGACAGCGGCTTAAGAATATATACAGAGCGGTCGCGAAACATTTCCCCATAGAGAATTCCTGTGCATTGCCCATAGGGTATTCCTATACATTTGATCTGCATCTGTATGTGGTAACTCGGGTTCGAATCCTGGTGGATCCTACTTAAACTGCACACAATCCTCTAAATATAGCCAGAATAAAATTTAATAGAAGATTTTATGCAGTTTCAAAAGATCCTCCAGCAATTAACAGGCTTCAAACTATCTCGCTTAACCCTTTCTGCTACCACAGACCCTTTTTAAACTATACAAAATAGTCTAAATATAACTAATAAACTTTAATGGAAGATTTTATTCAGTTTCAAAAGATCCTCCAGCAATAGGCTTCAAACTATCACTTAACCCTTTTTACTGCCACAGATCCTTCTTAAACTGCACAAAATAGTTAAATATAGCTAGAATATAATTTAAAAGAAGTCACCGGTACAGAAGTGGTTAATTCCAAGCATATCAAATTGCGCGTTTGGTACTGCCTCAAACTCCCACAGGTCCTTCCTAAACTGTATAAAATCGTCAAATGATAGCCAGGATAGAATGAAAAATATCCTAATTATATTCCTTGTGGTAATTATTTAGGCATTAAGTGGTGGTGGTGGTATTGGTAAACCTGACTTTGGACCGACAGCGATTTCAGTAAGTTTTATTTTGTTTTTTGTAATTTTTCCTTCAGATATAGTGTTGTTTTATACTGAAGAGGAGCGGAAATGAGTATTTACCCATTATCCAACAATCTAAAAACACGCCCCCCCACTAGTGAAGAGGGCTATGAAGTTCAGGGAAAATGAGGGGTTAAAAGCGTAAAAATACAATAATAGGCTATAGCGTTTTGTATCAAAACTTGGCTCGGGTTTTCCCAAATTGCAAACCCATATAACCCAATTTTGTGAATACCCGAACCAAATTTTGACGAAAGCTGGCTCGGATTTCACGGGGTGGAGTGGGTAGCCTAATATTTCATGTTATAAAAATAGTCAACTTTGGGAAGACATTAGCCTAACCCAACAACCTAACCTATCCTAGTATTATGGGTGGGGGCTGCCGCCCCCACACCCCCGCTGATTGGGTTAGACTGTTTTTTTGTTTTTGTAATATTCTAGGCTAGGGCCTATTAGCCTAACCAAACAACCTTACCTAACCTAACCTAGTATATGGGTGGGGGCTGCCGCCCCCACACCCCCTCAGAATAAGGGAATAACAGGGAAAATAGGTGATAACTGAAGGAGAGGAGGAAAGTGGGGAAGGAGGGGAGGTAGAGGACTGAGATTTTGCATGGCCCAGGGGCCAAAAAAAATAAAAAAATAAAAATATATATATTTTTTTTTTCTATGTCAAAAGTTGATTTTTTTTTCACTCTCATAAGAGTCTCCCCGCAGTACGCCGGGGGAACTCTTAAGAGTCTCCCCGCAGTTCCCGGGTTAAGAAAACTCCCAAATTATAAAACTCTAGCCAAGTTTTGGCAAAAGTTGGCTCGGATTTTAAGATTTTTCAGCTTCATAAAAGTCAGAAAGTGGCAAAAAAAAGTTGGCTCAGGTTTTCTTGTTTTTCAACTTAAGAAAACTCCAAAATGAAAAAACAGTCAAGTTTTGGCAAAAGTTGGCTCGGATTGGACAATTGTTAGGCTTCATAAAAGCTGAAAACGTAGAAAATGCGAGCCAACTCTTCGCCATTGGATACAGGATGGGGTGTGGGAGAGCTCTGCCCCCCCCCCCCCCCACACCTGTGATTAATTGAAATCATCATCTATGTTGCCCGATAGTGGGGAGGGCTATGAAGATCAGGGAAATTGTGGGGTAAAAGATGAAAATAAAGGGAAATCTTTAAGAACTTATTCCAAAAACCCAGTAAGCTAATTATCCATTATCCAACAATTAAGCTACATTAAAGATATTAGCCTAACCTGCCAACCTAACCTAACCTAGTATTATGAGTGGGGGCTGCCGCCCCCACACCCCCGCTGGTTGGATGGTACATGGGATAGAAAATGAACTTACCCATTAAGCTCATTATCCATTATCCAACAATTAAGCACCATTAAAGATTTTAGCCTAACCTACCAACCTTACCCAACCTAACCTAGTATTATGGGTGGGGGCTGCCGCCCCCACACCCCCACTGGTTGGATAGTACATTGGATAGAAAATTAGGTCAATTCCTAGTGTTAATTAGACTGAAATGCAGGGAGAAAGAGGTCCGCCGAGTCGTGTTGTGTGCCGTCTATGGGGAGGTAAATAACCTTATGTAACAAAGGGACAGTGACGGCGTGTTCTAGACTTCTCCTCGTAATAATGGTGTGTACACCTCCAGTGATATTTATCTGGCCGGTAATGGCAAGGATGTCCACACCTAGGACACAACACTTTTAGGCAATATACCGTGATCTGTAAGTATCTTAAGGGCTGCCTGGTTGTTTTGAGAATTTTTTATAATTATTGTTTCAGGGGTAAGTGCACAACCACTACAGACACTGGCCATCCTGCAACTGACATTTAAAACCATGCTGCCTGCCGGTGGGCTGGAGTTCAATGCACTCATTGGCTGACTAAAATGACGTAATTGTCCATATATTGATCCATGATTGGGTGACTCCTTCAATACCGTGACGTATGGTGACATACAAAAAAATAACCAATAATATGGCAGAAACAGTGACGTGTTGATCATTAGTTCACATAGAGAAAGGCAGAGGGCGTTATATTCGAATATTTACGATAAAAGCGCTCCTCAATTATAGTATCAACATGGCTGACCTAGCGGGGTGGCGTCTGTGGGAAACACTGGACAAATATCGTTACAGGTTCTAGGTTCTGTATCTCCCTTAACCCGGGAATTGCAGGGAGACTCTTAAGAGTTCCCCCGGCGGACTGCGGGGAGACTCTTAAGAGGGAGTGAAAAAAAAAAATCAACTTTTGACATCGGGGGAAAAAAAAATAATTTTTGGCCCCTGGGCCATGCAAAATCTCAGTCCTCTACCTCCCCACTTTCCTCCTCTCCTTCAGTTATCACCTATTTTCCCTGTTATTCCCTTATTCTGAGGTATATTTTCGTGCTAACATTAGCGAGTTGCAAGCAGGGTGTTGTCATCACTGATGGCAAGCGAGTGCAAGAGAGAGTATCGATCGACTGTGTCTCAGTGGCCTTGGGGGAAATTGGCGGGAAAGCAGCTTGCCTCACCCATACATTATACAACTCGCGGGCTATATCTCCGATTTTGACCATCCAAACGCTGTTTTCACTCGTTTTATTGTAGTTTCAGGTTAATACCTTTATAATCAACCCATAATAGGCACATATGGATAAGTATTAATGCTATTAATGGTACAATTAATATTTTAGTGACTGAAACGCCTCAAATACATGCGCACAGGGAGAGGTGTCTAATTACCCCCATGCGCACTTCAGAGGTTAATAGAATTTTTCGAGGGTTGACACTTATTTTAACATGGAGTATAGGTTATATTACATCCTAAATGAAATTTTAAAAATCTGAAAATTCTTGGGTTGTTTATATAATGGAAGTTACTGTGGGACACGTAATATGTTGAAGGGGGAGCTCTGCCCCCTCTAAACACCCGTAACTTATGTCATCATAATCTGTTTTACTTCATAGGGGGTCCAATTAAGGAGAAAGTTAACCGACAAAATTAGGCCGCAAATTACAATAACATAGCGGGCCGCCGTTTATGGGAGACTTTTTACACATAATTTTCAATGTTAATTTTCTCCCTTAATCGACTTTTCCAAATTATCACTTACATAAAAATGAATTACAGTTTATAGGGATTCCAACATGCATTTCAAAATTGTCATGAAAATTGGTGGGTGGTTTGCTTAATATATACCCTCCCCTCTCCCTCATGCTTAACCCCATTGCTTTCCTAATTTTAAGACGTTCGCCCCATTAGTTTGTCGATTTTAAGAACCTTCACCCCATTTCTGTCAATTTTAAGACCTTTCGTGCCATTTAGGTGTCTATTTTTTCCTGGCGAGCGATAGCGAGACTGTAATTTAAGAGGAATCAGCCTTTGGCGGAGACATTTTTCGGTTCAATGTTATTTTAATACCACGAATTTTGTTGATATATTTGAAGATAAATATTGAATCTATATGCTCTAAAGATCATAAGAAAATTTGTTTTAACCCTCGGCAAAACATAATAAAAAAGTATGGTACTAAAATGTCTTTTTCGTAACAAGGTTGTCAATACGGTACTTTCAGTCATCGATAGCTCTAAAGATCATATGAAAATGTGTTAAACCCTCGGAAAAACCTAATATAAAAGTATGGTACTAAAATTTAATTTTCGTAACAAGGTTGTCAATACGGTACTTTCCCGTAATCAATGTACAATCAAGCTGAAAATTGCAGAGTAAACACCATAGACTTCATCGACTTTTCTTTCACCTTCGTATAATCGACAGCCATTTTTTCTTTTTTTTTTTGTATTAAGGGATTAGCACCAAACCAGCGGGGGTGTGGGGGCGGCAGCCCCCACCCATAATACTAGGTTAGGTAAGGTGGTTAGGTTAGGCTAATGTATTCAAATCACTATTGGGGGGGGGGGGGGGGGGTGTCTCAACATCGATCGATAGGCCTAATGGGGAAAATAGGTTTTCCCGAGATTTCTAATTAATTACAAACACTATATATTGATGCAAATGACTTATTTTGTTTATAAAAAACACTGACAATTCGTGGTATTAAAATAACATTTTTCCCATTTTTCTACCGAAAAATGTAAAAATGTATCTTGAAAGGGTGTCAAGGGAGTGCCATTTTTAGATTGATAGAAGTCTAGTGAACAAACTAAGAACCTCCCCTCAACCTGGATGAAAACTAATCACTTTAAAGTTATGACGCTATTTGACAGTTTATTCTGGCTATAGTTATACGATTGTATGTAGCTTAGAAAGGATCTGTTGGAATTATAAGGGTAAAGGCCATCTAAATTAACCCTCTACACTTCCATTTTGGCTCTAACGTCCCTTGATTTTGGCCCTGTCACTCATTCAACTCTGGGGGAGGCACTAGTCACAGACAGTTCTGCCTTGTGTCTCCCTCACTCAATAAAAAAACAAAAAATATATACCCTTCCTAATATTTAACTTTTAGGCTTCACAGAGACAAGGATGCGAGGAGAAAACCCAACCATTTCCATCTGCTGGGATTCGAACCCGGACCTCTGTTAGGAATGGAGCGTGCTACCAACTAAACCACCCCTCTTTAACTATCTATAAACCGGCTACTAAGGTTAAGATTTTCCGCCTAGTGAAAATTATAACCTTGATTCTTTTTTTGATTTTACTCTAATCTCAATCACTTTCCAAATTATCGGTAGTTTCGGTAATAAGTACCCAAAAATCATATGGTGGTTAACCCGTTCAGTACCAAGGACGTCCTTTTAGCCCTATTCTGGCGACTATTAGATTTATTCATTCAGCTAAGGAAGGACCTCTAGCAATGATAAGGCTTCAAACTATCTCCAACCCTTTTGACCACCACAGATTTGTCGTAAGCTGCTTAATATCGTCTAAATATAGCTAGGAATAAAATATAGGACACGTCGCTGGTACTCAAAGGGTCAAGAAAATACGTCCCCGACTGTACACTTAACAGAAACATATACTTACATCTATATTTTGCAGTGTAGTAATTTGGATGGTTACAGATGTTCTTTATGTGATGATGGCGACTTCTAGACATCTGTGGCGATAGTGCTGGGGGTGAATTAGAGGTGATGTGGTGGTGGTGACAATGGTAGCGGTGGCGATATGGTGGTGAAATCCTGTCGTTTTATGTGGATAATTCTGGTGGTGGATCGTAAGTGTTGGGGGATGTCTTCCACGTGGTTCCGGAGTCTCAACAGCCAAGGAATCTACGGAAGAAGAAAAAGTATGATTAGCATAGTTATAATTATAGACATTATGGCTAATTTAGATAAGTGGACTGTATATTATTATTGAAGAAACATTAACCATATAGAATATATAATTACCCTTAGATGAACTCAGCTGGTGATTGGAGGATGGCGGAAAATAGGCTAGATGACTGGAAGTGGTTAGGAAAGTAAACAAAGTATGAAAAGAGGCTACAATAGGCTAGGATAGGCTAGATTTTTACTTTAAGTTTGTGCTAACTAACAAAGATGATGTAGTGACTATATGGAATATGAGATGAAAGTGAAGCGAAAACACCTGATTATGAAACTATAGGAAGAAGGCTTAGCGTGTGTAGCTGGGACGGAGGTTGGTTGGAGAGTGAGCGAGCGCGTTATGTTTGTCTCTGTTGTGACATACCGCGCACGCGCATAACATATGGAAAATGTATCCCATCTTCTCTACAATGAGATACTTACGAACAATCTTAAATAATACAAATATATATATATGGAAATTATAATCCTACAATACTTTCCCATATACAACTATATAATAATATATTCTACCCAATCATGGAACGCTCGACCAAGGTTATGGAAGCGTCCAACTTAAGACTACGGAATGATACGTAACGCTACATCGACCCAGATTACGTAACATCGAGACTTCATACTAGTTTGAGTACACCAAGTATGGACAGACATTAATATTATTTGTAGTATAACTGGGCAGAGACTAAAGCCGGAGTCACATGAGCCGTTTTTGAGCAATTTTTACGGGCAATTATGGTCTGGCAGCTTCAAAAAATTACACTGTCATAATTCAACCACCTAACATACTCTACCTTCAGTCTAGTTACCGATACCAGTGCAAAAAAGTGCCGAAATTTAAAGAGAAAAACTTGCTCATGGAAAATTGACTGAAAAATCGATCGTGTGACAGCGGCTTAAGAATATATACAGAGCGGTCGCGAAACATTTCCCCATAGAGAATTCCTGTGCATTGCCCATAGGGTATTCCTATACATTTGATCTGCATCTGTATGTGGTAACTCGGGTTCGAATCCTGGTGGATCCTACTTAAACTGCACACAATCTTCTAAATATAGCCAGAATAAAATTTAGTAGAAGATTTTATGCAGTTTCAAAAGATCCTCCAGCAATTAACAGGCTTCAAACTATCTCGCTTAACCCTTTCTGCTACCACAGACCCTTTTTAAACTATACAAAATAGTCTAAATATAACTAATAAACTTTAATGGAAGATTTTATTCAGTTTCAAAAGATCCTCCAGCAATAGGCTTCAAACTATCACTTTTAACCCTTTTTACTGCCACAGATCCTTCTTAAACTGCACAAAATAGTTAAATATAGCTAGAATATAATTTAAAAGAAGTCACCGGTACAGAAAGGGTTAATTCCAGGCATATCAAATTGCGCGTTTGGTACTGCCTCAAACTCTCACAGGTCCTTCCTAAACTATAAAATCGTCAAATGATACCCAGGATAGAATGAAAAATATCCTAATTATATTCCTTGTGGTAATTATTTAGGCATTAAGGGGTGGTGGTGGTATTTACAGTATATGCTAATTTATGTATCTTTTTATAGTTATTTTGGTTTTCCTCCCTACACCAAGCTTTAAAAACACTCCCTAGACACTTTCAAGATTTATTTTTTTATTTTGAAGACAAATTTCCCTTCCTCGCAAATGACAGGCTTGCTATCGCTCGCCAGGATAAAATAGACACCAAAATGACACTAAAAGTCTTATCCCCTTCTGTACTGGTGATTTACATTTAATTCTATTCTGGTAACTATTAGACTAATTTGTACAGCTTGTGAAAGACGTTTACTCATTCAAAGACTACAGACTATCTCAATCAAGCCTTTTAGCTACCATATATCCTTCATAAACTTTATAAAATAGTCTAAATGTAGCTATAATAAAATATAAAAGACGTCGCCGGTGCAGAAGGGGTTAATATTGACAAAGAAAAGTCTTCAAATCGCCAAACGAATGGGATGAAAGTCTTAAAATCTGAAAACTACGGGGGCTAATGATGAGTGAGAAGGGGGCTTAGGTCTAAACAAACTACCCATACCCCCCTAAGGATAAATAACTACGAGGTCTCTTTAGCCGGCCTCGTTTCGGTAGTTTGCCGGCTAAGTTTCAAAATCTAATTATTCATAAATATATATTAACTAATTCATCCAGGTCCTTATGAAGGCATCTAGTATTAGTAGAATATATGGAAATTATCTCATAAAGTTTAGTCTGGCTAAACAATAACTTAGTCGGTTTAGGAAGGACACGTGGCGATAACAGTGCTTAATTATGCCATCAATTTATTCTGGATCTCGATATTCTGACTAAATTAGTCATGGCATTATCTAATCAGGGCATCTAGTATTAGTAGAATAGAAGGAAATTAAATAATTCTGGCTAAAATATGTGTTTAGGAAAGACACGTGGGGATAGAAGTTCAATATGCCATCAATATATTCTCTGAATCTCAATTCCTTCGCAAAATACAATAATCTAGTAATATAATAATATTGAGAAAGATTGCTTTTAAATCAACAAATACATCCGCCCATTCCCCCTTGTTTAAGTAGTTTGCCGTGAAGTTTCAGAATCTAATTATTCATTAATATCTAACTAATTCATCCAGGTCCTTATCAAGGCATCTAGTATTAGTTGAATATAAGGAAATTAACTCATTCCTAAAGGTTATTCTGGCTAAAAATAAAAATAAGTCGGTTTAGGAAGGACACGCGGGGACAAGCTATTTTATAAATAGCTTAAATATATTCCCCGATTCTCAATTCCTTCCCAACATGAATACAATAATAATATAGTTCTTAAAGCTAGCTAAGGATAGCTCAATAAGGCCGATTAGGCGTATTTCCATTGGGGTCCTGTACTACTATCCCATCCCTTTGCTCATGAGGGATGGTAACGACGCAGTGCTTGTGAAAAATCTTTAATGCGCCGAGCGTGGGCGCGAACCCGGGCCTTTTGGGTGGAAGTCCGAGACGCTAGTCACTACACCAAGCGAGCCGCTTATCTAGTAATCTAGTAATAGAATAATATTGAGAAAGGAGATGGCAATTATTGATAGGGTTGAAGAGGTAGAATTGAACGAACGAAAAAACTGCCGGCTTCCAGAACGTTCGTTAAACCTGCCGGCTTTTTCCATCACAATTCTTGCCTTGTTTAATGGGAAAAAATTGAGTATTCTGGGAAAATCGACATGCTCTAGTCTACGAATTCGGGTCTGGCGGTAAATAAATCACGATATTTCGCTAACAATATTTTTTCCTATATTTTCAGAGAAAATGGGGAAAACGAGAGAACACGAGTCTTACCTCCTTACAGCTGGAAGATCAGGAACGAAATGAACGAGTAGCCGAAAATAAAGGTCCGAGATCACCTCGGTTGTACTGCTGGTGGTTGATGGCAACCATTGGGTGCCAGATGAACGAGAATTTCAATAAAAAAATCATCAATATCGACATTAATAAACATTATTGAATAAAATGTACTTGATATGAATTATATATGTGTCTTTATATCCTTTATCTGTTTATGTAAGTTTGATATATCTAACATACGTAATTTGTGAATAATTAATGGTTTTCGTCATATTCCCTTTATGACTTCCCATTTTCTTTGATCGGGGGGGGGGCTTGAGTGAGTTCTCTTGCCAAGTGGATTTTGAATACCCAAGATTTTTATGCAATGCTCTCGTATCCTCAAAAAGAGAGAGAAGAAAAAAAACGTATTCTTAAGCACTCGACCCCTCAATGGACTATCTATCTATAGCCAGACTCTTTGATCCCCTATGGGGGTGGACACGAAGGAATCGTCCATGCTCAGTAGGCTAATCTAATTATGAGAAGTGATGTATGTTATTATCAAGACCTCAGAAATCCAGTGAGGTGTGAACAGAAGTATATTATAGCCTATCAGTATAAGATATGCCTATTTTTATATATATTATAACGTATAGCGAGGGGAGAGCAGCGATATAGGCCGACTCCCGTTGTAAGCTACCTTGTCAGACACCCCTCCTCCCACCTCATCTTTCCCTCCTTCATCTCCCCTCTCCCCCACTAGAAATCGGACAACTTCTCGTCCTGTCGCTATTTTGGGGACACTACTAGCGTACTAAGAGTAGGACTAAATCAATTCCTGATTAAGAATAGTAGCGCCATTCTGTAATAATATATTTTGCCTTTCACTGGGCAATTTTATTCAGCATAGGAAGGGCCAGTGGAATTTAGAGGTTTTTTTCGAAGTATAATAGAATATGTGTTTTTTTTTTTTTTTTTTTTTAGTGCTGTGGTATTAGCTTAGTTAAAATAGGACTTCAGAGGCTATCAACCCTTCTGGATTATTAAGCCAGCAAACTGTAAGTCAAGAAAAGCGTCAGGGCTGGAGCCCCTTTTCGCGTTACTAAGCATCATTTATATCTACATAAGGTTGACTGAAATAGGTTGTAATAAATTCATCTTTATTCAAATGCATAAACTTCATACAATAAATAAATCATAAGGAATATTACACAAATAAAATCCAGTTGGAATACAAGAAATATAATGAAACACGAATAAATTATAGCAGTATGTGAAATTGGGAGTACATTCCCCGTAGACTAAATCGAGTTTTCTTTCTGACCTCTGTAGATTACTTTGTTGATATGCCGAAGAGTTGCCAATGCATACAATATAATGAGTAATTATATATCTCCCATTTGGAACGATTTATTACTTGATTTACTTAACAATACACTACATCATATTAAAAGCATATTAGTGATGCTGACATTGGCCTAATAAAACCATGTGCCTTGCAAAATTCAATTATGGTTGCAAAATTATCATATCGTCTGGCCCCGCCCACCAAGACTAGGGTAGCTTGATAAAACATAGTAAAAACTTGAGTTTTGGCCGCCATCTTGTCTCCAGTTCGCTTTGTTAATTTAACCTCGTCATTATTACTAAGTTTCAGTACCTAGCCTATGCTGATCATATAATTGTATTATATACTTAACTCTTTCACAACCCATCAATAATTATATCTATCAAATACCCTGACTACCATAAGTGCTTGACCGGAAGTGACTATGGAAACAAGATGGCCGCCAGTGGCTTGACTCCGGAATCATCTACGGACTTTGTTAATGTAGAGACTCTTATCTAAGAACACAAGCTCGGCTTCGAAACACACGAATCTGAGACTTTGAGTTTAATTGACTACTTGCGACTTTCAGTCTTTAAGGAAGTTGGAGCCGTAAACATCGATTATATATGGAAATACAATACTAATGTAGGTTTATGATTGATAGCAAGTATGTTGAATTAAATGTTATGTGTTTATGAAGGCACTACGACCGTATTTTAGCTGGTAATTCTGATAACTACTGATGTCTACAGCTCCAACTTCCTTATAGCTCCAAATCTCGCAAGTGATCAATTGAAGCTCCGAACACATTACAGTATTTCCAAAGACATATACTGTACAGTCGCGCTAATAAGTGATGTCTTGGCACCAAGTATGTTTTGATCAATAATTGGTATCAGCAATATCTAAGCTTCATTTCTTCATATCGAGTGAAATATACAAACATGTTCCTACACTTACCCACCCAATTCAACATCTGACAGACATTAATACAGCACAGAGCAAGCCAAACGTAATGACAGCTGGGTAATGACTTATTAGCGCGACTGTACATATAAATAGTTATATTTCACATATATTATTTTTAACATCGTTCTTAACACCAATAACCCACAAATGAAATTAATGAAGACATGTGATTCTCCCTGGATTCGAACCTAGGTTACCACATAACAGATCCTAAACACTTTAACCATTACACCATCAAGGCAGTTATAAGTACAGCACATGACTACGATTAACCCTTTCAAGCTCCAATAAGCATTTTTTTTCTGTTTTATGTTTTTTTTTTTGACGATTATATTCAGATTAGGAAGGGTATACGGAAGTCAAAGGGTTGATTGAGATAGTATTTACCCTTTTAACACCCACAGATCCTTCCTAAGCTGCATAAAATCGCCTAATAAGAGCAAAAATAAACTGCTAAAACGCGTCAGCGCTTCAAGGGGTTAATATACAGTAATCGCAATAATTCATTAGACAATATCAGTTAGACCTACATTTAATGACAAATAATACATTGAATTAATTAAATAACACCACAATGATACTGCTTCGTAAGTAAGCGAAGCATCAATGCATTATCTGGACACTATTGGGACAGCTTAGAAAGGACCTCTAGCAATAATAAAGCTTCAAGTTGTCGCAACCAACCTTTTTAACTACCACAGATCCTTCCTAAGCTGCATAAAATCATCTAAATATAGCTAGAATATAATTATAACCGACGTCGCTGGTACTCAAAGGGTTACATCATTCTGAACCGGCGACGTCTTTTCCATTATATTCTGGCAACTATTAAACTATTTTATTAAGCTTAGGAACGACGTCTACCCATTAACAGGCTACACACCATTTCAATTAATCCTTTTAGCTACCATATATCTTTCCTAAGCTTCATAAAATTGTCTAAATGTAGCTCAAATTAAATACAAAATACGTCACTGGTACTCAAAGGGTTAAAACCAAACTGTGAAGCATTTGGGATGGTATACAGCTTTCTTATCTCGATTGGTTTCGATACAGATCCGATAGTTAAGAGAGAGTGGACATTATTTTCTTAGGACGCCATTTTAGTATTGATTTTAACACATTCGCCACATTAGTTTTCCAGTTGTAAGACCTTTCGTGCCATTTAGGTGTCGATTTTTTTTTCTTGGCGAGCGAAAGCTAGCCTGCAATTAGAGAGGAAGCATTTTTCTACCGAAAAATGTACACATTTATTTCAAAGGAGTGGTCTTGGGAGATAGAAAATAGAACAAACATATAATTCAATGACAATAACAATTCTTAATTATAAAATATAAGATGCTGCATACACATTTTAATATCGAATCCCCTTTAAACCCCTTCTGTACCGGTGACGTTCTTTTAACTTTGTTCTGAATACTGTTAGGCGATTTTATTCAGTTTAAAAAGGGCCTCCAGTAATTAACAGGCTTCGAACTATATCACCTAACCCTTCTCAACCCCTTCTGTACCGGCAACATCTTTTTAATTTTATTCTAGCTATATTTAGACGATTTCACGCAGTTTAAGAAGGATATGTAACAGTAAAATGGTTAAGGGAGATAGTTCGAAGCCTGTTAATTGCTGGAGGCCCGTTTCAAACTAAATACAATCGTCTAATAGTAGCCAGAGTAATGTTAAAAGGACGTTACCGGTACAAAAGGGGTTAATATCACAGATCCTTCTTAAGCTGCACACATTCGTCTTAACCCCTTCTGTACCGACGACGTCTTGTTTACTTTATTCTGGCTACTATTTGACGATTTTAGTCAGTTTATAAAGGGCCTCCAGCAAATTAACAGGCTTCGAACTATCTCACTTAACCATTTTACCACCACAGATCCTTCTTAAACTGCACAAAATCGTCTAAATATATCTAGAAGAAAATTAAAAATACGCTGCGGTACAGAAGGGGTTAATATACCTATAATATATGTGAAAAAAGTCGCCGGTACAGAAAGGGTTATTTATGATTCACACTACACGATTTGTAGAGTGGCGTCAAAATCCCCCTCAGGTCAGGTGAAGGTATGAGGGATAAGCCTTTACAACGGCACCTCGTACCTACTTTCTATTTTTCCTATTTTTCTGAAGAGTGTATAGAGGGGAGAAGGGGTGTTGGAGAGAGAGGAAGCTGTTGGAGTGGCTTTGTTATATCCTGCTAACGAGGACCTGCCAGGGTAGGGATTCTCCACTTCGGCGGCCCAGTTGACCCGATCGCCTCAGGAAGTCTCAATATGACCTGTGGATAACATTCTCACAAGATCTGAAATGAAAGAAATACAAAAAGTTACTCTTCAATACTACTACTACTACTACTATCACCACCACTACTACTACTACTAATAATAATAATAATAATAATAATAATAATAATAAAATAATTATAATAATACTGTAATAATGATGATGATCAAAATTATAATAAGTCAGTAGCCAGCCCTTACTCCCATAAGGGATAGGGAGGATCAGCAAGAGACACAGAAAGGTAAAAGAGGTGACAGGAGAAGAACACATATAACAGTTCGCCCACTAAAAGCAAGCACTTCAGAAGCATAATAATAATAATAATAATAATAATACAATCATTATATAGTAACAAAATCCAACATATCGCCAATACTACTACTACTTATAATAAATAACATCTCGCTATTCTATC
Source organism: Paralithodes platypus (assembly GCA_032716605.1). Lineage (NCBI taxonomy): Eukaryota > Metazoa > Arthropoda > Malacostraca > Decapoda > Lithodidae > Paralithodes > Paralithodes platypus. Next base: position 9,781,752 of record CM064513.1, read on the forward strand.
GCTACTATAATAATCAGTGTTCCTCAGAGCTTTCCCAGTGTATACCACCTCCTTTACGTAGGGCACGTGGTACCCGTCTTGCAACTCAATCCCACCCCTACTCTGTGCAACTCTCCAACCCGAGAGTGAAACGTTACTCTCAGTCTTTCTTCTACTCAACAGCTGAGCTCTGGAACTCTCTCCCAGAATCAGTCTTTCCCTCTTCCTATGACTTAAATTGCTTCAAACTCCGTGTGTCCAGGCATTTTGGCTCGAACTTCCCTTGATGTTGGCCCTTTCACTCTTTCAACTATGGGGGAGGCACTCGCTATAGGCAGTTCTGCCTTTTGCCTCCCTCAATCACATAGAAAAAAAAAATCATAGATATAATGATATATTATTAATGATACATCCATTGAATGCAAGAATATAGGAGTAAAGTCTCAGTTTACCCTCAGTCTAATGTATAATTATCTATCTATCTATCTATCTATTTATCTATCTACATATATATTCAGGCACATACCCTATAGCTGGGGGTGGCCGACTCGAGACAGAGCCCGAACAGGGACAACATAACACAACTAATGATAGCCATAATAATAGTAGGGAACAAATTGTTGGCTGTGTGTGGGCTTAATTTGTGTTTTGTAATAATATTGCTGGTCCTGATTTTTCCTAAATTTGTCTAGCCTAAGATTTTTTAATATTAGGCCTACCTCTCAGTAAATCAGTAAACATAATCCACTTATTTATTTATACCACCTTCCTGACAGTATACGATGCAAAAAATCCTTTATTGGCGATATAATCATAATCTTCACTAATGCACTTATAATACACTCCTAATAGTATAGATACCCATAAAAACAACGTTTTCTTTCAAGCTAGATTTCGGTGTCAGAGAAAATAGTGGGTATATAAGGCGTAACAATAATATAGGTGAGCGATTTAAATTTATTCTATCTATCTATCTATTGCCTGACGCCGTGATCCCCGAAGGGGTGGACACGAACGAACCGCTTCCATGCACCTCTGTCCCCAGTCAGTCGACGCCCCTCCCCCCAACCAGCACCGCCTTCGTTCATGTACTTCCTCACTCCATCCTTCCACCTCTCATTCGGTCTACCTCTCCCTCTCTGTCCCTCCACCTCGCTCTCGTACACCCTCTTAGTCATTCTCTCGCTTTCCATACGTTCCATATGGCCGAACCATCTCAAGTTGTTCCTTTTCACACTTTCCAGCACATCTACCTCCACACTACACCTCCTTCTTACTTCCTCATTAGTCTGTCTATCCCTCCATGTAACTCCGCACGCACTCCTTAAGTAATTCATTTCCACTGCTCTCACTCTTGGTCTGAGTCTCTCAACCAACGTCCATGCTTCGCTTCCGTAAGTCAGTGTCGGGATTACCACACTGTCATGCAAGGACTTCTTCACTTCCATACTGATATGGTATAATTTTAAACAAATCCGTTCATAAATAACTCGTCAATGGAGTTTTTAAACTTTAAAATAGGCCTAAGGGGCCTAAAAATAGGTCAAAATTAAAAAAAAATTATACCGTTGAATCCGCAACGGCGAGACGAATCCAAATATGTAATAATATTGACAAGTCAAAATTCGACCAAAATTGAAATCCTAAACTAATGGTCAGATTTTAATTCTGTGTGCGCCATTCGAATAGGTCAAAAATAGGTCAAAATTAAAAAATATATATACCGTTGAATCCGCAACGGCGAGACGAATCCAAATATGTAATAATATTGACAAGTCAAAATTCGACCAAAATCACCGATTTGCCTGGGCCAAGGATTTTGAGAACAATATTTTCGATTCTGGGCGAATGGCTGGGCGAAAATGAAATCTAAGACCATGTCTAGAAGCAGCTCATCGAGAAAAATCGAATGGCACCAAGTAGAATTCCCTAGGACTTATAGTTTGGGCTACAGAGGACTTTTAAAGTCCAAAAAACGGTCCCGTGGTCCCTCCAGGAAGGTCCAGTCAAAATCGAAATCCTAAACTAATGGTCCGATTTTAATTCTGTGTGCGCCATTCGATTCAGCTTGCCAAAGTGTACTTATGGTATAAATTTAAACAAAACCGTTCATAAATAACTCGTCTATGGAGTTTTTAATCTTTAAAATAGGCCTAGGGGGCCTAAAAATAGGTCAAAATTTAAAACAAAATATACCGATGAATCCGCAACGGCGAGACGAATCCAAATATGTAATAATATTGACAAGTCAAAATTCGACCAAAATCACCGATTTGACCCAAGGTGGTCCCCTGGGCCCTCCAGGAAGGTCCAGTCAAAATCGAAATCCTAAACTAATGGTCCGATTTTAACTCTGTTGCGCCATTCGATTCAGCTTGCCAAAGTGTACTTATGGTATAAATTTAAACAAAATCCGTTCATAAATAACTCGTCTATGGAGTTTTTAAACATTAAAATAGGCCTAGGGGGCCTAAAAATAGGTCAAAATTAATAAAAAATATACCGTTGAATCCGCATCGGCGAGACGAATCCAAATATGTAATAATATTGACAAGTCAAAATTCGACCAAAATCACCGATTTGACCCAAGGTTTTTGAGAAAAATATTTTCGATTCTGGGCGAAAATGAAATCTACGACCATGTATAGAAGCAGCTCGCCGAGAAAAATCGAATGGCACCAAGTAGAATTCCCTAGGACTTATAGTTTGGGCTACAGAGGACTTTTAAAGTCCAAAAAACGGTCCCGTGGGCCCTCCAGGAAGGCCCAGTCAAAATTGAAATCCTAAACTAATGGTCCGATTTTAATTATGTTTGCGCCATTTGATTCAGCTTGCCAAAGTGTACTTATGGTATAAATTTAAACAAAATCCGTTCATAAATAACTCGTCTATGGAGTTTTTCAACTTTAAAATAGGCCTAGGGGGCCTAAAAATAGGTCAAAATTAAAATAATATATATATACCCTTGGATTCCCCACGGGGAAACGAATCCAAATATATAATAATATTGACAAGTCAAAATTCGACCAAAATCACCGATTTGCCTGGGCTTAATTAAAACCCAAGGTTTTTGAGAAAAATATTTTCGATTCTGGGCGAATGGCTGGGCGAAAATAAAATCTAAGACCATGTCTAGAAGCAGCTCGCCGAGAAAAATCAGTAGAATTCCCTAGGACTTATAGTTTGGGCTACAGAGGACTTTTAATGTCCAAAAAACGGTCCCGTGGGCCCTCCAGGAAGGTCCAGTCAAAATCGAAATCCTAAACTAATGGTCCGATTTTAACTCTGTTTGAGCCATTCGATTCAGCTTGCCAAAGTGTACTTATGGTATAAATTTAAACAAAATCCGTTCATAAATAACTGGTCTATGGAGTTTTTCAACTTTAAAATAGGCCTAGGGGGCCTAAAAATAGGTCAAAATTAAAAACAAATATATATACCGTTGAATCCGCAACGGGGAGACGAATCCAAATATGTAATAATGTTGACAAGGGAGTACAGGAGAGCAGTGGAAAGACGACTAGGTGGGTTCGACCTGGAAGTTATGGAGGAAGTGGAGGAGATGAGCAAGGTGTTTAAGGATGAGATCTGTGCAGCATGTGAGGAGTGTGTGGAGTGAGGAGAAGAGGGAGGGGAGTGAAAGGTACAGCATGGTGGACAGAAGAGGTAAGAATAGCTGTGGAAGAAAAGAAGAAAGCATATAGAGAGTGGTTGGGTAGTAGAGGGAATGAAGATTCCGAGAGACAGAAACGAGCGAGGTACGTGGAGAGTAAGAGGGTGGTGAAGAGAGTAGTGAAGGAAAGTAAGAGAAGAGTAGATGAGGAATTTGGAAGGAATCTGAGTGTAAAATGGAGGGAGAGTAAGAAACTGTTCTGGAAAGAAGTCAAGAAAGTTAGGGAAGGTAGCAAGGGAAACAGTAAGGGTGTGAAAGATAAGAATGGTAGAATGCTAGCCGAGAAGCAAGAGAGAGTCGAAAGATGGAGGGAGTACTTCAGTGAGTTGCTAAATGAAAGGAATGAAGAGCCAGCAAAACATAGCTGGATATGGTATGGGAGGGAGAAGAAGAGAAGTAGTGGAGGAGGAGGTGGGGATCATGAGGTCAGAAGTGTGGGAAGCCATGAAAAGAGTGAAGTTGGGGAAAGCACCAGGAACAGATGGAGTGTGTGGGGAAATGTTGAGGTATGGTGGTGAGATAGTGATAGAATGGGTATGGAAAATGTGCAAACTAGCATGGGAGAAGGGGAGTGCACCCGATGACTGGAAGACTGGCATAATAGTCCCCCTATATAAGGGCAAAGGGGAAAGAGGAGTGTGTGGTAACCACCGAGGAATATGTCTTCTAAGCGTAGTAGGGAAGGTATACAGTAGGGTAGTGATTGAGAGAGTGAAGGTGAGAACGGAGAAATGGATAGGCGATGAGCAGGGAGGTTTTAAGAAGGAAAGAGGATGTGGAGATCAGATTTTTACCCTGAATTGTGTTGTGGAGAAATATCTGGAGAAGAAACAAAAGGTGTATGTTGCCTTTATGGACTTGGAGAAGGCCTATGACAGAGTGGATAGAGAAGGTTTGTGGAAAGTACTTAGAATATACAGAGTAGAGGGCAAGTTGCTGAAAGCAGTGAAGAGCATGTATGAGGGTGCAAAGGCGGCAGTACGTGTGGAGAGTGAGCAGAGCGAGTTCTTTGACCTGAATGTTGGTTTGAAACAGGGGTGTGTGATGTCCCCGTGGTTGTTTACTGTATATATGGATGGAGTTATGAAAGAAATACTATCAAGAGCAGTGGATGTTGGTGTATCGCTGAAAAGGGAGGGAATTGAGTGGAAGCTTACCTATACTGCTGTTTTGCGGATGATACAGTCTGATGAGTGATAATGAATGGGAGTTGCAGGGTCTGGTAAATGAGTTTGGAACAGTGTGCGAAAAACGGAATTTGAAGGTAAATACGGGGAAGAGCAAGGTTATGGTCTTCGAAAGGGGTGAAGTCACAGAGTGTGAGGTGAAGCTGAACGGTCAGGCTATGGAGCTCGTCAACTCTTTTAAGTATCTGGGCAGTGTGTTGAGTAAAGATGGGACTATGGATGAAGAGGTGCGGGAGAGGGTACAACAGGGGAAGAGGGTTGTAGGAACGCTAAAAGCAGTAACAAGAAATAGGGTGGTCAGTAGAAGTGAAGAAGTCCTTGCATGACAGTGTGGTAATCCCGACACTGACTTACGGAAGCGAAGCATGGACGTTGGTTGAGAGACTCAGACCAAGAGTGAGAGCAGTGGAAATGAATTACTTAAGGAGTGCGTGCGGATTTACATGGAGGGATAGACAGACTAATGAGGAAGTAAGAAGGAGGTGTGGTGTGGAGGTAGATGTGCTGGAAAGTGTGAAAAGGAACAACTTGAGATGGTTCGGCCATATGGAACGTATGGAAAGCGAGAGAATGACTAAGAGGGTGTACGAGAGCGAGGTGGAGGGACAGAGGGGGAGAGGTAGACCGAATATGAGGTGGAAGGATGGAGTTGAGAGGTACATGAACGAAGGCGCTGCTGGTTGGGGGGAGGGGCGTCGACTGACTGGGGACAGAGGTGCATGGGGGCGGTTCGTTCGTGGCCACCCCTTCGGGGATCACGGCGTCAGGCAATAGATAGATAGATAGATAGATTGACAAGTCAAAATTCGACCAAAATCACCGATTTGCCTGGGCCCAAGGTTTTTGAGAAAAAATATTTTCGATTCTGGGCGAATGGCTGGGCGAAAATGAAATCTAAGACCAAGTCTAGAAGCAGCTCGCCGAGAAAAATCGCAGGGCACCAAGTAAAATTCCGTAGGACTTATAGTTTGGGCTACAGAGGACTTTTAAAGTCAAAAAAACGGTCCCCTGGGTCCTCCAGGAAGGCCCAGTCAAAATTGAAATCCTAAAACTAATGGTCCGATTTTAATGTCTTGTTTGCGCCATTCGATTCAGGCTTGCCAAAGTGTAGCTTATGGTACAAATTTAAACAAAATCCGTGTCATAGAATAACTCGTCTATGGAGTTTGTTAAACTTTAAAATAGGCCTAGGGGGCCTAAAAATAGGTCAAAATTAAAAAATATATATATACCGTTGAATCCGCATCGGCGAGAACGACTCCAAATATGTAATCATATTGACAACCCGTCAAAATTGCGACCAAAATCAACCGATTTGCCTGGGCCAAGGTTTTTGAGACAAATATTTTCGATTCTGGGCGAATGGCTGGGCGAAAATGAAATCTAAGACCATGTCTAGAACGCGAGCTCGCCGAGAGAGAAAATCGGAATTACATACACCAAGTAGAATTCCCTAGGACTTATCAGTTTGGGCTACAGAGGGACTTTTATGTCCCAAAAACGGTCCCCCGGTATTGACTGGTGTTAAAGATTCAAGCTTACACATTTATTTCCACTCCTTCCACGGGCCCCTTTATCCCCATTCTGCCCCGCGCAAACTGCCGGGCACAGTTCGGACTTGGCCTTCATGGAGGGCCCAAATGACCAAATGACCGGCCGGCAAAAAAAACTGGCAGACCGTGCCTGTGATTTCGCTTCCAACTTGCGTGCACGGGCATTATCCCTGGTTGCCCAGCTGCAATTTGGCCCCATATCGAACATT
>CM064513.1:9788452-9795952 GCA_032716605.1 Paralithodes platypus
GTACAAGGAATCAAGCAACACCAGGTCTAGTGACCCTTCTAGGTTTGCTTGTCCTCCAAACACCGAAGACTCAAGTTGTCCAAACAGTGGTTTAGAGTGGGTAAGGGAACCTTGGAAAGGGAACTACGGCCCTGCCACTAACGTGGCAGGACTATTAAGTTAGTAGGTGGACATATGGGTTTAGTACCTGTGGGATGATACAGTTATTCATTTACAAACCCCAGTCAGAAGTCGCTGGTTTGATGGCGATAATATTCTGTCTAGGCGGAATTTTAAATGACTCAACGGTGCTGCAGTCTATAACGTCTCGGGGGAGCCCATTTCCACAAGTTGACACCTCGATTTGAAGAAGAAATTCTTAGATTCTGCGAGTTAACGATTTACCAATCATTTTGCAACCGTTTCCCCGCGTGTAATTAGATTGGTCGATATTGAAGTACTTACTACAGTTCATATTGTCGATGTCTTTGATGATTTTGAACACTTGAATTAAGTCACCTCTTACTCTGGCTCTGGGTTAAAGGAAATAGATTATTTATTCCTCTAAGACGAGACTCGTCGTATGGTTTGTTCTTTAAGGGCTCGGTATCATTTTGGTAACTCTACGTTGAACTCGTTCTATCCTTGTTTATATCTTTTTGGTAATAATGGCACACAGGAGATGAACGCAGTATTCCAGAAGAGGGCGGACTAAGGAATTGTAAAGGGTTAGGATAACTTCTTTTAGATTTATGCTCAAATGACCTGCCTATAAAGCCAATTATTTTGTTTTGCCTTCTTAAACACACTTCTGAACATTGTTGACTCGGTTTTTAGGTTACTCGATATGGTTACGCCCAGCTCAGTTTCGTCGGTTTAACATTCTTAAGCCCTGAGTGCCCTGCATCCGAATAGTTTGCTTTCTCATTTAGGTATCCGACATGTAGTACTTTACATTATTCCGCATTGAAACTCATTTGCCAATTTGGGGCCCAACATTACATTTAATCTATATTGTGTTGCATCATCGTTACCTTGTTCTTTTGAGGAGTACGCTATTTGCAATTTTTGTATCGTCCAGCAAATTTTGAGATTGTGCAAGTGTGAGACCCTCATCTATGTCGTTGATGTAACTTATAAAAGAGAATTGGTTCCTATTACCGATCCCGTGGGTACCCCGCTACTTTCATTGGTCCATTTAGAGATGCTTTACGATTTAGGACTACCCTTTGCTTTCTGTTTGCTTGAGCCAATTTTCTATCCCATTTCAACACAGCACAACCGCTTTGTATTCCATGCGCTTGTTGTTTTAGCAGTAAACGTTTGTGGGGAACTTTGTCAAAGGCCTTTTGAAAATCAAGGTATATAAATCTACATCTTTACTCTCATCTTATATGTTGAGTATATCGTGGAAGAAGTCTAAGAGGTTTGTTGAAACAGGAACGTTTTTTTACGAAGGCCGTGTTGATTATCTATAAGTATTTTATGTTCCTCTACGTGATTTACGAGTCTGTCTCGTATGACCGTTTCTAGCATTTTACATACAACTGAGGTTAAGCTAATTGGACGATAGTTTACTGGGTAGTGATTTTGCTGCCTTTTTTGAATATCGGTGGTTACGTTGGCTATCTTCCACTGATCAGGCATAGTTCCAGACCTGCAAGGATTTATTGAATAGTAATGTCAGTGGTTTGGAGAGCTCATTCTTAGCTTCCTTTAGAACTCGAGGCGAGATTGGATCAGGTCCTGGCGTTTTATTTTACGCTTGCTTTATCTAACCAATTCAATACTTCTCTCTCTGTAAACGGTGATATTGCTTAGAACATCTTAATTATCCATCTGACTCGGCGATGGTGTCGGGATATCACTGAGGTCCTTCTGTTGTAAAAACTGATGCAAAGAAGGTATTGAGGGCATTACTCATTTGGTACTTTCGTCTTTGGTGTATTCTCCATTTTCTACGACTAACCGTCCAACAGTTGAAGGTAACTACTTTTTTCTTTCTGACTATAACTTATAGAATTCTTCTCGGGTTTTGTTTTACTTTGATTCGCAATATTATGTAACTCTAAGGTCTTTTTACTTTGTCGTAATTAACTTTTTGGCTCTTGGCGTCACCAGTCGTTATTAGGCTCTACAAATTTTCACAACCGTTCTTCAGTCTTCATTGGGTTGTGAGGGATTTTTTTGAAATCGTCTTCAGTCTCGCAAATTTTTAGCAAGCACGGCAGTTTTTGAACGTTTGAAATAGCTTTATTCCACCATTTGGGCTTTATTATTATGGCGACTGGCTGGACGCCGTACGTATTTTCGATGGTATGCAGTCTTTGCACTTGCTTTTAGGTAAGTGGTTTCGAATAACTTCCAAGATGTATTTATGTCGTTATTGTTAATTAAAAAGCTCCAGTCAGTTTCTTTAAACATAGCTCTAAGTTTATGGAAGTTTTGCTCTCTTGTAATTAGGGACTTTTTCGTTGCTACTATTTGGTTCGTTACTAGTAAACTTTAAGTGAAAGTTTATCGTACGATGGTCGCTGTTACTGAATTCATCACCAACATTCAAATTCTCTATCAATTCTTCTTTTGTTGCAAGTACAATGTCAAGAACGTTATTACCACGGGTCGGCATTCGAACAAATTGATAAAGCGAACTCTCTTGCAAGTTCGTATACAAGTCATGTCCGGAGTGTGAAGTAAGAGTATCGCCCCCCTTGGTCACAGGTAAATTAAAGTCTCCAAAAATTACGGTATCTTGTGAGTTACTTACATCTGCAATTTGTTCGTAAATTTCTCGGTCAGTTTGCACTGAGTGAGTGAGTGAGTGAGTGAGTGAGTGAGTGAGTGAGTGAGTGAGTGAGTGAGTGAGTGAGTGAGTGAGTGAGTGAGTGAGTGAGTGAGTGAGTGAGTGAGTGAGTGAGTGAGTGAGAGAGAGAGAGAGAGAGAGAGAGAGAGAGAGAGAGAGAGAGAGAGAGAGAGAGAGAGAGAGAGAGAGAGAGAGAGAGAGAGAGAGAGAGCACAAGAGAGAGAGAGAGAGAGAGAGAGAGAGAGAGAGAGAGAGAGAGAGAGAGAGAGAGAGAGAGAGAGGTAGGTTTGTGGGAGAGAGAGAGAGGTTTGTGGGAGAGCAAGGTAATGTCAGCAGGTGTGAGAATATAATGAGTGTGTGAAAGTGAGAGAAGAGTGTTGGTAACGTTAAAGGTCTGTTTATGAGAGAGAGAGAGAGAGAGAGGTAGGTTTGTGAGAGAGCAAGGTAATGTCAACAGGTGTGAGAATATAATGAGTGTGTGAAAGTGAGAGAAGTGTTGGTAAGTTAAAGGTCTGTTTATGAGAGAGAGAGAGAGAGAGGTAGGTTTGTGAGAGAGCAAGGTAATGTCAACAGGTGTGAGAATATAATGAGTGTGTGAAAGTGAGAGAAGAGTGTTGGTAACGTTAAAGGTCTGTTTATGAGAGAGAGAGAGAGAGAGAGAGAGAGAGAGAGAGAGAGAGAGAGAGAGAGAGAGAGAGAGAGGTAGGTTTGTGGGAGAGCAAGGTAATGTCAACAGGTGTGAGAATATAATGAGTGTGTGAAAGTGAGAGAAGAGTGTTGGTAACGTTAAAGGTCTGTTCACACGGCCAGATGTTCCTTCCTATTTATATTTTTAATCCTTTAAGGGGAGGTTTTTAGTTTGTTCCCTAGACCTCCATCAAGCTTAAAATCACACCCCCTTGACTCTCTTTCAAGATAAATGTGTACATTTTTCGATAGAAAAATGTTCCTGCCTTCCAGGCTCGCGATCGCTCGCCTGAAAAAAATCGACACCTAAGTGGCACAAACGTCTTAAAATCTCAAGAACAATTGGGCTAAACATGAGGGAGAAAGGGGTCAGGAAAAGAAATCCCTCAAGTGTAAATATGCCCTTCAGTATTCCAGGACGCTGATGTAATGTTCATCATGTTCTGGTTACCATTACAAGACTTTCTTGAGCTTACAAACTACCTCTAGGACTCAGGTCCATCGTAAACTGCGTAAAATCGTCTAGTTTTAATCAACATTAAAGGTAACATAGGTCATGCGTATTCAAATAAGATATAAAGTTAATAATATTTATTGTCATGGTATTATACTAAGGACATTGTTGGAAATAAAAGCCATATTGATAATACTACAACGAATATGAAAGAACCATGATGAGTTATAACCAAGGATTGTAATATGTATAATGTATATATATAATACAATCAACAATAACTACACACACGCACATACACAAACGATAAAGAACCATGATGAGTTATAACCAAGGATTGTAATATGTATAATGTATATATATAATACAATCAACAATAACTACACACACGCACATACACAAACGATAAAGAACCATGATGAGTTATAACCAAGGATTGTATTATGTATAATGTATACATAATACAATCAACAATAACTACACACACACGCACATACACAAACGATAAAGATAGAAAAGTAAGGATACATGAGATGTATTTAGCCACTTGAAATAGTATAGTCTACCTTCAGTTTGCTTGCCGATATCAATGTAAATAAACACGCAAAAAAAAAAAAAAAATTGAAAATCGTGTACAAAAGTGAATGGTGATCGACAATTACCAGCACTTTATCTTATTCAGCTTAGGAAGAACGTTTAGCTATTAAAAGGCTAGAGACAATCTCAATTAATCCTTTTGACTACCATATTATCCTTCTTAAGCTTCATATAATCGTCTAAATGTAGCTGAGATCAAATACAAAATACGTCACAGGTACTGAACGGGTTAACACGCCCACCAATATGTCAATAGGTCCCCGCTTGGATCTTCTGGTCACTGTCTGATACAGGCCACCTGTCTATCACCTACCACACCTTCCCACTCTGAACCTGTTTTGGTGACTAAATGGCATTACGATAGGGCAGACTGGGAGGGTCTTCAAGATTTCTTTATTGATATTCCCTGGACCTCTTTTTTTTCTAATGATGCACACTCCACCTTGAGCCACATACAACATTTTATAAAAATTGGAATGGAAACTTTTATTCCTCATCAAAAGTACAGTAAAATATCTAATTCACCTAAATGGTTTGACCATAATTGTGCTAGAGTAACAGAACAAAAAGCAATAGCCTACAATGCATACACAAGATCAAAAACACATGAAGCCTTTAATTACTTTAGAAACATCAGAATCATGCCAAAATTGTATTAAATCTAACTAAATCAAACTTTCTCCACAAGCAGGCAAATAAACTTCTAAATAATCCAAATGATAACAAAATATTTTGGTCTACTCTTAACTCATTCAAATCCAACTTCATTACTGTTTCATCCAATCCACCATTAAAATCTACGACTGGCAATCTTGTAAGTGACCCACGAGCTAAAGCTAACCTTCTTGCGGATATTTTCTCCACCAACTCAACCTTAGATGAAATAAATCAAGATGTCCCTGTACTTAATTTTAATCCGCCTGAAATTCCCTCACTTAAGATCCACACCAGACATGTCAAAACTATTTTGCAGAATCTCTCAGTAGATAAAGCTCCTGGTCCAGATGAAATTCCTCCAATAGTACTTAGGAATTGCTCCTTGGTGCTCGCTCCTGTATTGGCAAAATTATTCCGTCTGTGTACTCATACCTCATGCTTCCCAGTATCCTGGAAAGAAGCAAACATCCATCCAGTTCCTAAAAAAGGTGCCTCTTCAGATCCATCAAACTACAGACCAATAGCTATAACTTCCACTTTTGGTAAAGTCTTTGAAATTATATTAAATACTCATATAATTAAGCATCTTGAGAATAATAAATTAATCAGTGATAGGCAATATGGTTTTAGACGATGTCGGTCAACTGCATACATTCTTTGCCTTCCTACACATCAAATCAACCAAGCTACAGACCAACATGGTGAAACACATACAATAGCACTGGATATATCAAAGGCATTTGATAGAGTCTGGCATCAATCCTTATTGTCGAAGATGTCACACTACGGCCTTGCATCATTAGTTCCACTAATTTCTTCTTATCTTCATAACAGAAACATACGTGTAATGGTAGATGGCCTTTATTCTCAATTTCACTCAATAAATGCTGGTATTCCCCAGGGATCAGTTTTGGCCCCAACTCTGTTCCTCATTCATATCAATGATCTCATATTATCTACCACTCATAATCCAATACATTCCTACGCAGATGACTCAACACTCCACAGTTCCTTCACATTTACCAATTCTTTCACCCAACCCGATCTTATAAATTCAAAAATAAACACTGCAATTTCTCTGAACCAGGACCTTTCTAGAATTAATGAATGGGGACAACAGAATCTAGTTTCCTTTAATGCACAGAAAACCAAGTATATTCAATTTTCTAACCGACAGAATCTCACTGACTCCCATATATTTTTAATGATGTAAATATTCCCACTTCCCCTAGTATTGGCATTCTCGGTGTAACATTAACTACTAACCTGAGCTGGACACATTATGTTAGGAGCATTGCTAAGAATGCCTCTAAAAAACTGGGACTCCTGTACAGAGTTCGAGAATTCTTCACTGACGAGCAGTTGGCCGTAATATATAAAAGTCATGTGCGTTCTCAGATGGATTACTGTTCACTTCTGTGGAGTGGAAGTGGAGTGGTTGCATTGAGGCAGTTGGACAAAATTCAAAATAAAGCTATTAGATTAATCAATAACCCTGCAATCACACAGGACCTTCCTACATTATCCATACGAAGAAACGTTGCATCCCTTGCAATATTCTACAGATATTTTCACAGCAATTGTTCTGAGGAACTTGCTTCAATTGTGCCGCCTCTCCACATCTTTCCCCGTAGAACTAGGGCAGCTGAGAGCGCCCATGAATTTACACTCTCTCCTCCACAATGCAGAACTTCTGCTTATCAAAATTCATTTATCCCCAGAACTACTACTCTTTGGAATTCACTTCCCTCGAGTTGCTTTCCACAAACTTACAATCTACAATAGTTTAAATCCAGTTGTTACAAATATTTTATGAATGGAGGATGCCTTTAGGCACATGGACCTTTTTTGTTTTATCTGTGTTTTTCCTTCCTCCGTTCATTGTCTCTTTATTTTTTTATTTTTTTTTTTTTTTTCCCCGTTTGTCACATGGAGTTCTTATTTATTGCATGTATTTAATTCGGAGGTTTTTATATATTTATTTTATTGTTTAATGTTTGTTTTTATTATATTTATTTTGTTAATTTTGCGTGTTTTTTCATGTGAGTATCTACTGGTCTAATATTTTGACCTTGACATTTGCAGTTATAATTAACGGCCAATTACCAAACCTTTGAATATACTGTATATTGGACCGTTTACGAGACATTAATAGTTTCAGTTATAATTAACGGCCAATTACCAAACCTTGAATATACTGTATATTGGACCGTTTACGAGACATTAATAGTTTCAGTTATAATTAACGGCCAATTACCAAACCTTTGAATATACTGTATATTGGACCGTTTACGAGACATTAATAGTTTCAGTTATAATTAAC
>CM064513.1:9800952-9870952 GCA_032716605.1 Paralithodes platypus
AGAGAGAGAGAGAGACTGAGAGAGACTGAGAGAGACTGACTTGTTACAGGCAGTATATCCTTTTGGCTCCTTCATACACAGAAACAAAATATCCTTGTTAATAAAAACTTAATGTATGTGGGACTCACAGTAGATATCTAGCCTCCTGGTGTCCTCAATGGCCGAGCCCGGAAGTCTGGAGTTCTGGGCCCGGCACGCTAGTCTGGCACCGTGATGCTTCCTTGACGGTGCCAGGTGTACCGTGGACCGGCTCGTGTTACCGTCCTCCAGGACCTGTGGAGGGGGAGATAGAGGACGGTACAATTGATTAATGGAGGACGGTACACTTGATTAATGGAGGACGGTACACTTGATTAATAGAGGACGGTACACTTGATTAATGGAGAATGGTACACTTGATTGATGGAGGACGGTACATTTGATTAATGAAAGGACGGTACATTTGATTAATGAAAGGACGGTACATTTGATTAATGAAAGGACGGTACATTTGATTAATGAAAGGACGGTACATTTGATTAATGAAAGGACGGTACATTTGATTAATGAAAGGACGGTACATTTGATTAATGAAAGGACGGTACATTTGATTAATGAAAGGACGGTACATTTGATTAATGAAAGGACGGTACATTTGATTAATGAAAGGACGGTACATTTGATTAATGAAAGGACGGTACATTTGATTAATGAAAGGACGGTACATTTGATTAATGAAAGGACGGTACTTTTGATAAATAAAAGGACGGTACATTTGATTAATGAAAGGACGGTACATTTGATTAATGAAAGGACGGGACATTTGATTGATGGTTATAGTGGGATGTTGGGGGTTTAGATTGCAGCTGAGGTTAACAGTTTCAGGGTACTTTTGATAGTGACGAGTTTAGGGTTTGGATTTAGGTTGGCACTTGTGTGCATAATGTTGACGTACAGTAAAGCATGGTTGGTGTCTGTTAGAAGGGGCTGGGTAAGGTTGTAGTAAGTAGTTTGTTTAGTACAGTCACTCATATAAATTCGTGGACCTCACCTATTTCTAATTATGGAAATATATCTCTGGAGACGAATTGTCTACCGGTATGCATCAACTACAAAATTATTTAATAGTGGCCCCTTCATCATTGACGATGTTGCCTATTAGTATAATAGTCTTCATTCAACACCCACGTCAGTCGTTTGAATCAACCGCCACGGGGAAGAACAAGAGTCATCTTCATAAGTGCAACGCTACTTCTCTTATGGGATCGTCATAGATCAGGTACCCACTACGAAAAAACTTCCGTAAAAAATAAGAGAAAAAGGATTTTTTTTTTATACTTTAACACTGTTATTCACATGCTTCCCACATTCGGTGGATTTTCTTGCGTTGTGGATTCTTACCGCCTCTCGCCAAGCGCAACAATTCGCCCTTCTCTTCCCCGCGGGCCTACTGTCTACACGTGTGCCCCCGCGCTCCGGTTTCATTCGACGTTCGCTCTCCTCTAGTGAGTCTTTACTCATTTGTATATATTTGGGAGATAGTGAGCAGGGTTTAGACTAGCTAGCACGGGTTGTGTTATCGTTGGCCCGCAGGAAGTGTTAAATTAGGGTACGTTTAAGCGCTTACTCGTTGTGTTCAATGTTGTCACCACACGCGTGGTGTTTTCCTTTTGCTATGCGCCTTAGTTTTTACTTGTTTTCCTTATTTAGGAGGCTTCTTTCAGTTTTCGTTAGCTGTTCCTTCGTTCAGCTTGGGGTCTGGGGACCCTGTCTTTGTTTGCAGACGCGCCGGGCTTAGATTGTCACACGTGGCTGTGGGATCTTCTGGCGTCCGAGTTTGCTGAGAGGCCCCACGTGGGGGCGATCTCTTTGCCCTTTTTGGCTTTTTTTTCATGTTTCATCCGTGTTGTCTGCTTTTCCCTGGATAAGCCTGTAGGTTATCTAGTTTTGGGGGGTACTTTTATTTTTGCTCTTGTTCTGATTTATTATGGCCCCTGTGTTTCTTGGGTCTCCCTGTTGGTTTGTGTGCCACTTGCCGGGAGTCCTGGGAAACGTCCTACGCTTGGGAGTGCGTGAGTTTTGGGCCGGGTTCTCTTGTGGTTGTGCTTTTCTCCGAGTGTCCCCCCCCCCCCTCTGCTTGTCCCGCCGGCCTCGGTTCTGCAGCCGTTGGTTCGGTCTGCCGTGCCGGCGTGTTGCTGGGCTTCTCTTTCTCCCTTGCCGTGGTTGAGTCGGACGGGGGTATGGCGCTGCTACCTCCTCATTCCCGGAACCTCGCAGGTCCGGCGGAATCCGACGTGTGTAACACTGGTGCTGTGATGTGCTGGGGAGCCCCTCTGACGTTTACTCCGCCTTTCCCGGCGGCGTTCGTTCGTTTGGTGTAGCACGCCGATTCCCGCCGCCAGGGTTCCTACTGCACCTATGACTTGCGTCATAAGCGGGTGCTCTATCAGGGTGTCGTTTACCTCGCCTTGCTGGCGGCCCAGTGTGTAAACGCCCCTGTGGCCACTGCACCTATGACTTGTCATAAGCTGGCGCGCTAACTTAGTGTCGTTTACCCCGCCTTACCGGCGGCCCAGTCGGTAAACGTACCAGCGGCTGCTTGCGTGTTTGTTATAGCACAGAGCGGAACGCCGCCAGTTGGCTTACTGTTCTATGACCCAGGTCATAAAATTCGCCCTCTGCAAAGTGATAACCTCTTCTCATGTTGGCCAGGGGCATGGGAGTAGGTAGTTCACAACCTCTTAGGAGTAGGGAAAAGGGAGAGGCCGTGGCCTCCTCTTCTTCTTGCACCGGGAGGATAGGATGTGTGAGGCTCTCTCTGTATATCCTTTTGAGCACTGATTCCTGGAATTTTTTTCTTTCCAAGCACACCCCTAGGACCTCCTGCTACCGCGACGTTCCCACCGGGGAGGGGAGTCTCTTGAATCATGCCTTTGTTCACGGTCTGCTCAACCCCTACATGTCTTTTAATACCGGTACCAGCGCATAGCCTGTGTATCAGGTGGGTTCAATGCTTAGACAGAGCCTATTTCATGTGGACATCTCGCACATGTCCAGTCTGTTCAGACCTTTTCGAGGAATGGCTCGCTGCCCAAGATACATTTTGTTTGCTCACTCTCATTGACATTAAGACCAAGTTTAAGGCATATGCTTTTCAAGTAGCTAACAAAGAACTGTTATTTGATAACCCGGAATTATTGAGGGTAGTTCAGTTATATTCATTTGATGATCATATAGCTCCCCAGTCACACAACCCCCCAATACCTTTGTTGACCATTGCGTCGCCTACGTCCTCCACGACATCAGCACAGAGCTCCTCTCCTCCATCCAAGAGGAGCCGCTTAATGTCGCCGGAATGTCCTGGACCTGTCCACCCGGATCCACCGGCGGGACGCCTGAGGAGAATGGACAGCATAGAGTTTCTGCCGGACAAGATCTGCAGGCTCTTTAGCCCACCACGTGTTATATCTAGAGAGACCCCTACTTCTCCACGCGTAGGTCTTAGGGTGACACGGCCGGGGGTTCCGGCGGCTGCCTCGGGGACGCCGGGGGTTCTCCCCGGTCTCCTCGGGACAGACGCCGGCCACCCCCACTAGAATAAGGAAAACTGTACACATTAGGCTCCAAGGTTCCAAACTAGTGTTAACTAACAGACACCCTCCGACGGACGGTGTGGCTCATACCCCTACTCAGTCTCCTGGTGCCTTTACATCAGACGCGGTTATGACCATGAGGTCTCACGCAGCAGTCGTGGTTCCATCTCGGGACCAGTTAGGATTAGCGTCCTCCCCCACTGAAGTGGGATCTCACCCTACGGTCGTTCAGGCACCACCGCCGCCGCGTGACCAGGAGTCAACGGCTATTGGTTCACGCCATCCGTCCACGGCTAGTAGCAGTCACACACTAGAGACCAATCCTAGTACACATACAGCCACTCTTGTAGCCTAGACTTAGACCACAGAGTTAGGCCCCCACCACACGCTAAACCCCCTGGTTTTACGACTGAGCAACTAAATGACTTGTTACAAAAGGTGATCCATCAATGCACTATAAAACGCTGTCAAACTCCCACTCAGGCACTGGGACCACCTCACAGTCTATCTATTCCTCACCCTCCTTATGTCAATGAAGGGGTTCCCCATCAGTCTACCTCCTCCGTCGGGCCAGAGACGGAACGCATAATTATCCGCCCGTTGACTACGGGCCCTATGCCGGTTATTCCAGTCATTCCCTACCTACGGTACAGAAGATTTGGCCTCAGACCTTAGGTGTTACCCCAGGTTCGTTGCCAGATCAGATAATCCGCCCCTTGACTCCGACACAAACCCCAGGGTTAATGAATCCACAGTTCACGGATGTTTCCGGGTCCTTTAACGTGACTCCCCCGTCCGCCGGACGACCCACTCAGGGATTGCCGGCGGATGACTTGCTACTTGCCTCTACCTCCAATAGATCCCCCTTGACTAGGATGGACACTGGTTCAGTTTCTCGACATGAAGGTATCCGACACGATAGTTCTGTGGGCTCAGATGATACTCAACCTTATAATATGTCCCCCTCTGTGGCTAGGACTCAAAAGGCCAGTAGTCCGCCGGACCCTTCTTGCCCCCCAACCCCTCACTCTTTTGCCCCCCCAGTTTTGCCAGACATCCTTACATACCCCCAAGTCCCAAAAGCACCAGGACAGCTCTGGCTTCCGGTTACGGCTGTGACACAGGGGGAAGGACATAAGTCGACACAAGGGGAGGTCCCAGTGCCGAGGGAATGGGCAATAGAAGTTAACCGAAGACAGGTTTTTAGGGCTAAAGATGCTCAGGGTACAGTGTTACAGGTTCCTATCTATGCTAGACCTGATCCTGCTAATTTTCGGTATTTTTTATATAAACCAGGCCTTCTGACTCCTCTTCCGGCGGATTCCCCGGTCCAGGACCCTCCTTACCCAGACACTCCCGTTTGCCCTGATTGTCATGAACGCTGTGGCATTAATGGATGTCATTCTCTGTATAAATGGAGAGAGCCTTCTCGGAAGTTTCACAGATGTGGTCCCCATCAAGCCCAGAGGGAGCTGAATCTGGGTGAGGTGGGCGATGGACCATGGGTAATGTGGGATCAGGAGCTTCAACAATTCGCAATAGATATTACGTCTGACCCTTTGTCCCCAGTTTCTCCTCCCCCCATTACCGAGTTTGACTGGCTGACACAACAACCGGGTGGGGTCCCGCTTCCTATTTTTTATTTTCTCATAGCTCCTCAATTAACTGTAGAGGATTTTCCTTTGCCCTTCATTGCTCCAGAACCTATTGAACTCCAACGGGAATTTCTGGTAAGAGATAATGCCCATAGGAAGTTTATTAGCTTCCTGTTAACTAGGGATACGGCCCTGGCCATTGCCAAACCCATGCCGGACCCCCCACGGCGGAAGGAAGAATTAGTTAAGGCTTTTCAACAATATCTCCTTCCTTCCCCGGCTAGAACTCTCACAGAAATCAGAACAGCCTTATTTGAGGCAGTCAGATCACGGCAGCTCCTCAGACTCGGTATGGCTCAGGGATTACCCAAGAATGCGTATTATAGAGCTGTGTTCTCTCCGGTCTTGACCGCGAAGCTCGTGGATGGCCAGACAGAGAGAGATATGAAGGTAATGTTGAAATTGAACGTAGGGGCCCTCCAATAGGTCTCCCCGACGGCTCCAAGCTGCCGGCGGATGGTTATCAACTCTTCAGGTATTGGTAAATTTCGAAATACTTTTCGGACTGGTTATAGTGGTTTCGGCGTCCTCCCTCCGTCCTCCTCTCTCCCTCGGCAGTGCTTGTGCAATAGGGTTCCGAGGTTCGACATGGTGTTAGTTCCCAAGGGTTGGCAGCGCCACCTTATAATATCTTCTACACGACCAGACGGCGCCGGTCACCGCGAGTGCACGCCGGAAAGGAAGTCACGCGGCTCTGCCTCACCCGGCGTTGCATAGAGAATGATACAACCCTCTGCATAAGGGATGGAATACATCAACATTGAAACGGGGGAGGCACGCGCTCGCCAGTCCGGGGACGGTATGCGAACACCGATAACCCCGCGCCCGACACGCAACAGGAAGGGGGGTCTCTCTCACATTGACTTTGAGGAATGGCCAGAGACAATCGTCCGCCGGCAAGAGGCTACCATGGTATCCTTGGGATGATATACTACTAGTCAGCGAATCTGTATGTAGGGCTGCACCTAGAGGTTTTTTCCCCATGGTGTCCCTATTTGTACGTTACGTGCGGCGCAACACGAACAAGCATTCGTTCTCCCTACATTCAAATGTTGGTTACGAAATTTAAGCTCTCAGCAAGCCTTGTTGGCTGTTGGGTTTTTTCCGGGAATAGTCCCGCCGCTGATGAGGACGGTCCGTCCCGGCGGGGAGCTTCCCATCTACAATATTACAAAGGACTTCTTCCTCTCTTCATATGCTTAATCGAGTTGTGCACACGTACCGGCATGTTTTCCTGAAATCAGGGATAGCTCAGCAGCAGGTCCATGCTTTCGGACAGTCACTTAAAAGGCCGACTTTGTTATTCTACTTCCCCCCCCCTTTTTGGTTCTTAACACTTAAAGAGCGGGGCCCGACCTAAGTCCGTATCTAAAAAGCAGCAAGTTTGGAGCATTATTAAGGCTTTTAAAGGGTTAAAATTGAGTGCAAAAAGCTGGGAGCGCAGCTGGCCACACGGCCGACACCAAGGGCTTACCGCCGCCCACTGACTCACGCTCCCTCTGTTCTCGAGAGGCCGGCAGTATAGCCAGTAGATGGAAAAAGTATGCCGCTATACCCTAAACTCCCATGTTGGTGGTACCACTGCATCAAAACGACGAGTGCTACGTAGCTCGTTCTGGTCTCATTTTGAAGCTTGTAGCGCCTAGTTTTTTGCTGAATAAATTTCTTTTCATGCAGATACATGATTGATCATTCAGGAGGGCCTGAATATGCCCAAAATTGCCCAAAACCCTTCCCGCTAGACGAGGGTTAAATGTGATAGGTGAATACCGTCATGGGTGCTCTCGCCCCTCCTTCCTTTTTTTTAACAAAATTAGTCTCGTTCTCCTTGCGCAAGTGCGGCATGGAGGCTTACATTGATCTGACAGAAGCGTAAGCATTTAGCCTTTCAGTCTCATAATTTCGATAAGGACTAGTGACAAGTTAACGCTGCTAGCAGTCCTTAAGCACTAGATAACTCTCTCTGCTCTCCTGTCAGTCTCGTCAATAGCCTTCCGAACGTATCAACTCTCATCAATTTTTCTGTAACAAAATCAATCATCAAAGGAAACCGCATTCCCCCTTCCATTCCGGGGCCCTCGTTTTCCCGCCGGCTTATACTAGAGGCCATTCAATCCTTAATTTTGTGGCCAGCCGCGCTGACACTGAGCTTTCTCTGACCTCGTAGCAATGATGAACTGTTTATTTTAGTTGTATAAGATAAGTTCAGAATGATGTTACATGTTCCGTTTTGGACGCCGGGGGGTTGGGGGACCAGGGTCGAGGCCATTCAGGTCCTCCGCCTCATTATCTGCAAGGATCTTACTCGATCCTCTTCAACTAAAAAACTGCAGGATTACAAGTTAATGCAGGGTAAGCTAGGTGTTGCTTACGCCGGGCCAAGCTCAAAATTATATGTGTACGAGCTAAAAGCTCGGGGAAAATTTGTTTAGTTATTAAAACTGAGTTAATCATTTATGTTTTGAAAGCTTAATTGAAGCTCATGTATTTTATGAATAATAAAAGATTGTGTTACACTACTGTTCATTGTCTTTGTAAATTTCAGGTTTCCATGCTAGTTGCACTAGATTGAGAAAAGTGGGTATTGGTCGAAGTGACTCATTAAATGTTCCAGGCTAGTTTGCACTAGATTAAGAATGATTGGTATTGGTCATAGTGACTCAATAAATTGACCACAGGAACAAGCTGAGTTCAGCACAAATTTCGGGTCAGGGTGATGAGTTTTTTTTTTGCATTAACTCTCTGTGTCACATGTTACAACAAACACCTCATGGAAGAGGACTCTGTTGTTGGAGCAGGCTTCTTTGAAGCAACGCACTGCTCCCACTCTTTCATATTTTATATTTTATATGTTGTATGCACAACAAAACCAATAAAATATCTTTTCCTGTTATAAGGTTTCTTGAGGTTTCCCTGCGGTTATTGAGGTTACGATATTGCGAATGTCCCCCTCCAGTCTTGGAATTCAGGCAACATCGTCAATGATGAAGGGGCCACTATTAAATTATAAGTTTGATTCCCGAAGGGAAGTAGAGAAAACCTAATATTTAGTAGGGGCATGAAGGCCTTCCAGCCATCCCCTTCCCATTCGCTGATATTTTGAGTTTTTTTATCTTGATATATCATTGAAGGACGAATTGTTGCGCTTGGCGAGAGGCGGTAAGAAGCTGCAACGCAAGAAAATCCACCGAATGTGGGAAGCTTGTGAATAACAGTGTTAAAGTATTTTTTACGAAAGTGTTTTCGTAGTGGGTACCCGATCTATGACGATCCCATAAGAGAAGTAGCGTTGCACTTATGAAGATGACTCTTGTTCTTCCCCGCGGCGGTTGATTCAAACGACTGACGTGGGTGTTGAATGAAGACTATTATACTAATAGGCAACATCGTCAATGATTCCGGGGCCCCTACTAAATATTAGGTTTTCTCTACTTCCCTTCGGGAATCAAACCTATAATTTATGCTATATAGCTAGTTACAATTGCATAAAGGAGAACCCGATTTTTTATGTGACGTACTTGTGGAGGTACGTCTTGTCACGGTACTTGTAGATTTCTTATAAATATATAAGATGTAATAGATCAATAGTTTTATAGAAAGTTAAACAAAAATTAATAACTTGTGTGATACTAAGATACTAAGTTGGTTCTATATTACTGATGAATGATTAATTATATACCATTGAATATTATGTTCAAAGGCGTGAGAGGAGTGAACAAAAAATAATGTATTACAACAGTGACATAACAAAGGAGTGACATACGAAAATTTCACTTCAAAATAATAAATAGTATTATTATGTTTAACATTATATTTAAGAACAAGAATACTTCAATTGATAACATATAGGTTAGGTTAGCTATCTGTTTAACAAATATTCGTATTTATTATATTTCCGTTTTGTTTTGTAATTTTTGATCATTTATTGTGTAACTAAAGAAAACATAATTGAAAAGTTAGTGGCGAGATATCCACTTTCTTATATTTGTTTTATTTATTATTTCTTTAAGCGTTATATAAGTTAAGGGTTAGATTCCAAAATGTTACATTGCCTTTGGGCGTGATTGTATATTTCAGTTTTGAGTTTGTATCAATTCCGGACGTGATAGTTCAAAGGTGGAGTGTGGGCTGAACGTCGGCGTTGTGGCTTGTGTTGCCTGTTTCTGAACCAAGGAATATTAAACAGATCTACTGTATATGTAGTGTGTCGTTGAGAGAGAGAGAGAGAGACTTTGTTTTGTGAATGTGTGCGTTAGCTATTATTAAAGAAAGGGATATTTAACAGCTCTATAATTATGTAGTTTGTGTGAGAGAGAGAGAGAGAGAGAGAGAGATAATCGAAAATCGTGAACAGAACGAACGACCTCATAACGTAAACATGAATGGGGGAGAATGGATGGGACATTCTGGTGACAGACTCACAACATTAGTGGATGAAATTTATACAGAAGTGATACAATGGCAACATAATAAGTTTGAACTACCGATTTGTGAAGCCGCAAAAGACATGCTGGGGGAACTCAGACGTATGATCCTAAGGTATCTTCAGGATGCCCCATTAGCGCATGTGGCAATCAAGATAGCTTCTTTCATTCCTTAGTTGTTCCTTCAAAGAAAAAGACCAAAGGGAAAACTGAATGAGAACATTAAAGCGCTGAAACAGAGAATGGAGTGGTGGAAAAATGGGGAGTTAGACAAAATTCTTAGCCAAGTATGAGCAATCCAGCAAAGACTGAAAACAAAACAACGAAGAAAGAGGAAGCCAGATGATATGGCACGATCAGTGGGGAATAGCATGAGGATTGGTAAAGTGGCACAGGCAGTCAGAATGGTCACTGGGGAAGCCTCAAGTGGGGTGCACGAAGTGAATCGAAACATCTTGGACCAGCTAAAGGAGAAACACCCAGAAGCAAAACCAACAAGTGATGAGGCCAAACTAGACGGGGAATATGTTCCTCCAGACCCGGTGATATATGAGAATATAACTGGAGACCTCGTATGGGGAAAGGCACTGAAAACACAGGGAGGAGCAGGTCCATCAGGTGTAGATGCTAAGACTTGGAGGATCTTCCTAAGTCAAAATAAGTTTGGTTCAGCCGCGGGTGACCTTTGTGAAGCAATAGCAATGCTGGCAAAGAAACATGCATCATCACCATGAGTGAACATAGAAGGTCTGACAGCATGTCGCCTGATACCTTTAAATAAGAATCCAGGAGTTAGACCAGTAGGCGTTGGGGAAGTTCTTAGAAGGATTATAGGAAAATCAATCATGTCAGTATTTGGAAAAGATGTACAAAGAGCAGTGGGCAACTTACAAGTATGTGCAGGACAGCAAGCCGGAGGAGAAGCAGCAATACATGCAATGGGGAAGGTGTATGATGAGGAAGATTGTGAAGCGGTACTGCTAGTGGATGCAACAAATGCCTTTAACACCATTAATAGGGAGGCAGCTATTCACAACATCAAGATCAAATGCCCGAGCATTGCAAAGTACATAGAAAACACTTATAAGGAGCCAGCTAACCTGTATATAGTTGGAAGCACAAAGAAGGAAGAAATTAAAATTCTCAAATCAAATGAAGGAACAATGCAAGGAGATCCAGTGGCAATGGCAATGTACGCACTGGCACTATTTATTCTGCAGCAGAAAATAAAACATGAGGCATCCCGAGTGAAACAAGTGGCGTATGCTGATGACCTCACAGGTGCAGGAAGAATAAGGGATCTCAAACAATGGTGGTAGAGAGTACAAACTGTTGGCGCAGTCATTGGGTACCATCCTAATGCTAGTAAATCTGTACTAATAGTGAAAGAAGACAAGTATGAAGAAGCGGTGCAGACTTTTGATAAGGACAGGAGTGAAGATTACAAAGGATGGTGAACGCCATTATTTTGGGAGCAGTAATAGGCACAGAGGAATGCAAGAGAGTCTATGTGCGAAAAAAGGTAGCGGAGTGGGTAAAGGAAGTGAAAACCCTGGCAGACATTGCGAAATCTGAACCACATTTTTTTTTTTTTTTTTTTTTTTAAGAGACAATGAACGGAGGAAGGAAAAACACAGATAAAACAAAAAGGTCCATGTGCCTAAAGGCATCCTCCATTCATAAAATGTTTGTAACAACTGGATTTAAACATTTGTAGATTGTAAGTTTGTGGAAAGCAATTCGAGGGAAGTGAATTCCAAAGAGTAGTAGCTCTGGGGATAAATGAATTCTGATAAGCAGAAGTCCTGCATTGTGGAGGAGAGAGTGTAAATTCATGGGCGCTCTCAGCTGCCCTAGTTCTACGGGGAAAGATGTGGACAGGCGGCACAATTGAAGCAAGTTCCTCGGAACAATTGCTGTGAAAATATCTGTAGAATAATGCAAGGGATGCAACGTTTCTTCGTATGGATAATGTAGGAAGGTCCTGTGTGATTGCAGGGTTATTGATTAATCTAATAGCTTTATTTTGAATTTTGTCCAACTGCCTCAATGCAACCACTCCACTTCCACCCCACAGAGGTGAACAGTAATCCATCTGAGAACGCACATGACTTTTATATATCACGGCCAACTGCTCGTCAGTGAAGAATTGTCGAACTCTGTACAGGAGTCCCAGTTTTTTAGAGGCATTCTTAGCAATGCTTCTAACATAATGTGTCCAGCTCAAGTTAGTAGTTAATGTTACACTGAGAATGTCAATACTAGGGGAAGTGGGAATATTTACATCATTAAAAAATATATGGGAGTCAGTGAGATTCTGTCGGTTAGAAAATTGAATGTACTTGGTTTTCTGTGCATTAAAGGAAACTAGATTCTTTTGTCCCCATCCATTAATTCTAGAAAGGTCCTGGTTCAGAGAAATTGCAGTGTTTATTTTTGAATTTATAAGATCGGGTTGGGTGAAAGAATTGGTAAATGTGAAGGAACTGTGGAGTGTTGAGTCATCTGCGTAGGAATGTATTGGATTATGAGTGGTAGATATGAGATCATTGATATGAATGAGGAACAGAATTGGGGCCAAAACTGATCCCTGGGGAACACCAGCATTTATTGAGTGAAATTGAGAATAAAGACCATCTACCATTACACATATTTTTCTGTTATGAAGATAAGAAGAAATTAGTGGAACTAATGATGCAAGGCCGTAGTGTGACATCTTCGACAGTAAGGATGGATGCCAGACTCTATCAAATGCCTTTGATATATCCAGTGCTATTGTATGTGTTTCACCATGTTGGTCTGCAGCTTGGTTGATTTGATGCGTAAGAAGGCAAAGCATGTCTGCAGTTGATCGACATCGTCTAAAACCATATTGCCTATCACTGATTAATTTATTATTCTCAAGATGCTTAATTATGTGATTATTTAATATAATTTCAAAGACTTTACCAAGAGTGGAAGTTATAGCTATTGGTCTGTTGTTTGATGGATCTGAAGAGGCACCTTTTTTAGGAACTGGATGGATCTTTGCTTCTTTCCAGGGTACTGGGAAGCATGAGGTATGAGTACACAGACGGAAAATCTTTGCCAATACAGGAGCGAGCACCAAGGAGCAATTCTTAAGTACTATTGGAGGAATTTCATCTGGACCAGGAGCCTTATCTACCGAGAGATGCTCCATATACATGCTCCATATACTGCCTTCACATATGGTGTTAAGCACAGATGGACCTTTCTTATGAGAACAGTGCCAGACATTGGACAGATGCTCCAACCGCTGGAAGAAGCAATCAGAGGAGCATTCATACCTGCTTTAACAGAGATGGAAGGCATCACACAAGAGCTAAGAGATCTATTAGCTCTTCTGCCAAGGCTCGGAGGTATGGGGATCATAAACCCACTGGAGGCGGCACCATATGAGTACCAAAATGTCCTTAAAACTTACTACGTCTCTGACAGAAAAAATACGGGAGCAAAATGAAAATGATGAGATGGACGAAGAGGAACAACGAAATGCAAGACAGGAAATTACAAAGAGCAGAGAAGAGAGACAGAAACATAGCCTAGAACAAATTAAGACCGGTTGTAGTGAAGAACTGAAAATGAGAGTTGAGATGGCACAAGACACGGGGGCTTCAAATTGGCTCACTTCATTCCCAATAAAGGAAAAAGGATTCAGCTTAAATAAACAAGAATTCAATGATGCCGTAGCCTTGAGGTATGGGTGGCCAGTTTCGAACCTGCCGCTGAAATGTGCATGTGGTGAAATAAACAACTCAGACCACTGTATGACCTGTAAGAAAGGAGGATTCATCTGTATCCGGCATGATGAAGTACGAGACATCACTGCACAAATGCTGGACGAGGTGTGCCATGATGTCAGAATCGAATCGGAACTTCTGCCAATGGACGGACAGCGCTTGGCCCACAATACTGCAAATACTTCAAATGAAGCAAGAGTGGACGTAAGTGCTCGAGGTTTTTGGACGAGGGGACAACGGGCTTTTTTCGACATTAGAATCTTCAACCCAATAGCACAAACATATCGTGAGCGAGGACACAAGGCGGCATACTTGAGAAACGAAAGTGAGAAAAAACATGCTTATGAAGAAAGAATTTTGAACAGGGATCAAGGAAGCTTTACTCCTCTGGTCTTCTCATCGTCGGGAGGAATGGGACCTTCTGCAAGTGTCTTCTATGCCAGATTAGCTGAACAAATATCGGAGAAAAAGCACCAGCATAGAAGCCAAGTCATAACTTGGATGAGATGCCGGCTCTCTTTCTCTCTTCTCAGGTCTGCACTCCTATGTCTCAGGGGTACAAGGTCCTCCCCGCTACAGAGGACAAGAGTGAGAGACTTGAACTTTGAAATGGTTGTGGCGGAGGGCCGAATTGGGGAACAACTAGGTTGATTGTAGGGAGGTACTGGTACAATAAGATACACTATAATGTAACTAGAATAAGATAGATTGTACACCACTTTGTAACTGTCACCTTAATACAAAAAAAAAGAGAGAGAGAGAGACTGTGTGACTTGTGTCTTTGTGTATGTGTGTTAGGTGTTCCTGAACCAGGGAATATTAAAACAGATCTACAGCATATGTAGTGTGTCTGAGAGAGAGAGAGAGAGAGAGAGAGAGAGAGAGAGAGAGAGAGAGAGAGAGAGAGAGAGAGAGAGATTGTGTTTTGTGACTGCGTGTGTGCTAGCTATTTTTGAAGCAAGGGATATTGAACAGCTCTATATGTAGTGTGTATGTGTGTGCTTTATTTTGTGTATGTGTGTGTGTGTGTATGTGTGAGTGTGTGTGTGTGTGTGTGTGTGTGTCAGATATTGTCAACGCCACCTTTCTATAGCTCTCTGTAGCCAACCAATAAGCTGCGGGAGGTCGTCCGATGGATAATTTGTTTTAGCAAGCAATATTTTCAGAACCATTATATACTCTATATTGCTTTGTATAATGACCAATTAAATGCAGAATATGAAGTAGAAGCTATTGGTATTTTTAAAAGTTGACAATACAAATAAATGTATATGAATAATGTTGAGCATAAGACAAACTACGCGTAATTAAAACTTATCCACTTTGAATTACAGTATATTTTATCAGAATATTTTATGAACCCCGAACAATCAAGTATTGAAATAGAGTATTAAATACATTCCGAACAGCTAAGTTAAAAATACAGTGATCATGATTTTCTTCGTAGGTTGCCACATAAATCTGTGGGTTTTTTCCTGATTGTCGAAGTGAATTCGGTATTTTTTTGGAAGTGACAAAAGCGACTTATCAGATTATTATTTTTTGTGCCCGAGCTGGTAAAACTGTTGTCTTTAAATTAATACACGAATTAAGTTATTATTATTTTATTATTTTTGTTTTATTTTATTTTTTTATGTGGGTTTTTTATGTTGAGGCTTCAGTAGGTGGAGTGGGGGGGGGGGAGAGAGAGAGAGAGAGAGAGAGAGAGAGAGAGAGAGAGAGAGAGAGTACAAAGGAGTACAAAGGAGTACAAAGGAAATCAAGCAACAACAGCCCTAGTGACCCTTCTAGGCTGCTTGTCCTCCAAAACACTGAGGATCAAGTGTCCAAACAGTGGTTTAGAGTGGGTAAGGGAACATTGGAAAGGGAACTAATGTCCGTGGCAAGATTAGGAAGTTAGTAGGGGACAGATGGGTTAGTAACTGAGGGGAGGATAAAATAAAGTTGTTCATTTAAAAACGCAGTCAGTCGCGGGTTTGATGCGAGATATTTGTCTAGGCGGAGTATAAATATAAATGAATCAATCGTGCTGCAGTCTATAACGTCTCGGGGGAAGCCCATTCCACAAGTTGAGAACTCGATTGAAGAAGAAATTCTTAGATTCGTGTGAGTTAAAAGATTTACCAATAATTTTGCAACCGTTTCCCCGCGTGTAATTAGATTGGTCGATAGTGAAGTACTTACTACAGTTCATATTGTCGATGCCTTTGATGATTTTGAACACTTGAATTAAGTCACCTCTTAATCTACGCTGGGTTAAAGGAAATAGATTTAATTCTCTAAGACGCTCTTGCTCTTCGTATGGTTTGTTCTTTAGGCTAGGTATCATTTTCGTAACTCTACGTTGAACTCGTTCTAGCTTGTTTATATCTTTTTGGTAATAAGGGCACCAGGATTTAACGCAGTATTCCAGAAGAGGGCGGACTAAGGAATTGTAATGGTTAGGATAACTTCTCTGGATTTATGCTCAAATGACCTGCCTATATAGCCAATTATTTTGTTTGCCTTCTTAACAACTTCTGAACATTGTTGACTCGGTTTTAGGTTACTCGATATTGTTACTCCAGATCAGTTTCTCTGTTTACATTCTTAACCTGAGTGCCATTCATCGAATAGTTTGCTTTCTCATTTAGGTATCCGATATGTAGTACTTTACATTTATCCGCATTGAAACTCATTTGCCAAATTTGGGCCCAACATGACAATTTATCTAGATTGTGTTGCATATCGTCAACTTGTTCTTTTGAGAGTACGCTATTTGCAATTTTTGTATCGCCAGCAAATTTTGAGATTGTACAGGTGAGACCCTCATCTATGTCGTTGATGTAAATTAGAAAGAGAATTAGTCCTAGTACCGATCCCTGGGGTACCCCGCTACTTACATTGGTCCATTTAGATGCCTTACCGTTTATGACTACTCTTTACTTTCTGTCGCTGAGCCAATTTTCTATCAATTTCAACACACCGTCTTGTATTCAATGCGCTTTTAGTTTTAGCAGTAAACGTTTGTGGGGGAACTTTGTAAAAGGCCTTTTGAAAATCAAGGTATATAATATCTACAGCTTTACTCTCATCGTAGAGGTTGAGGATATCGTGGAAGAAGTCCAAGAGGTTTGTTAAACAGGAACGATTTTTACGAAAGCCGTGTTGAGTATCTTTAAGTATGTTATTTTCCTCTAAGTGATTTACGAGTCTGTCTTTTATGACCGTTTCAAGCATTTTACATACAACTGAGGTTAAGCTAATTGGACGATAGTTACTGGGTAGGGATTTGCTGCCTTTTATGAATATCGGTGTTACGTTGGCTAGCTTCCACTGATCAGGCATAGTTCCAGACTGCAAGGATTTATTGAATAGTAATGTCAGTGGTTTGGAGAGCTCATCCTTAGCTTCCTTTAGAACTCTAGGCGAGATTGTATCAGGTCCAGGCGTTTTATTTACCTTGAGTTTATCTAAACAATTCAATACTTCTCTCTCTGTAACGGTGATATTGCTTAGAACATCTGAATTATCAATCTGAATCGGTGATGGTGTAGGGATATCACTGAGGTCTTCTGTTGTAAAAACTGATGCAAAGAAGGTATTGAGGGCATTACTCATTTGTACTTCGTCTTTGGTGTATTCTCCATTTTCATCGACTAACGGTCCAACAGTTGAAGTAACTACTTTTTTCTTTCTGATATAACTATACAATTCTTTCCGGTTTGTTTTACTTTGATTCGCAATATGTAACTCTAAGGTCTTTTTACTTTGCTTAATTAACTTTTTGGCTTTGCGTCGTAGCTCTACAAATTTCACCCGTTCTTCGTCATTTTGAGAGGATTTTAATCTATCCTTAGCAAATTTTTTAGCAAGCAGACAGTTTGAAATATCTTATTCCACCATTTGGGCTTATTATTATGGCCTGGATGCTGTATTTTCGATGGTATGCAGTCTTGCACTGCTTTTAGGTAAGTGGTTTCGAATAACTTCCAAGATGTATTTATGCCGTTATTGTTAATTAAAAAGCTCCAGTCAGTTTCTTTAAACATAGCTCTAAGTTTATGAAAGTTTGCTTTCTTGAAATTAGGGAATTTTTCAATGCTACTATTTGGTTCGTTACTAGTAAACTTTAAAGTGAAAGTTATCGTACGATGGTCGCTGTTACTGAATTCATCACCAACATTCAAATTCTCTATTAATTCTTCTTTTGTTGCAAGTACAATGTCAAGAACGTTATTACCACGGGTCGGCGTTAGAACAAATTGATAAAGCGAACTCTCTTGCAAGTTCGTATACAAGTCATGTCCGAAGTGTGAAGTAAGAGTATCGCCCCACTTGGTCACAGGTAAATTAAAGTCGCCAAAATTACGGTATCTTGTGAGTTACTTACATCTGCAATTTGTTCGTAAATTTCTTGGTCAGTTTGCACTGATTGAGCTGGAGGTCTGTATATTAACGCAAGTATTATTTTTGTACCTTTATTATTCTTTATTAGCACAAAAGATGTGTCGACATTCACAATTTGAGGTTTTGACAAGAGGGTAGGGTTAAGACTTTCTTTGATATAAAGTAAAACGCCACCTTCATTTCGATTTATTCGGCTTTTCTCAATCATTACATAACCGAGAAGTGAATATTCTGCTAAAAAGTCTCTATCTTCTGTATTGAGCCAAGATTCTGTTATGCCAATCACATCATAATTTTCTGTAAACACTAGCTCCTCTAAATCTGAAAATGTAGTGCGTATGCTACGAGCGTTTGCATAGAAAACCTTTAAATTTGTTATTTTAGAACTCACGGAACGCTCTTTAATAATATTTTTGGTTCTTGTCGGATCTACATTTATGTTCATGGCGGTCCTCGAAGACGGTCTTCGCTGTCTTCGGTCCTTATCGCTGGTGGTCCTCGGTTGCCTGTTTTTTGCTTGGCGTTAGATGATTTATGTCACTGCTGCTTCTTCTCAGATGGCGTTTTTTTATCCATGGCTGCGGACTGCTTCGTGTAGGAGACGACCCATGCGTGCTGAACCCACAGGGTTTAGATAAGTGCCATCCTTGCGGAACAGAGTAGGCTGGTTATAGAAATTATCCCAGAGGTTGATGAATTCAACTTCTTCCTTCAGACACAAATATTTTAGTCGGCTGTTTGTGCTGAAGGCCTTGTCGTAGAATTTGTCAGGTGTGTCGATCTTGGGGAGAATGCCTGAGATGATGATATTCCTTGACTTGAGAGACAGAGAGGACAGAGAGACAGAGAGAGGGGGGGGGGGGAGGGGCTACGAGAAAGGGATAGTAAATAGCTAGATAGAGATACATACATTGGAGAACGAGAAGGGGGTACACTAAATGAATGGCAAATAGCTAGAAATATAGCCTAGATAGCTAAATTGGAGAGTGAAAGAGTGAGTGTATGTGTGTGTGAGAGAGAGAGAGAGAGAGAGAGAGAGAGAGAGAGAGAGAGAGAGAGAGAGAGTGTTTGTGTGTGTGTGTGTGTGTACACAACTATTTTAATATGTTCTCGGACTTTCTCGTTTCACTGTCTTTTGTGTCCTATTATTTATAGTTTTATTTTTGCATTTTTTATTTTTATTTTTCGTTTGGTTCGCTCTTATCTTAATTATTAGTTATTCTTTCTATTCAGTTCTTTTCTCTTCACTTTGCTTATCCCTTCTTCATTTTGCTGCTTTATCATGTTTTACTTCCTATATCGTCTCTCTCTCTCTCTCTCTCTCTCTCTCTCTCTCTCTGTATAGAGTACATGCAACTAATTTCAATTATACTGGACAAAATATATATCTTTTCCTCATTAGGGCTACATGATAATTTATATATAATTATAAATAGATGAATAAGTTGCAACACTACTTACACAACTCTAGTTACAGTCTAGTAGCTTATGCATGAAGATATATAAATACATGAATAAATAATTAAATATAGTAATCGATAAATTATACTATATAGTAAATCAATTGCACACCAACGAAACCCATAAAGAAAATCTAATCATCGTAGAAAATGGGAGTGCGGGGTGTAATGAAAGAAAACGTATTGGTCCGCCCTGGGCAACAAAGAGAACTTATTAATTTTTCCACGGCGCTAATGATTCCGAACTCTTTAGAGGATTGAACAAGACTTTTATAGAGGGGTGGGATTTTTTGTCAATTAACCCTTTTATGATCTCAGCCAAGTGGGGGGATTTTGGCCGTGGATTATTGGGATGATTATCACCGATATTATGTTGTTTGAGGTCATGGTAGTGCTTGTAATTGTCTTGCTATATCGAGGTTGGTTGGACCTGTGGGAGAGGATGGTCTGAGGGGAGGTGTTTTACAGTGTTTAGATATTATGTGTTGTGTTGAGAGAGAGAGAGAGAGAGAGAGAGAGAGAGAGAGAGAGAGAGAGAGAGAGGGTGGGGGGGATTGTATTTCATCTTTCGATAATTTCATCCTTTCAATAGCTATTATCGGCACTGGTGGAACTTTATCTAGCTACACATGTCATTATTGTTAATTAGTTCTAGGTGAAATAATGCTGACATAAACACGATTTGATAATAAGTGAATGAAATAGGACAGTTGGAGTAATTTAGCCATTTATCAAGGATTAATATTATTGATTATGTTTACTGCTGGTAATAATAATAATGGTTATGTTACATGTTATCATTATAATGGTGAAACTAATTAGTATATTATTGTATTATTAGTATTATTATTATAAGATAACGAATAAAAACGGCGAAGATATGACAGAAGGGATGAAGATTGTAATGATCTGGCAGAGCAAGGAAAGTAATCGATGGTGTTGACGTTTGGTAATCCTTAGTTATGACGGTATTACCGGTGATTACTGGGGAATTATTACCACCAAGGGAGGGGGGGGGGAGAGAGAGTGAGTGAGTGAATGTGTGTGACGGAGAGAGGGGGAAGCTAGAGACGGAGTTTGTGAGCTGCTTTGTAGATGATTAACTTTTTGGTCGATATTTTTAAAATTGATATAGTATTTTTCTAGTTTCCTCCCTAGAGTTCCATCAAACTTAAAACAAATAATCCATTAGATCCATCTTCTAGGCAAATTTGTATATTTTTCGGTAGAAATATGTCCCGGCCGAAGGCTGATTCTTCCAAAATTACAGGCTGAGTCACTATCGTTCGCCAGGAAAAAGAAATCGACACCTAAATAACACGAAAGGTTTAATATTGACAAAGAAATGAGGCAAAAAATCGCCAAACTAATGAGGCAAAAGTCTAAAAATCTCAAAACTCATGAGGCTAAACATGAGAGAGAAAGGGATCTAGAAAAACTTTCCCATATAGAGAGAGTGGAGAGGATTTGGAGGTGTTAGAGCTAGATTGGTTGCTTAGTGTGTGTGTGTGTGTAGTGTATATAATTGTGCCGTTATCATGTGTGTGTGGGTCGGAGTGCCAGTTATTGACACTAAGCATCAGCACCCATATCCCACACTCAGTTAGGCTCACATCACCACCCACTTCCTCATCCCCCCTTACTGGAAACTAGCAGGCACGGAAGACTGTATTGACACTAAGTATCAGCACCCAGATCCCACACTCAGTTAGGCTCACATCACCACCCACTTCCTCATCCCCCCTTACTGGAAACTAGCAGGCACGGAAGACTGTATTGACACTAAGTATCAGCACCCAGATCCCACACTCAGTTAGGCTCACATCACCACCCACTTCCTCATCCCCCCTTACTGGAAACTAGCAGGCACGGAAGACTGTATTGGCACTAAGTATCAGCACCCAGATCCCACACTCAGTTAGGCTCACATCACCACCCACTTCCTCATCCCCCCTTACTGGAAACTAGCAGGCACGGAAGACTGTATTGGCACTAAGTATCAGCACCCAGATCCCACACTCAGTTAGGCTCACATCACCACCCACTTCCTC
Organism: Paralithodes platypus; assembly: GCA_032716605.1. NCBI lineage: Eukaryota > Metazoa > Arthropoda > Malacostraca > Decapoda > Lithodidae > Paralithodes > Paralithodes platypus. Next base: position 9,822,265 of record CM064513.1, read on the forward strand.
ATCCCCCCTTACTGGAAACTAGCAGGCACGGAAGACTGTATTGGCACTAAGTATCAGCACCCAGATCCCACACTCAGTTAGGCTCACATCACCACCCACTTCCTCATCCCCCCTTACTGGAAACTAGCAGGCACGGAAGACTGTATTGGCACTAAGTATCAGCACCCCGATCCCACACTCAGTTAGGCTCACATCACCATCCACTTCCTCATCCCCCCTTACTGGAAACTAGCAGGCACGGAAGACTGTATTGACACTAAGTATCAGCACCCAGATCCCACACTCAGTTAGGCTCACATCATCACCCACTTCCTCATCCCCCCTTACTGGAAACTAGCAGGCACGGAAGACTGTATTGGCACTAAGTATCAGCACCCAGATCCCACACTCAGTTAGGCTCACATCACCACCCACTTCCTCATCCCCCCTTACTGGAAACTAGCAGGCACGGAAGACTGTATTGGCACTAAGTATCAGCACCCAGATCCCACACTCAGTTAGGCTCACATCATCACCCACTTCCTCATCCCCCCTTACTGGAAACTAGCAGGCACGGAAGACTGTATTGACACTAGGTATCAGCACCCAGATCCCACACTCAGTTAGGCTCACATCACCACCCACTTCCTCATCCCCCTTACTGGAAACTAGCAGGCACGGAAGACTGTATTGGCACTAAGTATCAGCACCCAGATCCCACACTCAGTTAGGCTCACATCATCACCCACTTCCTCATCCCCCCTTACTGGAAACTAGCAGGCACGGAAGACTGTATTGACACTAAGTATCAGCACCCAGATCCCACACTCAGTTAGGCTCACATCACCACCCACTTCCTCATCCCCCCTTACTGGAAACTAGCAGGCACGGAAACTGTATTGGCACTAAGTATCAGCACCCAGATCCCACACTCAGTTAGGCTCACATCACCACCCACTTCCTCATCCCCCCTTACTGGAAACTAGCAGGCACGGAAGACTGTATTGGCACTAAGTATCAGCACCCAGATCCCACACTCAGTTAGGCTCACATCATCACCCACTTCCTCATCCCCCCTTACTGGAAACTAGCAGGCACGGAAGACTGTATTGACACTAAGTATCAGCACCCAGATCCCACACTCAGTTAGGCTCACAACACCACCCATTTCCTCATCCCCCCTTACTGGAAACTAGCAGGCACGGAAGACTGTATTGGCACTAAGTATCAGCACCCAGATCCCACACTCAGTTAGGCTCACATCATCACCCACTTCCTCATCCCCCCTTACTGGAAACTAGCAGGCACGGAAGACTGTATTGACACTAAGTATCAGCACCCACATTCCACACTCAGTTAGACTCACATCACCACCCACTTCCTCATCCCCCCCTACTGGAAACTAGCAGGCACGGAAGACTGTATTTTGCAACCTAGGTCGGGTACTTCTTTTTTTCTGGGACATTACATTTTCAATCTAGACTAACCTAATGTATTAATTGTAGCCACTGTATTATATGTATATATTCGGCTAGATGATAAATACGTACAGTATATACAGGCATCTGAGTGTGCCTGTGTGCATGTAGGGAGTTTTCATCACAATGGGTTTATTGATTTCCCATTATTTTGTTTTTAGTATTGTTATTATATAATAATAATGTACTTATAGTATTTAATCGTGTACTGTTAACCTGACACAGCAACTAGAACAAGAACAAGAACAAGAAGACTGACCTGGTCCTTAGCAGGGTATCACATGAAAGGCGAGTCCATTATGTGTTAGGATTGTATAGGGAAACCTCAAATTGTCCTGCATACTTCAAATTATGTCTTGGAAAGTGATACAAAGGCCAAACAATGCTATTTGATGTTCATTGTCTTGTATTGTCTTTGATATTCACTCAAGACTTCAAACAATATTGCTCTGGTTTGCCACCCTGGTCCTTAGTACTAGTAAGGGAATTTTAGAAAAAAAATCCATGAATCTGCAAAATAATTGCTTACCAATAGCTTTCTTCACCAATGTGTTCATTTAGGTGTCTACTAACATCTCTCAATTTATTCCAACCCAAATCCTTGTGGAAAATTCTGGGGAGCCAATCAAAATTGGGGTACCCGGAGGGCCTGTGCGAAAAAATGAAATATATACATTTGCCAATGTTAGCTTGTGGGATGTCTAACTAGGGGGTTTTGGGGGTGTTGAATCGATGCCAAACTATTAATTTTGAGTAAAACAACTCCCTGGCCATAAAAAGTATAACAAACAAAAAATTATTTCAATTGAGACTCGGTTAAGTCTATCAAGTTCAATTTATCATTGAACTCTCGGGCACCTTCCTCACTTATCTTGTGATCTGGCTGTTTGATGTTGTGGCAAGAGTTACCATGACAGTTGCTACAAGCAGAAATACAAAGGAGTACAAAAGAAATCAAGCAACAACAGTCCAGTGACTCCTAAAGGCCTCTTGCCCTCCAAAACACTGATGGTCAAGTGTCCAAACAGTAGTCTTTGTTTTTTACAGCAGCGCCTAAGTGTGTTACAGTCCCCCTTACAGGTGCAGCTGACAAACTTCAGAAGATAGTCCGGTACGGGTACGATGGGGTCTATTGAAAGGACTGGCTCATAACCTTGATCACCGAGCTTCCATCCATAGTCCAGGACATCCAGTGATGGACTTTGCAGCACCAGCCAATCTATTGTCTGACGATAAGCCCGGAAAGAGTGCTGTGCTGCAGCTCCTGTTGTCGGGGTCAGTTTCCCAGGTTTAATGAAGATGTCAAATCTCAAGTCCCCCAGGTCTTTGGTTGATTTCCCACAGAATATTAGCTTAAATATTTCACAGCCAGCTTTGATGATATCATCTTTCTCGGCTCGGATGTCAAGAAGCACGTCAATGGCCCTCTCCTCTTTGTCAGTCTTGCAAAGCTGTATCGCAGCCGGAGAAGCTATGCAAAAAGATAAGATATTTCCGGTATCTCCCTGGGAGGGCTTCCTGGATCTTTCCAACATTATAAGATGTTTCTTTAGCTGTTGTAAGGAAGATCGGGTGGTCTGCAGCAGAATGAATAGGCATAGTTATGATGTCGGTATCTTCAGCCCTCACCTCAACAAGGGACTCTCTTGCTTCATCTAGAGCTGGCCAGACGATAGATGTGTCCGCATCATCGGAGTATTGCTGTACACTGATCGTCTTTCTCCTGAATGTCTCAGAAAGTAGAAGAACGAGCTGAGCCTTGTTACTCTTGTTGTCGAATAATTTTTCTCTTGGAACAATGTTTTTGATGTCTGGGCGAATCAGAATGTTGCAGCATGCGTTCTTTGTTCGTCTTTGGTGATCATGGTCCTTGGTGGAGCTGCTGTATCCGTCAAAGACCACAGTGCTTCGGAAGCACTGGCTCCCCATGGACTTCACAAACCGGAGGTAACTCTCGGAGATGTTGTTCCAGGTGAGGTTAGTCTCTCACCTGACATTGTGCAGGAGCCACCCACCATCAATCACCAAAACCCGTGCAGGGGGGGGGGGGGGTTGTTCAATGGGTTCTACAAATGCCTTCAGGACCCTTGCTAAAGCAGCCTTGTCTGGCTTTTGCAACTTCTGGTCTTTGTCAAATTGAGACATTGGTGTTGGCATCGACCTGTTTGGTCGTGACTTTGCGCATACTGCTGATGAGGCGGTTGAAGAGCTTGATTGAGTCAATAACCAGTTTCTTCCCATTGACTTTTGGTCCACTTCTGAGGGTCTCTAATAATTCGACCTTGTGCTTTGTTTCCATGGTATCCAGAATAGTTTTTCCATCCATCTTGGCCTATATGGCTCTGCCAACCTCCTCTGTCTGATCAGCATTAACTGGGTCTTTTAAAGTGCTGCTGAACCCCGTGGAGAAGGATACCAGGGTCATCTTGTCCTGTGTTGCATCGAAGGTGTTTACCTCTTCCAACCATCCAAGAATGGCATTGACAGCATCATCGTTTTTCTTCATCTGTGCTCCTTTCACACCTGTGTGGACAGGTACCCCACGTTTGTTCATACCTCCTTCCAGCTTCTGTTGAATGAATGAGAAGTGCTTTAGCGTCTTATGAGCAGATTCGTTCCAGAAGCGTCCTCTGTTTAAACCACCTGAGGAATTGGCCTCGCACATGAGTGTGGTTTCTATTGTGATGTCAGTCCATATGACTGACCACTCATGGTCTGAGAACCTGAATTCATGTTTGCCGTACACGGTGAATTTGGTAAGAGTTTTCTGGAACACCGGACTCACCTGTCGCTGCTGTTGAGCATTGCAATGATGAGGTAACCTGTGTGATCCGGGATACACTCACACTTAATGAACGCCTTGACGAGGCTGATTCTGCCGTGATACCAGACCCTGAGTGCAGGTGTCCTTCCTCCCTCAGCCAAGGTCTTCAACCTCTCTGTCATCCTCTCCTTGAACACAGTGACTAACCGTGGCATGCACGTTGTACCTGTTAGGAATATTAAGTTTGAAATTTATATTAATTACATATGAAAATAGATTTGGCACCACATTATGAGTATTAAGATATAGTTCAAAATTTACAAATTAGGGAGATGGCAATTACCTGTTTTCTCATCTTTCACATTCTTGATGAAGTCTTCCACTTCTTTGAAGTCCTGCTCGCTGAACACAACATCTCTCATCATGAACTTGGTATATCCTGCAGATGCAAGAAGGTGAAACCGGATGGTCTTGACATAAGCATCTCCTGAGAGGAGTGTTCTGCAGTGCTGCTGACCGGGTAAACCATCTGTATCAGTTCTTTCAGCCCCGAGTCTGCCATGATTGTCCCAATGGACCCCAGGAAGTTTTCGGGAGGTGAAACCCGCCTAATCTTGTGATTATGAGCAACTCAGACTGGATGACTATATGAGTTGCTTTTAAGCATTTTGGCAGGTCGAACGTGATGACAGCAGGAGACTGACTGCTGCGTAGGCATTCCATTAGAGTAGTGTAGATTGTGCTGTAGTCGTTCGGGTCATCATCAATGATTGGAAGAAACTCAATGAGGGACTTCTCCTTGCATTCAGGTTGGTGTATTGACTTCATGAAGCCATTCCATTTGGGATGTTCAAATGCAAGGTTGTGATTCTTGATAGCCCATCCTGCTGCCCAAGCAATGCCCCTGGCAGCAAGATCTGCTATCTGCTATCTAGCGGAGATCTGCTATTGGAACAAACTAAAAGTCTGTCAATACTTTCTTTTCCAGAACAAAGAGCAGAATTTTCACCTCTGCTGCTTTAAGGGTTGCAGCTTTCTCCTCAATAATTATCTTTTTTTCTTGGGATAGCTACGAGAAGCTCATCTTGTCTTGTCTTGTCGCCGGACAAGTTGCCTTGATGATGCCCATAGCATGGAATGCTGTCTTCCCGTTCAGTGACACAATGTTCAGATCTACATTATCACCAACAAATTGTTGAACTGTCCTTTCCTCTGGCTTGAAGATCCTCATCCATATCATCATCACTTCTCTCCTCTTGGTCTTCTGCCCGTTTTGCAGATAGGACTGCATCAACTTCTGCTTCCTCAATCTCCACGGCTCCTGCTTCATCTTCGTCTGTGATCACGGTATCCCGATCCATGCTAGCAAGGGCATTTTTCACACTCAAGTAAAAATACTTGTAGCGATGGAGCTCAGCATATGACTCGCAGTATCCTAAGTGATGAAAACGTTCAATCAGCCACTTAGATCCAAACTTGTGGTCAAGCTGAATCGTGAGTCCGAGGTGAGAGGGCATGACTCCTGAGCAATGGCGGTAGGCTATCAGCAGGTTTTGGCCCCAGACTGCCACCTTTTCATAATTTTTCACAATCGGCTTCAGAAACTGCTGGAGGCCGTCGGTAATCAAAGCGAACTGGCTATCTGCATTTGTCATGCTGTCCACTGAAGGGTATTGCTTACAGGAAAGCGGAACTCTTGCCAAGTCCCCACAAATTAGGTTGATGGCAGTTGAAATTGTGAGCTCCTTGAGTTTAGCATCGTCAAGGGTGTGCAAGGGGGTGATGACCTGTTGACGGTAGTCTCGAAGGATTGCATTTATCGTGTCTTTCAGGCACACAATGTCCGCTCTTCTCTTGTCTGACGGGAAGTAGAGAGACTCCTCATACTCTTTCAGAAGCTTTGTTTTTAGATATCCCCTACCATATGCCAGACTTTTGTCCTCAGTTTGGTCAAGCTCTACCATCATCATGTGTATGTTTCTGAGAGTTGTCACTCCGTTTTCCACTCCTTCATCCATCCATTCGCACAGTTTCTCAAGCAGCAATTGTCTCTCTTCGTCAAGAGGCCCATAGCATATTTACGATCAAACTTGGTTACAGAAAATATAGTTTTAGTGTACTTTATCAGGCTAGGGAGTTGTTTTTACTCAAAATGAATAGTTGGAGTCGATTCAGTACCCCCGAAAACCCCTAGTTAGACATCCCACAAGCTAACATTGGCAAATGTATATATATAATTTGTTCGCACAGGCCATCCGGGTACCCCAACTTTGATTGGCTCCCCAGAATTTTCCACAAGGATTTGGGTTGGAATAAATTGAGAGGTGTTAGTAGACACCTAAATGAACACATTGGTGAAGAAACCTATTGGTACGCAATTTTTTGCAGATTTATGGATTTTTTTCTAAAATTCCCTTACTATACTGGTGATAAACAACAAACAAACAACTGTAACAAGGACAACACTAACAACAATAATACTGACCTCATATTTTGTATATATAATTATATAGTGTGTATAAAGTATGTGTGTGTGGGTGGGTGGGTGGGTGTGGGTGTTTAAAGTACGTGTGTGTGTGTTTAAAGTACGTGTGTGTGTGTGTGTATATAAAGTAGGTGTGTGTGTGTGTGTTTGTGTGTGTGTGTGTGTGTGTGTGTGTGTGTGTGTGTGTGTGTGTGTGCTTGCTTTACTGCTTGTCCGTTTGCAGAGTTTATTACTGACTCATTTAGGCTATAATGTCTTTCCCTCATTCTATGACTTAAGCTGCTTCAAACGCTGTGTCCAGAATTTTTACTCTAACCTACCTTGAATTTGGCTCTATCACTTTCAACTTTAGGTGGAACACTTGTTGCAGGCAATTTTTCCTTTTGTCTCCTTTATACAGATATAACAAAAACATATGTGTGTGTATGCTTGCTTTTCTGCTTGCCCGTTTAAGAGGGTTTATGGTTAGCTCATTTAGGCTATAATGAGCAATATACAGTATAATGAAACAACAAATAAAACACAACAGTTGAAATATTAAACAATACTGACCTGATCTTTGGAATCAATTTGTCGAGGGTTTATCGGTTACTCGTTAAGGCTATAATTAGGTATACATAACGATAAACAAACACAAACAACAATTGAAATAAACATAGCTACTGACCTGATCTTTAGTATCCGTCAGTAGTGCCCCATCGAGCCACCATGATAGTGCTGCCGGGGGGCGGGACCCCCTGGCCTCACACACCAGGGAGTACCTCTCTCCGGCACTCAGGGGGGCGCCGCTACCCAGGATCCCTACCTCCACCGGGGGAACTGGGGGGTAGGAAGAGAGGCGGGGGGAATGATACACTGTTTCTTTTCAACTGACGGTATATTGCAAAGTTCCCATCAAGATTTCTAAGATATTTTGAAGAATGTTTTGTTAAATATGGTGCTAATTATATAAATTTGGTCTTTCTATGATGCAGAGACATACTGGTTTCATATTTTTCCATTGAGTATCGAAAAATTAGCTGCTAAGGGATTTAATTTACCGTCAGATGAAATGGAACAGAGTATAGTTGACTGATTATAGTCGGTCATATTTCAACTGACGGTAAATGGAACAGAGTATAGTTGACTGATTATAGTCGGTCATATTTCAACTGACGGTAAACTGAATCCCTTTGTAGCTCATTTATTGTTACCTGATGAACAAATGGGAAAATTATAAGTTTGCACCTTATATGAATGCCAAGTTTGCACCTTATATGAATGCCAAGTTTTCATAATCAACAACAAATTATAAGTTTGCACCTTATATGAATGCCAAGTTTGCACCTTATATGAATGCCAAGTTTTCATAATCAACAACAAATTATAAGTTTGCACCTTATATGAATGCCAAGTGTGCACCTTATATGAATGCCAAATTTTCATAATCAACAACAAATTATAAGTTTGCACCTTATATGAATGCCAAGTTTGCACCTTATATGAATGCCAAGTTTTCATAATCAACAACAAATTATAAGTTTGCACCTTATATGAATGCCAAGTTTGCACCTTATATGAATGCCAAGTGTGCACCTTATATGAATGCCAAGTTTTCATAATCAACAACAAATTATAAGTTTGCACCTTATATGAATGCCAAGTTTTCATAATCAACAACAAATTATAAGTTTGCACCTTATATGAATGCCAAGTTTGCACCTTATATGAATGCCAAGTTTTCATAATCAACAACAAATTCTCCCACATAATCTTCTTAATAGCCGAGTAATCAAAATTATGACATGACAATTTACCGTCAGCTGGACAAATAGAGTATAGATAATATTGACTGTGATTAGGTTTATTTCACACTTATACCAATGGACAATGGTTATATACGGCCGAACATAATGCACATGTACACATTTTCTCACATACAAACATTTTTACATACATACCGCTACATATGTAATGTTTTACACATACGGAACACTCACATAGCACATAACTGATGTATACCGATATGCCGTCTAAATATTAGGCTACCATAGAGCAGTTGGGAGTATGTACATGCTTAGATTAATATGCAGTATTCGAGATTGCATAATATGCTTGTGCATAAACCTTTAACTGCCTTGGTAGCCTAATGCTTACTGTGTGGAAATTCGGTGTGAGTATCCTAGGTTCGAGTCCTTGGAGTACCACATGAATTAATTGCTTTCATTGATTTCGATATTTAGGTTTATTGTTAAAGTTAATTGGTGGGTTGGTGAACACAAATATGAATATACACACACGCAACATAAACATGTATACATTCACACTCATAACACAGTAACTCTTAGGCTACATAAATACATTCATGGAAGTATTAATACACACACACACACACACACACACAAATGGAAGATTAGTTTAGAGAGGAAGGAGTGTGTAAGAGACAAGTTAGTGTATGCTATGATGGGAGGTGGTGAGAGAGAGAGAGAGAGAGAGAGAGAGAGAGAGAGAGAGAGAGAGAGAGAGAGAGAGAGAGAGAGAGAGAGAGAGAGAGAGAGAGAGAGAGAGAGAGAGAGGTAAGGGGGTGATGGAGGGGAGATAGATAGATTGATACATAGATAGAGAAAGAGAGAGAGAGGGGGGGGGGGGAGTCTGTAATTGGGGACCTACTGGAGAGTGAGAGGGTGAGCGTTGTATAGATATAAACACAGATAAAAACTGTAGATAGATAATAACAAAGTGAGTGAAGATGACAGAGAGAGAGAGAGAGAGAGAGAGAGAGAGAGAGAGAGAGAGAGAGAGAGAGAAGTAAAGCGAAACCATCTACTATTTACACCTTCCAGAAATTCAGAAATGCAGGTGTTAAAATATGACTGTATTTAAGGCGTCATAATTATGTTCCATCACGCGAGCCTATGCCATCCATCCATCCATCCATCCATCCATCCATCCATCCATCATTCATCCTGTTAACTCTATTAGTTGTATGCTCTTTTTTTTTCTAGAGCTATCCATTTGTTCTTACATTCTTCTGTAATTTTTTGCTATTTTGTTTTCTCCATTTATTCGTTTATACATATACTTGTTCACTTGTTTTTTTGTCTGGATCCTCTTCTCCCTCATGCTTAGCTCCATTTGTTTTTAGATTATAAGACGTTCGTTCCATTAGTTTGGAAATGTTAAGTCTTTTTGTGCCTTTAAGGTGTCGATTTGTGTCCTGCCGAGCGAAAACAAGCCTGCAATATATCTGGAATGGGGGTCTTTGGGTTATTCTTTTAAGCTTGATGGAGGTCGAGGGTGGAAACGTACAAAAATATATCAATTTATTATAATAATACAAACAAAATCTCCCTTTAAATCTAGCCAAACTCTTTGACCACACAGTACCCTACTGTGGACATGAAATAATTTTTGAGGCGTTGACAGCAAGCAAAATCCGTAGTGAATTTCACGAATTCAATAGGGATTTTCGTGAAACCTCCTGTAACACAGATACAGCTTTGTTCTATCTTGTGTAGGGGAGATTTATATTTATTTATGTACGTGTATACCAGTATATATATCTATCTTCTGTAAATCTAAAATGGCTTACTTAAGAATGGAAAAGGGGTGGGACCTTCTATTTGTTTATATATATATATATATATATATATATATATATATATATCTTCCTTAGACCTCCATCAAGTTAAAATAATAAAATACCCCCAAGTCCCTCCTTCGAGATAATAATAAAATACCCCCAGGTCCCTCCTTCGAGATAATAATAAAATACCCCCAGGTCCCTCCTTCGAGATAATAAAATACCCCCAGGTCCCTCCTTCGAGATAATAATAAAATACCCCCAGGTCCCTCCTTCGAGATAATAAAATACCCCCAGGTCCCTCCTTCGAGATAATAAAATACCCCCAGGTCCCTCCTTCGAGATAATAATAAAATACCCCCAGGTTCCTCCTTCGAGATAATAATAAAATACCCCCAGGTCCCTCCTTCGAGATAATAATAAAATACCCCCAGGTCCCTCCTTCGAGATAAATTTGTGCAATTTTCGGTAGAAAAACTCTCTAGCCAAAGGCCGGTTCCTCCAAGATTGCAAGCTCGCTATCGCTTGTCAGGAATAAATTAACACATAAATTGTACGAAAGATCTTAAAATTGCCAAACTAATGGGGTGAATATCTTAAAATCTCAAACCTAATTAGGCTAAGCTTGAGGGAGAAGTGGTCCTGAAAACATCCCCTTAACTAACTTATTATATTATAGGTTTGACTCCTGTAAGGAGATAAAGAAAACCTAATATTTAGTAGTGGCCCCGTAATCATTGACGATTATGCCTATTACATAAGGCACCCTCTTCAAACACTCATTTACCGTAGTTTGAATCTACCGCGCAGAGCATAAACAATTGAGGAGTCTTCATCATGAGCGCACGCAACCTCACTCATGGTTCGTCATTATGAAATTGGGTACTCACTACGAAAAAAAATCGTAAAAAATAACAAATAAAAAGAAAATAAGAATAACTATTCATACGCTTTCCATAACTTCGTGGATGTACTTGTGTGGATCTTTAACCAGACGCTGACTTCAGGCATCATTCTTCCTTCACTGACATATCAAGTAAACCAAAATCCTTAATACATCAACGAATGGGAAGGGGATGGTCGGGAGGGCCCCAGTCGTCAATGATTACGGGGCCACTACTAAATATTAGGTTTTCCTTTTCTCCTTACAGGAGTCAAACCTATAATTTATTAGTGGCCCCTCCATCATTGACGATTATGCCTGATATCTAAGACTGGAGGGGGACATTCGTAATCATATCATAACTCTAGCAAAAGCAGATAATCAAACAACCACATAGTATTCATACTTTGTAAAAAATATATATTTGTGTGCATAATACTTTATACAGCATAAAAATATACAAAAAGGTGACAAGCAGGAGCGTGCTTCGAAGAAGCCTGCTTGGACAAAAAGGGGTTAACTCCGAGACACTGTACACAGAGCTGGTAGTTAAGAAGGCACCCCACTTAAAGTAAGTGGTGAAAAACAAAAAAACATCAAAGTTTACATGTGCACATATAAACCCCATTAACTCTTGGATATATTTTGAAAATTATACCGTAAAGAGGTACTTACATTACACATACCAGCTGCGGCCGCAACTACTAGATTTACTTAAAATTATATTGCTTCACAGCCAAAACTATTTACAACAAGCATTGTCTTTGAACTATGATTGGACGTTAGTACAATTTCCTGTAATGAATACTACAGAAAATTCTTTAAAATCACAGCACCTACACCCTGTATCACAGCTTGTAAGCTCCGCACACGTACTCTGGCGGGGTCTAGGGTGTCCTATGTTACACTGACTGCACCTCCCCCCCCCCCCCTCTCTTTTCTTCATCTAAACATTAAGTGACCCAGAGGCCACCTAGACCCTGTGCCGTAAAGCTATACATGGCATGGAAGGCCTGTCCAAAGCTACTGAAAGGTATCGAGTCAAAAAAGTATGATTAGAGGAACAGAGGTGCGTGGTTGCTATGTCCTCAACAGAAAAATTCTTAAGGAAACGAAAAGAGGTCGCCCATTTGCGTAAATCGTGAGCTCTACCCACAACGCCGGGATTACTTTCCTGAATGACGTTAACTAAGAGAGAAGCCAGTTTACGCTTCATAACGCGTTTACCCGTACTTGATACCCATAAAGCACCTTCTTGATTCCTAGGTGCGACCTTCAAATATTTGGTAAGCGCTTGCACTGGACATAAATTATGGTGCACCTTTCCCCTTTTCAATGCCGGCACCGTGAACTCTGAAAACACGTGATCACTGTGTTCATTCTTGGCGATGAACCCTGGGGAAGGAGCAATATGAATACAATCATTGAGCCTACCAAACCTGATGCAATTAGGTGTGTTGCTCATCGCCGCCAGCTCAGACACCCTGTTCCCGGTAGCCAAAGCCATAAGGAATGCTGCCCTTTTTAAAAGTAAGCCAAAATCTGCAGTATTTTGGTACCGCCGGGAATGAAGTAATGACAACGCCTTGTCCAGAGACCAGGTAGGCATGAGCTGACGGGGAGGTGGGCGGAGTTTAAAACATGCCCTCATGAAGCCTGTTTCCTCCGCTAGTGGTATGGTTAGACCCGTAAGGTCCAGCAATGGCGCCCTAATTGCTGTTAAGTGATTCTTTAACGTTACCACTGATAGCCGTTTCTGCTCAAACAGATAGTTTAAATAATTAAAAACCAAAGCCACCGAAGGCACGGATTGTTCTGTTCTGAGTATCCAAGAAGTAAAAGACTGCCAATGCGAATGATACTGTCTCTTAGTAGATTGTGTGTATTGATTTATGAATTTATCGGTCACGGTTCTACCATACGGAGCTAGCCATTTGGCCTCCTGAATGTCCATTATGCAAAAGTCAGTGAGGTCTCTAGGTTGCCAATCGTGTCTAAGTGGAAATACCCGACCGGGCGTGACACCGGGTTCGGGCACCACGTCTTTAATTGCTGGTACCACGCCTGCGCCGGCCACAGGGGCGCGATTAATGAGACGACGCCCCGATAATCCTGTAGTTTGTTTACTACTTGGCACATTAGAGAAGCGTCCGGCAGCGGAAACAGATAAATGGAACTCCACATGTTCCAGTCCGTCACCAGTGCGTCGGGTCTTCCCGCCGGCGTGGTTGTCCGGCGGGTTAGGTACAGCGGGAGTTTGTGAGTCTCCTCGGATGCAAATAGATCCACTTGTGGACGGTAAGGCTTCGCAATCATTAGGTCGAAAATGTTTTGCTTGAGCGCCCATTCTACTGTTGTGCTCTGTCTCCGAGATAGGGCGTCTGCCCAGACGTTCGCTACGCCGGGGAGATAAAAAGCGTGAAGCTGAATGTCCATCCTGTCGGCTAGTACAAAAATCTTTTCTGACAATTTTAGCAACCCCCGAGATCGCGTTGACCCCTGTTTCTGAACGCAGTGAACCGCATTCAGATTGTCCATCCTGAAGGCCACCGATTTGCCCCGCAAAGAAAAGCCATGAGCCTGAAGGAAACACAAGGGGACTAGTAACTCTTTGACATTTTTGTGGGAGGATTCTGAATGGGACCAAAGCCCTTGACCCTGGTGCCCTTGGTTTGACTGAAAGCCCCAACCTATCGTGCCTGATGCATCCATATCCATCCATACCGTCGGCGGAGGAGAGGTCCAAGACATGACTGAGTGCAATGTTTCCCTCTTCGCCCAGACCGCTAGTAAAGTGTGTATTAATTTTGGGAAGGGCCATAATGTTTCCGCCGGCAATAGTGGAAAAAATGTGTTGCCCTCCAAAAATTAAACGTTTGACTTTCAACCGGCCCAACTTTACATGATTTAATGTTATGTTGACATGATTTATGCATAATTGTTCCGTCTCCGCCATCACCAGCCAGTCGTCTAGATACCACAAAATCCTGATCCCTTGTTGCAACAAGGGCATCAGGGCTTGCCGGACTAATTTCGTGAATATGCGAGGTGAATATGCCGTTCGGTTTAAACCGAACGGCATCCTCTGAAAGACATAAGTCTGATGCATGATTCTTAATGCTAGAAAACGTTGAAACCGTTTGTTTACCGGGACGTGCCAATACGCGTCCGTCAGGTCTAAAGAACACATCCACCCTTCCGGCGGAAGTGTTAGCCTGATCTGATTCACTGTCAGCATCCGGAAGGACACGTTGTGAATATGGAGGTTCAGATAAGACAGGTCTACGACCGGCCTCATCTGAACACTGTCCCTTTTGGGTACCAGAAAAAAGTTTGGATGTAAAAACTGGGTAATTTTGGGGGACTGGGATGATAACATTCTTGGCCACCATCTCTTGGATCAGTGACTCCACCTCTAATGAAACAAAATTTGCCTTTGTCGGCTGACGTAAGCAAGGTCGCCGGAGCCACTGCCAGGTGATGCCTTTGCGTGCCACCATCCTTGCCCATGTGTTTAAAGGCCATGCGCGATGATTCGCCCGGAATGACCCAGTTAGCAGACAAGGGTTCGCCGGCTGGACTACCCCCTGATCCACTCGCCGGAAGATCGGCCCTGGGAGTGAGGGAGACCTTAGTTTTTTGGTGGTGGTGGTGGTGGAAGTTTAGACGACTGGCCGGGTTTGGCTGGAGACGGGCCCTGACCCGGCCTTTGATACCTCTGTCCTTTATGGGTACCTGAAGACTTTCCTTGCCTGTATCTGTACTGACCTTGGGTGGAAGAGGATTTAGGCAAATGAAAGGATTTTGCCCCACCAGACTGAGCTTTAGCGACTGGTTTGGGCTTGGTAACAGTGAAAGCAGGTTTCTGAGACGGGGCGGGATTGTGCTTCAAGGCCTGAGCCATGTTAAACACCGTCCTCCACACCTCCAGGGACATTAAAGAGGCAGTTAGAACTGGGGACATTACTACTTGATTAGCAATCCTATCCGGGAGCTTTCGGACTAGAGACATCCTTAGATCTTGTCTTGCCCGCACCGCCTCTAACAAGGCCGTGCGTATAATTCTCCTAGTGACTGAATAGAAGTTTGGAGAAGTAAGCGTCTAGATAGTTCGATTGCCTTCTGGACTTCTGTGTCCACGATAGCCTGAGCAGATCTTAGCATTGATTTTGCTACCTGTTGCGTAACAATATACTGAGAAAATAGTCTGTACGCCTTACCCCGTAGCCTAAACTCCCGGTCTAGGTGAGCAGTGGAAGGTGTAGAGAAAGAATCTTTAAGCTCGCATAGATTAATTTTAGGGGCAGCTAAAAAGGCAAAGAGAGGAGAGGGAACTCCGCCGGCAGAGTATACTGGGAGAGAGAACCAAGAATGGCTCTCTTGTGGAATTTGGTGTGAAGCTTTAGAAGTGAATGTAGTTGCAAAGTTTTGCGCCTCGACTTCCCAGTCCACCCAAGGTCCCGGACCCAATTGCTTCACCTTCAAAACTGGATTCGTGGCTGAGTCAGTAAATGTCTTTAAACCCAACTCAGGGGTTAGAGCCGACAGCGCTTTTATATTATTGAACCCATTATGTTTTGTCCAGTCCGAAAATAGTTTTGAAGCTGACGCAGGGGGTAGGGCAGGTGTAGAAGAATATACAAAATAATCATGATGATAATAGTTGGGGATGGCCTTAATACTAACATCAAGTACATTTCCCAGCATTTATGTCTGCTACTACTCGCACATTGGAAGTAGTTAGTGCCGCCGAAGTTGGCCTAGTAACAATAGTAGGTGATACAAGGGGAGTGAGCGGAATTTGTGTCAAAGTAACGGAAGTAGCCAGAGGTCGGACAGTCGATGATGGCGTGGGAGCTCCCAGACCAACCATAGGAGGCTCCGGTTGCTGGCCAAAAAACTTAGTTAAAGCACTCGCTAATAACCCATCAATCTCATCCGCCGTGACAATTGAGCAGAGGAAGAACTATTAGGTGAAATATCCCTATTCTGAGAGTTATCAACGTTACCCACCTCAGAAATAATAGACCCATCATCCCCTGCCTCCGGTCCCTCCTGAGAGGATTCCGCCGAGGCTGGGACCCCTTGATGTTGCCCTGTTAAGTCAGGGATGGAAGACGGTGTCTCCGTGTCCCGGTGGACTTCAGCCACTACCTGAGTTGCCTGAGACGGCAGAGAGCTGTCCCTCCATGGCTGGGAGTATCTCCAAACTCCCCGGCCTTGGCCGGAACTCACTTGTGAGCCAGGCCCCACCCCAATGACTGAGCCCTCACTCGAGCCCTCTAGTGGGATATCACTGCCGGGAGAACCCTCTAAATCTAAAGTGAGAATATTATTTGGGGACACTATGTCCGCTGGAATATCCCCGACCACAGTCTCTGACTCCACTTCCGACCTGTCAGATTGGACTTGAGACATGTCGGAAGTAGAGGCAGAAAACGAGGTTCGAGGCTCCGGCGAACGCCGGGAGGACTTTCGTACATGAGACTCTTTTTTAGAAGACTTGTGACTCCGCCTCGACTTTGATGTAACACTAGAACTGTCCTTGGTCTTGTCTGTCTTACTCTTCTTCCGCGAAGGTGAAGTCGAGTGACTGTGTGTCTGCTTTCTGAGAGGAGACCGTGACCTGGACCTAGATCTTGACTCCGAAGTTGTCGCCGGGGGAGACGGCTCTCGCGGTCTCTTAGATGTGCCGGGGGAGGGAAGAAGCCCTTTACCCAGCCCAGTCTCTGCCAACTTAGTTACTTTACTTCGGGAAGGAGGACGTTTAATTGGGGGGTACTGAACCAACAAACGGTCCCACAGAATTACGTTATCACACTGCAGTGCTTTATGAGCCACTGCAGTAGCATAATTAGTAAGAAGTTGTCTGACCTCGCGTAATGCAACCGCCGCGGCCAGATTGTCGTGCTGTAATACTTTAATACCCAGCTGACTACAAAAGGTACAATTCTTCGTTACCCACAAACCCCTTGATCGGTCCAAGAATTTGACACAACGAATGCACAGAGTGTGCGCAAAAATAGGGATCCCGGAACATGAGGGCGTTGAGCAAAGAGCAAAAACAGGAGCTAGAGCAGCCATGGCAGAGACTGGTTAAAAGCTAACTCCCCCCGGGCCTCACCTGGTCCTCTGTGGACCCGCCGGAACTCCGCCCTGGAAAAAAGAAAATGTCCAGGAATTAATGCTCATAAGGTTACCCCAAAATGTTCTAACACAAGTGTTAATGAACCGCCGGGCAACGAGACGTAATACACCACTATTACCTCTCATTACCCTGTAGGTTCATATGTAAAGATTTGTAAATAACTTTACTTGTCCAAAAGATTTAAGAATATCCTCTGACATGATATAAAGATGAGCAGTTCTTTATAAGTGACACAGTCTTCCTTGTGATATAACGTTCACCGGGAACCCATAATAAGACGCCGGCCTCCTTATTATAACGCAGTTAGCCAGGTTAAGCCCATCTTAATCATTAGATCGCCGTGAGTTGAATGTCTTGATACCTAATTGTATCCCTCAATTGTTAGGCTAAACCTACCGAATTGCAAATCCGTGATTCCCACCCTCCCGAGGTTCAACCGCCGGGTGAAAATTAATAGAAAAGTTAACCCCAATTGTTCCTATCCCCACTTCTTTGCAAAAGATCGCCGGGGTGGAAAGACTACTCAAACAAAACAGCCCAGTTTTTCAACGGCTTTGCAGAACCGGGAAAAACTAATGTCAACAGGTGACCGCATGAACCCCTAGTTGAATCGGGTAAAGCCCTTCCGCCGGGAAACACACAGTAAGCCTGAACTCAGGCCCCACTACAGAGACGCAGTTCTGGAGAGCCCTCAAACCACCACTCGCCGGGGGAAACTAGCCTATTTTAACCACGCGTGATTAAAACTCGGCAACCAGCCGGATTTTCTCGGTGCAATCGAGAAAACCCGCCGGAAAAGGCAACCCACACCCACCAGACGCAATCTGAGAACCAGCCGGATTTTCACGGAGCAATCGAGAAAACCCGCCGGAAACGGTAACCCACACCAACCAGAAGCAATCGGAGGTACACAAATAGTGCCTGGAATAAGCCAATACACAACTTATCCAGAACACACATGACACAGTAGTACATATTTATACAATAAATCAATAACACTTGTACATGTAAAAAAGCTACGAGAGGCTGGCTAGGCCTAAGCAGACAGAGTATCGCTTAAACATGTGGTAATAAAACAAAAAGCACTGAATATTATCACAACAGGAACAGCAGCCAATACACCTCGAAGAA
This sequence comes from Paralithodes platypus, assembly GCA_032716605.1. NCBI lineage: Eukaryota > Metazoa > Arthropoda > Malacostraca > Decapoda > Lithodidae > Paralithodes > Paralithodes platypus. Next base: position 9,840,695 of record CM064513.1, read on the forward strand.
ATATACCCGGGAGAGGGAAGCACTGACACGGGACCTAGAAAAAACTTCACTAAGTGAAGAAAAATACGCTAGGAACGTCAGAAAAACAAACAAATAAGGCAACTTCATCAGAAAGATAAAAAGAAGCCTAATCACGCGTAGTTAAAGCCAACTAAATAACTAGGCTAGCTAATCCGCAAAAACGTTTCACGCGTCCACCCCGGGACCACGAGGGTACGCCCTAAATAGGCGTCCCAAACACACGACCCAAATACACTGAACTGCGGGGAGCCCGCCCATGACACCCCTGCTACGCCTATCCAAACCTTACTCGATACATCCCAGAGTAAACAAATGAGAAAAAACTCACTAGGGACGCAGCAAATGCGGAACGAGCGGAGCGTGGGGAGACACGTCAGGGCAGGTTGAGCGCAGAGCAGAGAAGGAAGAATGACGCCTGAAGTCAGCGTCTGGTTAAAGATCCACACAAGTACATTCACGAAGTTATGGAAAGCTTATGAATAGTTATTCTTATTTTCTTTTTATTTGTTATTTTTACGAAGTTTTTTCGTAGTGAGTACCCAATTTCATAATGACGAACCATGAGTGAGGTTGCGTGCGCTCATGATGAAGGCTCCTCAATTTTTTATGCTCTGCGCGGTAGATTCAAACTACGGTAAATGAGTGTTTGAAGAGGGTGCCTTATGTAATAGGCATAATCGTCAATGATTACAGGGCCACTAATAAATATTGTCTATGTAACTGGTTATTTATGAATCTATGAAGCCAATGCCACACTTGTTACTGTCTATTTTTATATAACTCATTATTTGGCCATGTACTTTCTAGGGTTTATGATTATTTCCCTACTTGTCTATCTGTCTATCTATCTATCTATCTATTTATCTATCTACTTAACTATTTATCTATCTATATCTATCTACTTGCTATATTTGCCTAGCTTTATTTCAACTCCTACTCCTACACTATCTTTTTTTGTAACTAGCTATTCATGTACTTTTATAATGTAACTATTTTTTCCATCTATCTCAATCTACATAATTTTTATCTACTCTCAGGTCAGATCACTATTAACGGTAGGGTGGGTAGGGTCAGGGGGTTGCTGCTTTATTAACAATAGTATCCCACCGCTGCCTCCAAAACCTCATACTTAGTAGTTTTTTGTAACTATCTATATTGTTTATCTCTTTGGGTAGCTATCCAGTTGTGTGTTTTCAGTGTATGTGTACCTATAATTATATCTACTTTCTATATTTGTGTGTGACTATTTTTCTATCTGTCTGACAATACAACCCCTCCACCATACTCACAGGTCAGATCAATAGTAACGGTAGCAGCAAGAGGTAGGGTTAGGTTACTGTTAGAGGCCCTACAGGTGAGCACTCTATACAGGTGATCCCGGGTCAGGGTGGGTAGGGTTAAGGTGTTGCTGCTCATCGTTGCACTATCACTACTGCTGCTGCTGCTGGTGGAGGAGGTGTCTTGGGTCGTCCCGCTCTGGCCTACAACCCGCTCCACGTTGTTGTCCAGTAGCGCCCCCTCCTGCCACCAGCTAACACGGGGGGCGGGGGAACCTGGGGGAGAGAGAGAAAGGGAGGGGGACGTTAGTAGATGTGTGTTTATATAGAAGTAATGGATACATACACTATAATAACAAATGGGGGTTTTAATGAAGGTCTTAACAAGTATCGGTAGCAATATATCCATCAAATATAAGGATAGAATAGTAAATCACATTCAGTATACCCATTGATTTTATATACTGTTTTATTACCGTTAATTTACTTATTTCCCTTTCTACTTCCTCCTCTTTTCTATATCTGTTCTTCTTTTTCCTATATTTATTTTCGTACTTGTCAATTAATGTTTTTTCTTTTCAATTTCTATTCTATTATTTTCTATATATCTTATTTTATTGTCATTCATTATTTATACTCTCTTTTTATGCAGTGTAGTTTGATTGATAGGAAGATGGGTGGATTTGAAGAATGTGTGGTTGCATGGTTTTTGAAGGATTACTTGCCGACAGATCTATTAATAGAGAAGTATAAAGAGAAATGAATAATGGTTAAGTTAATGATTGTATAGATAAATGTTTGTTCTTGTGATGTTAAATGCACGTTGCGTTTCGTTATTTACTGTCATGTTTTTCGTATTTGTTGATGTAAATGTAATGTTTCGTGTATATTGTGTTAGTCATCTTGTTTATGTTTTATAATGTAATATGTTGATGTTATGCTACTTGTATGTCGTTGTTATGTGTATGTTATGTTGATGTTATGTTACCTGTATGTCGTTGTTATGTGTATGTTATGTTAATGTTATGTTACCTGTATGTCGTTGTTATGTGTATGTTATGTTGATGTTATGTTACCTGTATGTCGTTGTTATGTGTATGTTATGTTGATGTTATGTTACTTGTATGTTGTTGTTATGTGTATGTTCTGTTAATGTTATGTTACTTGTATGTCGTTGTTATGTGTATGTTCTGTTAATGTTATGTTACTTGTATGTCGTTGTTATGTGTATGTTCTGTTGATGTTATATTATTTGTATGTCATTGTTTTGTGTTTCTTCTAGTAATGTTGATGTTATGTACGTATTATATGTATATTTACCCACGTTCTCGCAGCTTAACCCCTTTAGAATCTAAGACGCTTGATCGCATTTCATTAGGGTATTACACAATTTCATTCTAAACCCTTTGAAGATTTAAGACGCGCTTTTGCATTTTATTTGGATATTAAGCTATTGTATTCCAATCTTCTTGAGGATTTAAGACTATTTCAGATATTATTTGGATATCGTTAAGCGATTTTATGGCGAATATAAATGATTAAAATAGGTAAGAAGTAATTCAGTTAATCATATAACATCCATAATTTATTTCTAAGTTAATCCAACCATCTCCCCTTAACCCCTTCTGTACCAGCGACGTCTGTTTAATTTTATTGTAGCTACATTTAGACGGTTTTGTAGAGCTTAAGAATTATATATGGTAGCTAAAGAGATTAATTGAGAATGTCTATAGCCATTTAATGGGTTAAAGTCCTTCCTAATCTTAACCCTTTCGCACGCCAGGACGCGATTGCATCCTTACAGGGATACTTTAAAACCATTGTGACCATCAGGGGTGTTTAGAAACCTTTAGTTTAATTACCAGTACTTCAACCTCTGCAGTTGTCTTTGAGCGAGTTGTGGGCAGAAAACTAATGATGTAGAGGTAATTATGAGATTAAGATCATTCTCTTTCTGAATACTAAACGGCAATCCCTGGACCTGAGAGGGTTAATAAAAGCGTCTAATAGTTGCTAGAATATAACTAAAAGGATGTACAAAGGAGTACAAAGGAGTACAACGGAAATCAAGCAACAACAGATCTAGTGACCCTTCTAGGTTGCTTGTCCTCCAAAACACTGAGGATCAAGTGTCCAAACAGTGGTTTAGAGTGGGTAAGGGAACATTGGAAAGGGAATTACTGCCCTGGAGCTAATGTCCGTGGCAGGATTAGGAAGTTAGTAGAAGACAGATGGGTTAGTAACTGAGGGGGGGATGTCACTGATACAGAAGGGGTTAATAGAATCCTGTGACCCGACCGACTTATACACCACCCTGTATTTCTGCACACTGCTGTAGTCGGTCGTGGTGTGATATTTGAAGCTTACCTCTTTACACCGGAACACCAACACCCCGGACAACATTATACCGATAGGTAGTTTATATTCTGGTTTGGCTTTAATGTGTTCGATATTTGTCAATCACGTTTAACCCCGTCTGTATCGGAGACGGCTTTTAAATTTGATTCTAGCTCTGTTTAGACGATTTTGTGCAGTTTAACCCTTTCACGCAAAGGACGCAATTTGAGACTTTTCTGGGATATTTAAAAGCCTTTGTGACCATCAGGAGAGTTTAGAAACCTTCAGTTTAGTTACTTCAACCTCTGCAGTTTTCTTTGAGTGAGCTGTGGGCAGAGAACTAATTTTGCAGAGGTAATTATGAGATTGATAGAACTCTATTTCTGAGTGCTAAACGCCAACCCCCGAGTCCATAGGATAGCGAGAGGGCTAAAAACGATCTATGGCAGTAGACAGAGTTTAAGTGAGATATTTGGAAGCCTGTTAGTTGCTAGAAGCCCTTTTTAAACTGAATAATATCGTCTAATAGTAGCAAAAAATGAAACTAAATAGACGTCGCCGGTACAGAAGAGGTTAAGCTATCATTGCTACCATCACGACTATCGCCACTACTATCATCACCGCCATTATCATAACCACCATCATTATCTGCATCACCAGTACTACCAATACTACTATTTTCACGACTATCACCACCATTATCACATATCTACCACCATCACCACTTACCACCGTCATTATCATCACCACTACTATCACTACTACTACAAACACTATCACCACAATTATCACCAATACCACCACCTTCACCATAATTATCGTCATTACTATTCAATAAATCCTTGCAGTCTGGAACTATGCCCGATCAGTGGAAGCTAGCCAACGTAACACCGATATTAAAAAAAGGCAGCAAATCCCTACCCAGTAACTATCGTCCAATTAGCTTAACCTCAGTTGTATGTAAAATGCTAGAAACGGTCATACGAGACAGACTCGTAAATCACTTAGAGGAAAATAACATACTTAAAGATACTCAACACGGCTTTCGTAAAAAACGTTCCTGTTTAACAAACCTCTTAGACTTCTTCCACGATATCCTCAACCTCTACGATGAGAGTAAAGCTGTAGATATTATATACCTTGATTTTCAAAAGGCCTTTGACAAAGTTCCCCACAAACGTTTACTGCTAAAACTAAAAGCGCATGGAATACAAGACGGTGTGTTGAAATGGATAGAAAATTGGCTCAGCGACAGAAAGCAAAGAGTAGTCATAAACGGTAAGGCATCAAAATGGACCAATGTAAGTAGCGGGGTACCCCAGGGATCGGTACTAGGACCAATTCTCTTTCTAATTTACATCAACGACATAGATGAGGGTCTCACCTGTACAATCTCAAAATTTGCTGACGATACAAAAATTGCAAATAGCGTACTCTCAAAAGAACAAGTTGACGATATGCAACACAATCTAGATAAATTGTCATGTTGGGCCCAAATTTGGCAAATGAGTTTCAATGCGGATAAATGTAAAGTACTACATATCGGATACCTAAATGAGAAAGCAAACTATTCGATGAATGGCACTCAGCTTAAGAATGTAAACAGAGAAAACCGATCTGGGAGTAACAATATCGAGTAACCTAAAACCGAGTCAACAATGTTCAGAAGTTGTTAAGAAGGCAAACAAAATAATTGGCTTTATAGGCAGGTCATTTGAGCATAAATCCAAAGAAGTTATCCTAACCCTTTACAATTCATTAGTCCGCCCTCTTCTGGAATACTGCGTTCAATCCTGGTGCCCTTATTACCAAAAAGATATAAACAAGCTAGAACGAGTTCAACGTAGAGTTACCAAAATGATACCTAGCCTAAAGAACAAACCATACGAAGAGCGTCTTAGAGAATTAAATCTATTTCCTTTAAGCCAGCGCAGATTAAGAGGTGACTTAATTCAAGTGTTCAAAATCATCAAAGGCATCGACAATATGAACTGTAGTAAGTACTTCACTATCGACCAATCTAATTACACGCGGGGAAACGGTTGCAAAATTATTGGTAAATCTTTTAACTCACACGAATCTAAGAATTTCTTCTTCAATCGAGTTGTCAACTTGTGGAATGGGCTTCCCCGAAACGTTATAGACTGCATCACCGTTGATTCATTTAAACTCCGCCTAGACAAATATCTCGCATCAAACCCGCGACTGACTGCGTTTGTAAATGAATAACTTTATTTTATCCCCCCCTCAGTTACTAACCCATCTGTCCCCTACTAACTTCCTAATCCTGCCACGGACATTAGTTCCAGGGCAGTATTTCCCTTTCCAATGTTCCCTTACCCACTCTAAACCACTGTTTGGACACTTGATCCTCAGTGTTTTGGAGGACAAGCAACCTAGAAGGGTCACTAGATCTGTTGTTGCTTGATTTCCTTTGTACTCCTTTGTACTATCACCACCACCATCATTACAACTACCACCGCCACCACTACCACTGCTACTACCACTATCACCATTACCACCACCACCACTATCATCATCACCAGCACTATCACCACCATCATCATTATCACAACTACCACCACCTTCTCTACTATTACCATAACTATTGCCACCACCATCACAATCACCACTACTATCATCATCCCCACCAGTATCACCACCCCTATTACCACCACCATCATTAGCACCACCACCATCATTATCACCACCACTATCATTATCCCCACCACTATCACCACCCCTATTACCACCACCATCATTAGCACCACCACCATCATTATCACCACCACTATCATTATCACCACCACTATCACCACCACCACCATCATTATCACCACTACCATCATTATCACCACCAGTATCACCACCACCACCATCATTATCACCACCACCATCATTATCACCACCACTATCACCACCACCACCATCATTATCACCACTACCATCATTATCACCACCAGTATCACCACAACTCCCTAAGCTCCTGAGTTTGTGTGTAGGATTATCCAGGATTCTTTATGCAAACAATGTATTTCTGTGTTTGTATGTAACATTGTTGGGGCCTTGTTGACTCTGTGTGTGTGTGTGTGTGTGTGTGTGTGTGTGTGTGTGTGTGTGTGTATAATACTTTAGGATATGTTCTGGTGTTTGTAGTATTGTGTGTGTATATGTTTGTTTCTCTTCCTGCTCTCTTTATCTTGGTGTTGGTGTTGGTGTTGGTGTTGGTGTTGTGTTGTGTTGTGTTGGTGTTGGTGTTGGTGTTGGTGTTGTGTTGGTGTTGGTGTTGGTGTTGGTGTTGGTGTTGTGTTGGTGTTGGTGTTGGTGTTGTGTTGTGTTGTGTTGTGTTGGTGTTGGTGTTGTGTTGGTGTTGGTGTTGGTGTGGTGTTGGTGTTGGTGTTGGTGTTGGTGGGTTGGTGTTGGTGTTGGTGTTGGTGTTGGTGGGTTGGTGTTGGTGTTGGTGTTGTGTTGTGTTGTGTTGTGTTGGTGTTGGTGTTGGTGTTGGTGTTGGTGTTGGTGTTGTGTTGGTGTTGGTGTTGGTGTTGTGTTGGTGTTGTGTTGGTGTTGGTGTTGGTGTTGTGTTGGTGTTGTGTTGGTGTTGGTGTTGTGTTGGTGTTGTGTTGGTGTTGGTGTTGGTGTTGTGTTGGTGTTGGTGTTGGTGTTGGTGTTGTGTTGGTGTTGGTGTTGGTGTTGTGTTGTGTTGTGTTGTGTTGGTGTTGGTGTTGTGTTGGTGTTGGTGTTGTGTTGGTGTTGGTGTTGTGTTGGTGTTGGTGTTGGTGTTGTGTTGTGTTGTGTTGTGTTGGTGTTGGTGTTGTGTTGGTGTTGGTGTTGGTGTTGGTGTTGGTGTTGTGTTGTGTTGTGTGGTGTTGGTGTTGGTGTTGGTGTTGGTGTTGGTGTTGTGTTGTGTTGTGTGGTGTTGGTGTTGGTGTTGGTGTTGGTGTTGGTGTTGTGTTGGTGTTGGTGTTGGTGTTGTGTTGGTGTTGTGTTGGTGTTGGTGTTGGTGTTGGTGTTGGTGTGTCCGTATAATTATATGCACAGTAATTAATTAAGTCATTAATACTATCCGGTAAAAGCAAAGTTTGCAGAGAGTATAATTTTCTTGGTTGAATGTTTGTTGTTTTGTTCGTGTCTTGTACTCTGAATCCTGGCTGATGATTATGCCCTCTATACTGTATACAGTATATATAGAGAGGGTGTTATCATCAGCCAGGATTGGAACCACAGTTAATCCTGGCTGATGATTATGCCCTCTATACTGTATACAGTATATAGAGAGAGGGTGTTATCATCAGCCAGGATTGGAACCACAGTTAATCCTGGCTGATGATTATGCCCTCTATACTGTATACAGTATATATAGAGAGGGTGTTATCATCAGCCAGGATTGGAACCACAGTTAATCCTGGCTGATGATTATGCCCTCTATACTGTATACAGTATATAGAGAGAGGGTGTTATCATCAGCCAGGATTGGAACCACAGTTAATCCTGGCTGATGATTATGCCCTCTATACTGTATACAGTATATAGAGAGAGGGTGTTATCATCAGCCAGGATTGGAACCACAGTTAATCCTGGCTGATGATTATGCCCTCTATACTGTATACAGTATATAGAGAGAGGGTGTTATCATCAGCCAGGATTGGAACCACAGTTAATCAGGATGATATCCCACACTTTAACCAACTCGGCCATGGCGTGATAAAAGTTTTAATCAACCATTTCCAATATACCAGATTGAAGAAAGTTAATTTTACACCAAGCCGTGGGACCCATGATTCAGAGTACAAGACACGAACAAAACAACAAACATATATATATATATATATATATATATAATCGCCTATCTTCTTATATCTACATCTCTCTCTCTCTCTCTCTCTCTCTCTCTCTCTCTCTCTCTCTCTCTCTCTCTCTCTCTCTCTCTCTCACAGCCCATTGACCGTGATACATAGTTGAGGGACCTCGTGAGAATGGATAGCTCGTAGCAGTTGAATGGTTGAATGGACAGGGAGGACAGTGGATAGGAGGGAGGACTGTGAGGGATAGATAGTTGATAGCTGTGATAGTTCGATGGGTCAATGGATAGAATAGATGGATAGATTAATATATAACGATGAAAAATATGTAGCCCAATATTTCAAGATTATGAAAATGAAAGGTTAACAGTATTGGTTTGGGCTGTCTGTCTACATTTATGTCTGTCTGTCTGTCTGTCTGTCAGTCAGTCTGTCTAGGATTGTTTTCTTCATAACAAGTGGATCAGTGTGTGAGGGATGGAAATATATACCCTCTCTCTCTCTCTCTCTCTTGGGTCACCCTTTGCCATTATGATTATACGGTTTATTCTGATCCAGAGAGAGAGAGAGAGAGAGAGAGAGAGAGAGAGAGAGCGAGCGAGCGAGCGGGTTATACACTTTTTATCTTATCCACCTTCAATAGGATCGTAGGATATGTGTAGGCCTACTCATTTTTTTTTTTTTTTTTTTTTTTTTTTTTTTCTATATTCCAACTTACTTCCTCTCGGGCATAGGCTGAGAGCCTTAACATTCACCGCTTTACAATGAACAGTGAAGCCCGTGAGGACTTGTTCCAGTCTAGGGAGTGAGACATGTGAAGCACGTAGAGTACAACGAGCACCTGCCATCTTGCCTTCACATGAGGCACGGTGCTCACTCATGGCCCGAAACGACCCATTCTCTGAAGCCACCTCGTTCCCGTGCTTCACTGTCTCACCCCCTACACTCGGACTCTCACACTTACACACACACAACGCCACCTGTTGAGCAGATAACTCACCAGGCATTGCACCCCTATAGCATATTTTGAATATGGGAATATTCATACAGTGCTATTTAATCAGGGAACAATGAGGGTATTTTATTGACGTTTCGGTGGGCTTGTGGTAATGCATGTATACAGTATATATATATACAGTATATATATATATATATATATATATATATATGTATATATATATATATATATAAAGTGCATGTGTGTGTGTGTGTATAACTGTATACTGTATATAGGAAAGGTGCGTGTTTGTGTTTGTGTGTGTGTGTGTGTGTGTGTGTGTGTGTGTGTGTGTGTGTGTGTGTGTATGTGTGTGAGGGAGAGCTAGTCTTCCGCTTATACCAACACCACATGCAGTCGTATATTGCCTACAGTATATGTGAAGAAATGTCGGACAGTGAACTTGGGGGGAGCTGCGCGTAGGGGTGGACCTAGAATGACGTGGGCTCGGGTACTCCGGTCCGATCTCAAAATAAAGATCTTGACAACACAGGCGGCCCTTGACAGGACCGCCTGGAAAGCTGCCATTTAGGACGTGAGACTGTAACCACAGCTTCTGTGGACAAACGGTCTTTAAACTTGTATGTATGTATGTATGTATGTATGTATGTATGTATGTTGTCAGGGGTCCAGGAGGTTTAAAGAGAGAAAGAGAGAGAGTGTGGGTGTGGGTGTAATGTATGTTAGAGGACAAAATAAGAAAACATATGTTTTGTCAAAAAAAACAAAAAACGAGAGAGAGAGAGAGAGCGATGGGTAGATGTGTGTGTGTGTGTGTGTGTGTGTTAGAGGCAGAACCATCAGAGCAGCTACGGTGGAATTAAAAAATAACAAAACAGAGAGAGAGGGGAGTGGAGAGGTTATTGTGTGGTGATATTAACAAGTCTACCCTTTATATTGACAGGTAAGAGAGATAAAGAGAGAGATTGTGTGTATGTGTGTGTGACAGACAGACAGAAATTGAGAGGATGCTGATGTGTAGTTAAAATAACAGTCTCCTCTTTTTCATTGACAGGTAAAGCTGGCGGACAGAAGATGACAGGACAGGTTATAAGACGGGACAAAAAACCGACGGAAGCCCAGATGAGTGGGTCCCAGTACAGTCACGGACAGAAGTTAGGGCACATGGAGGAAGATTGAGATGATAACAAATGGCTTGTGTGTGTGTCTTTGTTATTTTTGTTGTTTTCGATATAAAGTTTGATACTGACTCGACTCGGTAGAGTAGTGGAGAACGTCTCGGCCTCGTACCCGGGAGACCCCGAGTTCAATCCCACGCTCAGGCATGAAGGGTTTTCGCATGCAGTGAGAATTATGCCGCGTTTTGACAGTTTATTCTGGCTATCATTAGACGATTATATGCAGCTTAGAGAGAGAGAGAGAGAGAGAGAGAGAGAGAGAGAGAGAGAGAGAGAGAGAGAGAGAGAGAGAGAGAGAGCACGAGTTAAATTGGACAGACAATGAAAGAACAGCTAAAACAATGCAATGAAAGGACAGCTGACAACAAGGCAGGTGACGATAAATAAAAGAAAAAATACTCTAAGTTAAACGAGACAGATAAGGTGTTGACAGGTGGGGAGGAAGAGCCAATGCAATACAGAAAGGACAGGGCATGGGGGACGGAAGGGGCTAGTGGGATTCCGTCAATGTTTACTAGCAAATATAGTCTGGCAGCTGTAAAATATCGGTTATATCAGAATTCAGCCACTACATGTAATTACCTTCCGTCTAGTGTCCGATTCCAGTGCGAAAAAGCGTCAAAATGTCAAGATAAATAACTTGCTCATCGAAAATTGCCGGAAAAAGCGCTCGTGTGACACCGGCTTTATACTCCGTGCCAATTAACCCCTTCCAGATACTGTTACGTATTTATTTTCTGTCTTCTGGCTATTAAAAGACGGTTTTATGCAGATTAGGAAGGACATGTGGAAAGCAGAGGGTTAATTGGGATAGTCTTTACCTCTTTAATTCCCACAGGTCCTTCCTAAGCTGTACAAAATCGTCCAATGGTATCCAGAATAAACTGTCAAACTGCGTCATGATCTTCAAAGGGTTAAGCAGGTGTGATAACTTATACTCTGTGCAAATTTAGGGAGGAATGGTTCACTTTTTGGTAGATGTTTTCATTTATTAATTATTTATCTAGTTTCCTCCCTAGACCTCCATCAAACTTTAAAAACAAATACAACCCCAGGATCCCCTTTCAAGATATATTTGTACATTTATCGGTAGAAAAATTTCCCGGCTGGAGGCCGGTTCCTCCTAAATAACAGGCTCGCTATCGCTCGCCAGAAAAAAATCTATACCCAAATGACACGAAAAGTCTTAATATTGACAAAGAAAATGGGTGAAAGGTCTTAAAATCGCCAAACTAATGGGCCGAACGTCGTGAAATCTGAAACCTAATGGAGCTAAACATGAGGAAGAAGAGTATCCAGAAAAAGCGACTACCTCCCCCTTAAATGGCCCCTTATATCATTCCATCCCTCTCCTCACAATTCCTCCTTAGTGATTCAATAAACTCTCGTCATTCCATCCCTCTCCTCACAATTCCTCCTTAGTGATTCAATAAACTCTCGTCATTCCATCCCTCCTCACAATTCCTCCTTAGTGACTCAATAAACTCTCGTCATTCAATCCCTCTCCTCACAATTCCTCCTTAGTGATTCAATAAACTCTCGTCATTCCATCCCTCTCCTCACAATTCCTCCTTAGTGATTCAATAAACTCTCGTCATTCCATCCCTCTCCTCACAATTCCTCCTTAGTGATTCAATAAACTCTCGTCATTCCATCCCTCCTCACAATTCCTCCTTAGTGATTCAATAACTCTCGTCATTCCATCCCTCTCCTCACAATTCCTCCTTAGTGATTCAATAAACTCTCGTCATTCCATCCCTCTCCTCACAATTCCTCCTTAGTGATTCAATAAACTCTCGTCATTCCATCCCTCTCCTCACAATTCCTCCTTAGTGATTCAATAAACTCTCGTCATTCCATCCCTCTCCTCACAATTCCTCCTTAGTGATTCAATAAACTCTCGTCATTCCATCCCTATCCTCACAATTCCTCCTTAGTGATTCAATAAACTCTCGTCATTCAATCCCTCTCCTCACAATTCCTCCTTAGTGATTCAATAAACTCTCGTCATTCATCCTCTCCTCACAATTCCTCTTAGTGATTCAATAAACTCTCGTCATTCCATCCCTCCTCCTCACAATTCCTCCTTAGTGATTCAATAAACCTCGTCATTCCATCCCTCTCCTCACAATTCCTCCTTAGTGATTCAATAAACTCTCGTCATTCCATCCCTCTCCTCACAATTCCTCTTTAGTGATTCAATAAACTCTCGTCATTCCATCCCTCTCCTCACAATTCCTCCTTAGTGATTCAATAAACTCTCGTCATTCCATCCCTCTCCTCACAATTCCTCCTTAGTGATCAAAAAACTCTCGTCATTCCATCCCTCTCCTCACAATTCCTCCTTAGTGATTCAATAAACTCTCGTCATTCCATCCCTCTCCTCACAATTCCTCCTTAGTGATTCAATAAACTCTCGTCATTCCATCCCTCTCCTCACAATTCCTCCTTAGTGATTCAATAACTCTCGTCATTCCATCCCTCTCGTGACAATTCCTCCTTAGTGATTCAATAAACTCTCGTCATTCCATCCCTCTCCTCACAATTCCTCCTTAGTGATTCAATAAACTCTCGTCATTTGGTCATTATTCAGCTTAACACTCTCTGGTCTGAGGCCTTGGGGTTATTGTGGTATTTTGTTTAATTGTTTTTGAGAATTGTGCTTGCATTTGCTAGGTTTGAGCAATGTATTATAGTTTGTCCCCTAGGCTAACAAAATCGCCTTCCCAGAATTCCTTCAGCTAAACTATGACCTCACAACCCCCCTGAAAGTGTTAAAAAATGCATCAAGGAAATCAACAACCACTGCCATTAATCGCTCCGAGTCTGAGGTGAATTATTGTGTTTTCACCAACCAACTTCACTTCTAAACTCAATTAATGAAACCAACAAATACATGTGGCACTCCAAGGACTCGAACCTAGGATACTCACACCGAAATTCCGCGCACTTATGCATTAGGCTATCAAGACAAATAATAACAAACTGCAAGCCTTGAATGCAGGTGATGTTCAGGTAGGCATAGGACAGGTGGTGGGATAGGTATTATTGTCGTATGTGTGTGTGTGTGTGTTGCAGCTGCTTACCCCCCCTCCCCCCCAGTTGTCCAGCCCTCTCTCTCTCTCCTGCATATTGACCTTGTATACCATGGCCATCAGCATGACCTGCCTGGGATGTCCTTCTGCTTACCTGGTACATACTCTTCCTCCTGTCACGTTTATTTAGCAACTTGCACCAGGTCTTGCCTTCTTATCTAATTATTTTCCTCAGTTTCTGTAAAGATGCTATGCCCCCTTACAACATACACCTACATATATTTCATACCTACCTACATATACACCCTTTCTACCAACCTACTATTTTACTAACCACCTACCTATCCACCCTACCTGTTTATGTACTTTCTTATTTATCTAGCTACTTTACTAACTACCTACCTACTTTACTAACTACCTATCTATCCACCCTACCCACCTGTCTAGCTATTTACTAACGACCTACCTACTTTACTAACTACCTATCTATCCACCCTACCCACCTGTCTAGCTATTTACTAACTACCTACCTACTTTACTAACTACCTATCTATCCACCCTACCCACCTGTCTAGCTATTTACTAACTACCTACCTACTTTACTAACTACCTATCTATCCACCCTACCCACCTGTCTAGCTACTTTACTAACTACCTACCTACTTTACTAACTACCTATCTATCCACCCTACCCACCTGTCTAGCTACTTTACTAACTACCTACCTATCCACCAGTTGGCTTGATCATATAGCAGTAAGTGAGAGTCTAAACGAAATAATAGATGATATTACTATAAGGTATGATATGGCCTTTGATCACTTTCCCTGGCATGTAAGCTAAATTGACATATTGTAATTGTGGTATAGTAGATGTACACATTGAACCGTCAGAATTCATCGACTGGCAAAAACTGTCTATTGTGGATAATTTACAGATATATAGATCAAATATTAATCATTATCTAGGTGAATTGGATATATCAAGTTTTAATTGCTTGGACTGCAGTGTATATAGATGTAAATAATGAAACAGCATATCAAGGAATTAAATTTAATTTATAAACAGTATAAGTAGTTTGTTACTTAATTCATCTTCTTTGTTTAAGAAAGAACCATTAAAAAGGCATAAAGTTATACCAGGTTGGAATGGATGAAATTAAGGATATGCATAAGTTTGCGAGAAGTAAGTTTTTAACTTGGAAGAATAGGGGACGTCCACTTGCAGGAGTTGAGTTAGAAGAAATGAAGGAGTCTAGAAAGGACTCTAGGAATGTATTGAAACAAGTTAAACAACATGAGTCTCAAATTTGAACAAATAAGTTAGCTCAATCTCTATCTAATAACAATTTGAAATCATTTTGGAAAGAGGTTAGACAAATAAAGAATAATAAAGTTTTTGTAAGTATGAAAATAGATGGAGAATGTGACCCAAAATGTATTATAGAGAAATTTTCCAATAAGTTTAAACATGTATATGATGATTGTAAATGTCAGAATGATGATGACTTCATGAGAGATAAAATGGTTGAAAAATGTACGTGACGGTGAAATTATTTGGTAAGGTAAATAGTCATGATGTATATACAGCAATATCTGACATCCAAATTGTGGTATTGGCCCAGATAATATACATTCTTTTCATTTAAAGTATTGTACAAAACGAATTGATAGTAAGTAAATTGCAAAGTTGATTTCTTCTTGTGTTGTACATGGTTGTATGCATGTAAGAATGAACTTGGGAATTATGGTACCCTTATTGAAAGATAAGTATAAAGATAAATAAATCACTTGATAATTATAGATCAATTACGTTATCGACAATATTATTGAAGGGATTTGAATACTGCTTGAAGTACAACATTTTAAGATATGTTAGTTTAAAATGATAGGCAGCATGGATTCAGAGGAGAGGTATTCTAATTCGACTGAATGTTTAATTCTCAAGGAAACTATTTTAAGGGTACACCACGGAGGGATCTAATGTGTTTTCATGTTTTATTGACCTGACAAAGGATTTTGATAAGGTGAATCATTTCCAAACTTGCAAGAAGCTTTTTAAAACTAGGATTACCAAATTTCTTGGTTAATTATTGTATTTTCATTTTACAGAAACCAACCTGGTGTTGTCAAATTTAAAGACTTCAATTTCAAGGAATGGACTATGAAAAAAATGGAGTGAGACAGGGGGGGCGTTTTATCTCCCGTGTTGTTTTCAATTTATATTGATGACTTATTAAGTAAATTATCTGCAAGTAATGTAGGGCGTAGACTAGGTTTACAAGTCAGCAATGTGATCGCCTATGCAGACCCCCCCCCCCCCCCCCCCCCCCCCCCCGCTCATGGTAATATTGGCTCCTGCGGTTAGAGGTCTGGCACACATTGATAGATTATTATGGTATCATGAAATTTAAACAACTAGACTTATCTATTAAACGCTGCAAAATCAGTATGTATGATCTTTAAATATAAGTATGGACAGGAAATTAATCCGTTAATATATTTAGACAATAACAAATTAAATATTGTTTCTGAATACAAATATTTGGGGTTTTTAATCGATTGTAATCTTTATAATGACTTGGATATGATAAGATGCAGAAAGAAATAAGTTTTACAATGAGTTTAATTGTCCTTTCAAGAACGTTTAGCAACACGAGTACCTGAAGTATTTTTAAATTTATTTCAAAGCTAATGTTTGAATTTTTTAGGCGGCTGAACTTTGGTTTAATAATAGAGAAAATGTTTATATACCGTTTAAGCAGGTTTCCATTGGATACCACAAGGCAATAAAGAAAATATTGAATATGAAGTACTGGGAGAGCAACCACAGTGCTTGTAGAGAATGTGGAGTGATGGTGTTTAGGCATTTGGTTAACTGGATGAAAATAAGATTTGCTATAGAAATCTCATAAAGACATGTAGTTTTATAGAGAAGAACATGTATTACATATTACATAGATCTTTTCTTGTAAAGGATGTTGAAAAAATAATCCTACATGAGTATGGATTTACTAACTTATTGCTAAATGATATCAATGCTATCAGATCAAGAATTGTTTATGTACAGAACACAGAACCAACTATGCGCTAAGGACTTTTAGCTTAATGTAGATTACGTAAATAACTCTGTAAAAAGTGTATGTATATGTCTTTTTATGAAATAAAATTATGACTGACTGACTATCCACCCTACCCACCTATCTAACTACTTTCCTCACTACCTACCTACAGTATACACCCTACCCACCTATCTACCTACTTTCCTAATTACATACCTATCCACCCTACCCAACTACCTACCTACTTTCCTAACTACCTACCTATCCTACGTTATCGCCAATATTATTGAAGGTATTTGAATACTGCTTGAAGTACAAAATTTTAAGATATGTTAGTTTAAATGATAGGCAGCATGGATTCAGAGAGAGGTATTCTACTTCTACTGCATGTTTAATTCTCAAGGGACAAACGATTTATTTTAAGGTACACCACGGAGGGATCTAATGTTTTTTCATGTTTTATTGACCTGACAAAAGCTTTTGATAAGGTGAATCATTTCAAACTTGCAAATAAGCTTTTAAAACTCGGATTACCCAAATTTCTTGGTTAATATTTTTATTTTACTTTTTACAGAAAACCCAACATGTTGTTGTCAAATTTAAAGATTTCAATTTCAACGGAATGGTACTATGAAAAATGGAGTGAGACAGGGTGGGGTTTTAATCTCCCTTGTTTGTTTTCAAAAAAACATTTATATTGATGACTTATTAAGTAAATTATCTGCAAGTAATAGTAGGCCTGTAGGACTAGGTTTACAATAGTCAGCAATGGTGATCGCCTATGCAGACGTAATCTTGTAATATTGGCTCCTTCGGTTAGGAGGTCTGCAAACATTGATGAGATTATTATGGACCATGAAATTTAAACCAACTAGGGTACTTATCTATTACTCTGCAAAATCAGTATGTATGATCTTTAAATATAAGTATGGACAGGAAATGAATCCTTTCATATATTTAGACAATAACAAATTAAATATTGTTTCTGAATACAAATATTTGGGTTTTATAATTGATTGTAATCTTAATAATGACTTGGATATGATAAGATGCAAAAATAAGTTTTACAATGAGTTTAATTGTCTTTTAAGAAAGTTTAGCAACACGAGTACTGAAGTATTTTTAAATTTATTTCAAAGCTACTGTTTGAATTTTTATGGCGCTGAACTTTGGTTTAATAATAGAAAATGTTATATACCAGTTAAGCAGTTTTCCATTGGATACCACAAGGCAATAAAGAAAATATTGAATATGAAGTACTGGGAGAGCAACCACAGTGCTTGTAGAGAATCTGGATTGATGGTGTTTAGGCATTTGGTTAACTGGATGAAAATAAGATTTGTATATAGAAATCTCATAAAGCCATGTAGTTTTATAGAGAAGAACATGTATTACATGTTACATAGATCTTTTCTTGTAAAGGATGTTGAAAAAATAATCCTACATGAGTATGGATTTACTAACTTATTGCTAAATGATATCAATGCGATCAGATCAAGAATTGTTTATGTCCAGAACACAGAACCCCCTATGCGCTAAGGACTTTTAGCTTAATGTAGATTACGTAAATAACTCTGTAAAAAGTGTATGTATATGTATTTTTATGAAATAAAATTATGACTGAATATCTATCTATCTATCTATCTCTCTCATCTCTCTCCTCTCTCATCTCTCCGCCATCTCTCTCACGCCGTTCTCTCTCGTCCTCTCTCTCTCTCTCTCTCTCTCTCTCTTCCTCTCTTCCTCTCTCCTGGCTCATCTCCTCTCCTCGTCTCTCTTCTCTTCTCATCTCCTCTCCCTCTCTCTCTCTCCCTCTCTCTCTCTCTCTCTCTCTCTCTCTCTCTCTCTATCTATCTATCTATCTATCTATGGTGGAGTAATACCCCATAAAAACAAACTCTTTACTGTTTCCAATGCAATCAGAATATATGAATGTTCAAAATATGCAGTATAAGACAGTACCCTAACTATAGTCTGTTTGTCATCAGATAACGATATAATAAATCCCTTAAAAGCTGATCTATCGAAACATGCTACAAAAACGATTAATTTAGTATATCTCTGCATCAGATAAATCCCAAGTTTTCATTATTAACAGCATATTTCGCTACAATATCTTCGCCACAATAGCTGAGCAATGAAGATGAGGTCTTGACAATATTACCGTCAGTTGAAAATAAGACTACTATAGTGTTAAGGGGAGAATGGCTGTTTTTTTTTGGTCTATATACTCAGTTATTCATATAATGTTTAGTTTCCTCACTAGACCTCTATCAAACTTAAAGAAACATCCATTAGATCCCCCTTCTAGATTAATTTGTACATTTTTCGGTAGAAAAATGTCCCGGCCGAAGGCCGATTCTTCCAAGGCGTATTCTTCCAATAATACAGGCTCACTATCGTTCGCCAGGAAAAAAATCGACACCTAAATAGCACGAAATGTCTTAATATTGACAAATAAATGTGGTGAAAGGTCTTAAAATCGACATAATAAAGGGGCAAATGTCTTAAAACCTCAAAACTAATGAGGCTAAACACGAAGGGGAAAGTGGTCCAGAAAGCCGGCCATTCTCCCCTTAAACTCAATAGGTGGCGTAAAGAGTGACTGGAGTATGAGGTGGCAAGACAGTGTCGTTGCTGTTCTTGGAAGCCAAATTAGCAGTGAGCCAACAGCCACACAGGGAGGTGCCTCTTGTGTCTAAGGATAAATAAGAGTCGATCTCATTTCAATCCTCGGGGAAGTGCTGGAGCGACCTTGGTGACCCTGGTCTCTGGGTCTTCTCCTGGGTGACCTAGATGTGTGTGAATTTGTGTTTTATTCTGTGTTGTTCGTTGGTTTATGTTGTTTTGTGTTTTCCCTGTTCTTGCTCTGTCTTGAGTCGGCCACCCCCAAGAAAAAAGGAAAACAAAAATAATAAAATAGAATGAAATGGAAAAAAAAATAAAAAAAAAATAGGAAAAATGGGGATCGGGCCTGAGCATATAGATAGATAGATAGATAGATAGATAGATAGATATATTTTCTTGTTTAAGAGACAACAAATAGAGAAAGGAAAAACAAAGGAAAATATATTAGGTCCATGTGCCTAAAGGCATTCTCCATTCTTAAATGATTGTAACAATTGGACTTGAACTGCTGTGGTTTGTAAATTTGTGGAAAGCAACTGTATCTTTATAACTGTATCTGTTGGTCCTTGCTTTCCTTTGTTATAATATTGTGTGGAGAGAAGAGAGGAATGGCGGAAGGAAGAACTATGGATTAAGACAAGGAAAGGTACAGTCTAGTTTATAAGTTGTGTCCTGCCCTTCCCTGTTCCTCTCTCACACACTCACACACTCTCTCTCTCTCCCTATATATATATATATATACATAATGTGTGTGTATGTTTGTATGTAAGAGAGAGAGTGAAAGAGAGATAGAGAGCGAGCGAGCAAGCAAGCAAGCAAGCAAGCAAGCAAGCAAGCAAGAGCGAGAGTAAGCGCAGGTTATAAGAGAAGAGGATGGATGCGGAGACAACAGATTATTTCATAAGATGATGACAAAAGTTATAAATGAAAGCGCATCCGAGTAAGATGCCAGCCACGCACGCTGCAAACACTGTCCAGGTAAGGTCAGTATCAAACAAACGGGTTTTTTTCCTCAACATTTATCGTAGATTCTGGTCTGGAAGCTTATGAGACAAAGTTGTAAAAATTTGTGGCGCCTAAATTATCTATTATAAATGTACAGTATATATTCCGAATCCAGTGCAAAAGATCCTGGAAATGTTGCCGGAAATATGTTGACTATCGAATGTTGACGATAAAATATCTCGTGTGGCTTGAGGTTTTTCTAGACGTTTTTCTCCCTCATGTTTAGCCCCATTAGTTTTCAGATTTTATGTTGTTTGCCCTATTAGTTTTTTCGATTTTAAGACCTATCGCCCCATTTATTTGTCAATATTAAGACCTTTCCTGCTACTTATGTGTATTTTTTTTCCTGGCGAACGAGAGTGAGCCTGTAATTTTGGAAGAACCGGCCTTCGGCCTGGAAATTTTTCTACCGAAAAATTTACAAATTAATCTAGAAGGTGAATCTAATGGATGTTTTCGTAGGTTAAATGGATGTCTATCGAGAAAAAAATAAAAATAATTAATAAATGAAAAGTAATCGACCAAAGAGAACCAGTAGCCCTTAAGGTGGGTTGGGGGGAGGGGGGGGGGTTGTTTGCTTCCTAAACCTCTATCAAGTTTTAAAAAGATTTCAAGCGTATATATTATATAATAAATAAATACAAAATATATATAAACAAATAATCTGAGAAAATCTTTTACGTTTTCGGTAAAAAAAAAAAAATCCCGGCCGAAGGCCACTTCCTCCTAAATTACAGGCTCACTATCGCTCGTTGGGAAAATATCGAAACTTGAATGACACGAAAAGTCTTAATATTGACAAAAGAATGGAGCGAAAGGTCTTAATATCGTTTAAACTAATGTGACGAACGTCTTAAAATCTCAGAAATAATAGGGCTAAAGTCGAGGGAGAATGGGATCCAGAAAACAATATCCCATTTAATTAAACAGACTATAATTATGATGTATACTGTAAGAAGTGAATTGTAGATGAAAAACACACGCAAAATATATAAAAATAAGGAGTTAATTTGTAGATTATAAACACGCAAACTATATGTGAAGTCAGAAAGGGAAACTAAATGGAATGAATAGACAGATAGAAACCACAGGAATTAAAAAAAAAAAAAAAAAAAAAAAAAAAAAAAATATATATATATATATATATATATATACCGGTATATATATATTCACCCTTACAGGAGGCTGGCTATTAATAGAGATCGTGTATAGCTTAGGAAGAGTTCTAGCAATCAAAGGTGTTAAATTGATCTCAATTAACTATTTAACTCACGCAGATCCTTCTTTTACTTAATAAAAATGCTTAGTAATAGCCAAAATTAACTGTCAAAAAAAATGGACAGGAAAAGCAGAACCAAATGTTTTTTCGAAATTAATGTTATAACCAAATTAACCCACCAATTAATGTTATCACCAAATTAACCCACCAATTAATACACAAACACAACTATGAGAACGAGGTATTGGAAGGATTGAATTACAAATATTTAGATGGCTTAAGGGGAGATATCCACTTGACGGACTTTTTTCTTGACCCCTTTCTCCCTCATGTTTAGCCCCATTGCTTTTGATATTATAAAACGTTTGCCCCATTAGTTTAGCGATTTTAAGAAATTTCACCCCATATTAAGACCTTTCGTGCCATTCAGGTGTCAATTTTATCCTGGCGAGCGATAGCGAGCCTGTAATTTAAGAGAAACCGGCCTTCGGCCGGGAAATTTTTCTACCGAAAAATGTACAAATATATCTTGAAAGGGACTCAAGGGGGTGTAATTTTAAGCTTGATGGAGGTCTAGGGAACAAACTAAATACCTCCCCTTAAACATGCAGGAATGTAAGGGATGTAGGATAGACAAAAGACAAATGGTGAATAAATTAAATACGCAAAAAGGGTGGCATGAGAGAGAGAGAGAGAGAGAGAAATAAAGTGACTGAGTGAGTGAAAGAGAGAGCTATAGCTATATGAAAGATCAGACAAGAACATGGGAGACAGATATAACGTTGACAATAGCTAAAAGACGAGCCGGCGAGTGAGAGAGAGCGAGAGAGAGAGTGGGGGGGGGGGGCTATATGAAGGATCAGACAACCAGAGTAAGAGAGACAGGTTTGACGTCCGCAAGAGCTAAAAGACAAGCCGACGAGAGAGAGAGAGAGAGAGAGAGAGAGAGAGAGATAGAGAGAGATAGAGAGATAGAGAGAGAGAGAGAGGGGGGGGGGTGGAATGCACATCTACTGACTCTGGGTTTTTTGTTGAAGAGTAAGGATCGGTCAAGAAAGGATTGCCACAGGGGAAAAGTAAAAGTCTGCCTTTATACAAGAACGAAGTTTAATGGGAGATTTTATTTTATTTGTTTATTTATCTATTAATTTAGTTATAAATATTTTTGTTAGTTTCCTCCTTACATCTTCATCAAGCTTAAAAAAAAATCCCCTTTGAAATATATTTATGCATTTTTCGGTAGGAAGAGGCTTCAGCCAAAGGTTGTTCCTCCTAAATTGCAGGCTCGCCATCGCTAGTATAGCTCGTCAGGAAAAATATTGACACTTAGTGGCACGAAAGGTCTTGAAATCGCCAAACTAATGGGGCGAATGTCATAAAATCTCAAAACTAATGGGGTAAACATAAGTGAGAAGGGAATCCAGAAAAAAACTAACGTACTCATTCCCCGATTTAACTACATAAATGTGAATAAGCAAACTTTGCAGGATTGAATTGGGCAGTCGTACACGACAGAATTTGACAATTTGTTGCATAAATTGACCACTCAGTTGAAAAGGAATCCTGGCCCAATATGAACCCAAACATAGCAAAATGAACCTCCATAATTTAAATATTAGGTACAGATATTAATGAGAATATTCGATATAGTTCGGGATAGCTTCGAAAACTTAAGACCACGATACATTTCCTAGAGTGTACAGTGTGAGATATGAAGGGTTTTATAAAGAATATCATAATTCATTGGGTATGTCGATAGTGATTAACCTTTCTATTCTTAGATGATTTTTTGTTTCTACTTCCAAATAAATAAATACCTCCGAAACCTCCCTTCGAGATAAACTTGAACATATTTCAGTAGATAAATGTTTCAGCCGAAGGCCGACTCCTCCTAAATTGCAGGCTTGCTATCGCTCCCCAAGAAAACATCGACACCTAAATAGCACGAAAGGTCTTATAATTGACGAAGATATGGGCGAAAGGTCTTAAATTCGACAACCTATCGTGGCAAATGTCTTAATATTTAAAAACTGATGGGGTTAAGCATGAGGGAGATGAGGATCTAGAAAAACCCTCAAATGTGTGCATTACTGTGGCTACTTTAATTACCCTTTCCGTACCTTATTTAAGCCCATATATTTTTTCAGTGCATTGTTGCGTGGGAAGTTGTTCTCGGAGACAGCGAAAGGAGAACGAGAGCCCCCAAATGAATCTTGCAACTCAGTCTCCTTATCGAGGGACAAGTTTCGTAGTGCTAACTTGGACGATAGGAGGAGAGAGAGAGAGAGAGAGAGAGAGAGAGAGAGAGAGAGAGAGAGAGAGAGAGAGAGAGAGAGAGAGAGAGAGAGAGAGTGAGAGAGTGAGTTAGTGCGATAACAAGAATATATGAAATGCAGGGAGGTAGGTAAGTCAGTAGGGAGGGAAGGGGAGGAAGATCAACAGAATTTGATTTGATTTGATCAGCAGGAGGTAGGTCGTGAGGGACAGAGGGAAGGGGGGTAGGTCGGTAAGTCGGGAGGTAGGGCAAGAAGGAAGGAATTGAAGTAGGTAGGAAGGTAGGGAGGAGGTAGGTAGGAAGATCAGGAAGGGAGGTAGTGAGGTAAGTAGGGAGTGAGGTAGTGAGGTCAGGGGGTAGGTCGGTAAATCGGAAGGTAGGAAGATCAGGAGGTAGGGAGGGAAGTAGGTCCGTAGGGAGGTAGGCAGGTCAGGGGGGAGGGAGGTCAAGTCAGGGTATGCCAACAATGCTTTGAACCCACCACACAAACCCCGCTCATGTTTACAAAATTGTGTAAATTGGGGACGAGGCAGGATATATTGCCCCGCGGTACATACACAAAGGCAAAGTGCGCCCCGTATGAAGGAGATTATACCCTCATACATTTTAGTTAGAGGGATGATAATTATGATAATGCAAATAACTATAATAATGACACTAATGGGTCCCTTAGGAAGGAGAATATAGCCTCATACATTTTAGTTAGTGATGATAATTATGGTAATGGTAATAATTTTGATAATGATGCTAATGGAAATAATGAGAATATTATAACAAAACATTTGATAAATGTGTTACTCATACAGTGTTGATACTTGTAATGATTATAATAATGACACGAATAGAAACCTTGATAATAGTATAGCAAAACTATATTAATGATAAATATGCTACTGGTACTACTACTACTACTCTTACTACTACTACTACTAATACTACTACTACTACTACTACTACTACTAATACTACTACTACTACTACTACTACTACTAATACTACTACTACTACTACTACTACTAATACTACTACTACTACTACTACTACTACTAATACTACTACTACTACTACTACTACTACTACTACTACTACTACTAATACTACTACTACTACTACTACTACTATACTACTACTACTACTACTACTACTACTACTACTAATACTAATACTACTCTACTACTACTACTCCACTACTACTACTACTTACTACTACTACTACTACTACTACTACTACTACTACTACTACTACTACTACTACTACTACTACTACTACTCTTACTACTACTACTACTACTACTACTACTACTACTACTACTACTCTTACTACTACTACTACTACTACTACTACTACTACTACTACTACTACTAATAATAATACTAATACTATTCTTTACCCTCAGTGCATAAGCGAGCAGAAGGTATATGGCACCTTGGCTCACCCCTTTTCCTTGTTAATATTCTGGTACTTCTGGTTCTTGTTGGGCCAGTAAAGAAAGAGTTCTATCCCAGGCTTGGATAAATATATCTGGAAAAGGGTTCTAATTAGGCCTCTCTTACTGAATGAGAAACCCTCCTCCCCCCCCCCCCCACATCTCTTCTTTCTTCTTTCACACCCGTCCCCCCCCCCCCCCCTCCACCCCAACTTCACCACCAACCACCAAACCTGATCATGTGAAGTCATTGTTTGATTTTCACGATCTTGAAGATATTATTTCATGGTTTACCACTGGCTACACACACGATCCTTTTAGAATTAGATGGATGGATGTTTCAAATCATGAATGGAGACCTTATGCCAGCATATATTAAACGGCATTCTCTCCACAACAGATGCACCAAACAATTGTACATGCCTGATTAACTTTTGCAATCGGTATATTGAACATGTCTCTATTTTGGCTACAGTTACCAAGATATGAACCTGGGACAAATTATACGAGGGTTGAGGGTTGCCTGTATTTGACCACCGTAGCAGCCAATTGCATATACCTGACATGAATGAATGGTCTTGCCTACTTCCAACATATTTATTGCAACAGAGTAATTGAATAAATTCACGTTCAAATACAAATATACCCGTGAAAGCATTAAATCCTGTGACCCATCCATAGCATGATAATTCCTGTATCATGTACAGGGTCCTGCGACTGTACAGTCGTGTGTCTGTTAGACTATTCTCTAAATATCTCGAGGACAAATGATTGGATAATTACGAAATTTGATAAGTACTTATTAACTTATTGATCAATTTTGGATTAGATGATGCACCCACCTACCAGTTCTTATTCGTGCCCTGCCTCCTCCCCCCACAACACACACACACACACACACACACTCACACACACACACACACACACACACACAGACTAATATTAATTGAGCCTAGTGAGCCTAATCGGACGAATGTTTTGCGTCGAACCAAAATCTGAATGAGATGCAATTGTATTAATTTTATTAATCAATCTTACCTACATTGATGGGAAAATTGACCTTACTGACCACACTTTATACTCCTTTTAAACCATATTTTTTGATAGATTATATAGAAATGATCTAATTATCTCAAATTATCTACCGTTTTGTTGACATAGTCTTAAGCATCAGCCGGCAGCCTAGATTTCTACATCGTAATATATGCATGTTATACATATCATAATTATGTATATTCATACAAAAATTATATATCCATTTACTGCACATCAGTATTCTAGCTGGCCTACCCTGGACCAATATATATAGGCTACACTGTACCGCAACATTAACTTTACGCCATTATTTATCATCTGCTCCAACAACTATAATGGAGCCCAGGATTTTCACACACAGTATTTTTTACCACGGCTAAGCAACGTATTTATGTGTAGGAATAGTTAACCCAGTACTTATTTCATACATATAACATAATTTATTGTATGAATTACTATTTTTCTGTACTTTACTGTATATGTATTGTATGGTATTAATACCATAAAACAAAACCACTGGGGCTGTCAAGAATAATTAGAAACCTGAATATATTCGTAATATCGAGCATATTTTCATGGACATGTTTGGTGGTGGGGTGGGTGTTTAAGAATATGAGTGTGTGTGTGTGTGTGGGGGGGAGGGGGGGGGGTATGCATTTAATGCTAACCAAAAGTTAAGGGGATTTTTTTTTATATATATATAATTACGTTTTGTGTTTAGTTTCCTCCCAAGTTCTCCATAGACTTTAAAAAAAAAAAAAAAAAAAAAAAAAAAAATATATATATATAAACACCCCCCATTTGAGAAAATTTCATAACATACACTATATGTAAATCATGCGAGATAATATTATAAACATAATAGTGTAAGTTATAAGTATTAAGGCATTGATAGTTAAATATGGTTAGGTGTTAAAATGAATGAGTTATAACCTATAATAAACGGTAGTTAAATCCTCTAAGTAGAATAATAGTTAAATATATACAGATTGATATGGAGAGAGGAGAGAGGAGTGTTCCTTGGGAACCGTATCTTCAGCAGGAATAGAAGAACAAAGTACGCTACGAGCAGTTCCATACTTTATTACCAAACGTTTCGACATCACACTGGTGTCATCTCCAGTGGTCTACAAATCAAAAGATAATATTACAAATATGAAAGCTTAAAAGCTTATTGAAAATAATTAGAACATAAAAAAAAAAAAAAAAAAAAAAAAAAATATATATATATATATATATATATATATATGGGGCAGAATGATAGGGTTAATACAAAGGAGGGGTAATTTAAACAAAGTTAAGCGGGTGCGATGATACCGTAGAGTTAAGGGAGGGTTTTAATTTTGAAATATAGAGGGATTCTAAAACTCTAATATCAACACGTTGACAGAAATCCAAAATATCAAAATTATTTTTTTTCACACCAAAACCACAAGATATAGCGTGTTCCCGTACAGCTGAGTAGACCACTGAAGATGACACCAGTGTGATGTCGAAACGTTTGGTAATAAAGTATGGAACTGCTCGTAGCGTACTTTGTTCTTCTATTCCTGCTGTTGATATGGAGAATTATGGTTTTATATATATATATATATATATATATATATATATATATATATATATATACTGTATATAATTATATATACTGTAGTTGCTGGTGAAAGTTTATAGAGTTAGTGAGAGTTAAATGGGGGTAAAATCTGAGGGTTATAAGGTTATGCATGAGAGAGAAGGGGGTCCAGAAAAACAACCCCTCCCCTAAATAGCTGTATATTGGAGATTAGGCTGAAAGTTTGATCCTCTTGGCTGGACCGGCGAGCCGCGGTGATCTAGTGGATAACATGGTCACGTGTGAATCTGCTTGACCTGGGTTCGATCCCAGCCAAGGTGGACATATTTAGTGGGTGTGGTAGTACTTCCTAACGTGTTTCATATGCTCGCATCCAGTCGGGGGACATCTAGACGACGTATACAGACTAATAACACACATAACAAAGCCACTTCAATAGCTTCCCCTCTCTCTCCAACACCCCTTCTCCCCTCTCAACACTGTGAACAGTAGATACGAGGTGCCGTTGTAAACGTTTATCTCTCAATACCTTCACCTGACCTGACCTGACCGATACCTATGACCGTGTTCCAAGTATGTAGGCCAGAAATCGTGAAGCCTAACCTCTGTAACTCCAAATGGGCTACAGCAAATGAGCTGCTAATTTCCACACTTCTTCCCTGGCTGACCCTTCCCAAAATGCAGACATATCAAATCGATTACTAATAGTCGTTTGGGAGTTATAAAGGTTAATGTTCAAGAGTTTTGGACTACTTATTTGGAACAGGGTATATATAGTCCATGGACTTATTACATTAGATGGTACTGATTTCACTGGGAATCATGTACTAATAGGCCTATGACCAATAATTAGGTGCTCTGTTGATTTGAGAATTAGCTTAAACTACAAACTTCTATCCTTCTTCGCTTAATCTGAGAGAGAGAGAGAGAGAGAGAGAGAGAGAGAGAGAGAGAGAGAGAGAGAGAGAGAGAGAGAGAGAGAGAGAGAGAGAGATGATATAAGGAATGGCATGGATACAATCAATGAAAGATCAGAGAGAGAGAGAGAGAGACATGATATAAGGAATGGCATGGATACAATCAATGAAAGATCAACATATTAGAAAAACAAAATGGATGAATATTAGATTGCAAAGCAGACTGTTCAAATGGCATGCTCTACCTTGTCAACTTAGGCTGCACTTAATAGCCCTTTCTTTTCAATAATATTCTAGCTATATTTAGACAATTGAAGGTAGTTTATGAAGGATCTGAGGTAGTAAATAGTGTTTATTGAGATATTTCTGAGCCTTTCTTAAACTGAATAAAATCGTCTATTAGTTGGCTCTGTCTCGAGTCGCCCCCCCCCCCCCCCCCCAAAAAAAAAATGGGTTATGTGCCAGAGTATATATTATACAGTAGATAGATAGATATATAGTTGCCAAAATTAAATGAACAAAAATGTCATCGGTACAGAAAAGGTTAACAAAATTGGACTAAGCTTCAATGTAAAATCTCATAACCATCCCATCATCCCACATCTATCCACATCCCTTCACCCCCATCCCACATCCATTCACCTCCACCCCTTACTGCCCCCTGCCTCCTATACCCAACCACTCCTAGACACTCCATCCTATATCTATCCACCTCCTCACCCTTCAACCCCCTCCTCCCATACCTACTCCCCCAACTTCCCATACCCAACCACTCCTAGACACCCCATCCTATATCCATTCACCTCCACCCCTTACTGCCCCCTGCCTCCTATACCCAACCACTCCTAGACACCCCATCCTATATCCATCCATCTCCACCCCCTTCAACCCCCTCCTCCCATACCTACTGCCCCACCTTCCCATACCCAACCACTCCTAGACACCCCATCCTATATCCATCCACCACCACCCCCTTCAACCCCCTCCTCCCATACCTACTCCCCCACCTTCCCATACCCAACCACTCCTGGACACCCCATCCTATATCCATCCACCACCACCCCCTTCAACCCCCTCCTCCCATACCTACTCCCCCACCTTCCCATACCCGACCACTCCTAGACACCCCATCCTATATCCATCCACCACCACCCCCTTCAACCCCCTCCTCCCATACCTACTCCCCCACCTTCCCATACCGAACCACTCCTAGACACCCCATCCTACTATATCCATCCACCACCACCCCCTTCAACCCCCTACTCCCATACCTACTCCCCCACCTTCCCATACCCAACCACTCCTAGACACCCCATCCTATATCCATCCACCTCCACCCCCTTCAACCCCCTCCTCCCATACCTACTCCCCCATCTTCCCATACCCAACCACTCCTAGACACCCCATCCTATATCCATTCATCTCCACCCCCTTCAACCCCCTCCTCCCATACCTACTCCCCCACCTTCCCATACCGAACCACTCCTGGACACCCCATCCTATATTCGTTCATCTCCC
>CM064513.1:9873452-9908452 GCA_032716605.1 Paralithodes platypus
TCTTAAAATCGACTAACTAATGGGGCAAACATCTTAACATCTGAAAACTAATGGGGCTAAACACGAGGAAGAAAGTGCTCCAGATAACCGGCCCATGTCCCCTCCAAACCTCAAATCTCTTCTTAAGGGGTTAGGGCTATTATTTATTGATACTAACTTTGGTATTCAGGCAGTACAGTGGGTCGGGAGCAGTGATAGGTTTGCTCTATGGCTTGCAAGGAGGGAGGGACGTATTTATTGATACTAACTTTGGTATTCAGGCAGTACAGTGGGTCGGGAGGAGTGATAGGTTTACTCTATGGCTAGCAAGGAGGGAGGGACGTATTTATTGGATTATTGATTTATTTTGTGTTCCTCTTATATTAATATATAAATAACAGGATTACTATCGCTCGCCAGGAAAAAATCAACATCTAAATTGCAGCATGAAAGGTCTTAATATTGGCAACACATGGGTACAGATATTAAAATCGCGAAACTACTTGGGGAAACATCTTAACATTTCAGAACTAATGGGGCTAAATAGGATGGAGAAGGGGGTCCAGAAAAAGCAACCATCCCTCCTTAAGGGGGGTGACCTGTTTTTGTTCTGTCCTTTTCTATCTTTCTCTGGCTTGTATTCATTTGGCCCCATTCAGCCTACTGTTTTAAGACGTTTATCCCCATCCAGGTGTCCATTTTTTTACTGGTGAGCGGTAGCGAGCCAGCATATTTTTTATTTTTGTTTGACAGCAGGCTAAATTTGTAAATTTTTTGATAGAAACATTTCTCCGGCGAAGCCGGATTTCTTCATATAATGCTGGCTCGCTATCGCTCGCCAGGAAGAAATCGACACCTAGATGGGGATAAACGTCTTAAAATAGTTGACTGAATGGGGCCGAATGGATACAAGCCAGAGAAAGCGAGAAAAGGACAGAAATAACAAAAAGCAACTATCCCCCCTTAAAGGCTAAGTCTTGTCTTCCGTGTGTCGGTATTCTAACATTAGTCTACTTCTTGGGTAACCGATTTATATTTGTGAATTTCTAGATATTTTAATTATTTTCAAGTTGTTATTATTGTATGTTTTTCTCTACTTATCTTTTATTAGTCTTCTATGTGACGATAATAAATGTTTAGTGAATGAGTTTATTTATTTATTTATTTATTTATGAGTTTAGTTTATGAGATGAATGAATCTCATAATGTCCTTGCTAAGATAATATATGTAGTATTTTGGCTTATAACTTGCCTTATCCTTGTGTTATCATATAGATTGTTTAACTATTTTATAATTAATATAGTTATACTAAATTAAATAATAGTCGTAGATTATTGCATATATTTATATATTTCTTATTTAACTTTGACTTAACATACTTCAGCTTCGACTTCTCGAAGCTGCATCAACACGGTCTTGGTATCTCGTCTCGCAATCTTGGACACCTCTTTCTTAAACGCCACCTATTGAGCTTCTTACTATCACCTATTACATACTTTGAACATGGAAATACTCATACAATGCTGATGTATTGGAAACAGCGAGGGTGTGATTATGGTGTGTCGGTGGACTTTGTGGTAATGCACTGAACTTTAGTCTGTTTCTTTTCAACTGACGGTAAATTGCAAATTTCCCATAGAGATTTCTCAGTTATTTTGAAGATTTTGTAGTGAAGTATGATGCTAATTATATAAAATTGGTCTTAATGCGAGGCAGAGATGTACGGTAGTAGTTTCATATTTTTCCATAAGTATCAATATTTTAACTACCAAGGGATTCAACTTATCGTCAGCTGAACAGAAGCAGAGTATAATTACTGCACAAATTCAATCTCAGTGATAACTCCCCATGGTTACATTGGGATTCAAACCCGGGAACTTGTAGTTACAGGAAGGATATGGGGTAGCTAAAAGGATTGAGATAGTCTGTCGCCTTTTAATTGGTAGACGTCCTTCCTATGCTGAATAAAGTCGTCTAACAGATGCCATAAAATAGTGAAAAAGGATGTCACCGGTACTGAAGGGGTTAACAAAACAATCCCTAACATAACTCTAATTTCTACTTCCAGGTAACGGCTTGAAGTGGGTTCGATTCAGCGTACCATCATGGACCTCGCTGGGGGAGGACGCGGTACTGACCTGCCAGTTTGACCTGGAGGGCGAGCGGCTGTATTCCGTCAAGTGGTACAAGGCTGGCCGGGAGTTCTACCGATACGTTCCCGGAGATTGGCCGCCGCAGCAACAGTTTCCGCAGCACGGCATTACAGTCGATGTGAGTGTTTTTTTCCTTTACGTTTGCGTATGTGTACTTTATCCCATTTCGTTTGCGTTTGTGTATTTTAACCCATATAGTTTGCGTTTGTGTATTTTAACCCATATAATTTGCGTTTGTGTATTTTTACCTCTTGCGGATTATGACGCATTTTGACAGTTTATTCTTGCTATCCTTCGACGATTATATATAGAGTAGGATGGGTATATGTAAGTCTTATCAAGTGGTACAAGGCCGGCCGGGAGTTCTACCGATACGTTCCCGGAGATTGGCCGCCGCAGCAACAGTTCCCGCAGCACGGCATTACGGTCGATGTGAGTGGGTTTTTCCTTTAAGTTTGCGTTTGTGTATTTTAACCCATTTAGTTTGCATTTGTGTATTATTACCCGTTTCGTTTGCGTTTGTGTATGGGAAATACACATGTGTATGAAATGTGTATTGCTGTATGGCAGCTTGGGGAACAACAACAACAACGCCATGGCCATGGCCATGGCCTTCCTTAGGGACTCGGGGCTGCTCGGCCAGGCAGTTTAGGGAACGACAACTACAACAACAACAGGGAGGAGCGTAGAAAAGAGGAAGGAAGGAATAGAAAATTAAATAAAGAAAGAGAGAAAGTTAGGAATGTACATAGAAAAAAGAGTAGAAGGATGAAGGAAGGAAAGAAGAAAGAAGTAAAGTGATAAAGGAAGGAGGAAGAAAGAAAGGTGGGGGGAGGAAGAAAGTAGGAACGAAGGAAGGACGGAGAAAGATACCCGAACAAAAATAGTAAGGAAGGAAGGAATAAAAAGGGGAAGGAAAGGAGGAAGGAGAGACGGAAGAAACGTAGGAGGAACAACAAAAGTGTAAAAAGGAAAGTAAGAAGTGGGAAGGAAAGAAAGAGGGAAGGAGGTAATAATTAAGGAAGAAAAGAAGGATAAAGGAAAAAGGAAGGACGAAGAGAAGAAAGAGAAAGAAAATAGGACGAAGGAATAATGGAGGAAGGGAAAAAGGAAGAAAGTAAGATGTAGGAAGGAAAATAAGAAGGAGGAAGAGATAAAGGAAGGAAGAGAATACGGAAGAATAAGGAAGGGAACAAGGAAGATAGTAAGACGGAGGAAGTGAGGAAGGAAGGAGGAAGAAATGAAGAGGGAGGAAGGATGGACAAAATGAAGAAGGAAAAAGTTAAACGTAGGAAGGAAGGAAAGTGGGAAGGAGGAAGGAAGAAAAGAATGAAGAAGGAGGGAGGGAGGCGCAGGTGCAAAAATATTAATTGGATATCGTTATCTTTCTTTAATTAACGTGGGAAAGTCTAATTGACACTGGAATATAGAGGAGGGTGGGGAATTAAAGAGAGAGAGAGAGAGAGTTATACAGATACTCAGACCACACAGACCTTGCAGTCCCAACTAGGCCGTACCGGAAAATAGGATGAAGTAGAACCTTATGGGTCAGGACATGCCCACAAGGACAGGAAATTATTACACATGCCTACTGATTAATTCATATTAATCCAATCTTCATTAGATGATCGTCCAGTCTCTTCTTAAACGTATCAATAGAATTACTGTCGACCACCTCCCTTGGTAAACTGTTCCACTCTTTAACCACATTGTATGTGAAGAAATGTTGTGTCACATCTAAGGATGCCTTTTTTCTAATTAATTTAATTCCATTACCTCGGGTTGTCGCATCTTTAACCTTAGAGTTTGCTATTATTGGTTGGCCTTTCATTTGATAATCATACTTTTTGTGTTTTGAACCAACGTGCAAAATTTGATATTTGTAAACATTAAAGGGCTATTTCTGTCTTCCTCACTCAAGACTATGTTCCCTATCTTTGTATCGTCAGCAAATTTGGATATAAAGTTATTCAGACCTACAGAGAGAGAGAGAGAGAGAGAGAGAGATAGAGATAGATAGATAGATAGATAGAGAGAGAGAGAGAGAGAGAGAGAGAGAGAGAGAGAGAGAGAGAGAGAGAGAGAGAAAACTGCAAGTATGAGCTAGTAGTAATATGCGAAGAAAATTAACGGAAAATCATATTGTAATTTAAAACTGTACAGATTACAAACTTTCAGCGAACTAGTTTGATTGTACAGAGACTGATAGACACACAGACATACACTTTGCCAGATAAGCACACACACACACACGCACAAACACAATAGGGAAAATGTGGTGAAGTGGTTTTATTACTGAGCTATACCCTGTTCATTATAGGTAGGAAAAAAAAAATCTTTCCTCTGTAACTCGAAACAAGACTACAGTGATCGAGCTAATATGTTTACCATTAGGGAAGAGTCGCCCAGGGAAAAGGTGTGCACATTTACAGCCCATTTGCTCTAGCCCTTCTTAGGTAACAGAGGTCAGGGGTCACGATTTCCAGCCTACCTACAATGAATGGACTATAGTAACCTTATGATGTCGATGTGTCCAGGAAGATGTGTTATAGTCTATTCGCTGTAAGTAGGCCAGAAATCATGACCTCTATCCTTTGTAACTTAAAAAGGGCTAGAGCAAATTGGTTGTACATTTCCACATATATTCCTTGACTGACTCTTCCCAAATGGTAGAAATATAAAGCTCGATTACTCTAGTCGTTTTTGAGTTACAGAGGTTAGAGGTCATGTTTCCTCGCCTGCTTACAGCGAATAGACTATGGTTACGCTTTGTTTCAGTACTTCACCATAAAGCTTTGTTTCAGTACTTCACCATAAAGCTTTGTTTCAGTACTTCACCATAAAGCTTTGTTTCAGTACTTCACCATAAAGCTTTGTTTCAGTACTTCACCATAAAGCCTCACCGATACACCATGACACTCTCCATTGATGTTCCCAGTACATTATTAGCATTGCAAGAGTATTTCCATAACATTAAGGGAGCCCACCTCGCTTTTTGTTTATCTTTCTCTTCTTTTCTCTCTTTGGCTTGTATCCATTCGGCCCCATTCAGCCCACTGTTTTAAGACGTTTACCCCCATCCAGGTGTCAATATTTTCCTGGCGAGCGGTAGCGAGCCAGCATATATATATTTTTGTTTGACAGCAAGCTAAATTTGTACATTTTTCGATGGAAAAAATTCTACGGCGAAGCCGGATTTCTCCATACAATGCTGGCTCGCTATCGCTCGCCAGGAAGAAATCTACGTCTTAAAACAGTTGGCTGAATGGGGCCGAATGGATACAAGCCAGGAAAAGAGAGAAAAGGAGAGAAAGATAAAAAAAGCAGGTGACCCCCCTTAAGGGGATATCAAACGGAGAGGGTGTATAGAGGATCAACAAGAAACCTAGGAAAGGGAACAAAGATGACAAGGGACAGAATACATATAATAGAGGCCAGTCAAAAGCAAGCACTCTAGCATTCGGAACACATTCATGCACCAGCCCCAAAAATCATATACAGAGAAAGAGGATAATAAATAAAGCAATTACACGAAGCTACTGAAGATATGCACAATAATACTAATATAATTAATTAATTGAGTTTACATGTGAAGTTGGTTGGTGTAAAAAAACATGATAAATAATAATACAAATATATATATATATAATAATATATAATATTATATATTATTGAAAACAGAACGGCAAAGTATACATATAAATACACAATTGGGCATAGTACAATCGGGGGTATTTTGTCATAGATTCCAGTGGTTTTCGCTCAACAAGTGTTATTGGTATCTTTATAGTTACTGGGAAAAGTGCTTATCCCTCGGAGTATTAGTCAGTGTCCAAAACTTTGTGAAATATCTGACAACACTTATTAACCTCGACCGTACATACAAACTCAAAGATACACATATACAATAAGATACACATATACAATAAGATACACATATACAATAAGATACACATATACAATAAGATACACATATACAATAAGATACACATATACAATAAGACATATATAGACACAAAATACAATAGTAAAATAAATGGTTAAACATTACAAATCATAATTACCCAACCCACCCACTAAACTTAACTGACATACACTTTAACACCAAAATACTTACTGAGAAAATATTTACTCCTGATTGAAAAATACTACCCTCTCTCTCTCTCTCTCTGCTCATATAACATGTATCTTCATCCACCTCTCTAACTGAGCAAAACATACATTAGCCAATACGAAAATTACGAATAGTTATAAATATACACGGGCACACACAGCAAAACAAGAAAACGAAGAAGTACAACAACAACAACAACAACACCAACACCAACAACAACAACAACAAACCAAAAAAAGAAAAAAAAAAAAAAAAAAAAACAGACAAACCCCAAGGTGCGAACCCATTATACGGACGCGAACCAAAAAGAAAAGTTGGAATATACTTTTTGAAATCCATGCCCACACTTGCGTAGCGGCCAGCCAGACAAAATATATGTTTAGTTAATTTTAGACAAATTTTCCGGCTGCTCAT
Source organism: Paralithodes platypus (assembly GCA_032716605.1). Taxonomy (NCBI): domain Eukaryota; kingdom Metazoa; phylum Arthropoda; class Malacostraca; order Decapoda; family Lithodidae; genus Paralithodes; species Paralithodes platypus. Next base: position 9,880,114 of record CM064513.1, read on the forward strand.
TGCGGCGTAATGCATAAAAATAAATTGCACTTTGAGGGAGCATATTAGTAACTCGTGTAAGTGAATAAATTACTCTTTGTAATGTGAGATTGTTTTGTGGTCCCCCTTCTCCCTCATGCTTAGCTTCATTAGTTTTGAGATTTTAAGACGTTCGCCCCATTAGTTTGGTGATTTTAAGACCTTTCACCCCATTTCTTTGTTAAGTTTTCGTGTCATTTAGATGTACATTTTTTTTCTAGCGAGCGATAGCGAGCCTGCAATTTAGGAGAATGTGGCCTCCGGTCGGGACATTTATCTCGAAGAAGGGTCTAGGGGGTGTATTAATTTATATCTTATCATTGATAATATACTGTAGACATTGCACTTCGAGGCAGCACATTGGTAAATCGTGTAAGTGAATAAATAGCTTGTTTTAATGTGGGAATGAAGAGGGATTATTCGGTGATGATATACCTTTCCAGTAGACATCATAAACATAAGGGTATACAAAGGGTTTCTAAAATATAAGGGTATACAAAGGGTTTCTAAAATATAAGGGTATACAAAGGGTTTCTAAAATATAAGGGTATACAAAGGGTTTCTAAAATATAAGGGGTATAGGGTTTCTAAAATTACAGTTTCGGGTTATATCATAAGGGTATACAAAGGGTTTCTAAAATATAAGGGTATACAAAGGGTTTCTAAAATCATTGGGTATATTGATAGTGGTTTACATTTACAGTTCCAGTATACATCATAAAACATAAGGGTATACAAAGGGTTTCTAAAATATAAGGGTATACAAAGGGTTTCTAAAATATAAGGGTATACAAAGGGTTTCTAACATCATTGGGTATATTGATAGTGGTTTACATTTACAGTTCCAGTATACATCATAAAACATAAGGGTATACAAAGGGTTTCTAAAATAATTGGGTATATTGATAGTGGTTTACATTTACATTCTTGATCCAGATCGGTATAGTGTGACAAATCAGGTTCCATGTCATCTCAACCAGTAGACCATTTCAACTAGCAGCTCTCAACCAGTGCCAAATTAACCCATACCAACCAAACCAGTGCCAAAATATAGTACTAACCTAACCTAACCGTATTTGTTGATTTGGTATTGGTTGAGAGCTACTGGTTGAAATGGTCTACTGGTTGAGTTGACCGGTCACCGAAAAATCAGAATACCCTTATTAGAGTGGTATAGCGTGGACACTATAATTACCCTTCTCATACCTTATTTAAACACATAGGTTTCATCGTGTACTCGCAAACGTTAGGCAATGTTATTAAGGGAGCTCACCTCGCTCTTTTTCTCTTTCTCTCCCTCTCTCTTTGGCTTGTATCCATTCGGCCCCATTCAGCCTACTGTTTTAAGACGTTTACCCCCATCCAGGTGTCAATATTTTCCTTGGGAGCGGTAGCGAGCCAGCATATATACATTTTTGTTTTGACAGCAAGCTAAATTTGTATATTTTTCGATGGAAAAATGTCCCTAGACCTAGACCTCTATCAAGTATTAAGAATATAATTGGAAGGTGGCAATACTGTCTATTATTCTGTTATATATGATTGGTGGACGGTTAATTTATATATGATTGGTGGACGGTTAATTTATATATGATTGGTGGACGGTTAATTTATATATGATTGGTGGACGGTTAATTTATATATGATTGGTGGACGGTTAATTTATATATGATTGGTGGACGGTTAATTTATATATGATTGGTGGACGGTTAATTTATATATATGATTGGTGGACGGTTAATTTATATATGATTGGTGGATGGTTAATTTATATATGATTGGTGGACGGTTAATTATATATGATTGGTGGACGGTTAATTTATATATGATTGGTGGACGGTTAATCTATATATGATTGGTGGACGGTTAATTTATATATGATTGGTGGACGGTTAATTTATATATGATTGGTGGACGGTTAATTTATATATGATTGGTGGACAGTTAATTTATATATGATTGGTGGACGGTTAATTTATATAATAGATTGGTGGACGGTTAATTTATATATGATTGGTGGACGGTTAATTTATATATGATTGGTGGACGGTTAATTTATATATGATTGGTGGACGGTTAATTTATATATGATTGGTGGACGGTTAATTTATATATGATTGGTGGACGGTTAATTTATATATGATTGGTGGACGGTTAATTTATATATGATTGGTGGACGGTTAATTTATATATGATTGGTGGACGGTTAATTTATATATGATTGATGGACGGTTAATTTATATATGATTGATGGACGGTTAATTTATATATGATTGGTGGACGGTTAATTTATATATGATTGGTGGACGGTTAATTTATATATGATTGGTGGACGGTTAATTTATATATGATTGGTGGCCGGTTAATTTATATATGATTGGTGGACGGTTAATTTATATATGATTGGTGGACGGTTAATTTATATATGATTGGTGGACGGTTAATTTAGTCTCTTGCATGTCATTAATCCAAATATAGAATAGGGTAGGTACGGTAATAGCTTTAATAGGGTAGGTAATAGCTTTAATAGGGTAGGTAATAGCTTTAATAGGGTAGGTAATAGCTTTAATTCATTTCATTTTGGGAGTCACTTGTGTTAACGATGAATATTTATTAAGATTATTTCCATTAATTTCAGGAACAGTTCGTAGAGAGGTCGGTCCTTTGAGATCTATGCCCCATTAAATGTTCTTTCGTCTCGCATAAGCATTAACCCGTTCAGTACCGAGACGTCTTTTTAACATTATTCTGGCTACTATTAAACGATTTTATTCAGTTCAAATAGAGCCTCCAGTAAGTGATAGGCTTCGAGCAATCTCACTTAACCCTTTTTACTACCACAGATCCTTCTTAAACTGCATAAAATCGTCTAAATTTAGCTTGAATCAAATTATAAGACGTGGCCGGTACAGAAGGGGTTAAGCTATTCATAGTGCTGTTGGGTCCAGTACATGATTAGATTGATATCCAGTATTCGATTAATGGATATTTATCGTGGTCATGTGCTGAACTTTTAACTTTCTTGATGATATAATGATTTGAGTGTTTAATTTTTGTATGTGGTGTCCCGAGTTCGAACCCCGGGAGGATCACATGCTTTCATATATTTCATTTGGGGGTAATTGATGCTAAGAATGAAATTGATTAAGATTATATTGATGGTAAGTTACTGTAAGTCGTATACACTAGGACTTTCTAGGCAAGACACACGGACATTTAAGGGGGGATGGGTCACTTTTGGCTCGATTTTTTCATGTAATCATTATTTTTGTTCAGTTTCCTCCCTAGATCTCCATCAAACTTTAAAAAAAAAAAAAAAAAAAAAACATCCATTAGATCTCTCTTCTAGATTAATGTATACATTTTTCGGCCGGTTCTCCCAAAATTACAGGTTCACTATCGTTCGCCGGGGAAAAAAATCGACACCTGAATAGCACGAAAGGTCTTAATATTGACAAGGAAATGGGGCGCAAGGTTAGGAAATCGACAAACTAAATGGGCAAACATCTTAAAATCTGAAAACTAATCGGGCTAAACATGAGGGAGAAGGAGATTTAGAAAAACGACCCACCTCCTCTTAACCGACTTTGTGAATGCCACACTATTGAAATATAACATGCCGAATATTTAACTCTTATAGCTGACTTTCTTTCACTTAAAACATTAGGTTATTTAATTTGCAGTTGGAATTTGAGCACACGATTAGATTGATATCCAGTATTCGATAAATGCATATCAAATCGTAGTCATGCACTTAATCTCTGACTGTCTTGATGGTGTAATGGTTTGAGTGTTTAAGATCTGTACGTGGTAACCCAAGTTCGAATCCCGGGTGGAGCACACGCTTTCATTAATTTCATTGGGTGGTCTTTGGTATTGTGAGTAAAATGAATTAATTAGATTATTAGCTAATGTCATTAATCAAAAGATAGACTGTATATTTATTTGATATATCGACACCATTATGACGTCATGGATTGGTCAACATTGATCAATCAATATGAATATTCCCAACAAAACTGAAAATGGCACTATGAAAGCTAATCTCTGTAAACTACTTCATAAGACCAAGAACCCGAATTTTACATCGGTGAATAAAAGATGTGTTATTTATTTTGGTTATTAGATCAATATATATTTATCCTGACTTAAGCTGGTGTCACACGAGCGCTTTTTCCGGCAATTTTCGGTGAGCAAGTCTTTTCTCGTACTTGTTTAGGCTCTTTCGCATTGGAATCGGAAACTAGATCGAAGTTAGATTATGTTAGGTAGTTGCATTTTTGTGGGACTTATATTTTGAAGGTGCCAGAAAACAATTGCCCGTAAAATAATTGACGGAAAAAACGTTCGTGTGCCAACGAATGTCTGATCTTATCGGCGGTGTCTTACCTGCTAATTGCCACCGCTAAATTACTCACACCTTTATATTGAGGTAATGATTGATCTTAAGAGGAGATTTTTTAGTTTGCTTTCTAGACCCCTAGCAAGCTTTTAAAGAATGCCCCCAAGACCCCCCTTCGATACAAAATTGTAAATTTTTCGGTAGAAAATGTTCCGGCCGAAGGCCGGTTCCTTCTAAATTACAGGCTCGCTATCGCTCGCCAGGAAAAAAAACAACAACACCTAAATGGCACAAAATATCTTTAAATTGACAGAAATTGGGCGAAATTTATTAAAATCGCCAAACTAATGGGGCGAACGTCTTATAATCTCTACTTTAATGGGGCTAAATATGAAGGAGAAGGAGGTTCGAAGAAAAAGTCCCTTAAATTAAAATCTCCCCTTAATGTGCCTGCCTTGTTTGCAGTTACTCATCGTATTGTATCTAATCGATTTAGGAAAGGAAGTGTGGGATGATGGGATGGTGGACTTTTAACTCTTTTAGCACTATGACGCTTTTTTACCTTGGATTCTGGCTAATATTAGATGGTTTTATGCAGTTTAAGAAGGACCTATGGTATTAACCCTTTATTTACCAGCGACGTCTTTTAAATAATATTCTAGCTGTATTTATACGATTTTGTGCAGTTCAAGAATGATCTGTGATAGTAAAAAAGGTTATGTGAGATATATCGAAGCCTGTTAATTGACGGAGGCCCTTATAAATCTGAATAAAATCTGAATAAAATCTGAATAAATCTGAATAAAATCTGAATAAAATCTGAATAAATCTGAATAAAATCTGAATAAATCTGAATAAAATCTGAATAAAATCTGAATAAAATCTGAATAAATCTGAATAAAATCTGAATAAATCTGAATAAATCTGAATAAAATCTTGTAGTAGTAGCTAGAGTCCAGTTAAAAGGACGGAACCGGTACTGAGTGAGTTAGGAGGATTTGTTGAGATTGCATTATTTTACCTATTTGAGTCCTAGAGGTAGATTATAAACGAAAATAAAAATAAATAATCTAATGGTAACCAGAATATGATGAAGACTACGTAATGGTGGTGAAGGGGTTAACCCTGTCTAATCCGAGGGTGGTCTTTTTTGGGGCAACCCTGTGTCGCCCGACTAGTCTGGTTATTTTAAGATGCCACACCCCACTTTTTGGCGATTCCACACTTCTGATGCTGTTTTGTTTTTCTTTTTCTTTTTCGGGCGAGCGATTGCGAACCTGGAAACCAAGGGAAACCAGCCATCGGCAGGAACGGTTTTCAACCGAAAATTGTATACATTTAGCTTGCAGGGTGAACTATTGGCCTTCATTTAATTATTTATTATGATACTGTTGTATATTTTTTATTTAGGATTTTGCATGTGTTTGCCATTTTGAAGTAATGCATTTTAGTTTGTCCTCTAGGCTAACAAAAATTTCCTTTAGACTAAGAACGGGTCACCCAGACCCCTGCAAGCCTAAATTTGTACATTTTTCGATAGAAAATTTTCCGGCCGAAGGCTGATTTCATCTAAGTTACAGGAAGAAATCGACACTTGAATGGGGTAAAGCATCTTATCGCCAAACTAACGGGATGAAACCGTAAACAAATAAATAAATAAATAAATAAATAAATAAATACAAAAAATATTAATAATAAAATAACTCCGACAAAATATCGACACTGGCAAGGGGTTAAGTGTCTTATGATCGCCTAACTAATGGGGTGAAGCGTCTAAAATCTCCCCCCTCCCCTCCCCCGTGGGACCAAATAGGGTTAAACAAAGAAGCGTCCCACAGTAGGCTACACCACACACTCCGGCTGTTTTATGGTACTTAAAAAACTGCTCCACCAACTCACATAAAGTTGGTTGAAGTTGTGACATACACGCTAACTTACATGCGGTCGTAGTTACACACGCACACGCAAAGGTATACACACACACGCAAAGGTATACACACATGCATATACACACACATATATATATACAGTACATACTGTACACACACATTCACACACTTATTCAAACAATCCGACCTTGACGTACGAACGCTGATTCAACATACAAGCTCTCACATAATTATACACACAGAGGATGCACAGACACACACACATACATGCACATACAGTATATACAGTTAGGCGCGCACACACACATAGTACACACACACACACACACATACACCCATAGCACACACACACACATACACACTTAGTACACACACACACACACACCCATAGCACACACACACACACATACACACTTAGTACACACACACACACACACACACATACTGTATATATAGTACACACACATAGTACACACACACACATAGTACACACACACACACACACCCATAGCACACACACACACACACATACACACTTCGTACACACACAGACACACACACACATCCATAGCACACACACACACACACACACACACACACATACACACTTAGTACACACACACACACATATATATAGTACACACACACACACACACACACACACACACACACACACACACACACACACACACACACACACACATAGTACACACACCACCATGCGTTTAATTAATATCTAAATATTACAAATTTTCCGTGGTGCTGGGATGACACCACTATGTTATAAATACATTCACTGGTCCGGATAGCTGTGAGGTCAATGGTCGGGGTCACGGGTCAAGGTAACTATAGTGTGTTCATTATAGGTGGACCAAGATTTTTCCCTGTCTTTCCTTTACTTTCTTCTACTCAACAAGATTAGTAAGCTTTGTAACTCTCCTTAATCTATTTTTACCTCGTCTTATGACTTGAACTGCTTCAAGTCCTGTGTCCAGACAATTTGACTCACCACTCTTTCAACTATGGGGGACACTTTTCACAGGCAGGTTTGCCTCATGTCTCCTTCATGCACATAGAAAAATAAATAAATAAATAGAAAAATAACATCAGTTACCATAGATTCTAACATAAACTATCCTAACCTAACCTGCTATAACCTAGCTTAACCTAGGCTTATCTAACTTACCCTAACCGAACCGACCCTAGCTTACACTAACCTACCCTTATCTAACGTAGCCCATCCTAACATAACCTAGTCTCATTTATTTCATCCCATATCTACAGGTACATATGTGCAACAATTCAATAAAAGAAAAGGCGCTATCGTATGTAGGCTAGGTAGATATTTGATCAATTGAAACGCGGTGTGTTTCCATATGTACAGATGCCCACATAATGTATGTTCCTCTTCGTGTTTACCAATGTGAGTCGTATAGGTAGATTAGAATACATAGACCTCTAATGTGCATGATTGAGTTAAGAGTATTGTTTCTTATGCAATGATTAACTCATCTTATTAGTTAACTGATCATTAAATGAAACACACTCGCAATTAATTCATGCTATTTTACTTTCATACATACGATAACGACGAGGAACAGAACTTATGTGGCCAACTGTAGAGCCACAATCAATAGTTCCCCCTAAAAACCTTTATGATCAATGGTATGAGATAAATAGAGGGACAATAACTCGATACTTCTACGTCAAGTTAGGTGGGTAGTGCTTAGTTTTGTGTCTATTTTCTTATGTACAGTATTTATATATATTTTAGTTTCCTCCCTCGAACTCCAAGTATTTTATTCTGGCTAAAGTTAGGTTATTTTATGTAGTTTAAGAAGGGCCTATGTTATACAGAGGGTTTATTGAGATCGTATTTACCAATGTGAGTCGTATAGGTAGATTAGAATGAATAGCATCTAGACTGGAGCCCCTTTTCGAGAACTCCAGTCCCGTGTTATATCCAGACGTACCGTATATTATTTATTCGGCAATACTGGTACAGGAGAATTATATTGTTTGTATGTGGGTCTGATTTATATATGCTTAGTGGCAATATAATATCACTATCACTCACTCAATGCTCACTCACACACTCTCTCTCTCTCTCTCTCTCTCTCTCTCTCTCTCTCTCTCTCTCTCTCTCAATACTCACTGGATGCATTGTTTGGTGTGTGGATCTAATTTCTAAATGATCAAAACAATATATCACTCACTCTCACTCTGTGTGTGTATGTGTGTGTGTGTGTGTGTGTGTGTGTGTGTGTGTGTGTGTGTGTGTGTGTGTTTAATAGTTACTCCACCCAAATGTCGTGCAAAGAAAACGGGTGTCCGATCTCTATTACTGCAAGGTCTCTAGGGAGGTTGGTAGCCGGAGTGTTGAATAATGCAACATATAATTTTTGTCAGCCAGGTTTTTATCAACAGTGGGCTGGCTTGTTATTGTATGTATTTATTTTTGTTTGTTATATTTTTGTTTTTTGTACTAGAGTATGATATAATTGGTGGGTCCGTGCTCTGGCCGTGTATAGTCATGAGCCATAATACCTGTACACCCATTTGTATCTGTATCGAACCCAAGCCAGACGATCCAATGTTCTGTTATGTCCCAGAGGCTTCAAAACTTGACTTTCAAAATACAAAGGCTCAAAGGGGTGCGTGGGTACTATGGCTCGTGACTGTACAGTTACTGACATATGTTCGTGAACTCTTTATGCAATTACTGTACAGTGTATATCCATTTAGATTGACGTTTAAATCAAGTCAGGTATATATTAATGAATACATATTATGTATATATTAGTATATAGCGAACATAAATCTAAATGAATATATTTAATGGTCAGTGTTCCTCAGAGCTCTCTCCGTGTATACCACCTCCTCTACGTACGGTACGTAGTACCCGTCTTGCAACACAATCCCACCCCTTCTCTGTGCAATTCTCCAACCTAAGAGTGAAACAATACTCCCAATCTTTCTTCTATTCAATAGCTGAGCTCTCTCTCTCTCTCTCTCTCTCTCTCTCTCTCTCTCTCTCTCTCTCTCTGAATCCACCTTTCCCTCATCTTATGGCTTAATTGCTTCAAACTCCGTGTGTCCAGACATTTTGGCTCGAACATTCCTTGATTTTGGCCCTGTCACTATTTCAAATCTAGGAGAAGCACTCGTCACCGGCAGCTTTGCCTTCTGTCTCCCTAATCCGCATACAAAAAATAAAATAAAATTGCATAAAGAAAATCGCAATAACTCATGAACATTTGTAAGTAACTGTATATTCGTGAGCAATAGTAAGTTGACACACATTTAAACCTTTGAGCCTTTAATGCCAATGTTGAAGCTTCCGGGCTACAGTATCCTTCCGGTCTAAATCTAACCCTTTGCCTTCCTTCTATTTTTCTTTCCTTTACCATTGTCTTTTTTCGGTCTCGTCCTCCCCCCTCTTGTTATTTTTATTATTCTTCCTTCTCCCCCTCTTCTTCCTCTTATCTGTCCTTCTCCTTCTTCCCCTTTCTCCTCCATCACCACCTATACCACCACCACCACCACCTCCATACCACCACCACATTCTCTCCACCACCACCACCTCCATACCACCACCACATTCTCTCCATCACCACCAACAACAACCATTTTCATTCCTCCTTTACCACCCACCCCCTCGAAAACCACCACCACCAATACCCACTCTTCTTCCCCCACCACCACCACATTTCCTCTTTCACCACCACCACCCACCTCTACTACCACCACCCACCACCACCACCACCACCACCAGTTCCCATCTTCCTCCACCATCTCTTCCTCCACCACCACCACCACCACACACGGCCGCTTAGACAAACACACACCAACCCACCAACAAACACACACACACAGCTCTGGGAATTACGGCCCAAATACTGTAATCTTCACCTAGCACCTTTGACCTGTGATAGTACGGGGAGGTCAGGGGGTCATTAACAGGTCACTGGAGGCTAGCTTAGGTTATTAACAGGTCAAGAAAAGTTATATGGGTATTCCTGTGTAATTTTAGGAGATTTTTTAGTGTTTTCCTTTGACTTCCATCAAGCTTAAAAATAAATACCCCCAAGACTCTCCTTCCAGAAAAATGTGTGCATTTTTCGGTAGAAAAATGAGCCGGTGTAAGGCAGGTTCCTCCTAACTTACAGAATCGCTATCGCTCGCCAGGCAAAAATCGACACCTAAATGTAAAGGTCTTAAATGTACAGACATGGTGCGAAAGGTATTAAAATCGTCAAAGTAATGGGGTGAAAGTCTTAAAATCTCAAAACTAATCTAGGTAATTTTTCCTGGTCAATGTATGTAATTTGCGGGTTGGTTTAGATTATTGGAAGGTTAATCAGGGTATTATAGGCGAACTTATTAACAACTTCTATACCGGCGACGTCATTTTAATTATATTGTAGCCATATCGTCTAATAGTAGCCAGAATAAAGCTGAAAGGTCGTCGCCAGTACAGATGGGGTTAGTAAATTAGTGGAGGTTAAATTAGGATATTAACAGGTCATCTGGGTACTTATAATTTAGTTGAGGCAATGGCAGGCAATACACAGGACATTATACATCATTTGCAGGTCGATTTATTTATTGTAGGTTATTAACAGGTCATTATAGGGAATTTACAGGTCAGGTTTGGTAACTTATGGGATATTATAAGATAGTGCAGGTTATTAACAGGTCACAAAAAAGTCAATATAGGGAATTTGCAGGTTAGGTTTGGTCATTTAGGGGATACTCTATGCCAATAACAGGTCAAGATTGGTCAATTAGAGGTCAGTTTTTTTTTGTATTTTTTTTGTTTTACTTAGGCGTTATGTAAGTTAATTAAGGCCATTGTAGGTCATTAACAGGTCAGTGTAGAGTAATTTATTTACGCAATTTACGGAGTATTTTTAGGTTAGATTAGCTCATTTTCATTTTTTTGCAGGTACCGGTAATTCAGATAATTGATGTATAAATTATATTTACAGTGTAGAGGTCAATGGTTATCTGTTAACCCTTTCAGTACCGGTGCCGTCCTTTTAACTTTATTCTGGCTACTATTATACGATTTTATTGTTTAAAAAGGGCCTCCAGCAATTAACAGGCTTCGATCTATATCACTTAACCCTTTATACTGCCGCAGATCCTTCTTAAACTGCATACAAAGTCTAAATATAGCTAGAATATAGTTGTAAACGTTGCCGGTACAGAAGGGTTAAATCACCACTGTAATATGCTTATTTCTGGCATTGTGAGTCCACCGTAACATTTCAGTGTTTAGTTTCCAAGTAGGACAACCATCCGTATGTTTACAGATATCGAGATTAGCTCCAAATAGAGCTCCTGTAGAAAGAGAGTTAGACACTCTTTTTGCTGACGCCATTTTGATATCGTAGTGATCAAACACCGGGGTAATTCTTCATTTTGGATGATTGGCCTGAGGTGTAGTCGGTAGCATGCTCGCTTCCTAACCGAGAAGTCCAGGTTCGAAACCCGGCAGGTGGAGATGGTTGGACATTCTCCTCACACCCCTTGCCTCTATTAATCCTAATAGTAAAATAGGCCCGCGCCTTGGCAAAGGGGGTGCCATGTGTTTGTTCCCTCGTCCCTTCAACCCAAGAACAAAAATATGGATCACGATAGAATTTCAATCCAAAGACCAAACAATATACCCTGTACCAGTACTTCCTAATGAGTCTAATGGATATAGACATATGTAAGCTTAGTGTGAAGAGAAGCTCTTGTCACCAGTGGCATCAACATGGCAGAGAAGGTGAGGGCTGGTCCTATCCAGAGTGAGGTTTTGCATCCTCTACCCCACCTTAGCCGTTTCTGTCTATGTTTTCTTGTACTACTCTTCCTTGTAGGTGCTGGCGGGATCGCCCGATTGGGTGGCACTGAAAGGGGGCTGTGGACGGTGGGGGCATTGGCCCGGGGGTGCAAGCCCGTGAGCTGATGATCCCCTCCCCCGCTGCCCTTTCAGAGACAGATCTCATCTCACCCTGGCCCCTTCGGGGACCCAAGCATCCGGACTCGGGACTGTTCGGCCAGACAGTCTGGGGAACTACAACAACAACATGGCGGAGATTGGCCGATCTCTGTTATTATAGAACTCACGAACATTTGTCAGTAGCTGTACATTTTCCTCAAATGCCAGCTGGTCAGGCCGGGATTTGATCCTGTGCCAGCCGTTTAGGTAACCACAATGAAGTCATACCTTGGCCATATCATCACCTGTTAGATAAGATCAACCTGTCCACTAATACTGATCCACCTGCTACTAAAAGGTCATCAGAGGTCATCCCAGCTATCATCATGGGGGGGTCATCAGCACCAGTCATTATGTATAGCCTCACAATTCATCAGAAAGTATTGGGGGGTAGGGGGGAGGGGGGCTTACAATTCACCGTAAAGTATATTGGGGTTGGTCGTTCCCAGTTGCGGTTATGATAGCGCTGATGCCGACCCATTCATGACATTATGGTGTTTGTGTTGGGTGGTGGGAAGGGGAAGGGAAGGGAAGGAAGGGGCAAGAGAGAGAGAGAGTGGGTGTGTGTGTGTGTGTGTTTACTATACGTTTTTACTATACAGGTAAATTTGTAAATATTCTTTTACTTACACTTCATATAATACTATACCAAACAATCTACTGTCTAAACTGTATTAATGTATTGAGAGAGAGAGAGAGAGAGTGTGTGTGTGTGTGTGAGAGTGAGTGTGTGTGAGCTACAAGGAGTATTAAGGAATATGTAATATCTCAGAGACCTTGCAGTCCATTCTGAGGAAGAGGGAAGAGGGAGATTCTGAAATGAACTAGCCTCATTTCAGTGTGTGCAAAATACTATGTACTCTCTTCTTGAACTGGTCTACTGAGGGAAGTTTATTCCAGGTAAAACAAATCATGTATGTGAAAAGATTTCTACATATACTAGTTTTGAACCTAATCAACTCGAATTTCCAGCCATGGTTGCGTGTTGTATTCATGTTGAGGCTAAACATTTGTATAATCAACGTTGTCAAAACCTACGACTTGGGTTGAAGAACTCAATTAGTTGACTTCGTAGTCTACGCGTTTCCAACGAAAATATACTAAGAGCTTTTAACCAATCTCAATAGGTCTGTCTTCTAATCGATGGAATAAGAATTGTAGCCCTAGCCTAGACACTTTCTAGTCTCTATCAAACTTTTTAAGCGTTGGAGACCAGAATTGAACAACACATTCTAGGAGAGGCCGTATCAGAGTGTTGCAACGCTGCAGGAATATATTGAAAGATATGGAACTGAAAATCCATGCATACCTTTTCCTTTTTCCTTATGCTCTCCTAAGCTGTATTCCTATCAGTGTATGTCTATCCCTTCCTTGAGAAAATGTTGCACCTATTAATGTTGCACCTATTAATGTTGCACCTATTAATTAGTTTATTGAGAAAACGGTACCTTACTTGAATTATGCTGTAGGTGAAGACATTGTTGGTTGTAACAAGGTAGCCTCTCCTGCCTATTCGTTTCAATCATTTCCTATTGTAACACTCTTTTGTTATATTAAGGCGAAAACATTTATTATATAATTATTATATATTTTTCAGCTTGCTCCCTCGACTTTCAAACATAAAAAAAAAACTTTCGAGATACATGTGTGCATTGTTTGGTAGATAAATGATCCGGCCAAAGGCCAGTTCGTCCTAAATTGCAGGTAAAATTCGACATCTAAATGGCACGAAACGTTATATAATTGACAAAGAAATGGGGTGAAAGGTCTTATAATAGCCAAACTAATGGGCCGAACGTCTAAAAAATTCAAAACTAATTGGGCTAAACATGAGAGAAGGATTCCTGACAAAAACAGCCCTCAGCACCCCACAGATTGCTCCTATGCATAATAAAGTCGTGTAATCAGAGCCAATTATTATCAGTCGGTCACTACACTAATTAATTCCAATACTAATACCACCACACTATTACCACTCCTCATCAACAACCCACAACACCAATTACAACACCACCACTTTAACATGCAACATCACCAAACCCAATCACACCATCACCACCACCACCACCACCACACCACCACCACCAAACCCAAACACACCACCAACAAACGCCATAACACCACCACTACCACCAAACACCACCATCACCACCATACACCATAACACCACCACCACACCATCACCACCACCACCACACCGTAGCACCACCACCACCACACCACCACCACCACCACCACCACCACACACCATATCACCACCACCACCACACCATCACCACCACCACCACACCACCACCACCACCACCACCACCACCACCACACACCATATCACCACCACCACCAAGCCAGCATAACGTGATGTAGATGGCGGAACAGATTCAACCATATATCTATCCTTGGTGGTGGAAGCTATATTATTACCCTCTTGTCTACCTCATCTACCTCTCTACTCTACTCTACTCTTCTCTCTCTCTCTCTCTCTCTCTCTCTCTCTCTCTCTCTCTCTCTCTCTCTCTCTCTCTCTCTCTCTCTCTCTCTCTCTCTACTGTACTCTACTCTACTCTACTCTACTTTCCCTCGAACGATCAACACACTGCTATCTATCAAATTATATCTCTCTCTCTCTCTCTCTCTCTCTCTCTCTCTCTCTCTCTCTCTCTCTCTCTCTCTCTCTCTCTCTCTCTCTCTCTCTCTCTCTCTCTCTCTCTCTCTCTCTCTCTCTCTCACACAATAACAAACTACCTCTAAGACTTTAATCACCCCATCTATATAATTAACGAGTGTTTTAGTTTTGAGACAGCTCGACATCCAACAACCACAGGCGCCCCAAGATTTATTATAGACAGGCTCGGAGACAAGTTAGAACATGTTTATGTTTACAATTTAGATGGGTCACTTGGAACGATACTTTCTAGACCCTATTTGGTGCGAGGTGGGCCTTTTTGGCGTCTCCCTGTTATATATATATATATATAATATATATAATTAATTATGTTATTATTATTTTTGTTTTGTTTTAAGTTTAATCATAATTATTAGTTTGTCAAGTTATTGTTGTTGCATTTATTTGATGGGGCAATTCATACAGTGCACTCTGAGACACAAATTATAAATCATTATGAATACTCGAGCACGTTGAAATGTAAAAATAAGTCACTAAGAAGATTCGATCGAGTTCAGAAGTGCTTGACAAATGTAATCCCCTGTATTTTGTTTCCTAGACCAAGGGACTGGGGTTCTCAAAAAAGGGCTCCAGTTTTGAAAATGTATTTGACTTACAGTGGGCTGGCTTAATAATCCAGAAGGGTTGATAGCCTCTGAAGTCCTATTTTAACTAACTATATAATTTTTCTAGACCAGGGTGGACTCGCCTGCACAAGTATCCGGTATATTTTAGGACGTACGTTAAGGGGAGATATCCACTTGAGGGACTTTTTTCTTTACCCCCCTTCTCCCTCATGTTTAGCCCCATTGCTTTTGAGATTTTAAGACGTTCGCCCCATTAGTTTGGCAATTTTAAGACCTTTCACCCAATTTATGTCACTTTTAAGACCTTTCGTCCCATTTAGGTGTCAATTTTTTCCTAGCGAGCGATAGCGAGCCTGCAATTTAAGAGGAATCGGCCTTCGGCCGGGACATTTTTCTACCGAAAAATGTACAAATTTATCTTGAAAGGGGGTCAAGGGGGTGTAATTTCAAGCTTGATGGAAGTCTAGGAAACACACTAAAAACCTCCCCTTAAGGCCTGTAGTTTTCGAAGCTATCCCAGACTGAATCAAATCTTCTAATTACTTCTTAATCTACAGTAATAGTTACGGTATGTTTTGGACATTAGTTTTACAGTTTAAGGGGAGATGGGCCGGTTTTTTGATCTATTAACTCATTTATTCTTATGTGTTGTTAGTTTCCTCGCTAGATCTCCATCAAACTTAGAAAGACACCCCCTAGACCCCCTTCAAGATAAATTTGTACATTTTTTTATAGAAAAATGTACCGGCCGAAGGCAGCTTCCTCTTAAAATTTCAGGTTCGCTATCGCTCGTCAGATAAAAATCGACACTTAAATGGCACGAACGGTCTTAAAATTGATAACGAAATGGGGCGAAAGGTGTTCAAATCGCCAAAACTAATGGGGCGAACGTCTTATAATTTCAAAACAATAGGGGCTTAACACGAGGGAGAAAGGGGACCAGACAAACGACCCATCTCCCCTTATGGGTTCTTCTCGGATTCTCTGGGCTAGAATTTATGTCTTAACCCATTCAGTACCAGGGACGTCCCTTTTATCATATGCTGGCAACTATTAGACGATTGTATTCAGCTTAGGAAGGACCTGTAGCAATAATAAGGCATCAAACTATCTCAACCAACCCTTTAAATAACTACCACAGATATTTCCTAAGCTGCATAATATCGTCTCCATCAAGGTGAAATGAAATATAACACGTCGCTGGTACTGAAAAGGTTAGAGTCTCTCAAGGACAATCAAGTGACGAACATGTTGTGGCTTGTGAGTAACCTTATTGTTCCACCAAATAAATATATTACCATTATTCCTATCCACTGGTGTACAGTCGTGAGGATGAAAAAGTGTAATCCATTTTAATTGTTATGGTCGTATTTATATTTGTGTATTATATAGTTTGTTGTCATTTATTTTTTTCATTTATTTTTTTTTTAGTTTCCTCCCTATACCTCTATCAAGCTTGGTTATAACACCGACCAAGACCCTCCCGGCCGAAAGCCGGTTTCTCTTATATTACAGGCTCGCTATCGCTCGCCAGGAAAAAATCGACACCTAAATGACACGAAAAGTGTTAATATTGACAAAGAAATGGGGTGAAAGATCTTAAAATCGCCAAACTAATGGGCCCAACGTCATATAATTTGAACACTAATGAGGCTAAACATGAGGAAGAAGGAGAACCAGAAAGCCGACCAATCTGCCCTTAAGGGGAGGTTTTTAGTGTGTTTCCTAGACTTCCATCAAGCTTGAAATTACATCCCCTTGACCCCCTTTCAAGATAAATTTGTACATTTTCGGTAGAAAAATTTCCCGGCCGAAGGCCGGTTCCTCTTAAATTACAGGCTCGCTATCGCTCGCCAGGAAAAAATCGACACCTAAATGGGACGACAGGTCTTAAAAGTGATATAAATGGAGTGAAATGTCTTAAAATCGCCAAACTAATGGGGCGAACGTCTTAAAATATCAAAAACAATGGGGCTAAACATGAGGGAGAAAGGAGTCAAGAAAAAAATCCCTCAAGTGGAATCTCCCCTTAACCCCTTCTTTACCGACGATGTTTAAAACTTTATTCTACCTATATTTAGACTTTGCAGTTTAAGAAGGATCTGTGGTGGTAAAGAGGGTTGAGTGAGAGAGTTCGAAGCCTGTTAATTGCTGGAGGCTCTTTTTAAGCTGAAGAACATAGTCTAACGGTAGCCATAATTAAGTTAAAAAGAACGACGCCGGTACAGAAGGGGTTAAAGTCAAGTTCTGAAACACAGTATTTGGGATATAATAAAGCATAGTTGTATTGTCTAGTTTGTATTCGATACAGAATAAATGCAAATAATTGCATTGGTGTTCAGCCATTCATGTGAAGTCGTTGACCTCTTGCGATTTTTTTATTTTTTATTTTTGTGTTCACTCAAATATAGACGACGATATGGATACCTGGCTCTTAATCCCAGGAACGTGGGTGTGATTCCAGGCTAGGTAGAAAAACAAATATTATTTGAATGCAATTGCCTTCATAATTTATGTCTACGTGTATGAAGGAGACAAAAAGGCAAAGCTGACTGTAACAAGTGTCCCCCCAAAAGTTCAAAGAGTGAAAGAGAGCCAAATTCAAGGTACGTTAAGAGTCAAAATGTCTGGACACACGGAGCTTGAAGCTGATTAAATCATAGGATGAGGGACAAATGCGAGATCGTTGATAATTAAGGGAGAGAGTTCCAGGAGTTACTTGTTGAGTGGGAGAAAGACTGGGAAAATCGGTTTACTATTTGGTTAGGGAGTTGGACAGAATAGGGATGAAAATGTGTTGAAAGTTGGGTGCCACCCGCTCATCGTAAGGAAGGCGGTATACGCTGAGAAACCTCTGAAGAACACTGGTTATTGTAATAGCGTGTTGATAGATATAAATGATACTTTTATATCATGAGGGGTCAATGCATTTTTTCTGAGTGACTGAACATTACATTTTCCCCTCCACCCCGCTGTTGCTCAAGTGTTTAAAAGCGTGACAGTCCGGAGCGGAAATAATACTAGTGATTATGTTAAACATATTGTGAAACTGACAGGGCGACACGCTGTTGTTTTAATTCAGTCCAGAAGGGGCAGTCCCTATCAAGGTATGTACACAACAACTGTATATTCCATTCAATACCGGTGACTTCCTTTTCATTACATTCTGGCAACTATTAGATTTTAATATTAAAGGAGTACAAAGGGAGTACAAAGGAAATCAAGCAACAACAGATCTAGTGACCCTTCTAGGTTGCTTGTCCTCCAAAACACTGAGGATCAAGTGTCCAAACAGTGGTTTAGAGAGTGGGTAAGGGAACATTGGAAAGGGAATTACTGCCCTGGAACTAATGTCCGTGGCAGGATTAAGATTAGGAAGGACCTCTAACCCTTAAAAGGCTTACAAATTATATCAATTAATCCTATTAGCTAATACAGACGCCTTCCTATTTTTTTTTTTTTTTTTTTTTTTTTTTTTTTTTTTTTTTTTTTACTATATTCTGAATATATTCGTCTAATGGCCTAGTTGCCAGAATATAATGAATAATGACTTCATCGGTACTGAATGCGATATCATATTATGGTTCTTTTAGGCATGTCCAGCAGTCGTATCCTACCAACATCATTTCCAGTTTAGTTGCTTCTTTAACCCATACAATACCAGTGACGACTATTATATTTGATTTCTACTACATTTAGACGATTTCGTGAAGCTTAGGAAATATGTATGGTAGCAAAAAGGATTACATGAGATAGGATGTAGCCTTCTAATTGATGGACGTTCTTCTGAAGCTGCATGAAATCGTCTAATAGTTACCAGAATTTAATGAAAAAGACGTCACCAGTACTGTACGAGTTAAGTGGAGGTATTTAGTTTGTTCCCTACGTTTTCATCAAGCTAAAAATTACACCCCCTAGACCCCCTTTCAAGATAAATTTGTACATTTTTCGGTAGAAAAATTTCCCGGCCGGAGGCCGGTTGCTGCTAAATTACAGGTTCGCTATCGCTCGCCAGGAAAAAATCGACAGCTCAATGGCACGAAAGGTCTTAAAATTGACAGAAATGGGGCAAAATGTCTTAAAATGTCAAAACTACTAGGGCGAACGTCTTAAAATCTCAAAAGCAATGGGGCTAAACATGAGGGAGAAATGGGTCAAGAAAAAAATCCCTCAAGTGGAGACCTCCCCGTAATACAACTATAGAAAAGCCTTCCTGTCAAACATGTACTACTAATAAGCCATTATTGTTTAGGGAGAGATTTTTTCAGGACCCCCCCCCCCCCTCCCTTCTCCATCATGTTTGGTCCCAATAGTTTTGACATTTAACACGGTCTCCCCTTTAGTTTGGCTATTATAACACCTTTTTTCATAATTGCTGCGTCAATTTTAAGACCTTTCGTGCCATATAGGTGTTCTCTGGAAACGGAATAATTAACATGATTGTCTGTACATCAACTATAAACTATATATATATATAGTTTATTAAAAAAGAAAATTCCACACCAAATTCAATCCGGATAGTGATAATGGCATACAGAAAAACATAAGGGGGTCGACGAATGTTTATAAGTGACTGAACATTGGAACAGCATAGTGCAGAGCGTCAAAGGCAAACCGGGGCAATGTTGCTTCAAGGCAGAGTTGAGTGTGAGAGAGAATATAGGAAAATGTGAATTGTTTTTGTTTTTTTGTTTTTTCATTTAAGGGGGGACGGGTCGTTTTTTTTTACCCCTTTCTCCCTCGTCCATTATTGAGATCGTATTTACACATTTGAGTCACATGGGTAGATTACAAACTGAAGGAAATCGTCTAATGGTAACCTGAATATGATGACAGTTACGTAATGGAGGTGAAGGGGTTAATTAATGTAGCCTAATACTTTCTGAGCTTTCTTTTCTACTTCATTACACTGCTTGGAAAACTTAAAGGGAGCCCACCTCGCTTTTGTTCTCTTTCTCTCCCTCTCTCTTTGGCTTGTATCCATTCGGTCCCATTCAGCCTACTGTTTTAAGACGTTTACCCCCATCCATGTGTCAATATTTTCCTGGCGAGCGGTAGCGAGCCAGCATATATATATTTTTTAAATTTGACAGCAAGTTAATTTTGTACATTTTTCGATAGAAAAATGGGTCCGGCAAAGCCGGATTTCTCCATACAATGCTGGATCGCTATCGCTCGCCAGGAAGAAATCGACACCTGGATGGGGATAAACGTCTTAAAACAGTTGGCCGAATGGATACAAGCCAGGAAAAGAGGAAACAAGGAGAGAAAGAGAAAAAAAAACCGGTGACCCCCCTTAAAGTCTTTGTAGTGTACCTAGAACACCGAAGTACAATCCTCCCTAAGCCGGTTGCATAGAAAATAATTTGTGCCAGTGAGTGATGTTCGTTGTTGTTTGATCCCCGTAATGATTCCAACCCGGGCAGTTGTAATGTCGGATTAACTCATTGACGATAGGTTTGTTACTCTGCTCTTTATAAATATATACAGTATATTTTTTTTTTTTTTTTTGTTCTTAACTGATACATAATTTGTTTCTGTATAAGTATCTGGGTTGGTGTAATTGTATTTATTTTATCTGAATCTTCATTACTTCTCTTTCTTGAATGTAGTGTGTACTCACCTAACTCACCTAATTGTAGTATACAGGATTTGAGTTTTTAGGCTCGTATTGTCCCGCCTCCATCCCGTGTGTGTGTGTGTGTGTGTGTGTGTGTGTGTGTGTGTGTGTGTGTGTGTGTGTGTGTGTGTGTGTGTGTGTGTGTGTGTATTCACTTGCTTGTTTGTCAAGGGAAATCCACGCAATGCGAGCTAAGCTCATTATTATCGCGCCTCCTTAACTGGGACTGTATTGCGTGAAATGTATGTTAACTGTTTTATGTATCGTTGGAATGGCTGTGGATGTGTGTGTAGTCTGTATTTTAGCCAACTGGTGACATCTGGAAACGAAGGCTTAGGGTTAATCTGTACGGTACCATTCTCACTACGGTACCAGTCTCACCCGAAGGCTTAGGTTGACCAGTAGCTTATATTAGGTTGACCAGTACGATACCCATCTCGCCTTGTAACCGATCACCAACCCCAGATGGGACGTCACAACTTCGTCCACTTATATCAGGTTCCTATTTATACTGCTAGGTGAACAGAGGCTACACCGTTAAGAGACTTGCCCAAATGTCTCTTCCCCGCCCGTGTGTGTGTGTGTGTGTGTGTGTGTGTGTGTGTGTGTGTGTGTGTGTGTGTGTGTGTGTGTGTACTTGGGTTAGGCCTACATAGCTAAATATTTAAAGTAATATAATTGACTTCTTTAGGAAGAGACTTGTCACTAACTGTAAATTATATTAACCCTCTCCGACATATGACGCGATTTTGAGCCTATTGGGGATACTTTAAAGCCCTTGTTACCATCAGGGGTATTTAGAAACCTTAAGTTTAATTACTTCAATCTCTGCAGTTGTCTTTGAGTTAGCTGTGGGCAGAAAACTGATTTTGGAGAGGCAATTATAAGAGTGAGAGAACTCTATTTCTTCTGGCTAATTTGGCAACTTCTGCGTCATAAATGCGTGAAAGGGTTAAAAGAGGATCGAGATGAAACAATATGTATAAATAGCCTTTGATGGCACACTAAAATATATATTTTTATATATTTTGTTATTATTTTTGTTTTGATCACTAGGAGATGTTGACAGTACCTCTTCAGTCAGCCTCCACCCCTAACACACACACACACACACACACACACACACACACACACACACACACACACACACAACCCGTAGCCTAGTAGGTAGAGCTCTCGTCTCACACACGAGGGGTCGGGGGTTCAATCCCCGGCCGGGCGGAGACAAATTGGGCTTGTCTCCTTTCATGTGTTAGCCTCAGTTCACCTAGCTGTAAATAGGTACCTGGAATAAGTGGGCGACGTTGTGACGTCCCATCTGGGGTTGGCAAAAATGGTACAAGGCGAGATGGGTATCATATGGTTCACCTAAGCTGATGGCTACCTAAGCCTTCGGGCGAGACGGTACCGTCTATAGTGAGAATGGTACCATACAGATCCACCCTAAGCCTTCGTTTCCGATGTCGCCAATTGGCTAAAATACAGACTACACACACATCCACAGCCATTCCAACAGTACATAAAACACTTAACATGCATTTCACGCAATACATTCCCAGTTAAGGAGGCGCGATAATAATGAGCTTAGCTCGCATTGCGTGGATTCCCCTTGACGAACAAGTAACTGAGTAACTGAGAGTAACTGAGTAACTAAGTAACACACACCTCTCTTTCTCTCTCTCTCTCTCTGCACTATTCACATTAAACAATACTAATCAAACTCGCGGAAATGGAATGAAATTAAAAACCAAAAAGACAAACCTAGATGCCACAAAGAGTTTCTTCACCTACAGTGTGGCGACAGAGTGGAATAAACTACCAGCGAGAGTGGTGGAGAGCGACACAATAAACGCTTTCAAGGGAAGGCTTGACCTCTATCTACAGAGGGCTGGGGTGATATGAAAAAAAAATAAAAAAAACATAAAAAAATATATGTATGTATGTGTATGTGTGTGCACTGTACAGTATGTATATATGTATGTGTATATATATATATATATATATATATATATATATATATAGTTTGTAAGGCCAGACTGCCTAGTAAGGACCTTGAGGTCTGTGTGGTCTTTGTATCTATGTAGCTCTCTCTCTCTCTCTCTCTCTCTCTCTCTCTCTCTCTCTCTCTCTCTCTCTCTCTCTCTCTCTCTCTCTCTCTCTCTCTCTCTCTCTCTCTCTCTCTCTCTCTCTCTCTCTCTCTCTCTCTCTCTCTCTCTCTCTCTCTCTCTCTCTCTCTCTCACAAAATGACGAAGAACGGGTGAAATTTGTAGAGCTACGACGCAAAGCCAAAAAGTTAATTAAGCAAAGTAAAAAGACCTTAGAGTTACATATTGCGAATCAAAGTAAAACAAACCCGAAAGAATTCTATAGTTATATCAGAAAGAAAAAAGTAGTTACTTCAACTGTTGGACCGTTAGTCGATGAAAAAGGAGAATACACCAAAGACGAAGTACAAATGAGTAATGCCCTCAATACCTTCTTTGCATCAGTTTTTACAACAGGAGACCTCAGTGATATCCCTACACCATCGCCGATTCAGATTGATAATTCAGATGTTCTAAGCAATATCACCGTTACAGAGAGAGAAGTATTGAATTGTTTAGATAAACTCAAGGTAAATAAAACGCCAGGACCTGATACAATCTCGCCTAGAGTTCTAAAGGAAGCTAAGAATGAGCTCTCCAAACCACTGACATTACTATTCAATAAATCCTTGCAGTCTGGAACTATGCCTGATCAGTGGAAGCTAGCCAACGTAACACCGATATTCAAAAAAGGCAGCAAATCCCTACCCAGTAACTATCGTCCAATTAGCTTAACCTCAGTTGTATGTAAAATGCTAGAAACGGTCATACGAGACAGACTCGTAAATCACTTAGAGGAAAATAACATACTTAAAGATACTCAACACGGCTTTCGTAAAAAACGTTCCTGTTTAACAAACCTCTTAGACTTCTTCCACGATATCCTCAACCTCTACGATGAGAGTAAAGCTGTAGATATTATATACCTTGATTTTCAAAAGGCCTTTGACAAAGTTCCCCACAAACGTTTACTGCTAAAACTAAAAGCGCATGGAATACAAGACGGTGTGTTGAAATGGATAGAAAATTGGCTCAGCAACAGAAAGCAAAGGGTAGTCATAAACGGTAAGGCATCTAAATGGACCAATGTAAGTAGCGGGGTACCCCAGGGATCGGTACTAGGACCAATTATCTTTCTAATTTACATCAACGACATAGATGAGGGTCTCACCTGCACAATCTCAAAATTTGCTGACGATACAAAAATTGCAAATAGCGTACTCTCAAAAGAACAAGTTGACGATATGCAACACAATCTAGATAAATTGTCATGTTGGGCCCAAATTTGGCAAATGTGTTTCAATGCGGATAAATGTAAAGTACTACATGTCGGATACCTAAATGAGAAAGCAAACTATTCGATGAATGGCACTCAGCTTAAGAATGTAAACAGAGAAACTGATCTGGGAGTAACAATATCGAGTAACCTAAAACCGAGTCAACAATGTTCAGAAGTTGTTAAGAAGGCAAACAAAATAATTGGCTTTATAGGCAGGTCATTTGAGCATAAATCCAAAGAAGTTATCCTAACCCTTTACAATTCCTTAGTCCGCCCTCTTCTGGAATACTGCGTTCAATCCTGGTGCCCTTATTACCAAAAAGATATAAACAAGCTAGAACGAGTTCAACGTAGAGTTACCAAAATGATACCTAGCCTAAAGAACAAACCATACGAAGAGCGTCTTAGAGAATTAAATCTATTTCCTTTAACCCAGCGCAGATTAAGAGGTGACTTAATTCAAGTGTTCAAAATCATCAAAGGCATCGACAATATGAACTGTAGTAAGTACTTCACTATCGACCAATCTAATTACACGCGGGGAAACGGTTGCAAAATTATTGGTAAATCTTTTAACTCGCACGAATCTAAGAATTTCTTCTTCAATCGAGTTGTCAACTTGTGGAATAGGCTTCCCCGAGACGTTATAGACTGCAGCACCGTTGATTCATTTAAATTCCGCCTAGACAAATATCTCGCATCAAACCCGCGACTGACTGCGTTTGTAAATGAATAACTTTATCCTCCCCTCAGTTACTAACCCATATGTCCCCTACTAACTTCCTAGTCCTACCACGTTAGTGGCAGGGCAGTAGTTCCCTTTCCAATGTTCCCTTACCCACTCTAAACCACTGTTTGGACACTTGATCCTCAGTGTTTTGGAGGACAAGCAGCCTAGAAGGGTCACTAGATCTGTTGTTGCTTGATTTCCTTTGTACTCTCTCTCCCCTCCTCCTCCTCCTCCTCCTCCATATATTTCCCAGCCTTTGAATAATTTACCCCCGCCTCCCCCTCCATTACTTCCCGATCCGACCCTATTCCCCATCCCATAAAGTGACTCCTAACAACCCCAACAACCTAATAATTATCCAGACCCATTATTAGGCCTCCACCTTGTACCTATCTTCTGCTAAGGGGTTCATTTTCTCCCATTAGCGGCCTACTCAATCACCTATTATCTTATTGTTTGCTTCTAATTTGCCCATTTCTTCCATTACCGTCTTACTGAATCACCCATTATCTTAGTGTATGTGATTGCTGCTTCTTGGGGGATGTATCTTGGTTTAGTCTCAACGGTTTTATTATTGTTTTTTTTTTTGTTTTTTTTTATAGACCGTAGGCTACCATAGCGCGGTTAGGAATATGTACATGATTAGATTAATATCCAGTATTTGAGAATGGATAATAAGTCGTAGACGTGTGCATACACCTTTATAACCATCTTGGTGGTGTAATGGTTAGAGTGTTTAAAAATCTGTGTGTGATAACCCAGGTTCGAATCCCGGTGGATCACATACAGTACATCTATCTATCTATTGCCTGACGCCGTGATCCCCGAAGGGGTGGCCACGAACGAACCGCCCCCATGCACCTCTGTCCCCAGTCAGTCGACGCCCCTCCCCCCAACCAGCACCGCCTTCGTTCATGTAGTTCCTCACTCCATCCTTCCACCTCATATTCGGTCTACCTCTCCCCCTCTGTCCCTCCACCTCGCTCTCGTACACCCTCTTAGTCATTCTCTCGCTTTCCATACGTTCCATATGGCCGAACCATCTCAAGTTGTTCCTTTTCACACTTTCCAGCACATCTACCTCCACACCACACCTCCTTCTTACTTCCTCATTAGTCTGTCTATCCCTCCATGTAACTCCGCACATGTACATGCTTTCATTAATTTCATTGGAGGTGTTTGGTGTTGGGGTGAAATTAACAAAAAATAAATAAAATAAAATTACGGTATGAGGATGGCATTACTGTTCCTTATCCTATGACTGGAAACTAATGGAATACTTTTAACCCCTTCAGCACAGTGACGAATTCTTACTTGTTATGCTGGCTAAAGTTAATTGATTGTATGTAGTTTAAGAAGAACCTGTGTTATTCAGAGGTTTATTGAGATCGTATTTACCCCTTTGAGTCCTAGAGGTAGATTATAGGGTAACGAAAATCGTCTAAAGGTAACCAGAATACGGTGAAACTTACGCCATAGTGCTGAAGGGTAACAGTGTCTTTGATGTTCCTATACTAACTTACCTCTTCTCTGTGTATTTTAACAGTGTATTTAATGTTCCTGTACTAATTAACCTCTGGTATGGATATTTTAACAGTGTAGCTGATGTTCCTGTACTAATTAATATCTGCTCTGGGTATTTTAACAGTGTATTTAATGTTCCTGCATTAAATAACCTCTTCTCTGGGTATTTGAACAGTGTATTTGATGTTCCTGTACTAATTAGCCTCCTCTTTGGGTATTTTAACAGTGTATTTGATGTTCCTGTGCTAATTAACCTCTTCGCTGGGTATTTTAACAGTGTATTTGATGTTCCTGTGCTAATTAACCTCTGGTATGGGTATTTTAAGTGTAGCTGATGTTCTTAACCTCTTCTCTGGGTATTTTAATTTTAACAGTGTATTTGATGTTCCTCTACTAGTTGACCTCTTATCTGGGTATTTTAACAGTGTATTTGATGTTCCTGTGCTAATTAACCTCTGGTATGGGTATTTTAAGTGTAGCTGATGTTCTTAACCTCTTTTCTGGGTATTTTAATTTTAACAGTGTATTTGATGTTCCTCTACTAGTTGACCTATTCTCTGTGAATTATATCAGTGTATTTGACGCCCCTGTACTAAGTAACCTCTTCTTCATCCCCTCCACCAGGAGGCCCGCAGCGACCACCAGCGAGTACTACTGAGGGACGTGACCCTGGACGCTGACGGTCGGTACAAGTGTGAGGTGCTGACGGAGGCGCCGCACTTCAGGACCCTCGTCAGATCAGCGGAAATGATGGTTGTTGGTGAGTAGACAAAGTACAGGAAGGTTCTGGGTTAAGGAGAAAGCTTGCTTCTTTATTTTATTTCTTCCATATTGTTTGTTTTAGTGTGTGCGTGTGTGTGTTTTTTTTATATATGTGTTTTGCTCCCTAGACCTCCATTAAATTAATCTCGAATGGGGGCTTGGGGGTATTTAAAGCTTGATGGAGGCCTAGGGAGGAAACTAAAAAAATAATACATAAATAACAACAATATATTAATACCTCCCCTTGAATGAAATAGGTTAGATAAGCTAAATACGTCACATTACCCCGTTGGCTTTTATAAGAATAGTGGATAGATCAGGTATTTCCTTGTGAGTGTAGGAGCATCCATCACTGTATAACCCTGGAGGAGACAAGGGGAGGGTACTAACGAGCCATTAATGTTATACTTAATAATCGGGTCAAAGCTGGGGGGGTCATCACAATACTCCAATCGTCTGAATATACACTTCTAGTTGATTTAGTCAATATATATATATATATATATATATATATATATCTTTGGCAGCATAGCTATTCTTGTAAGGTAAACTAAGCTAAGTAAAAGAATGCAAATGACATTTACTGGCCGGCTTAAACTTCGTACTTCAGTTCATTTAGATTTAATGTATGGCTTGCTTTGAAAATGCCTCGCCGCCCATTGTCTTACAGCTTGTGTATCGAGTGTTTTCTCCTGCACGAGCAATGTTGCCAATTTAGCTCCTTTCCCGCCAGATCTAGAGGTATTTACTTCCATTTAGAGGCAAATCTTTATATCTAGCGACATGACATCTAGCGATACTCGGAGATTTGAGCGATATTGTTAAGATTGTGGCCTTATTCTACCAATT
>CM064513.1:9910952-9925952 GCA_032716605.1 Paralithodes platypus
ATACAGGTCTCATATTTATAGTGATTTGGTTGCCATGAAAAGCTAGCTAGCATTATCAGTTAGCATAGTATCAAAGTTAAATTCGACACACTGGTATGGCATTATCATAAACTAGGGTTTTAATGTGATATTACTGTCGGTGTTTTCATGTATCATTATATATACTCTTTAGTTCTTTATCGTAAGGCTGTGACACATCTTAAAAATGCTGAACAAATATTTATTTTGGTATTTTCTTTCAGGGTATTATATAATAGTGTTGTAAATTTTACTTGCCTCAGTTTTAATGGTGTTTTTACGTATACTATTTACAAATTACATGCCATTCCATTGGGTTCCAGATAGTATATGACGAAAATAGTATTTACTGTATAATAAGTATAGTAAAGGAAAAGTATAATATGATATTTTATCAATGAAGCAACAATTGAATAAATATAACATAAAGTAAGAACAAAAGTATTGTGATATTTTGACAGAATAACTTTGCTTCCAATAA
Organism: Paralithodes platypus; assembly: GCA_032716605.1. Taxonomy (NCBI): domain Eukaryota; kingdom Metazoa; phylum Arthropoda; class Malacostraca; order Decapoda; family Lithodidae; genus Paralithodes; species Paralithodes platypus. The sequence continues at coordinate 9,911,452 of CM064513.1, forward strand.
CTCCCAACCGAAAAACGTGAAAACTACCCAAGCATAAAATAGATTAATAAATAAACAAACAAACAAATAAATAAATAAATTAGCAAATAAATAAATAATCAAGTTAACTAATACCGGTATGTGGACAAAAACTGCATTAAGGGGGTAGTGCTTGGTTTTTGGTCTATACATTTTTTATTTTATTTATTTTTGAGTTTCCTCGCTAGACCTCCATCAAGCTTAGAAAAACACCCGCTAGACCCCCTTTCAAGATAAATTTGTACATTTTTCGGTAGAAAAATGTTTCGGCCAAAGGCCGGTTCCTTCTAAATTTAGAGGCTCGCTTTTGCTCGCCAGGAAAAACTCAACACCCTAAGGGCACGAAAGGTCTAAATATTGACAACAAAAATTAGGCGAAAGGTCTCAAAATCGCCAAACTAACGGAACGAATGTCTTAACACTTTAAAACTAATATGCTAAACAAGAGGGAGAAGGGAGTTCAGAAAAATCGAGTAGTACCCCCTTAAGGTATTTTGACCACCCACTGTTTCTGGGTACCCTTCTCACTCATAATTACCCCATTAGTTTTGAAATTTGAAAACTTTCGCCCCATTAGTTTGGCGATTTGAAGAAATTTGGTGCCATTTAGGTGTCGATTTTATTTTCTGGCGAGCGAAAGCGAGACTGCAATTTACCGTAATATGCACACATTTTTCTCGAAGAGTTATCTTTCGGGTATTATTTTTATGCTTGATGGAAATATAGGGAGGGGAAACAAATATAACTCATAAATAAATATATACAAATAAATAAATAAATAAACATATAAATAAATAAATATGTATATAAATAAATAAGTAAATAGGTAAATATGTATATAAATAAATAAGTAAATAGGTAAATATGTATATAAATAAATAAGTAAATAAATAAACATATAAATAAATAAATAAACATATAAATAAATATGTATATACATAAATATATAAATAAATAAACATAAATAAATAAATATGTATATAAATAAATAAATAAACATATAAATAAATATGTATATAAATAAATAAATAAATAAACATATAAATAAATAAATAAACATATAAATAAATAAATAAACATATAAATAAATATGTATATAAATAAATAAATAAATAAATAAATAAATAAATAAATAAATATGTATATAAATAAATAAATAAATAAATAAACATATATATAAATAAATATGTATATAAATAAATAAATAAAAATGCCCCCTTAAATCCATTACTAAACAAAACTCTTGATGTTCGTACCCTCTCCGAGATTGAGGTGGCGGGGATCAATGTACTGACTAATGTACTCTCGCAGGGGGCGGCGGGAAGGTCGGGATGTGCATAAGTAACGAGGGGGGGGGGGGGGGGGTTATTGAGTGGACAGGGTGGATGGCTCGTTGTCTCACTGGTCGCAAATCTAACATAATGAAGGGTGATTTTTATAACTTTTGTATATACAGTATATATATTTAGGTACTTATTATATATTATTTTTAAATGTTCTCCCTAGATTTCCATCAAGCTTATATATAATGCCCTCATTACCCCTTTAGAGATAAGTTTGTACATTTTTCTACCGAAAAATGTACACCTAATCTACACCTAAATGTCACGAAAGTGTCTTAAAATCGCACAACTAATGGGGCGAACGTCTTAAAATCTCAAAACTAATAGGGCTAAACATCAGGGAAAAGGGGATCCAGAAAGCCCCACCCCCCTTTAACAGTTGGACTATTGAAAGGTGTGTGTGGGTGGGTGCGTGTGTGATATTTAATTATTTTTGTTATTTTTTCAGCTTTATATATTCGTCACATGCTAGACAGGATACAAGACAACATATTGCCATTGTACTGTCCATAAGTAACGAGGGTGTGGTGTGCTAAGAGGGGAGGGAGGGGGGGGGGGGGGGGTACTGCGTGGGGAGGGTGGATGTCTGGTTGTCTCACTCGTCACAAATATACATAATGAAAGAGAATCATCAAGGTTCACACTTTTACATGTACTGTAGATAATCAAACTATTTTACCCCTCCCCCTAAAAAAATGTAAATAAATAAATAAATAAATACAAAATAATAATAATAATAATTATTATTATTATAATAAATAAATAATAATATTAATAATAATAATAATAATAATAATAATAATAAATAAATGAATAAATTATATAAATAAATAAATAAATACAAACGTCAGCGGTCCTGAAAGGGTTACGGGGAAAATTTCACTTGGAGTTATTTTTTGCATTTTCTGGCCCCCTTCTCCCTCATGTTTAGCCTTATTAGTTTGGAGATTTAAAGACATCCGCCCCATTAGTTTGTCGATGTTAAGACCTTTTCCACATTTATCAATTTTACTTGAGATGGAATAATCTGTTTGAACTTGAAAGTTGTCCATATTTCCACCATTATGTTTTAGCTATTCTATCATCAATTATTACTATGGCCTCATCACCTTTTACGACATATCGTGCCATTCAGGATTCGATTGTTTCTTGAAGAGCGGTAGCGACCCTGTAATCTAGGAGGAACCGGTCTTCGGCCAGAACATTTTTCTACCGAAAAATTTACACATTTATCTCGAAGGGGGATCTTGAGGATGTGTTTAAGCTTGGTGGAGGTTCATGGAGGAAACTAAAAACAAATGATAACAAAAGAAGATAAATTAAAAAATATATATGATAATTACGCCCATCCCCCCTTAAATCTCTTTACGTCTTCTGTCTGCCTATTTTCCCTGCGTATTCCTCTCATCATATAATTGTTTCACTTAATTCTTCTTTCCAATCGTATTGTTACAGCTTTCGTACCCTCCGTTTAACCCCCCTCTTAGCGACCATATTCCCCCCACATGCCCCCACTCCTCTAAGCCCCCCCCCCCCCTAACATCTAATAACCACAATAATTCGGCAATTAGCGCGACCTGACTGGGGGGGAAAAGGGGGGGCGGCGCGAGGGGAGGGGGAGGGGGGGCGATGGACGTAAGGGGCGGGGTGGGGGGTTTAGGGGGGTGCAAATTAATATGTGTGGATTAATGGTTGCTGTTGGTGGTGGTTGTCCAATATGAGGAGGTGGAGGAAGCAGGGATTTATAACCAGCTGATTACATAATTATTTATTTATTTATGAATTTGTGTATTAATTAATTACTTATTTGATCTCTGGTATACATAAATACATACATACTCACTTATATCTACCTATTTGTATTTTCCTGATTGTGTTAAGCTCGTACTGCCCTGTCTTCTTTCACATATTTAAGCTCTGAATGTCAATGGTATACATGTACACTATTTAAGCTCTGAATGTCAATGGTATACATGTACACTATTTAAGCTCTGAATGTCAATGGTATACATTTTAAGCTCTGAATGTCAATGGTATACATGTACACTATTTAAGCTCTGAATGTCAATGGTATACATGTACACTATTTAAGCTCTGAATGTCAATGGTATACATGTACACTATTTCAATGGTATACATGTACACTATTTCCCAGGGGTTTGTGTGTGTGTGTGTGTGAGAAAGTTTATGTGTGTGTGTGAGAGAGAGAGAGTTAGAGAGTTTGTGTGTGTGAGAGTGTTTTCATTAATAATCACAGAAATACACCAACACGTACGAAATCAATGTGAAATATTAAGCGATACAGCCTTGATTCAACAAAGTTATATTTCGGGTTTCGCTACCTGATCCTTTATTAAATCATTATATATGCATTATGGAGGGTATTTTCAGTCCATCTGTCTTGTAGGCCCTTATGTATACGAGTATTTACAACGTAAATATGAACGCTTGCAGCGTTTCTAGCAAATTGATTATTATATGTTTTCAATTATTTTATATATATATATATATATATATATATATATATATATATATATATATATATATTGTTTTGTATTATTATATTGCTCCCTAGACCTCTATGAATATTAAAAAACAAAACAAAACAAAAACCCAAGACCCCCTTCGAGACAGGCTTGCTATCGATCGCAAGAACAAAAAATCGACACCTAAAATTAATGGCACACAAGCTCTTAGAAATGGGGTGTAATCCTTCTGTAGAGTTCCTGAAGGAGGCCCTGAAGTGACGGTTGGGGAGTCTGAGTACGACCTGGGAGACACTGTTAACCTTACCTGTGCTGCCCCTCTCTGTTGTTGCTTGCTCTCTTTACTATCTTGTGTATTCCCTCTCCTCCATCAGAACTACCTGAAGGAGGCCCTGAAGTAACGGGTGGAGAGTCCGAGTACCGGCTGGGTGACACTGTTAACCTTACCTGTGCCGCCCCTCACTCCATCCCGCCAGCCACTCTCACCTGGTACATCAACAACCAACAGGTAACTTATATTTGTATGCTATGTAATATATACATATTTATCTGTTGCGAAATATAGATTGATTGAGTGATGTAAAGGAGTGATATAAACTAAATATAATCGTCTAACAATAGCCAGCATAAAGTTAAAAGAACGTCACCGGTACAGATTAGGTTAACCCGGCAAGTGTGATAAGCCTCATGGAGGTATGTTATAGTGAATGCAATAGGCCTCACGGAAGCAAGACCGTGAAATAAACCTTCCAAAATGCCCCAGGGGATCTCAAAACATATAATATGTTATTAGGTGAGATAATATTCCTCTAGTGCTTCCTACCACTCATGAATATGTGTCTCAACCCCCACCCCCTTCCCCTATTCCCCGACATTTTCATCCTCTTTTCCCCCCTCCTCAATTATCAGCTATTTTCCCTCATATTTTCATAATTTATTGGTTATTTTCCGCATGAATTATCGTTAGGCAAGCTGGAAGAGAGGGTTGCGTCATTTAGAGACCCATTAGAACTGTGAGATCACTCTCGGGTCGCTCAGTGTGTTGAAATACGTTGCAAGGGGAGGGTGTGTCTCTGAGCCTGCCGCCCCAAGACACGACTGGGCGGCAAAAATATATGTTTTTTCACCACCCAAATGCTTTTCCCACTTCTTTTATCGCTCTTCAAGGTTCATATGTTCATCATATAAGTCAAATGAACGCACATGGAGAAGTAATAATGCTTTATACGGTAAATATAACAAATTCCGTCAGAATCGAAGGTAATTAATTCGCATATAACTATGTTTGTCAACAGGCAATTACGCGCTCCTCGGGTTAAAAGAGACCTCACCATCTCTCTCTCCAGGCCTCCCAAGACTACCTGTCCCCGTACGCCCCCTCCCGAGATCCCAGTGGCCGGACGGGGATGCGGCCGGGGCTACACTTTGCGAATAACCAGGTTCATCTGTGTTCTGTTACTTATTATCTTTGGTTTAGATATTAGATGTTATAGAGACCTCACCTGTCTCTGCAGGCCCCCCAAGACTACCTATCACCGTACGCCCCCTCCCGAGACCCCAGCGGCCGGACGGGGACGCGGCTGGGGCTACAGTTCCGGGCGGAGCGGTGGCACTTCGTGGAGGACCGGGTTCGTCTGCGCTGCACTGCCACCGTCAGCCGTCTGTACCAGCAGGCGGCTACCCACAGCGGCGCCATCGTCAGGCCGCTTGTACCCGCCCTTTTTGAGGACCAGACGCCAGGTATTATCAAGGGCGTACTTCTCAAATGGCAATAGTAATGATTCGTCACCTTTTTTATACGAAGGGGACAAAAGGCAAGCTAGCTGTGACAAGTGTCTCCCCTAAAGCTAAAAGAGTCACAGAGAGCCAAACTCAAGGGACATTGGGGTTAAAGTGCCAAAACACATGAATTTTGAAGCAGTCTAAGTCATAGGATGTAGGAAAGATTGATTGAGGTAGATAGTTCCAGAGTTCACTGGACAGACTAATCCATAAATTATTTTATTGTATTCATACATCCTCTTTACTCCTTAGCACTTCTTAGCTAAATACATGTAGGAATAACATCGTAAAAATCTTACCAATATAAATGATGATCATTATTGCCTATTGTTCCATCCAACAAATGGTGATGTTGTGTGTATCCTTCCTCCCTCAGGTGTGTCTGGCGTGGAGAGTCCCCGGATGGTGGGGCAGACGGTGTTGTTGTTGTACGGCCTGCTGTTGATGCTCTTCTGATCCGCCTCGCATAGTCACACGAGTACATCAGGTTGACACTCAGAACACAACTGTAATAGGCTCTTACTATATCCATGTTAACACTCACTCAGAACACACTACCGCTCTCACCTTCTCAGAACATACTACCACTATCACCTCTTCTGATCTGCCTCGCATAGTCACACGAGTACATCTGGTTGACACTCAGAACACAACTCTAATAGGCTTCTACTATATCCAAGTTAACACTCACTCAGAACTCACTACCGCTATCACCTTCTCAGAACACACTACCACTATCGCCTTTTACTCTAATAGGTTGCTAATACAATAGGCTCCAGGTTACACTCAAATCACACTACCGCTATCAACTTATACTCTGATAGGCTCCTACTAACACTCAGAACACACTACCGGTACCGCTATCACCTTTTACACTAATAGACCCCTATGAACACACTAACGCTATCACCTTTTACTCTAATAGGCATCCATAGCTTACTCTGACTGTTCCTTTTGCTTATATTATTATGTTCTAGATCTCAAGTGGCGGCGTCTCTTCCGTGGATTGACCTCTCCACTACCAACATTGAGGCTGGCAGACTAGGAGCCAAACTGTCACATTTTCCCTTTGCCCCCTCAACTTTCCCTTCATAATTGTTAAGGGGCACAGGGCCCTGGGTGGGGCTTTGGTGTCCCGGACATTTCCGCACCCTCCTCAGCCCCTCGCATGGGAGCGTCTTTGGTCACCTGGGCTTTCTTAGTGGTAAAGCTGGGAGGGTTCTGTGGGGGCGCTTGGTTATGGCCTTGACCTTCCTTGGGGCTGCTCGGCCAGACATCCTGGGGAACAACAACAACAACAACTCTAATAGGCTCCTACTAACACTCAGAACACACTACCCCTATCACCTCTTACCCTAACAGACTCCTACTATTACCCTCTACTCCAACTCCCCATATGGTATAACGCAAATAAAGGTTTCACTATAATTATCTATTCTGACAGTCTCCCCATGTTAAAACTAAGAAGCATTATAACTTTTTACCTAATAATCTCTTGCTATCATCCCCTATCCTAATCAACTACTGTCAATACCATCACCATCACCAATACATAATAACCCTTTGAAGATTATGACGTACTTTGACAGTTTATTCTGGCTATCATAAACACTATTGTATGCATTCTACAAAGGGTCTATGGGAAGTATATGGGTAAAAACTATCTCAATTAATCCTCTGGCTTCCATAAACCCTTCCTAATCTGAGTAAAATCGTCTAATAATAGCCAGAAACCCAAACACAATGCGTAATAGGATCTTGAAAGAGTTAAAGCTACTACCTTAACCAATGGCATCACCCTTTTATTACAGCCTTGTTATAACTATTGTACATATTCCGTACTAACCTGATCTACCCTGTTTAATCCAATACACATCTTATCAGCCTCTGTCAATACTTCCCATACATATAACTCCACCAGAAGCTAACAGTACCACCGATTACTCTTCTTCTTCTACTTTCGACTGTTCCTCTTAGGGGTCGCCACAGTGGATCACTTGCCTCCATCTCACCCTGTCCCCTACATCTTCCACCGATTACTATATCACTATTAAAAAACACTGTAACATCTCCCATGTTTTTACCATTGACTCTTTGCTTAACTCAAATGCAAGCTCTACCAATCTTAAATTGCTCAATTTCTACTCTTTTTGTTTAATTCCTATGGAAACTCTATTTATCTTAAAATGCTTACCATCGACTCTTCTAGTTTAATTCCAATACAAACTCTACCAATCTTAAAATGTTTACCATCAATTCTTCTTGTTTAATTCTACTGCAAACTCTACCAATCTGCCTGTTTTCTCTTCTATATTACACTACAACCACAACACACACACGGTAAATATCAACTATATATAACCGTGTCTTGTTGGCTCATTTTGAAATAACTTAACAAACTATCTACCAACATTTTCCTCTCATGTTCATTCTTTTGTATAATTACTACACACACAACTAACCACATACCTGATATCGCTGTCATAGCTCACTATAGAAATTATCACCATACTACTTATTATTGCTATAGACACCTCAATCATATCTCTCTGTGCTTGTATTTATGAAATGCATACAATATTTTGTTATTATTTTATATATAGTGCTTTCAACGAATCAGTCATAACCCTAGTACCTTCCATCAAAACAACCTACCCTCACTTCAAAAACCCTCGGATATTTCCACCCTTACAAACCTCCGTCGGAAATATTTACTGTATATATACTGTAATTGTGAATTCTTAAGGGGAGGCTGGCCGTTTGTTTGGTCTATTAATTCATGTATTCATATATTTTTTTAGTTTCCTCCCTAGACCTCCATCCAGCTTAGAAAACACCCCCTAGACCCCCCTTTAAGATAAATTTGTGCATTTTTCGGTAGAAAAATGTGCCGGACGAAGGCCGGTTCCTCTTAAAATTGCAGGCTCGCTATCGCTCGCCAGAAAATAATCGAAACCTAAATGGCACTTAAGATCTTAAAATTTACAACGAAATGGGGCGAAAGGTGTTAAAATCGCCAAACTAATGGGCCGAACGTCTTATAATCTCAAAACTAGTGGGGGCTAAACATTAGGGAGAAGGGTGTCCAGAAAAACGGTCTGCCTCCCCTTAACGCAAATCCATGTAACCATCACATGAAGATACCCACATAACACCATACAGACCCTTGGATATTTTCACACTTACAAATGTCCTTGAAATATAGTCTACTGCATACTATAACTCCTACTTCTTCCCCTATAACAACTCTAAAAGGCTACTCACACAACGCTGCTTAAACCTTGGATATATTCAGCCTTACAAGCTTCTTCCTTCAAACAAAATATATATATATACTCAAATGCCTAATCCTTTCACTTAACATTCACATAATAACCACCAGAAACTACCTACTTGTTAACCCTTTGAGTACCAGCGACGTGTGCTATATTGTGTTCTAGCTTTATTTAGACGATATTATGCAGCTTAGGAAGAATCTGTGGTAGATAAAAGGGTTGGTTGAGATAGTTTGAAGCTTTATTATGGATAGAGGTCCTTCCTAAGCTGCATAAATCCTTCTTAATAGTTGCCAGAATATGACAACTAGGACGTCCCTGGTACTGTATGGGTTAACTTCTGCATGAACCCTTAGATACGTTCACTCCTACAGGGTTTCTCCGCACAGATCTTTACTCTGAACCTTCACTGTTAACACACAACAATAATCCAACCTTCCGACCAAAACATTTCCAGCTGCCCTGCAATTGAAAGAGAGGTGGTATCCAAAAGCACAAGAGAAAGCCAAGTTTTTTAACCAGAGCACAAGGGAATGCAGAGCACATTTGGAAGCTAGTTGTTATCCAGAAAGCAAATTACGGCGACAAGACTGTCAGAAAAAACTGGAAAACGCTAGATATAGACAGGTGAGAGTGTCAAACAGAAAACCCTCACAGTTTCAAGGATGTCATGAGAAAATGTTTGAACATTCTAAACAAGGATTTGTGGAACGCTGCGAATTAAAACTAAAGCTCTGAACAATTTCGCACACAAAAACCAAGCTTCAGCCCTTCAACTACTTATTTCATTTTCAAATAAACCGAAATCGTCTGGCATTAGCATTGAATATAATAGACATATGCATGTGCTTCAAAGATTACTAGAGATCATTTGCAACCCATAGATTATGAGAGATCAAGCAAGGTTGAATTGAATCGTTTAGCGTTGGCCAGAAGAAAAAAAGATTAAGAAACAAAATAATCGATAGAAGGTGTTTACTACAACCATATTAACTTCGAATTTATTGAGTGTGAAGTGAAAGCTATAATGAAAATACTAGCAATAACGTGCCTAAATAAATAAATAAATAAATAAATAAATAAACAATCAACATGAATAGTCACCAAAGGACATCAGTGCAAGGAATTCGTGGAAGATCGGAGAAAAAGTGGGAGAAACGCGAAATCACCTGAAAACATGAATTTGCCAGGAAATGAAAGTGAAATGTGTATATTTATATGAAAGATAAATGTGAGAATGAATAATACGAAACAATCTGAAAACACAAATTTGCCAGAAAAAAGTGAAATGTGTATATTAGTTTGAAAGATTAAAGTGAGCACGAACAGTCGAAGAAACTGTATTGACCCATTCAGTACCGGTGACGTCCTTTTCATTATATTCGGGGAACTATTAGACGATTACATTAAGCTTAGGAAGGATGTCTACCCATGAACAGGCTACAGACTATCTCAATTAATCCTTATAGCTACCATACATCCTTCCTAAGCTTCATAAAATCGTTTCCATTTACGGTTTCTAAAATATAATACAATTAACGTTACCGGCACTGCCAGGGTTAAGAGAAAACTGTATAATCTTTGAACCAAGTGCTCTCCTAATATTTGCCTTGACCATACTGTATAATATCCCCTTGTGTATCGTGAGGGCAAAACAGACTCCAGCTACGTTAATTAAGTAACCCCGTGAGGATTATGACGCCTTTTGACAGTTAATTGTGGCAACCATTCGAAGATTTTACACAGCTTAGAAAGGATCTGTGGGAATGAAAAGGGCATAGACTATCACAATTAACCCTCCGACTTCCATATACCCTTGCTAATCTGGTTAAAATCGTCTAATAACAGCCAGAAAACTGAAGAGAAAGGCATCATAGTATCTCGAAAGGGTTAAGGGGGGATGGGCCGGTTTTCTGGACCACTTTCTCCCTCATGTTTAGCCCCATTAGTTTTCCAATGTTAAGATGTTTGCCCCATTAGTTAGTCGATTTTAAGACCTTTCGCCCCATTTCTTCGTCAATATTTAGACCTTTCGTGCTATTTAGGTGTCGATTTTTCCCTGGCGAACGATAGTGAGCCTGTAATGTTGGAAGAGCCGGCCTTCGGCCGGGAAATGTTTCTACCGAAAAATGTACAAATTAATCTAGAAAGGAGATCTTATGGATGTTTTTTTTAAATTTGATGTAGGTCTAGGGAGGAAACTAGAAAAATAATGAATACATGCAAACATCGCCCAAAAAGTGAACCATCCCCCCTTAAAAGGCATTCCAACCCCCCCCCCCCCCCCAAACTGCAACCCTCGTGTAGCATTATTTAGCGACGATAGATAATGGTAGCCGATACGAATAATATGTCAACAAATACTAGCGGTAAGTTTGTGGTGTGTGCCCAGTTATATTATACTCCATTAAGCCTTTTAAGATTATGCCGCGTTATGACAGTATATGATGGCTATAATTAGGCAGTTTTATACAGCTTAGGAAGAATCTGTGAGAAATGAGACTAAAGACTATATCTCAAGCAATCCCCTGACTTCCGTTTACTCTTCCTAATCTGTGAGAAATGAGACTAAAGACTATAATCTCAAGCAATCCCCTGACTTCCGTTTACTCTTCCTAATCTGTGAGAAATGAGACTAAAGACTATCTCAAGCAATCCCCTGACTTCCGTTTACTCTTCCTAATCTGTGAGAAATGAGACTAAAGACTATATCTCAAGCAATCCCCTGACTTCCGTTTACTCTTCCCTAATCTGCATACAATCGTCTAGCAATACCCAGAAAATATATATAGAACGCGCCATCGTATTTTCTAAGGGTCAACCTCTTCCCTGAACGTAGAGATATAATAATCCTGAGGGTAGAATTGACCCCTTTCGAGTTTCAGGAAATGAGGAAGTTGGAACCGTAAAATTCGAAACTTAGCAGAAATACAGCAGTAATGAGAGTTTATGATGGATACCGATTTGGTTGAATTTTGGTTTGATGTATTTACAAATGGACTACAACCGTTTTTAGCTGAGAATTCGGCTAAATATCGTTGTCTACGGCTCCATCTTCCTTATAGCCTGAAACTCGCCAGGGGTCAATTGAAAGCCTCGTGAAAATGATTGGGTGACCCTTTAGTAAACAGAGTACAGTCACGGTCATCAGTTGTGTCCTCCCTTCTAAAGGCAGTGTCACACGAGCGATTTCTCTGTCAATTTCTACGGGCATTGTAGCTTCAAAATATAAGTTCCATAAGAATTAAACAACTTAAAATAATCTAACTTTGATTATGTTTTTCTAAAGCTTGATGGGGGTCTAGGGAGCAAAAAAATAAATAAATCCCCTTATTATTGGCTCAAGGATTATGAACCCACAAGTATTAAGAGGCTAAGTTGGTATAAATGTTCACCCCTTCAGTGTTTGAGGTTGCATACGTTCGTTTTGTTATGGCAATCAGTAAACGATTATATTTAGCTTAGAGAGAATAATTAGAGGTCCAAGGATTAAATGAGACCTACTTGACTTCTGAATCGTAGTGGGCCTACCAACGATACACAATATCGTCTAATGCTAGCCGGAACTAAGTACTTCCATATACCTCTCCTAATCTGAGTATAATCGTCTAATAATAGCCAGAAAGCAGAAAAGACACGCGTAACCGGATGATCTTCAAAGGGTTAAAATAAAGGCGCCTGTGAAATGAGGGGCCGAATTGTGACTCCTCGACACCCCCCCCCCCTCCCCCCCTTTAATATAACCGTGATTTAACCGATCGAGCTTATAAGTCCGGTAGTTCGGCCCCATGTGTACAGTTTCTTCCTTAAGTTCATTGGTATTAACCTTTTTAGTAACGGGGCCGGCCTTGTGTGCTGGCTACTATTAAACGATTTGATTCAGTTCAAGTTATGCAATTAATAGGCTTCGAAATATCTTACTTTATCCTTTTGGCTACCACAGATTTGTCTCAAGTTGCACAAGATCGTCTAAATATAGATAGAATCCAATAAGAAAGACGTCGCTGGTACAGAAGGGGTTAAGGCGCGGGAGATCGGGTCTTGGACGAATCTACCACCAGATCTTTTCAACCAGTGGCTTTCATGCAGTGCCAAATTAACCATAGTCCATTTTGTTTTCCAGCTGACGGTAATTTGTATTTCTTAGTATCATATGTCTCGATCTTTAATGGAAAAACATGATACTGCTCTGCCTCTTCGCCATATAATTGCCAATTTTGCTTAAATAACAAAATGTTTCGATACAAAATCTTCGTAATAGTGGAGTAATGAAGATGCGAACATGGCAATTTACCGTCAGATGAAATTAACCAGACTTATAGGGCCATCTTTAACTCTTTCCATATACCATGATCTCTATTTCACGTCACTGGCTAACACGAGACGATTTTGTTCAGCTTTAGAAGTCCCATTAGGAATCAAAGAGGTAAAGAATAAATCGACAATTCCAATTCCTTCCCAAAGTGAATACAAACGTCTTCTGATTGCGAACAAAAGAGGAAGAAACGTGTCATCATCTGCTGAATCAGTTAAACAAACAAAATCTTAATTAACGTAACTTAAGGTAAGACTTTCCGTTTGTTTGGTCTATTAATTCATATATTCATATATTTTTTTTTAGTTTCCTTCCTAGACCTCCATCAAGCTTGGAAAAACACCCCCTAGATAAATTTGTACATTTTTCGGTAGAAAAATGTCCCGGCCAAAGGCCGCTTCCTCTTAAAATTGCAGGCTCGCTATCGCTCGCCAGGAAATAATCGACACCTATATGGCACGAAAGGTCTTAAAATTGACAACGAAATGTGGCGAAAGGCGTTAAAATCGCCAAATTAATGGGCCGAACGTCTTATAATCTCAAAACTAGTGGGGCTAAACATTAGGGAGAAAGGGGTCTAGAAAACGGTCTGCCTCCCCTTAACCTAATCAATAGTACTATTTGAGAGCTACTGGTTGAAATGGTCTACCGGTTGTTGTCAGGTCACCCCCAAGAGATCAGCTTAACCCTTTCAAAATGATGGCGCCACTTTCAAAATAATGTGGCTAAGGTAAGACGATTTCACCCAGCTTAGGAAGGATATGTGAGAATCAATGGGACAAACTATAGTAATTCATTCTAACCCTTACAGATCCTTCCTGAGCTTAATATAAACGTCTAATGATATCCCAAATTACATGAAGAATGGCCCCGGAATACAATTATGTTGTTTCTATTATGTGATTATATTTTCATTGTATTCTAGATATTATTATTTCGATTTTATTAAGCTTAGGAGGAACCCTTGGAAGTCAAAGGGATAATTTAGAAAATGTTCGCCCCTTTAATTTCTAGAGGTCCTCCTTGAGCTGAATAAATTGTAGAAAATACGATATAGTCAAATTCAAGTGACGCCATTATATTAAAAGGGGTTTTAGTTTTCCCGACCTCATAGCTAACCTGGAGCCTTACCTATCCCGATTTAGAGTTATAATACTTCGTTTGTTTTGGTTAAGTTTGTATTGATTTTATTATATAGTTTGTATTGAGTTTATTATATAGTTTGTATTGATTTTATTATTCCTTCCATTATCTTCTACAGGCAGTTCGTTGGTCATCGTCC
>CM064513.1:9928452-10043162 GCA_032716605.1 Paralithodes platypus
GGTTATATTAATTTGTTAATTCGTACCACGTCAACTGGTTTAATTCATCACAATCTGCTCATGCTCTCTTCATATTATATTGATATATTATATGTATTCTGGCACAGTATATATGGAATATGCTAGAGGAATCACGTCAAGGTTTAATTCATCAATCTATTTAAATATGCAAAAAGGGCAAAAGGTAAATACGGAAAATACTGTTAATCTAAATGCAGGTAACTTGTTATATATATATATATATACAGTATATATATGTGTGTGTGTGTGTGTGTGTAATTGTAGATTACAGGATATATTACATAGAATACAAACAGATAGCTTTTATAATCATGTAAGGGATGTTACAAGCCAGGTTTGTGACAGCTAGATATGATCCTATGTAGAATATGTTACAGGTATAATAATTATGTAAATATTGTGGCAAGTTAGGTATTAATATATGTAGGTCATGTAACATATATAAGCCGTGACAGGTTAGTAAGCTATGTGGCTGTCATAAATACCATGCAGAGAATGTGGTAAGTATACAATATATATATATATACTGTATATATATATATATATATACGTCAATAAAATACCCTCATTGTTCCCTGATTAAATAGCACTGTATGAATATTCCCATATTCAAAATATGCTATAGGGGGGCAATGCCTGGTGAGTTATCTGCTCAACAGGTGGCGTTGTGTGTGTGTAAGTGTGAGAGTCCGAGTGTAGTGGGTGAGACAGTGAAGCACGGGAACGAGATGGCTTCAGGGATGAGGTCGTTTCGGGCCATGAGTGAGCACCGTGCCTCATGTGAAGGCAAGATGGCAGGTGCTCGTTGTGCTCTACGTGCTTCACATGTCTCACTCCCTAGACTGGAACAAGACCTCACGGGCTTCACTGTTCATTGTAAAGCGGTGAATGTTAAGGCTCTCAGCCTATGCCCGAGAGGAAGTAAGTTGGAATATAGAAAAAAAAAAAAAAAAAAAAAAAAAAAAAATATATATATATATATATATATATATATATATATTTTTTTTTTTTTTACAGGTACATATACAGTAAGTAGTTGATAAACACAACAATTACTTATTAATGTTTTGCAAGATGTATTTCATTAGTATATTTGAAAATACGTTGATATTAAAGGTATAGTTGCATTATTCAAATAATTGGTGGACCAAGACTACTTAGGAGTGATTTGACTATGATGTATAAACTACTTCAATTTGACGATAGAACTAATGATGTAGATATATATGATACGCAGATGATATGATGTATGTGTGATAGGCCACGCAGTTTTTACGAATTATAGATAATACGATACTCCGTTTGAATACCAAGCTAAGGCACCGTAATCCATACATAAAACCCGCACAGAATGATAGGATATGACAGAGCTTCCTTCACTATGACATGTATGAGATATGGCACGGATTAATTACGACCAGCAAGCCCAATACGACGACACACTACGCATTAATCCCTTCTGTACCAGTGACGTCTTTTTACTTTGATTCTAGCAAAATGTAGACGTTTTTGTGCAGATTAAGTAGGATCTGTGGTAATGAGATAGCTAAGTGAGATAGTTCAAAGCATTGTAATCACTGAAAGCCCTTTTTAAGCTGAATAAAACCTTCTAATAGTAGCCAGAATAAAGTTAAAAGAACGTCGCCGGTACAGAAGGGGTTGATTATACGAACTGATGTTACATATGACAAACGAAGTAAATAATAAAATATAACATATTATAAATGATATGACACGTAGTAAATCGCTATGATCTAGAAGGTGTATCCCATTCATGAGCAAGACGACTATTCTCTCTTCATTATGATTTATAGTATTCGTCATGTAGTTTTGAGTTGTTAGTGTTTATTCGTAATGGGGATCATTTGGCTTTGGAATTTAAGTGCAGAGGTCAGAGAATTTAATTTGACTATTTATATTCCTCTGATTCCGAGAGGTTCTGTCTTAAGTATACTATTCTTACGTCATTGCATTGAACGGAAGACAAATAACAAACATTCTGAGTATTGGATATGCACATTTTACGTGTTAGCAATATAGCAGATAAAATTACTCGTGCAGAATAATATGTACACTTGCTATGATGCAAATACATCGTTAGATAATGCATTGATATGACACTGCCCCCCTCCCCCCCCCCCTCCTTAACCCTTTTAGAGACCCCCCCGCCCCCCCCTGTTGTTCACCACCATAGTACACTAGACCAATTATTATAATGTTAGGGACTGTCTCGGGCATCAGCAGCTTAGCCATGTATGTGTGTATGTGCGCTCGTGGGCATTAATTCCTCCTACCCGGCTTCGAACCCTACCCAGATAGTACGGTCACTCTCAAAAGTAGCGTCCCACTTTGTCAACTTCCAACTTTATTTCGTATCCTAATGCAAGAAAATAATAATAGTAGTGTCATTTTTCATCTTTATTTCCTATACTATTGCAAGATAAAGTAATAGTCCTGTCAATTTCTACCTTTATTTCGTATCCTAATGCAAGACAGAGAGTAGTCTTGTCAACTTGATAGCTGTATTTCCTATCCTAATGCAAGACAGAGAGTAGTCTTGTCAACTTGATAGCTGTATTTCCTATCCTAATGCAAGACAGAGAGTAGTCTTGTCAACTTGATAGCTGTATTTCCTATCCTAATGCAAGATATGAATTATAGTCTTGTCAGCTTCCAACTATATTTCGTATCCTAATGCAAGAACAGATATTGATAACTAGGCTTTGATTGCATGAGGTCGACTTTATTTTACTAAGGATTTACAGTGATCTATTCGAGAAGTAGGACACTACTTTCGAATGTGACTTTGCAAGAACGCACTCGGCAGCACCTCTTTTCTTCTTCCCTCTCCCCCGGCCTCAAGTAGGAAATATCATATAAGAGAGATAGGAAAGTAGAACGAATATAAAGTTGCTATTATAGAAGTAAGACATGACTTTCGAATGTGACTTAGCAAGAACGAACTGAGCAACATCTCTTTTCTTCCCCCCTCTCCCGTGGCCCAAGTAGCGAAGGATAATAATTATAATAGAGATAGGAAAGTTAAACGAATCTCCTGGTGTACTTCCAAACCTCGCCACCAGAGTGCATGGCTTCATCTGGGTATACGTCTGTGTTGTATAGGGAGAGGAATTGATGGGTATACGTCTGTGTTGTATAGGGAGAGGAATTGATGTCCACGAGTACTATAGGATTAAGGGGGGTCACCGGTCTTTTTTTGTTCTCCTTTTCTCTCTTTCCCTGGCTTGTATCCATTCGGCCCCATTCAGCCAACTGTTTTAAGACTTATCCCTATCCAGATGTCGATTTCTTCTTGACGAGCGATAGCGAGCCAGCATTGTATGGAGAAATCCGGCTTCGCCGGAGACATTTTTCTATCGAAAAATGTACAAATTTAGCTTGCTATCAAAACAAAAATATATATATGCTGGCTCGATACCGCTCGCCAGGAAAATATTGACACCTGGATGGGGGTAAACGTCTTCAAGTAGTAGGCTGAATGGGGCCGAATGGATACAAGCCAAAGAGAGAGGGAGAGAAAGAGAAAAAAAAAAGCGAGGTGGGCTCCCTTAAGGTTGTTAACAAGTTGTAAATAATTGTAGTGGTAGAGAGAGTACACATATTATACGATGAACCAGTAACTATAAGTCCCCTTGTGGTGTTGTGTATGTTAAACTTAAGGATAAATACTACAAATAAATAATACCGTACTGACAATGCTATTTCCTTAACGTGGTTTTGTGAGATGATTGTAAATACCCCCAAGATGTTTATGGTAATTCTTTATGCATTTGTTTATCTATTATATTACTTATTTGTGGTGTATGTGTACATTGTGTAGGTTATGTGTGTAGGCTGTCTTGTGTGTGTGTGAGTGTGTTTTTTTTTTCCCGTGCCTTCAGAAACAAAAACCTGTCCTTTTATCTTTCTCTCCCAAGGGACCTGTGCCAGGGTTCCGAGGTGATTTATTCCTTGGAGGGTTCCGACACACAGTACAGGCACACATATAAGCTTTGAGCGCCTCTTATGTTTATGCAAATATTGGGATTGATTTGTGATGGAAACTTGATTTACATTGAACGATGGATACAGTTCTATTATTAACCTTTCAAGATCTGATTATAGATCTGATAGATATACAGTATAGATAGATAGATATATACTGTATATAGCTCATACTTGGTTGAGCTTTCCAGTCACCGAGGGAACTTCTGTTGGTGGAATGCTTGATGGACAGTAATTCCTGAAGACCACAAATGAAAACAACTGATCCCTGGTAATGAGGCAACAAGAACGCAACACTAATTAGGCGTAAAATGTAGTAAGTTATCCATATGGTATGTAATGAAGGGTGTCTAGACTTATGCCAATATAATACCACTTGGGTCGCATGAGACAGTGAACCAGGGGTATCACACCTGGCACATCTCATTAGAAACATTCGTATATTATACATTTTTTTTTTTTTTTTTTTGTGAATGGACATAATACTAAAGGAACACTGGTTCCCTGATATTATTGAGGAAACTCTGCGGTTCAAAATAATCAATGGTATCAACACACATTTTGCAATACCCACGAGTTATTATACATATATCATAATGAAGACATCTTCAGAGATTAGTAGACAACTTAAAACCTCTAGGTTTCAATATTTCTAGTGAGTTTGAGGTGTATATTCCAAGTATGTGTAAAGTCATTTTAACCACACTTAGCCTACATTATACTATGTGGGGCAACTATCAAATTGTGAAAACTTTATTAAAACCCTCTGTGCCAGCGACGTCTTTTTAATTTCATTCTAGCTAGATTTAGATGGTTTTGTGCATAGCTAGATTTAGATGGTTTTGTGCATAGCTAGATTTAGATGGTTTTGTGCATAGCTAGATTTATATGGTTTTGTGCATAGCTAGATTTAGATGGTTTTGTGCTTAAGAAGGATATGTGGTAGTGAGATAGTTTGAAGCCTGTTAATTGTTCGAGGCCCTTTTTATACTGAATAAAATTGTGTAATAGTAGCCAAATTAAAGTGAAAAGGACGGCATCGGTACAGAAGTGGTTAAAACCGTGTGGAATTGTGGCATCCAAGAGAAAGAGAGTAAGAAAGAGCCAGCTTGTCAGTCCAGGGTAACACGGCCGGTCTACAAAAACCCGTCCTCGTCCCCTGTACACTCGGTAAAAGAATATGGCCGATGTAGCTTGTATTTCTCCACCAGGTGTGGTATATACTCGGAGAATACAGGTCCCTCATTGGTGCCAATCTAGCTACTTTCCCTCTAGATCTAGAGGTAAATATAAGTCTCTCGGTGCTGCCAATCTAGCTACTTTCCCGCTAGATCTAGAGGGAAGTACAGGTCTCTCAGTGGTGCCAGTTTAGCTACTTTCCCGCTAGATCTAGAGGTAAGTACAGGTCCCTCAGTGGTGCCAGTTTAGCTACTTTCCCGCTAGATCTAGAGGTAAATACAGGTCCCTCAGTGCTGCCAATCTAGCTACTTTCCCGCTAGATCTAGAGGGAAGTACAGGTCTCTCAGTGGTGCCAGTTTAGCTACTTTCCCGCTAGATCTAGAGGTAAATACAGGTCCCTCAGTGCTGCCAATCTAGCTACTCTACAACTAGATCTAGAGGTATTAAATTCGATCTATAGGCAAGAATACAGGACAGTAGAGGTGGTACATGATGGAACTACTGCCTCTACTCTAATGTGTAATAGAGAACACATAGATTGCAATAATAATGGTAACCATAATCATTGTGCAATCATCGTTTTATGTTAGATTGCAACACAACTAGTATGTATAAGTGCAATCATCGTTCTGTGTTACAATTTGAATACCTTTATACCAGGTTAGCTAAATAAATGTTAGAAAATAAGAACATAAGAAAACGGGAATCTGCAGAGAGCCGTTTGGCCCACACAAGGCAGATCCCTTTCAAGCCAAACCCATTTCGTCCATATGCCTATCTAATTTTATCTTGAAGCTCTGTCGTTCTTGATCCTACCATATCACTCGGTAGCCTATTCCACATGTATACAACTCTGCCAGCATAGAAGTCAAGTCACAACATGGATGAGATGCCAGCTCTCCTTCTCTCTTTTCAGGTCTGCACTCCTGTGTCTGAGGGGCACAAGGTCTTCCCCACTTAAGTGGACAATGGTTAGAGAGCTTGATTTTGAGATGGCTGGGACAGAGGGCCGTATATTTTTTCATATTGGTATTTAGATAATCCAAGTGGAAATGAGCGTGATGGAATGCATATTTAATTTGATACAGATTATGTATTTTTTCTGGACCCCTTTTCCTTCATGCTTATCCCCATTAGTTTTTACATTTTAAGGCGTTTACCCCATCAGATTGTCGATTTTAATACATTTCGTCCCATTTCTTTGTCAATTTTAAGACCTGTTGTGCCCTTTATGTATCGATATGTTCCTGGCGAGCGACAGATAACCTGTTATCCGGTTCAGGCACACACAAAACGGTAAAGGTAATTCCTGCCAAGTAGGTTGTACACTTCGAAAGAAATTGTTGTAATCAGCAAGAGGATTGTTGTTGTTGATGATGCTTTTATTTTATACTAGCCCACAGCAAGAGGAAAAATTGGCTGACGACATATCTAGTTAACAAAACAAACAAAAATGTATGTTCGTCTTGCGTTCACAAATATTCTACCAACATGATTCTTCATCCTTGTACAAGGTGACCGAAGAAAAATGCCACCCAAAGAACTTTCAATAAATGTTGGCATTGGAGCATCGCAGAAACATCAAGAGCTGCACAATGGTTTAAAAAAGGGTGGAGCCACCCCTCACACATCAAATCAAACTCTGCTGTGGCTCAGACAATGATTCTACGGTTGATTCATCAGCGGCAGATGTGACCCTAGATTGTATCCTTTATTTATTTGTTTATTTATTTATTTGTTTTATTTATTTATCTTTTATTTTATTTTTTTAAGAATTGCATGTACGAGGATAATCCCAAGACAATGGATGATCTTAATGCATCTGGTGTAGCCATTATAAGGGATATTCCCGTAGACTCGTAGAGGAATGTGTTCACGTAATTTACAATTTCGCTCGCCGTCTCCAAGTCTGCTTGCAACGCCAAGGGCGCCAATTATTTGTCGTTTCATCTACAGCGTTGGGGGTCACCAAGTGGTTCAGTAACACACACACACACATACACTGAGAGAGAGCCTTAAATCGACAATAGGAGATGCTACTGAGTTGAAGACAGGCATTAAGCCATTAAGCAGTGAGAGCGAGAGAGAGTAGGAAAGAGAGTGAAAGCGAATGTGTGTGTATGTAATAAAGCTGAGTGAAGGTATACAGGGGGCCAATTGGTCTCACTGACAGGTTGATCCATCCACAGACAGACAGACAGACACGCACAGTGAGAAAGAGAATGAGTGTGTGTGAGAAAGAGAGAGAGTGTGTGTGAGAAAGAGAGAGAGTGTGTGTGAGAGAGAAAGAAAGTGAGTAAGTGTGTGTGAGTATAATACAGTGGAGTGAAGGTATACAGGGGAGCCAACTGATCTCACTGACAGGTTGGTCCACAGACAGACACAAACAGACAGAGAGAGAGTGTGTGTGTGGGAGTATAATAAAGTGAAGTGAAGGTATACAGGGAGTCAATTGGTCTCACTGACAGGTTGATCCACAAACTGACATACAGACATACAGTATAGTGAGAGAGAGAGAGAGAGAGATAGAGAGTGTATGTGTGTGTATATGTGTGTGTGAGTATAATAAAGCGGAGTGAAGGTATACAGGGAGCCAATTGGTCTCACTGACAGGTTGATCCACAGGTGTCAATAAGAGACTCCCACCGCTGGATCCCCCCTACCGGCTCCTAACAATAAAACAGTCTAAAAACGAGTTAACCCCGTCAATATAAATCCGAATATCCCCTTCAATTAGTGAAGGTTTATTATGTACATGGACAATTGTATTACATTATTATTAAAGAGATAAATTGTTATAGATTCCGAAATTAAAATGGGGATATAATTATATAATATATATATATATATATATATATATATATATATATATATATATATATATACTGTATATATATTAATAAAAGGCATAATTGTTTTTGCCTCCACTCCATATATGTGTGTGTGTAGCACGTCGAATGTTCATTGATTGATATGAGAGAGAGTGTGTGTGCGAGTGAGAGAGAGAGAGAGCTTAAGGATAATTGGTAGCTTTAATCCCTCTTTTGTTGCAGCCAAGTGAACATCATTAGCCCATCTTGTAAGGCTAAGGGGACGTTATTATATATAAATATATATTTTTTTTTATTATTAACGCTATTTATATATATAACAGTATTTGTTATTTAGTTTGCTCCCTATCAAACTTATAGAAACACCATCGCAAAGACACCCCTTCGAGAAAATGTGTACATTTTTCGGTAGAAACATGTCCCGCTCCTAAAATACAGGCTCGCTATTTCACACGCCAGGAATATATCGACACCTAAATGGCACGAAAGGTCTTTAAATTGATAGAAATGGGGTGACAGGTCTTAAAATCGCCAAACTAATGGGACGAACGTCTTAGCATCTCAAAACTAGTCGTGCTAAACATGAGGGAGAAGGGGGTCCAGATAAAGAAACCCTTAAGTAAAAATCGCCCCTTAAGCCCTAAGGCAACTGTTGTGTGTTGACGGTATCCACTGTTCAACCTCTTCAGCACCATGACGATTCTTTTAAGTTGGATTCTGGTTACGTTTAGACGATTTTATGCAGTTTAAGAGGGACCTATGTTACTAAGAGGGTTTATTATGATCGTATTTACCCATTTGAGTCGTAGACGTAGATTATAAGCGAAAGAAAATGGTAACCAGAATATGATGAAAATTACGTTGTCGTACTGAAGGGGTTAATGCCTTTCAGCGTACCATGCCTCATTTTTCCATTTTATGCTGGCTGTTATTATACGGTTTTATTAAGCTTAAAAAGGGTCTGTGGGAGTCAAAGGGTTAATCGAGATAGACTGTAGCCTACCCCTATGATTCCCAGCGGTCCTTCTTAAGCTGAATAAAATCGTCTGTGGTTAGCCAGAATAATCTGAAAAAGGCGTCATGTTATACTGTAAACGTTAATGAACACTTTAAGAGATATTAATGGGGTTTTTTTTCCCAAGACCTCTATCAAACTTAAAATCTACCGCCAAGAGGGATTTCCAGATAAATGTTTACATTTATCGGTACAATATGCCCCAGGCAATAGCCGGTCCCTCCTAAATAACAGGATCGCTATCGCTCGCCAGGAAAAATCGACACCTGAATAGCACGAAAAGTCTTAAGATTGACAATGAAATGGGGCGAAAGGTCTTAAAATCGCCAAGCTAATGGGACGAACGTCTTCAAATATCAAAATTATTGGGGCTAAACATAATAACCTCTTGAGGATTATGACGTGTTTTAATAGTTTATTCAGACTATCATTAGATGATCTTATACAGCTTAAGAAAGATCTGTGGTAATTAAAAGTGCAATGAATATCTCCGTTACATCTCTGACTTCCAAAAAATTATGCCTAAACCCTTTCTATACCGGCAATGTATTTTTCATTTGATTTCAGCTACATTTAGACAATTTTTTGAAGCTTAGGAAGGATCTGTGGTAGCTAAAAGGATTAATTGGGATAGCATGTAGCCTTGTAATTGGTAAACGTCCTTCCTAAGCTGAATAAAATGGTCTAACTGTAGCTGAAATTTAATACAAAGTACGTCGTCGGTATAGAAGGGGTTAAAATGCGTCATCATTACCAAGGGGTTAAACTTCAACTATATTGTCCTCTATATATTGAAAGTTAAGGGGACATGGCCCGGTTTTCTGGACCACTTTCTCCCTCATGTTTAGCCCCATTAGTTTTCAGATGTTAAAATGTTTGCCCCATTAGTTAGTCGATTTTAAGACCTTTCGCCCCATTTCTTAGTCAATATTTAGACCTTTCGTGCTATTTTGGTGTCGATTTTTTCCCTGGCGAATGATAGTGAGCCTGTAATGTTGGAAGAACCGGCCATCGGCCGTGAATTTTTCTACCGAAAAATGTACAAATTAATCTAGAAGGGGGATCTAATGGATGTTTTTTTATTAATTTGATGGAGGTCTAGGGAGGAAACTAGAAAAATAATTAATATATGCAAAAATCGCCCAAAAAGTGAACCATCCCCCTTAATCCCTCAGCTCGATAACGTCATACGCATCATATTCTGCTTACTGGTAGACGATTTGCTTTACTTTATACTCTACCACTAGGACTCAAAGGGGTAAATACGATCTCCATAAACCCTTTGAATAACATAAGGTTCTTCTTAAGCTGCACAGAAGCGTATGATCTTAGCCGGAACAATATATATACTCCCCCGGAAAAAATGACAAATTCGACTATAAAGGCTCTGTGCGTGTGTGTCAAGGAGTCTAGTCCTTCGTGTACTGACTCCTGAAAATATGTTCATAAGGTTTATATACTTTATACTGAAGACAAATAGACAGGCAGAAGAAGAAAACATATGAAAGTCTGATGAGAAAGAGAAACAGACCGGCAGAGCGAGGTAAAGTAAAGAGACGAGACATAAATTTAAAGACAGAGAGGCAGAAAAAAAGAGAGAAGGGGAAAGGGGGACGGAGATATAAAGAGAGTTAGTTAGTTAGAATAGGACTTCAGAGGCTATCAAACCTGGGCTAATAAGCCAACACACTGTAAGTCAAGTATAGCGCCAGGACTGGAGCTCCTTTTCGAGAACTTCAGCCCCTTGCCAGAGAGAGAGAGAGTGTGTTTGTGAATGTGAGCTTCAGAGGGAGAGAGAGAGAGCGTGAGAGTGTGTGTGTGAGAGAGAGAGAGAGAGAGAGAGAGGAGGGGGGAGCATGAGGGATCAAGGGCACAATAGCGCCATCTTTTAGCCTTATTAAACTGTCAGTGTGATACCTTCCCAGAGTAGCAGCACCAGGGAGAGAGAGAGAGAGAGAGAGAGTGTGTGTATGTGTATGTGTGTGTGTGTGTGTGTGTGAATGAGATAAGAGAGAAGAAGAAAATGGGGAGTCAAAGAAGGATAAACAGAAGGGGCGGGTGTTAAAGGTAAGAACAAGGAAATAGGAAGAATATGAGGAGGATAAACAAAAGAACTCGGGGTAAGTAATAAAGAGTAATGAATACAAGGGACTTACAAACTGCAACAGTTCTATTGGTCCTTACGGGGCAGTTTAGATATCTACACTGCTAAGCTACTAACTACTAGGTAGAGAAAAGGATAGTAAAGCAGTTCAAGGCTCCTCCCCACCCACCACTCCCCCCAGCTTACACTAACGTGGAAGCAGTTGGGAAAATATACCACAGTTCATAACGTTTGAGGGAAGAAAAGGAGGAGGAAGATCAAAATGAAGATCGAGGCGGAGAGGGAGAGAGAGAGAGAGAGATAGTAAGAGAGAACGAGAGTGAGCGGGGGAGAAAGAAAAAAAAAGGTGGAAAGAAAGAGCAAAGGATAGAATACGAAGTAGTGGAAGCAGTACATTGTGGGAGTCAGAAGTTTAATAGATATACTGTAGACATACGTATTATATTCCTCAAAGGCCTTCCAAAGCTGAGGAAAGTCGTCTACTACTGGCCATCATAAAGCGGAAATGACGCAACTGTACTTGGGGCTTGAAGATCAAACGAATGGGTCTCGTTTGAGTGTATTGCATGAGGGTCGAATCAGTGAGGCTTCGAAGTTCACGGCGACACTTCTAAGCCGCTTCATATAGCGACACCCTTCACTTTGTCTGGTGATGGGCTGGTCTATCAGAGTGAGAGCTGAGCGTTCTCTGCCATACCCATAGCTTACTCTGACTGTTCCTTTTACTTATATATCTTCTAGATCTCAAGTGACGGCGTCTTTTCCGTGGATTGCCCTCCCTACTGCCAACCTAGAAGTTGGCAGATTGGGAGCCAAAGCGTCACATTTTTCCCTTGCCCCTCAACTTTCCCTTCATAATTGCTGAGGGGCACAGGGCCTTGGGTGGGGTTTTGGTTTCCCGGGCGTTTCCGCACCCTCCTCAGCTCCCTGCCTTGGAGTGGCTTCGGTCACCCGGGCTTTATTATAGTGGTAAGCAGGGAGGGTTTTGTGGGGGCGCTCGTTTATGGCCTTGGCCTTGCTCGAGACCTTGGGGCTTGTCGGCCAGACAGCCTGGGGAACAACAACAACCCTTCACTTTGTTGAATGAAGTAAGTGAATGTGGATGGGAACAATGTGTTTTTCATACTGTATGTCAAAATTCCGATCCTAAACTTTATTGGACAGGGTATACAGTATAAGGCCGTACTTTTATGAACTTGTGGGTATGATCAACATTCTCTCATGGCGAACAAAGACGAAGGAACTGAGTGATCAAATAATATGAAAGAGAACTTGGTATTACCCAGTTTCTTCCAGATTACCGTATATTCATATTTATTTCGTTAATCAATACGTCAGGATTGAGTATGGTAGGCTTAAAGAACATGGGTCATATTCTTACATCTTACAAAGGTGATATCCCTTAGCGTAAATGACGGAAAATATGCTATTACTTTTAGAATTTGGGTAAATAATCTATGCATTCTTGTTAAATTAAGCAAGTCCTTCCCACATCATTAGTTTGGTATGGTGAAGGCAGCACACAACTCCAACACGTTTAAGAATACGACCAGACGACCCTATAGCCGAGAGTTTAAACTACCCCCTCCCCGCTTGTTTAAGAATGGGGGTAGCAGCCTTCTGAACCTGGATTTGGTTTAGTCGTCACGTCAGTCAGTGTGTAGTGTACTGTAGACTTGTGATGTGGAGGGTGTCTAGTATAAGAGAGGAAAAGAGAGAAACAAATATTGTACAGTTGAATAGAGTTATCCCTGGACATTACTTTGCAACGGCATTGAACGCTTTGTGTTTGCGTGATTCAAATGTTTCACGAGTTGCTATAATGTGACTCAGAATGCTAAATACTGTATGTCCAGGAAGCAGTGAACGTAACTGTACTGTATATCATGCATAGGTCTTAACTTCTACTTATGATCAGCAAGAGACCTTGACCTTTGACTACTGAATACTATGCCAGTGACTCAATATCTGACTCATTAATTTGTTTTTCACTTGGTCAGTGTTTTTGCGAATACTGTGCAGATGTTCTTGGACGTGACTGTACTTATTGGATTAATCACTGCCATCTCCTTATTAAATAGGATTGACCACTCACCTCTTTTTACAAGTAAGTGGATATGGTTTCGGCCACATTTTATTTTGTTTCTTTAGGTTTGATGTTTTGTTGCAATTGCATTTATATCATCTATCCAAGTATTATTAAAGAGCGAGGCATCTAATTAGGATTGCCATGGGATACAGGATGGGGGGGGGGGGTACAGACCGTTGTGACTAGGGTGGGAGGCTGAAGTGGCTAGGGCCGGAAGAACTATGGGCGGGAGTGATTTTAAATTTATGTCTGGTACCGCTCCAAATTAAATTATTTTTCATTAGACTTTGTGGGTTAAATAAGGGTAAAAACAAGAATGGCAGTCATCTTGAATCGAAGGAGAACTTATTTTTTCACTTTTCCACCGTATTTTTATTATTTTGTCATCCTCTGTAACAATAGTAAGACCAGCGGGGGCCTGGGAACAGCAGCCCCCAGGTTAGGTTGGGTTGTTGGGTTATTGTAATGACAAAATATGGTTTTCGGGGCCCGTGTCTTAACATGTTGGATAATGGATAAACTGCAATTGCGATGGAAATCATACCTCAAAATTTAATAACATTATTTAACATAAAAACTACAATAACAAAAAGGTAAATTTAAAAAAAAATATATATTTGTGACCTAAACTTATTACTGACCGAGGGCCAACATTAAGTTCAGGTCACAAATGTGTATGTGTGTTTTTTATATTTGTCATGTTTTGTAATGTTATTTGATGTATGATTTCCACCGCAATTGCATGTTTACCCATTATCCAACAATGTTGAGACATGGCCCCCGAAAACCATATTTTGTCATTAACCTAACCTAACCCCCGCTGATCTAGAGGATGATAAAATACTAAAGATACGATGAAAAAAGTGAAAATAAAAAGGTAGCATTCAAGGAAACTACATCATGACTCTTCTTCTTCTTACCTCTGACCGGGTATAGACTATCCTAGTGCTTAACTAGCCTATACCTCTTTGAAAGGACATTAGCCTAACCTAACAACCTTACCTAACCTATCCTAGTATTATGGGTGGGGGCTGCCGCCCCAACACCCCCGCTATTTGTCATCTTTGACAGATTTTTGGTGTATTTTTCTGTGAAAAGGGTATTTTTTCAATTTGTCGTTAACGAAAATCCTCCATGCAGACTATATGGAGAAAAATATGTCGAATCTGTTGGTGCCTATTTTCCCTAATAAATTGTTTCTAATAAGGTGGATGTAGTGTCTTTGAAGATTATCAATAAAAATATAGTTCTCCCCCTATTCAAGATGGCCACCTCTCTTGCTTCCACCCATATTTAACACACATGTCTAATGAAAAATAGTTTAATTTGCGGCGGTAATTAATTATATATCAATGAAGTATAGGGTATGCCAGACTTATAAGACAAGATAAAATTAATGGCTAAAATTTATGAACTAAACTTAATATTGTCCGATTTGACACTTGGTTGAGATCTACTGGTTGAAATATACTACTGGTTGAGTTGTCCGGATAGAAGATTGATGGAGAGGAGACAATGTATGATAAAGAGAAGGACACAAAATAGATGCTAAAATACCCTGAAATGACAAGGAGGATGGGGTGGAAGAGATGGATGGGGGAGGAGAGGATTACCAAAACAGGAAGACCGAGAGGGGGGAGGAGGAGGAAGACAAGGAGGAGATACGAGGGAGTTAGGGAGAAGAGGGAGGAGGAAGAGATAGAAGAAAAAAAATATTAAAAGGAGGAGAAGGAGGAGGTTACAAGAGGGAAGGAGGGGGAGGAAGAAGAACAAAAGAATAAGTAGACATAAATGAGATGCCAAAATACCCTTATAAAATGACAAGGAGGATGGGGTGGAAGAGATGGATGGAGGAGGGGAGGATTACCAGAATAGAAAGACCTAGAGGGAAGGAGGAAGAAGAGGAGGAGGAGGAGGGGGATATAGGAGGAGGGAGAAGAAGGAGAGGAGATGGAAGAAGAGAAAATGAGAGGAAGTGGGGGAGAAGAGATAGATCTATCTATCTATCTATTGCCTGACGCCGTGATCCCCGAAGGGGTGGCCACGAACGAACCGCCCCCATGCATCTCTGTCCCCAGTCAGTCGATGCTCCTCCTCCCAACCAGCACCGCCTTCATTCATATACTTCCTCACTCCATCCTTCCACCTCTCCTTCGGTGCACCTCTCTCTCTCTGTCCCTCCACCTCGCTCTCGTACACCCTCTTAGTCATTCTCTCGCTTTCCATACGTTCCATAAATTATGTCCGAACCATCTCAAGTTGTTCCTTTTCACACTTTCCAGCACATCTACCTCCACACCACACCACCTTCTTACTTCCTCATTCGTCTGTCTATCCCTCCATGTAACTCCGCACGCACTTCTCAAGTAATTCATCTCCACCGCTCTCACTCTTGGTCTGAGTCTCTTCCCGAACGTCCATGCTTCGCTTCCGTAAGTTAGTGTCGGGATTACCACACTGTCATGCAAGGACTTCTTCACTTCCACACTGACCACCCTATTTCTTGTTACTGCTTTCAACGTTCCTACAACCCTCTTCCCCTGTTGCACCCTCTCCCGCACTTCTTTATCCATAGTCCCATCTTTACTCAACACACTGCCCAGATATTTAAAAGAGCTGACGATCTCCATAGCCTGACCGTTCAACTTCACCTCACACTCTGTGATTTCACACCTTTCGAAGACCATAACCTTGCTCAAATATTTAAAGGAGGAAGAGGAGGAGCTTATAGTAGGGAAGGAGGAGGAGGAAGAAAAGGGCGATGAAGAAGAAAAAAAGAGGAAGACAAGGAGGAGGTACGAAGGAGTAGGGGAGAAGGGGGAGGAGGAAGAGATAGGAAAAACAATTATTAAAAGGAGGAAGAGGAGGAGGTTATATAAAAGATGGAGAAAGAGGAAGAACAAAAGAATAAGGAGACAAATGAGAAGCCAAAATACCCTATAATGACAAGGAGGATGGGGTGGAAGAGATGGATGAATGAGGAGAGGATTACCAGGATAGGAAGATCTATAGAGTGGGGGGGGGGGGGGAGGAGGAGGAAGGGGGGGGAGGAGGAAGGGTAGGAGAAGGAGGAGGAAGGGGGGGGGACAGGAAGAAGGGTAGGAGAAGGAGGAGGAAGGGGGGGGACAGGAAGAAGGGTAGGAGAAGGAGGAGGGGAACAGGAAGAAGAGGAGGAGGAGAGAAGGACAAGAAGTAGAGGAAAAGGAAGTAAAGAAGGAGGAGGGGGTTAGGAAGTAAAGGGGTGGAAAGGGAAGGGAGAGAAGGAGAAGGAAGAAAAGGAGGAGATAGGAAGAGGAATTAGGAGTGGAGAAAGAAGGAACTAGATAGAGGAAGAAGTTAAGAGGAGTTAATAAAAGTAGATGAGATCAATTAAGGTGAAGAAGAAGAAGAAAGAAGGACGTGACAATATGGAGAGACAGAAATAAGAAGGAAGACAATAACATATGAAATAGACAAGGAGTAAAATAAGTAAGATTCTAAATTAAATAAGAGAAAAATAACGACAATATATTAATTAGTATCAAGAAAGCAAGAACGTGCGGGATCAATCGCCACCAACCTCATATAAGGGGAGATGGTTGGTTTTTCTTGCCCCCTTCTCCCTCGAGTTTAGCCCCATTCTTTTTTCAGATTTTAAGACATTCCGGCCCTATCATTAGTTTGGCGATTTTAATTATGTTCGCCCCATTTATTTGTCAATATTATGACCTTTCGTACCATTTACGTGCCGATATCTTCCTGGCGAGCGATAGCGAGCTTGTAATTTTGGAGGAAGCGGCCTTCGGCCGGCACATTTTTCTACCGAAAATTGTACAAATTTATCTTGGAGCGGGTTCTTGCGGTGTATTTTTAAGCTTGATAGAGGTCTAGGGAGGAAACTAAACTAATAATAAAAATAGTATTACATAAGCAAATATTTACGTCCATCCCCCCTTCATAAAGATATATAGCCTAGTGAATACACAGATGTAGGCCTAAACATTAACATGATCACCTTAACCCCTTCAGCACCATGACGCTTAGCAAACCTCAATAATCGCCTGTACAGCATCACTCTTGAGGTTCACGTGAATAGAGGACCAGTGCATAATTCAATTCTCCATATCTCTCTCTCTTTCTGTCTCTCTCGATGTAAATGCACTATTCACATTAAACAATACTAATCAAACTCGCGGAAATGGAATGAAATTAAAAACCAAAAAGGCAAACCTAGATGTCACAAAGAGTTTCTTCACCTACAGTGTGGCGACAGAGTGGAATAAACTACCAGCGAGAGTGGTGGAGAGCGACACAATAAACGCTTTCAAGGGAAGGCTTGACCTCTATCTACAGAGGGCTGGGGTGATATGAAAAAAAAAAAAAAAATGTATGTATGTGTATGTGTGTGCACTGTACAGTATGTATATATATATACTGTATATATATGTATGTATGTGTGTATGTATGTATGTAATAATAATAATAATTAACGGTTTATTCACAAAAAAGAAGGCTGAAAATATACAAGGAAGTTGATACATAGTTAAAATTAAAATTAAAATTAAAATTGACACAAGAGCTAACAGGTTAATTTACAATGAAAAATATGTATATAATTTATTGATTGTTTAAGACCTTAATTATTGAAGGAATGGCGCTGTTCTTGTAGCGGTCAGTCCGTGGTGCTCTTACGGGGACAATACGGTTGAAGTGGCGAACAGCGCGTAGAGGAGGAGGGGCGTCGGGCGGTAGTAGGTGCCGGTGTCTGGGGTTGTTTAGTAGTTTGCTGGAGAACTGCTGAAGGTGTTGTTCGTAGAGGTTAGATATGGCGAGTACGTTAATTAGGTTACGTGCATCTTGGTATGTGGTGTAGTTGGCCCCTAACATTATTCTGAGTGCTCTCTTCTGAATTTTTTCTAATTTATTTCTTTGGGTTAAGTTGAGAGAGGATGACCAAACGGGTGAAGCATAGCAGAGTTTGGGTAATATAAAAGATTTGTATAAAAGTAGCATGTCATCTCTGGGAACCCCTAGTTGTTTCAGGGTGCGTAACATGTGTAGCCGATAAGAAGAAGCACTAGCTATGGTGTTAACATGTTTATCCCAGAGTAGTTTTTGCTGAAGGAAAACACAAAGTAATTTAGTGGACTGAACTATCTCGAGGGTGTGATTGCCAAGCTTGAGGGTGGGTGGAGGGATGGGTTTAGAAGCAACATTGAAGTTCATGACAAGTGTTTTGTTTAGGTTAATAGTGACATCATTATCTTGTGTCCAGGTCAGTGTATATGTGTGTGTGTGTGTGTATGTGTGTATATGTATGTACCGGTGTATATATATATATATATATGCATATATGCATATATAGTTTATAAGGCCAGACTGCCTAGTAAGGACCTTGAGGTCTGTGTGGTCTGTGGCTCTATGTAGCTCTCTCTCTCTCTCTCCCTTTCTCTCCCTCTCTCTCTCTCTCTCTCTCTCTCTCTCTCTCTCTCTCTCTCTCTCTCTCTCTCTCTCTCTCTCTCTCTTCCCCTGAAGTTTACTCCGCCG
This sequence comes from Paralithodes platypus, assembly GCA_032716605.1. Taxonomy (NCBI): domain Eukaryota; kingdom Metazoa; phylum Arthropoda; class Malacostraca; order Decapoda; family Lithodidae; genus Paralithodes; species Paralithodes platypus. The sequence goes on from CM064513.1 coordinate 9,947,223, forward strand.
GACCACACACATTGTAGAAATTATATTGATATATATATATATATATATATATATACAGTATATGGAACGAAAGGTTTTAAAATCGACAAACTAATGGGGCGAATGTCTTAAACTCTACAAACTAATGGGGCTAAACATGAGTAAGAAGGGGGACCAGGAAAAACGACCCATCTCCCCTTAACCATTAGTTCTCAACCAGTGCCAAATCAACCATGATATATTAAACCAATGCCAAAATAATCTCCAAACCTAATTTCACATTTTGGTTGAATTGGCACTGGTTCAGAGCCACTGGTTGATATGGCCTTCTGGTTGAGTCGTCCGGTCACCTCACGAATGACTTAAGGGGGATGGGTGTATTTATTTGCTCATTTATGTATCATTTTATTAGATCTTTTTAGTTTCCTCTCTAGACATCCATCAAACTTACCCCCCCCCCCCCTCCCCCCAAGACCCTCCTTCAAGATATATTTGTACGTTTTTCGATAGAAAGATGTCTTGGCCGAAGGCCGGCTCTTATTAAATCACAGGGTCGCTATCGCTCACCAGGAAACAATCGACACCTAAATGACACGAAAAGTCTAAGTATTGACAAATAAATTGGGCGAAAGGTCTTCAAATCGCCAAACTAATGGGCCGAACGTCTTAAAATCTGAAAACTAATGGGGCTAAACATGAGGAAGAAGGGGAACCAGAAAAAACTACCCATCTCCCCTTAATATTATATGGTCAGTGGAGCACGTCGAGGTCAGCCAAGAGCCTAAGCATCATCATTCCTTTCAGGCCAAAAACATTAGCCTTAGTCACGGAGTAAATGCTTGTATGCGTTCTGGGAATTTTGTTCGGGAGACTGAATACAATATGATATTATATGTTTTAAGAGAGAAAGAGAGAGAGTGAGAGTGAGTGAGTGAGAGAGAGAGAGAGTGTGTGTGTGTATGTGTGTTGCTTGTATGCGTTCGGGGAATTTTGTTCGGGAGACTGAATACAATGTATATGTTTTAAGAGAGAGAGAGAGAGTGAGAGTGAGTGAGTGATTGAGAGAGAGAGAGAGAGAGAGTGTGTGTGTGAGAGAGAGTGTGAGTGAGTGAGTGGTTAGGGTATGGGAGAGAGAGTGTGTGGGGGGAGGGGGTAGATGGGAGGGGAACGAGTATGTGCGAGAGAGAGAGAGAGAGGGGTTGAGTGTGAGTGAGTAGTATAACCTATTGCAATTTATGTACAGTTACTGACAAATATTCATGGGTTCTTGTGATTTTCTTCATGTAAATATAACATTTATATTGATGTACAGATCAAATCAGCTATATATAAATAAACACAAAATATGTATTCATTAATAAATAGCTGATTTAATCTGTGCATCAATCTTGATGAATAAATTTTCATAAGGAAAATCGCAAGAGGTCACGAATATTCTTCAGTAGCTGTACATTATAAAGTAAGTGATACATAAGATAAGATAAGATGCACTTTATTATCAAATAGCATATACAGTATATATACAATGAGATATTATTTTTGGTGAGAGATCAATGCAACACAAATCTTAAAATAGAACATGCTTACAACCTCACAATACACATCCAAAAATGTAAATACATACCGGTACATCAAATATACGCAATTATAGTTATCAAATCAGACGCACCTCACCGTGATGACAAAAACTAGAGGCTTATATTCTTTGGTACAGTCGGCCTAATAAGTGATGGCTCGGTACCAATTATGTTTTGATCAATAATTGGTATCAGCAATATTTACACGTGATTCCTTCTTTTTGAGTGAGATATACAATCATGTTCCTACACTTACCACCATATTTAACATCTGACAGACATTAATACAGCACAGAGCGAGCCAAACGTAATGACAGCTGAGAATGACTTATTAGCGCCACCATACAAATTCGTCTATGAACCTATCCCCTCTACCTGCGGGTACAACCAACCTTCTACCTGAGCTTAGGGTGATTTACATCATCCATTATCTTCTCTGACTGTTTAATTACAAATTTATGGTACAATGAATCCATAGATAGTTATATGGCTTATAAACTATCATATTATTTATTATGTTATTACTCTAAAGATGAGAGCCTTAAGACCCTCCCACCCCTCTCCCTCCCCCAATTCAGAGAGTGAGAAAGAGCGAATGTTCGAGTCCGCGGAGGGGGTGGGGATGGAAGGGGGGAGGGGGTTGAGATGGGAAGGAGGGGGGCTAAGTCAGTCGTACATAATCTCTCCTTCCATTCCCCTCTCCCCCCCCCCCCTCCCCCCACCCCAACTTTTATTCTTTCCTTTTTGTTCGTTTTTTTTTTTTTTTTTTTTTATTATAATTCGACGTCAGGTCTTAGGTGGAATATAAACATGAGTCCCATTACCCTGAGCGGGGGATAATCGGCTCGCGGGGAGATGATGGCTCCGTCTGGCACTTCTCATTACGATAGAAAATAGGCACTACCAGGCACTCCAACCCCCGTCTTTTTATTGCAACCGAGATTAGGGTGAAGGCTAGTCCTGTCCAGAGTGAGTTTTTTTTTTTTTTTTTTTTTTTTTTTTTTGTGGATGAGGTAGACAAAAGGCAAAACTGCCTGTGACGAGTTCCTCCCCTAGAGTTGAAAGAGTGATAGGGCCAAAATCAAGGAATGTTCGAGCCAAATGTCTGGACACACAGAGTTTGAAGCAATTTAAGCCATACGATGGCATCCTCTACCCAACCTTAGTCGTTGCTGTCTGTCTCTTTTCATGTACTAATATTTCTACTTCGGGGGCGGGAGGCTATGAATCCTCCTCCCCTTGTAAAATTCACCTACTAGACGAGACAGAGAAAGGGGTGAGGAAACGCGAAAGTGGTCCCGGATCCCAAGAATTGGAACTTTATATGTTGTTTATGTTCGGGCTCTGTCTCGAGTCGGTCACCCCCATCTATGGGGTATGTGCCTGAGTAGTATACAGTATATATATACTGTAGGCTACATATATTTTAGATACGAAGGTCGGTTGGTACATTGGACCATTTGCTAGTTTGGGGCTATACAGAAGCTCAGGCTTTAAACATCGATATTTAGTTTGTAATGGATGGAAATTATGTTTGAAATTGAGTCATTGAACTTATACAGTATATGTGTTACAAACGTATTTTTCTTAAAATTTCTGCTTAACCCCTTAACCACCATTACGTGGGCGGGTGCCCAACCCCGAAAAGGGTTGAAATAGGGGAGCTATCCCCCCGCCAAAGGCGGCTTTCTAGGGCCTTTCCTAGCTGATGCTGAGAGGATTGGGTTCTAGTCAAGTGGTGATGGGCTGGTCTATTAGAGTGAGAACTGAGCAATCTCTGCCATACCCATAGCTTACTCTGACTGTTCCTTTTACTTATATTTTTTCTAGATCTCAAGTGACGGCGTCTCTAACGTGGATTGACCTCCCAATCTACCAAGATTGGAAGCCAAAGCGTCACATTTTTCCCTTGCCCCTCAACTTTCTCTTCATAATTGCTGAGGGACACAGGGCCCTGGGTGGGGCTTTGGTTTCCCGGGCATTTCCGCACCCTCCTCAGCTCCCCGCCATGGAGTGGCTTCGGTCACCCAGGCTTTATTGTGGTCGGCGGGGAGGGTTCTGTGGGGGCGCTCGGTTATGGCCTTGGCCTTGCTCAGGGCCTTGGGGCTGTTCGGCCAGGCAGCTTGGGGAACAACAACAACAACAACAACCACCATTACGTAATTTTCATCATACTCTGGTTACCGTTAGACGATTATGTTCAGTCTGCAATCTACCTACACGACTCAAATGCGTAAATACGGTCTCAACAAACCCTCTTAGTAACAAGGTCCTTCTGAAGCTGCACAAAATCATCCGATTTTAGCCAGAATTTAAAGGTAAAAAGGCGTCATGGTGCTGAAAGGGTTAATATCAACGTATTTTGCTTAAATGTCCTTATAGCCATAAACTCGTAAGGGGTAAGTTGGGGACACACGAATCTGGCACCGTCTTGGTCTGGCCCCGGATGTTACGCAGTTTCGGAAGGATCTTTAGGAATTAAAGGGGTAAGCACTATCTCATTTAACTCTCTAGCTTCCACAAGTTCATTTAAAAAATAATAAACTCTTCTAATAGATGCCAGAATAAGATGTAACGTAGCGTCCTAGATCCTCGAGGTTTTAAGGGGGGTTAGTTGGTTTTATGGTCCACCTTCTCCCTCATATTTAGCCCAATTAGTTTTGAGATTCTAAGACGTTCTGCCCATTAGTTTGGCGATTTTAAGACCTTTCGCCCTATTTCTTCGTCAATATTAAGACATTTCGTGCTATTTAGGTGTCATTTCAGATATTAGATATACCAATTGGGCAGGGCAATACTTAGGGACCTCAAAGGCATGTGATAATAAGTTGCTGGAACCCCTGTTTCATTATTCTAGCCTCCCTCGCTGTTTCTGTTTGTGTCTCACCTACACAGAGAGTAATCCAGCTAGTTCTCACGAACACCTCCTCCTCTTCCCATTCATTTCACTTCACTGAACAAGCACACCACACTTCTTTCCAATACACCAACAATTATGTTTTGAAAATGACCACCAACCGCACTTAATTTGGCTTTGTCACTCTTTCAACATTGGAGAGACACTTGTTACAGGCAGCTTTGCCTTTAGTCTCCCTCACACACATAGAAAAAAAAAGAGATGAAGAACATTATTGTGTGTCTGTATAATCGGCTTAGGTAGATGATATGGCCCCGCCTGGCACTTCTCATTACGATGGGAAATAGGCACTCCGAGAAGCTGCCGCTGGGGAGATTTTTTTTTTTTTTTTACGGGATGGTTTAGTTAGTACAGTTGCCCATATAAGTTCTGTTCCTCTCCATGATCATATACATGACAATATAGTGCGCATGATTAACTTGCACTGTAGTTTCTTATGCAGTGGTTAACTCCTCTGATGATTCAACTTATGATTAAAAGAAACCATACTCGCAATGTATTCATACTAATTTACTTTCTTACGTAAGATCACGACGAAGAACAGAAATTATATGGGCATCTATACATATGGCAATGGCGATATTATCATATTACTCAACCAAGCCTATTCTAGATTAACTCTGATATGCAATTCATGTATGAGATATATAACACAGAATAGAATAGTAATTGGTACCGTACACATAATCTGAAAGTATTCATTATTGTTGTATATCAATACGAATATCTGTTGAAGCTTCTAGTTGTCATTATTTTCAAACTATTTAATATTCCCTGGGCCTCTGCTTAGATCTCTGGGTAAAACTATCTGTATGGCCGAATTAATGTGGTGCAGACTAATTCCTAATGCAGCAGCAACTCTAAGGTTCTGAAAAGAAAACAATAATAATAGCCTAATAATAATAAATATATATATATACAAATAAACAGAGGTACGGTACCGCCCCAAGCTTTTATCTAAATGGAGGATCGAATTCTCATTGGTTTCTAGTGGATAATATATAATATTTCTGAATTAATGGCATTGATAATAATTTGAACGTATTCAGGGTATGTACTAATACTATTGCAATGTATGCCGTGTATTATAGTTTAATTAATTATCTCTCTCTCTCTCTCTGTCTGTCTAACAATGAGTATCACTGGTATTGTTCATATCATCAAGGTGTCCATATGTTCCTGACCACGGCTGTACAAGCTTCCCTAACAAGGTTGTATATAAAAACTGAGCATCTTGGTTGGGTCAAGAGGCAGGGTGAGGGGAGGGGAGGGGGCAGCTTAGGATATTTCTATTATCATTATAGTTATTAGTTTATTGCTCGTTGATACCCGAGTGTTGCAAGGAGTTTCAAGTAATAGCTACCATCGCAAAGACCTTGCGGTCCATTCCAGGAAGATACCCTAGATATTATAATAGACTGTTTCGTGTAGTATGTTCATTGAGTCATCTTGGCTCACTTCATAAACTATTCTATTAACCAATTATTTCCAACTTTTGACAGAAAAGGGTTCACATAAAACACTTCATAAATGAAGTGTCGTCATATACAAGAATTAAACCTATTTAGCATTAGTTTGCAGCCATGACTGCGTGTTATATTCACTGTATAAAGCAGTTTGGCATAATCCACCTTGTCAAATCCATTTATTATTATAAATGCCAGACTTCAATATTCTCCTATCAGCAATTATTGTAGAAATGTCCTATCTCTCCTCTCTCTCTCTCTTTGTAAACCCCCGCACGTCATACAACCCCTCAAAGTTTCCCTCAAGAGTCGTGAGGTACAGTTGCCTAGCCATAAACCTGGTACAAGTGCTCTCGTAGTGTTATATACAGTATATAGTAGTTTGTATAGGGGAGCTCATTACATTTCAGCCTATTGTAATAATGTCTGATGGGGGTCACACCTTTTATTTAACAATTTTTTAGTTTCCTCCCTAGACCTCCATCATGCTTTAAACAAATATCTCCAAGACTCTCCATTGAGATAGATTTGTAACCCCAGTAATTGTAGGTTAGCGGGCAGTGGCGAGGGCGGGAGGGGAGTCTGAATGAGGACGGGGAGGTAGGAAAGGTTAGCGGACAGTGGCGAGGGCGGGAGGGGAGTTTGAATGAGGACGGGGAGGTAGGAAAGGTTAGCGGGCAGTGGCGAGGGCGGGAGGGGAGTCTGCATGAGGACGGGGAGGTAGGAAAGGTTAGCGGGCAGTGGCGAGGGCGGGAGGGGAGTCTGAATGAGGACGAGGAGGTAGGAAAGGTTAGCGGACAGTGGCGAGGGCGGGAGGGGTCTGAATGAGGATGGGGAGGTAGGAAAGGATAGCGGACAGTGGCGAGGGCGGGAGGGGAGTCTGAATGAGGACGGGGAGGTAGGAAAGGTTAGCGGGCAGTGGCGAGGGCGGGAGGGAAGTCTGAATGAGGACGGGGAGGTAGGAAAGGTTAGCGGGCAGTGGCGAGGGCGGGAGGGGAGTCTGAATGAGGACGGGGAGGTAGGAAAGGTTAGCGGGCAGTGGCGAGGGCGGGAGGGGTCTGAATGAGGACGGGGAGGTAGGAAAGGTTAGCGAGCAGTGGCGAGGGCGGGAGGGATCTGAATGAGGACGGGGAGGTAGGAAAGGTTAGCGGGCAGTGGCGAGGGCGGGAGGGGAGTCTGAATGAGGACGGGGAGGTAGGAAAGGTTAGGGGCAGTGGCGAGGGCGGGAGGGGAGGTAGGAAAGGTTAGCGGGCAGTGGCGAGGGCGAGAAGGGAGTCTGAATGAGGACGGGGAGGTAGGAAAGATTAGCGGGTAGTGGCGAGGGCAGGAGGGGAGTCTGAATGAGGACGAGGAGGTAGGAAAGGTTAGCAGGCAGTGGCGAGGGCGGGAGGGGAGTCTGAATGAGGACGGGGAGGTAGGGAAGGTGTTATCACACAGGGTGATGTGATGCGACTAGTGCAGTAGCATGTTGGTGTAGTGCTGCTTGCTTGCATTCAATTCTCGCTTTCAGCTGCTGCCGCTGACTAACCCTTGTGGTGAAAAGGGGAGCCGAGTGCGTAAGTCTCCCTCTGCCAGTACATAGCCTCTCCATCACCAAGACTCCTATTGTGCCTCCCCGGGGCCACACACGGTAACTGGGTGTCTTGCGACCCCAGGCTAAATCAATAGGGGATCTCGGGGCATGCGGTGGCCCCCAGAGGTATGATTTGCATCCTTGTCATCTACCAACAACCGCACACACCCACTGCCTTGTGGTTTAGTCTAGTAAGAAAAAAGCTAGGGGAGCACACCCTGAGAGAAAAGCAGACGTTGGGGTCACGTCCTGGCGGTTTCCGACAAACTGGAATCCCGGCAGTCCCCTGCAGTATTGAGCAGGAGCTGGTCGTCTTGGGTCACCCCCTTGCCATCAGCAACCCCTGTTCAGTACCAAGATAGTGAAGTTGGAACTGCGCACCTCCCTCGGCACTCTAAACTCTTCTATGCGCAGGTTTTCTCTTCCTGCTTTGCAGGAAGGGAACGTCATCATCGGACTACGATGGACTACCATAAGCCTTGTCTAAGCAAGTGTGTGTGTGTTTAGCTAATCATTTCAAGATACGGTGACGTATTTCTGTTCTGTTTTCTGGCTATTATTAGACGATTGTATTGAGATTAGAAAGGGTGTATGGAAGTCTGAGGGATAACCGAGATAGTCTTTACCGTTTTCATTCCCACAGATCCTTCCTAAGCTGTATAAAATCGCCTAGTGATGGCCAGAGTAAACTGTCAAAACGCGTCCTAATCCTCAAGGGGTTAAAAAAAAATACAATATCAAACAACATATCAATATTTATATAATTAATATAAACACCATCTGAGGAGGAGCACTTTATTGGCAACATTTCGCATATAGCTTCATCACATACATTGGCCTGATGAAGCTATATGCGAAACGTTGCCAATAAAGTGCTCCTCCTCGTATGGTGTTTATATTAATTCCGTCTACTAATCAAAGTTTCTTTTCATCAATATTCATAAAGCCAATAATTTATTACCTCCTATAGCATTAACCATATCTGTTCCGGCGACGGTTTTTACATTTTATTCTAGCTACATTTAGGCGATTGTTTGCAGCTTAAGAAGGCTCTGTGATAGTAAAAAAAAGGTTAATGAGGTAGTTCGAACCCTGTTTATTCCTAGAGGCCTTTTGGAAACTGAATAAAATCATCTAATAATAGCCAGAATAAAGTTATAAGAATGGCACCGGTTCAGAAAGGGTGAATCTAATCTATTTATAGAATCGTTGGCAAATATATATTCTTGAAAATATATAACCGATAACCAATTCTGTCCCTACAATAATAGAAGTACGATTAAGGGGGTTCACCATTTTTTTTTTTTTTTCTTTCTCTCCTTTTCTCTCTCTCTGGTTTGTATCCATTTGGCCCCATTCAGCCAACTGTTTTAAGACGTTTATCCCCATCCAGGTGTCGATTTCTTCCTGGCGAGCGATAGCTAGCCAGCATTGTATGGAGAAATTTTTCTATCGAAAAATTTACAAATTTAGCTTTCTGTAAAACAAAAATATGTATATGTTGGCTCGCTACCACTCGCCAGGAAAATATTGACACCTGGATGGGGGTAAACGTCTTAAAACAGTCGGCTGAATGGGACCGAATGGATACAAGCCAGAGGAAGAGAGCAAATGAGAGAATGAGAAAACAAAGCGAGGTGGGCCCCCTTAAAACGAATAGCCTGTGGGAAATCTGTTGGAACTAATGGCCACTAGTGTTTGATGTCAATTAATACAGTAGAGTTGTACGATTTCTTTGGTAGTAGGCAGGCTATTGTGCTTGGTAATTGTTTTTTGTGGGTGTATGTGTGTTAGTGCATGTGTACTGTGTGTGTGTGTACGCAGTATATGTGCGTGTATGTAATTGTGTAAGTGTACTGTGTAAGTATGTGTATGTATGTAATGTGTGTGTGGGGGTGTATTATAATTGTATATGTGTACTGTGTGAATATGTATGTAAATATATTGTGGGTGTATACCTTTGTGTATGTGTAACGTGTGTGGATGGGTGTGCTGTGCGTGTGTGTGTGTGTGTTTGTGGTCAATAATGTCATTAACCTATTCTACCCATTGTTACTCTGTATTTTACTTCTTTATCATTGTTTACTGTTTCTCTTCTGCTTAGTGGTCGTGTTATACTCCATCTACCTATTCATTTTGACACTTCTATTCCTTACTTTTCACTATTCTCTCTCTCTCTCTCTCTCCATTATACATATATTTCATCTCACCATCTTTCAACGTTTCTCATTCAATTCCATATCAATTTATTGAGAGACCCGCAGAAAACCGTTCTTGGGCAGCGTGATATGCGAGGATTGTGAACAAAAAGATAGAATGGAATCGTAAGACCTAAGAGTTTACGAATGAAAGAACTAAAGAGTTATTATATACTTACCCAAAGGAGTAATATGTTCTGTATACATATTACTTCTTGTTCTTGTTGCTTCTGTTTGTATGCTTACTTGTTTGTTTATGTTTTTATTTATTTTGTTTGTTTAATAAAGACGTCCATGATGTACTATCGTTGTGTTGTCAAAGCCTTATATCCAATGAACAGAATGCAACCAGAAGAAGTCCCCACTGAAATAGCAAATGGAATTAGGGTCATATGCTTGTCATAATGTAAGTTATTATTGCGCCAATCACAACAGTAACTAAGGCCACCTACCCATTTATTATTATTATTATTATTATTATTATTAGTAGTAGTAGTAGTAGTAGTAGTAGTAGTAGTAGTAGTAGTAGTATTAGTATTATTAGTATTATCATTGTCACTTTACCTCTTCTATTTTCTCTTCCCTCTCCTTTTCCTTCTTTACCTCCGCTTCTCTTCTTCCTCTTCCTCTGCATTAACCTCTTCATCCTCTCTTCTTTCCTCTCCTCCCCTACCGCCTTCTTTCTCCCTCCCTGCTATTCCTTCTCCTCTTCCTCCATCTTCCCTACACCCTAATTTTCACCCCTCCTCCCCTCACCCCCTCCCCTTCTTCCCTACACCCTAATTTTCACCCCTCCTTCCCCCTCCATCTTTCCCCCCTTTCTTCCTCCCTCCCTGCTATTCCTTGTCCCCCTCCTTCATCATCCCTACACCATAATTTTCACCCCTCCATCTTTCCCCCCTTTTTTCCTCCCTCCCTGCTATTCCTTTTCCTTTTCCTCCGCCCCCACCCTCATTTTCACCTTGTCTTGCCCCCTCCCTCCTTCCCCTCCCCTTGCTATGTTCATCACAGTAAAAGCTTATCACCTACAGTACACCCCCACCTACCCGCCTGAGGAACCGATGACTTGAACGGTCTTGAAACACTTCCTATTGTCCTTGTCACCTTAATTCTCCTCCTCCTGTTCCTCTTCTTCTTATCCTTCCTTCTCTACGTATCCTTCCTTACTTCTCCTGTGTCCTTCAATATTTTCTTGTCCTTCTTTCCTTCATTACTTATCTTTATTCCTTCTCCTCTTGTCCTTCCCTCCTGCCTTCACATATTATATTTCCTTTTTTTTTTCTCTTTATTGTTTTCATTCTCTTTTCCTTCCTTCCTTCCTTCACATATTTCCCTTCCCTCCTTCGCTTCCTGTTCATTCATTCTTGCTCTTTTATCTTATTCCTTCTTATTACTTCTTTTCGTTTTTCTTCCATTTTTCCTCTTGTTTCTTCTCTTTCCTTCCTTCATTGGCTTATTCTCCTTCCTTCCTTCCTTCCTTCCTTCTCTTATTGGTTCTGCTCATTATCCCTTTCCTTCTCTTGCTCTTCTGGTTCTTGTTCATCTTTGTTCCTTTCTTCCTTCATTATGTTCTCCATCCTTCCTCCCTGCTGCTCTTCTTCTTCGTTTCATCATTCTGCTCTCTCTCTCTCTCTCTCTCTCTCTCTCTCTCTCTCTCTCTCTCTCTTGCCTTCCTCCGCCTTTTGATTCTTCTCTTTCTCTTGTTACTCTGTTTTTATCGTGTTCTTCCTCTTGTCTTCTTTCTTCCTTCCTTCTGTTGTTGATTCTTCTTATACTCTTTCTTTGACCGTGCTCCTCCTCTTATCTTCTCCCTTATTCTCTTGATTCGTCTCCTACTGTTTTTTGTACAGTTTCATTCTATTCCTGCTTGTTTTATCCTTTCTTCTTCTTTCTTCTTCTTCTTCTTCTTCTTCTTTTTCATTTTCTTCTTCTTCTTCTTCTTCTTCTTCTAGTCTTTGTTTGTCGTCTTAGTTCTACCCTCCATGTTCTTCTTTCCTCTGTAACCTTAATATTATTAATCCTTGCTTTAATATTACTTTTGATTTTACTTGTTCTTGTTATACCTTCTTATTATCGTCTTATCGTTATTCCTTCTTATTGTTGTTATTCCTTCTTATTGTTGTTATTCCTTTTTATTGTTGTTATTCCTTCTTATTGTTGTTATTCCTTCTTATAGTTGTTTTTCCTTCTTATTGGTGTTATTCCTTCTTATTGTTGTTATTCCTTATTATTGCTGTTATTCCTTCTTATTGCTGTTATTCCTTCTTATTGTTGTTATTCCTTCTTATTGTTGTTATTCCTTCTTATTGCTGTTATTCCTTCTTATTGCTGTTATTCCTTCTTATTGTTGTTATTCCTTCTTATTGTTGTTATTCCTTATTATTGCTGTTATTCCTTCTTATAGTTGTTATTCCTTCTTATTGCTGTTATTCCTTCTTATTGCTGTTATTCCTTCTTATTGCTGTTATTCCTTCTTATTATTGTTATTCCTTCTTATTGTTGTTATTCCTTCTTATTGTTGTTATTCCTTCTTATTGTTGTTATTCCGTCTTATTGCTGTTATTCCTTCTTATTGCTGTTATTCCTACTTATTGCTGTTATTCCTTCTTATTGTTGTTATTCCTTCTTATTGTTGTTATTAATTCTTTCTCGTGTCATTTCTTATATTCTCGTTATCTCTTCTCTCTCTCTTGTTTATCCTTCTCTTTCTCTTGTTATTTCTTCTCATCCCTTCGTTGTTTTACCCTTTTTTCCTTGCCTCGTCTTCTCATATTACCTTCTTTGTCCTTTGCTTACTTTGTTCTTTTCTTCTGTTTCCCTTTCTGTTATCACCCTCCATACTCTTCTTCCATCTCTTCTTCATATTCGTCCTTCGTGTCTTGTGGCTATTTCATCCTGTTATTTGTCTAGTTATATGTTATCGTCAAAGTCAAAATATGCTCTCTCTCTCTCTCTCACACATACTCATTCACAAACACACACTTGCTATTTCACCATAATTCCCATAATCCTCCCTCACCGCCGACCCACCAGCACACCTTACACACACACACACACACCTTGCACACGCACACACACACACACACCTTGCACACACACACATACACACCTTACACACACACACACACCTACACATCTTGCATACACACACACACACAATTACCCACACCTTGCACAAACACACACACCTTCCATACACACACACACACACACACCTTACACACACACACCTTGCACAAACACACACACACACACACCTTGCACAAACACACACACACACACACGCGGGGGCTAAGTCATGTTTTAGACATAGGCTGGGTGAACACGTCCCACCATTGTTCAAGTCAACCCCCATTGTTAGATCGTGGCACCCCTTGATTCATCCCTCTTCCACCCCTGTACTAACACACCTTTGACCTTTTACATCCTATATTACCCTGGTTTACCCTATTGACCTTTTACATACTATATCACCCTATTTAACTCATTTGACCTTTTGCACCCTATGTCACCCTGTTTCACCCCTTTGACTTACTATATCACCCTGTTACGGTACACACTTTATCACTCTGCTTCACCCTGTATTATTACCCATATGACCTTGTTTCACGCTTTTTCACTCAATATCACACTATTTTACCCTCTTTCACTCCTATGTCGCCCATATAATATCACCAGTTTAAAAAACATTCACTAGCTAGCAGTTGAGATTCGAGCTTCGGTCTAGCAGATGCAAGCCCAGGGCATTACATCTGCTCCACTCTAGCTTTCAAAAGAACTGTCTATCTATCTATTACCGGACGCCTTACTCCCCTTAATGAGGGTGGCCATACGCAGAATGCCCCAAGCGGACCTATTCCCTGTAAGAGGGACAACACGAGCCAGTTTACTGAACGACTTACAGGATTGACCACTCAATTTAGGATCCGTCCGACTCCGAGGCCCTCTGTGTATCTTATTAGCACTATTTTTCTACAGTGGTGTTCGGCTTGTCCATCCACTAACCTGCCTTACCCTTAGGTAAGCAGTACGGAATTATGTCAGGTTTACTCCCCTAGACAGGTTGCCGATCAAGGCTGACGAGTCTCATCCACTCTCTGAACTCTGAACCTTAATTGTTGAATTGGGATATAATCTGCACCAAATTCATTCGGCCATACAGATTATTTTAGACAGATATTTCACCAGTGCTGCAGGGAACATTTAACCCTAAGAAGATCCGATATGCGTGTCTTTTCTGTTGTCTGGCTATTGTTAGATGCTTTTATTCAGATAAAGAAGAGTGTATGGAAGTCAGAGGTTAAATTGGTATAGTCTTTACCTTTATAATTCCCACAGATCATTCCTAAATTGCCTAAAATCTTCCAATGTTAGCCAGAAAATGCGTCAAAATCGTCAAGGGGTTAATTGTACTCTTGTTCCAGTAGTTACCAGACAAGGGTCGAATAAACCCCATGTGGATTATGACGTGTTTTGACTGTTTATTCTTGCTATCATTAGATGATTTTATTCAGTTTTTGAAAAGGCATCCAGGAATCAATTAGGTAAAATATCTCAACCAGCACTCTGTCTCCCAAAATTTCTTCCTAAACTTAATACAGTCGTCGAATGGTAGCAATAATAAAGGGGAATAATAATAACGCGTCATATTCCTCAAGGTGCTAATGTTCCTCAGACCTCTTTTCATTCTTCCTATGTCTTGAAGGAGGAGGTTGTAGGCACTAGGTGGTTGGGGAAATGCTCCCGTGTGTGTGTCTAGAAGGATTGCTAGAAGCTTTGCATCACTACCTGGCCACCTTTGCTGAATTTTGTTATCTTTCCCTAAATTACACAAAGCGCAATTATAGCTTGCTCCTAAGATACACACACTCGTGCTTTCTTACATAAAACCACGTATGTTACACACCTTACTTTAGCTTAAATAAACTACAAATTCTTCTTATTTTGGCGTAATGATATGACAACCCCATCGCCCTCCATTTTGGTGGTACAATCAGCCTCTGTAGCCGTGGACCAGTGGTCCCCTCATCAGAACACTTCTGTGACTGGTGTGCTACCAGCCTAGGCTCCTGTGAGGGTAAACAAAATAGCAAAACAGTGTTGGAAGTTTTGGTCAAGTGAGGGATTGCTCTGTGTCTGCTTCTTCGGTGCTAATGGTATTAACCACATAGTGGAAATGGCACTATGGGGTGGGCAGAGGTGGCATGTCTAGGAAAGAAGCCTGGAGGCGTTTTCTTTGAAATAGTAACTATTCCTTGTATCTACTTGCAATACTCTCTCTCTCTCTCTCTCTCTCTCTCTCTCTCTCTGGGTATTAAAGTGGGAGGGGGGGGGGGGGGCAGTATCGGTGTCTCTCACGCTTGCCTCTCTTCTTTTGTTCTCCTTCTTGTTGTTGCTCAATCACCCGGCGACCCACTCCGACCCGGGAGAGGTGTGTGTCCTTTTTTTTTTTTTTTTTTTTGTGTGTGGGCGAGAGTTTGTGCTTTTGTATATTTTGGTGTGTGTGGGTGTGTATGTAGGCTTATGTGTATTTGTTGGGAAGATTGCTTGCTGTTTTTTTTTTTTTTTTTTTTTTCTATATCCAACTTACTTCCTCTCGGGCATAGGCTGAGAGCCTTAAAGGTGGGGGCTCATGGGTTGAGATAAACATGGAATGATAATCGCCAAGCTGTACATAATTATCTTGCAAAATGCAATGGCACTGAAATAATTATTAACAATGGTATAAAGGATTTTGTGGATCGTGTATACCGGGCCTGTGACGTCATAGTGACGTCACACCAGTATCCTTATCCTAGACTGGATGGTGGACTTACACTCTTGTGACGTCACAGGCCCGGTATAGACGATCCACAAAATCCTTTATACCATTGTTAATAATTATTTCAGTGCCATTGCATTTTGCAAGATAATTATGTACAGCTTGGCGATTATCATTCCATGTTTATCTCAACCCATGAGCCCCCACCTTTAACATTCACCGCTTTACAATGAACAGTGAAGCCCGTGAGGTCTTGTTCCAGTCTAGGGAGTGAGACATTTGAAGCACGTACTTGTAGAGTACAACGAGCACCTGCTATCTTGCCTTCACATGAGGCACGGTGCTCACTCATGGCCCGAAACGACCCCATCTCTGAAGCCACCTCGTTCCCGTGCTTCACTGTCTCACCCCCTACACTCGGACTCTCACACTTACACACACACAACGCCACCTGTTGAGCAGATAACTCACCTATTGTCTATATATTTGTGAGTTGAGGGCTTGGGGGAGGGGGTCTATGTTTTTGTCCGGGCGAGGGGTTTGCCTATGTATATTTGTGCCTGGGAGTAAGGGGGTGTACAGTATGTATGTGTTTTTTGTTGGGAAGGGTGTTTGCTTTTGTCGATTTATTTGCGAGTTGGGGGCGTAGGGGCCCTGATTTTAAATCTGGGTGGGGGTTTGTGTATTGTATATTCGGGTATATTGTATATTCGGGTGTATGGGTTTTTGTTGGGGAGGTTGTTTGCTTTTGTCAATTTATTTGTGAGTTGGGGTCATGGGGGGGGGTTGTGTTTTTGTCCGGCCGAGGAGTTTGTGTTTTTGTATATGTGTGTGTGTGTGTGGGATTGGGGGGGGGGGATGTGTATGTGTGTGTGGGGGGGGGGGGAGGTTGCTTGCTGGTATGGGTGTGGGTGTTTGTGCTGTTGGGGCGGAGGATGTGTTTTTTACTTTTTGTATATGTGTGACACAGTGTGTGAGTGTGTGTATGTGTATGCGGAGGAGGGGGGGGGGTTGGGGTTGCTGGTTAGTGTGTGTGTGTGTGTGTAGGGGGGGGGGGGGAGGGGGAGCTTGTGGCGCTGTGGGGGAAGGGGATGGAGGTGCTGGTGGATGTCTGTGTGTTTTTTTTACATAGGGAGTGGGTTGTTTGTTAATGAGTGAATGTGTGTGTGGGTGTGTTTGGGTGCTTATGGGGGCGATAGTCTGTTAGTGAGTGAATGCTTGTGTGAGTGTTTGGGTTTTGAAATGAGGGATAGCTATTTGCTGGTAAGTGAATGTTTTTTTGTTTGTCTTATGTGCATGAAGGGGACAAAAGGCAAAGCTGCCTGTAACAAATGTCGACCCCAAGGTTGATAGAGGGACAGAGAGATAAAATCAAGGTACGTTAGAGGTCATTTAGGTGTGTTGGAAAGAAGTGTGGTGTGTTTGTTAAGTGTAGTGAAATAAATAGGATGAAGAGGTGTTAGTGAGAGTTAGGCTAGCTTGATTACTGTGTAAGTGAGGCACAAATAGAAACAGTGGGGGAAGCCAGGCAAATGAAACAGGAGTTCCAGCAGCTCCTTAACATATGCCTATGTGGCCTCCCCTGGGCACTGCCCTGCTCGATTGGTGCCTATGTGTGTGTATGTGTATGTTTGCGTGTGTGGTACTTATGTGTATGTGTATTTGGGTGTGGGTGTTGTGTTTGTGGGTAAATATTGTTTGTGGGTGGGTGACCGCACGGGTGATTCTATTTAGGGGGAGTATTCTGGACCCCCTTCTCCCTCATGTGGATTATTTTAAACTTCGTTGATTCTTTTAAACTTAGCATAGACTAACACCTTGCCTTAAAGCCACGACTGACTGCATTTGTAAATATACTGTATATACTGTGTATACTGTATATATATATATTTTATTTTTTTATTTTTTTTTTTATATTACCCGTACTAACAAATGTCCCCTACTAACATCTGTGGTGATGGGCTGGTCTATCAGAGTGAGAACTGAGCGATCTCTGCCATACCCATAGCTTACTCTGACTGTTCCTTTTACTTATATATTTTCTAGATCTCAAGTGACGGCGTCTCTTGCGTGGATTGACCTCCTAATCTACCAAGATTGGAAGCCAAAGCGTCACATCTTTCCTTTGCCCCTCAACTTTCTCTTCATAATTGCTAAGGGGCACAGGGCCCTGGGTGGGGCTTTGGTTTCCCGGGCGTTTCCGCACCCTCCTCAGCCCCCCGCCATGGAGTGGCTTCGGTCACCCAGGCTTTATTGTGGTCGGCGGGGAGGGTTCTGTGGGGGCGCTCGGTTATGGTCTTGGCCTTGCTCGGGGCCTTGGGGCTGTTCGGCCAGGCAGCTTGGGGAACAACAACAACAACAACAACAACTAACATCTCCAGATCCTGCCACGGACATTTGTCCCAGGGCAGTCTTCCCTATCCATTTTTCCCTTACTCACTCTAAACTACTATTTGGACCCTTGACCACCGCGAAAATATTACATTCTCTAACTTTTTCGTGTCGAGTCCAGATCTACTGTAGTATATGTCACAGCATATATAAATTATTTGCTAATGGATTAAGGAGACATATTTATTTAATTTGTTTATTTTTCTATTTGTATTCTTATTTTTATTTTTATTTTATTTTAGTTTCCACCTTTATCCTTCATTAAGTTTAATAAATACCTCCATTGAGATAACTTGGTGCATTTTTCGGTAGCGATACACCCTGGCCAAAACCCGGTTCCTACTAAAATGTAGGCTAGCTATGTTCTCCAGGAAAAAAATCGATACATAAATGAGACAAAAGATCTTTGGGGCGAATTTCATACTATGTCAAAACTAATTAGACTAATCCTAAGGTAGAATGGGTTCCAGAACTACCCCCCCCCCCCCCCCCCTCAATCACAGTAGTTTCATGGTTACATTATGGTTGGGATTCGGTGGCGTGTGCGTGTGCGTGAGTGAGTGCATGTATATACTGCGTATGTTAGTGTGCATAAACATATACTTGTGTGTATCTGTATATGATTGTATGTATGTGTACAGTATATGCTTATGTAATGGTACGTGAGTGTGTGTGCGCGCGTGTGTGAGAGTGCGTGTATGTGTTTTCCATTATGCTGTAACCTCCGGACACGGGCTTTCAGTAATCTGTATCACTATCAAAGCCTCAAGGTTATAGTTTGCAGACCAACCTATGACACCAGGCACGGCTCAAAATGTACAGACTTCATAATTATACCATCCATTCATTAGGATCCGATTAGAGACCCTATAGTAGCAGAGATCGGCCAACCTCCGCCATATTGGAGCCACTGGTGTCCTTAACCTCTCTTTACACTTAACCGTTTGAGGGTTATGACGCATTTTGACAGTTTATTCTGGCTGTCATTAGACGATTGTATTCAGATTAGGAAGGGTGTATGGATGTCAAAGGGTCAGTTGAAATAGTCTTTACCCTATTAATTTCCACAGATCCTTCCTAAGCTGTATACAGTCGTCTAATAATAGCCACAAAAAAAAACACACACACACAAAAAAAAAAAACGCCAAAACCCGTCATGATCTTCAAGGGGTTAAATAATGCCCATACCCAAAATAGTGAGGGAGTTTCTTTTATCATTAACCTCTTCTGCACTATGACGTATTTTATGTCTGGCTTTAAGGGGAGATATCCACTTGAGGGAGTTTTTTCTGGACTCCTCTCTCCCTCATGTTTAGCCCCATTGCTTTTCTAATTTTAAGACGTTCGCCCCATTATTTTGACGATTTTGAACTTTCGACCCATTTCTGTCAATTTTAAGACCTTTCGTGCCATGTAGGTGTCGATTTTATCCTGGCGAGCGATAGCGAGCCTGTATTTTAAGAGGAACCGGCCTTTGGCCGGGACATTTTTCTACCGAAAAATGTACAAATAAATTCTGAAAAGGGGGTCTAAGGGGTGTAATTTTAAGCTTGATGGAGGTCTAGGGAACAAACTAAATACCTCCCCTTAAGGGAAGACTGACCGTTTGTTTGGTCTATTAATTAATGTATTCATATATTTTTTTTAGTTTCCTCCCTAAACCTCCATCAAGCTTAGAAAAACACCCCCTTGACCCCCCTTCAAGATAAATTTGTACATTTTTCGGTAGAAAAATGTCCCGGCCGAAGGTCGGTTCCTCTTAAAATTGCAGGCTCGCTTTCGCTCGCCAGGAAATAATCGACACCGAAATGGCACGAAAGGTCTTAAAATTGACACGAAATGGGGCAAAAGGTGTTATACTCGCCAAACTAATGGGCCCAACGTCTTATAATCTCAAAACTAGTGGGGCTAAACACATTAGGGAGAAGGGGGTCCAGAAAAACGGTCTGCCTCCCCTTAACATGAGACGATTGTATGCAGATTAAGAAGGATGTACGTTATGCAAATGATTTAGGGAGATATTAATTAGCTCCTCATTTTGAATCGTAAAGAAACGTCACCAGGTAAAGAAAATCGTCTAATGGTAACCAGCATAAGATGGAAATAACGTCATCGTGGTTGAAAGGGTGATCGTTGCTTTTTATGGCTCCCTTTCTCCCTCCTGTTTAGTCCCATTAGTTTTCAGATTTTAAGATGGTTGTCCCATTAGTTTGTCGATGGTAAGAGCTTTCGCCCCATTTATTTGTCAATATCAAGACCTTTCGTGCAATTTAGGTGTCAATATTTTCCTGGCGAACGATAGTGAGCCTGTAATTTTGGAAGAACCGGCCTTCGGCAGGGACATTTTTCTACCGAAAAATGTACAAATTAATCTAGAAGGGGGAACTAATGGATGTTTACAGTATAACATATTTTTTTTTTTTTGTAAAGTTTGATGGAGGTCCAGGGAGGAAACTAAATCAGATATATAAACAGATATATAGAAATAATAAATCAGATATATAGAAATTAAATATATAACATGTATACCCCTTAAGGGGAGGGTTTTAGTTGATTCCCTAGACTTCCATCAAGCTTAAAATTACTCCCCCTAGACCCCCTTTCAAGATAAATTTGTAAATTTTTCGGCAGAAAAATTTCCCGGCCGAAGGCCGGTTCCCCTTAAATTACAGGCTCGCTATCGCTCGCCAGGAAAAAATCGACACCTAAATGTCACGAATGGTCTTAAAATTGACAGAAATGGGGCGAGGGTTCTTAAAATCGCCAAACTAATGGGGCGAACGTCTTAAAATCTCAAAAACAATGGGGCTAAACATGAGGGAGAAAGGGATCCAGAAAACAATCCCTCAAGTGGAAATCTCCCCTTAAGTATCATAAATTGAGTCACCTGTGGATGAACGTTGTCACACGGTATTGTCATCTATTTATTTATTTGATTTATTTATTTTATTAATCTATATTTGTTTTTCCTTGCAGTCTGGCTCTGGTGGGGTGATCCATAGCTATACCAGCCTTTTTATTTATGGCGACGTGATGGTTAGGAGTCTGGGGGCAAGAGAGAGAGAGAGAGAGATATTTACATAGATTGGCATAGGTACACTGGCCACACAGATCTCATGATACCTGTGAAGTGGCCAGGACTTAATCCTAGTAGAGATAGCAATTCTAAGAACCAGGGAAATTGGAAGCAAATTATAGCAAAGATGAAGGCTCTCTCCCCACCCTCTGGTAATTTGCCTGTACATGAAAACAGTTAGAAGTGAATAACCTTGCAGGGCTTGGAAATCGCCTGAAGAAATTTACAGAAGAGTTAGAAATGGAAAGGGATTGTCATCCATACCTCTTATACCACTTTTTTGTGTCCCTGCTGCCCTCTTCAACTGAAAATAGTGTTAATTTCTGAGAGAGAGGGAGAGAGAGAGAATGTGAGAGCGAGAGCGAGCGAGTATACATGTGTGATTCCTTCTTGCATTCTTTATATATATATATATATATATATATATATATATACTGTATATATATATATATATATATATATATATATATATATATATATATATATATATATATATATATATATATAATTATAATTGAGAGAGAAAGAGATGATACACAAGATTAAATGTCAGCAGAGACCACATTTCCTTCCATCTCCTCCACCAAACACTTCCGTCAATAACCACACTACCCCATTAGTAAGAACCCAGACGAGTATAGTATGCATAAAACAGTGTGGCAGGCAGTGTGTGTGTGTGTGAGAGAGAGAGAGACAGACAGACAGACAGACACAGACAGACAGACAGATGATAACAAGACTTAATATCACTAGAAAACACACTTCCTTCCATCTCCTTCGTCAAACCTTCCGTCTAGAACCATACTACCTACCACACCACACCATAACATCAGTAAGAAGCCAGACCAGTACAGTTGCCCGCATAAGTTCTGTTCCTAATCGTGATCTCGTGTATGGAAGTAAACTAGTATCAATGAAAAGCGAGTGTGTTTTCTTTTATTTACCAGATGACTAATCAGATGAGTTAACCGCTGCACAAAAAAATACCCTCGTAATTCAATCATGCGCATTATATTACCATGTATAATGTCACGGAGAGGAACAAAACTTATGTGGGGAACTGTACATCATGCAAAAACAGTTTGGCAGGCAGTGTGTGGGGTATGAGGGAGCGGCGAACCCCCCCCCCCCCCCCCTGTTACATTACCGAGGGCCCCGGGGGGCTACTGACTCACGCACACAAGTTTACCCCAATATCTGAACCCCTCTAACTTTTTGATGGTCGTATTATATACACATAAGCCTGCGAAGCTACATTTTTATATGTAGCCGACCGCGTTCAGAAAGCTTGTACACTCTGATACCACTGTTTCTACCCCACTCATAAGAATTCTTAGAGCCCCTATTTTGTATTCCTTTTTTTTTTTTTTAAATTATACAAAATATCCATACAAACTTATTGTCTCTAGCCCACTCATAAGAATTCGTATAGCCCCTATTTTGTTTTCTTTTATATGCAATTATAACTATCTGTATTGATTTGTTGATAGACTTTGCTTTTCGATAAATCGTATATATAACTTTGGAGTTTATGTATACAAAATCATATCCATGTATTCGTTTCCAGTGATATAGTTTCACAATTAGAAATGGGTGAAGTCCATTAATATATACGAGTGGGCTAGAGACTATGGCATTCGATTGTACAGTCAATATATATATATCCAACGATACTATCGACACGTTCGCAACATTTGGCCACGAAACCACATTGGTTATTTTAAAGGAAAAACTTTTCTTTTATATTTTTTTGAGATATCGGCTTGACATTTGGCAAACAAAGTCAATTTTTTACCTGGTGAAAAGTTCATACATCGGCAGCTGATTTCTTGATAATTAATGGAAAAATTATGAACTGCTCTATCATATTAGAACTAAGGTTTCACAATACCATATTTGACTATACAAACTTAGGAATGGCTGAGTATTTAAGATGAGGAATAGTCCTACTAGCTCTACTAAAAATTAAGGCCTGACCACCTCATTTGAATCGTAAGCTTTATTTAGTCACTGTAACCATGTGAAATCTTCGTAAAAAACTCTCTCTCTCTCTCTCTCTCTCTCATTTCCGCTACATTGATCCCCATCTAACTGGTCTCTTCTTCTTCTTCCTCCTTTATTTACTCTTCGTATTTCTCTATTTAACGCTCTCTTATTGTTGTCATTATTTCTCTAAGTCTCAGTATCTTAATTATTTCTTAGTTTCTCCTTTCTCTTCATTATACAACAGTTTATTATTATGCTCATTAGTTTGCTTCCTTTATATTTTTCCACTTCTTGATGAACCCTTCCAGTATTGGTGACTTACTGTATATACCTGTACAGTATATATATATTTTTATTTCAGCTGCCTTTAGGCGATTTTATGAAGCTTAGCAAGGATTTATGGCAGCCAAAAAGGATTAATTGATATAGTCATAGCATTTTAATTGGTCCTTTCTATGCTACATAAAATCGTCTAATAGTTGCCGGAATAATGTATATAATGAAAAGGATGTCACCGGTACTGAGAGGGTTGATTATTATTGTTGCATTCATTCTTTCTCTTCACCATCTACCCATATATTATTATTGTAATTCTGTGTATTCCTATCATCATACTCTCTCTCTCTCTCTCCCTCTATATTTCCTTCTCTACTGTTTCTTGTTTATTTTCTCTCGTATTTCTTCTTTCCTGTATTTTCCTCTATCCATCTTTCTTAGTTTACCCTCTTCTTGTTCGATTCGTGTTCGTGTCTTATTCAACGTGTATCATTCGTCCCTCCTATTTAGCCCCTTTCCCTATTTCCTCCTTCTTTTCTTATCCTACTTTTGTTTATCCTTCCTTCATTCATTTGTATCCCTCTCCCTCGCCATTTTCTCCTTATTGTGTTGTATTACGTTATCCAATTCAACCCATCTCTTCCCATACTGCTTACCTGTACTCCTTCCTTCAGTTTCTCTCTTTCTCTTTTCTCTATACTTTAGCCTTCCTTCCTTCCTTCCTTCCTTCTCTCCTTCCTTCTCTCTCTCTCTCTCTCTCTCTCTCTCTCTCTCTCTCTCTCTCTCTCTCTCTCTCTCTCTCTCTCTCTCTCTCTCTCTCTCTCTCTCTCTCTCTCTCTCTCCAAAGACAATAGCCTCTATAGTGCGCGTTCTCCATATCCAAAACGATAAACATTAATTAACAAACAGAGACCGTATCTTGCAAATTAGTTTAAGGGGAGATGGGGCGTTTTTCTGGTACCCTTTCTTCCTCATGTTTAGCTGCATCAGTTTTCAGATACTAAGACGTTTTGCCCATTAGTTTGGCGATTTTAAGACCTGTCGTCCCATATATGTCCATATTATTATAAGGATATAATCAGTTGGAGAGAATACAAAGGTGGTGCAACACAAATTTATCTAGATTAAGCAATAAATAACATGAAAAGCATCTAATAGTTCAATATTTTTTGATTAACGTAGCTATAGTTAATTCTCGAGGCTGAAGGATATTTAGCAGGTGGTAACTCTAGTGAGGCTGCGAGATTGTCGAGTGAAGCATCGAAGTGGTGATGGTATTTTGTCTGCTGCACTATACTCTATTCGCTGTAAGTAGGCGAGAAATCATGACCTCTATCCTCTGTAAATCAAAAAGGGCTAGAGCAAATTGGCTGTACATTTCTACATCTATTCCATGACTGACTCTTCCCCAATGGTAGAAATATTAGCTCGATTACTCTAGTAGTTTTTGAGTTACAGAGGCTAGAGGTCATGATTTCTCGCCTACTTACAGCGAATAGACTATAGTAAGCAAGATTAAATTTATTTAACCCCTAGAAGATACGATGACGCATTTCTTTTATTTTTCTGGCTATAACTAGACGATTTTATTAAGATTAGGAAGGGTATGCGGAAGTCAGAGATTTAATTGAGAGAGTCTGTACCCCCATCATTCCCACAGATCCTTCCTAAATTGTATAAAATCGTCTGATGATAGCCGGGATAAACTTTCATAATGCGTCATAATCTTCAAAGGGTTAATGTACTATATCCTTTTTCATTTATACAGGTTAGTGGGTGAGAGAGAGCCTTCACACTGGGCAATCCTGTCTCTCATTTACACAAATTAGGGATTGGTGCACAAGTAACCACGAAAGAATCTGTAGAGCTGTTGTTGTCGGCTTTCCTTTTGTATTCATCATTTCCTTCTCACCTGTTTTACTATTCTCTCCTTTCCACTTCTTTCCTCTACTCTTATTTCCTTTTCTCTCCTCTTTTCTACTCTCCTCTCCTCTAGTTTACTCACCTCTTTTATTTCTTCTGTCTCTCCTCTGCTCTTCTTTCTTCTACTGTTCTCTCCTCTGCTCTTCTCTCCTCTGCTCTTCTCTCCTCTACTGTTCTCTCCTCTGCTCTTCTCTCCTCTGCTCTTCTCTACTCTGCTCTTTTCTCCTCTCCTCTGCTGTCCTCCTCTCTCCTCACCTCTGCTCTTCTCTCCTCTACTGTTCTCTCCTCTGCTCTTCTCTTTTCTCCTCTACTCTTCTCTCCTGCTCTTCTCTCCTCTCCTCTCCTCTTCTTTTCTATCTCCTCCTCCCTTCCTCTCTTCCTCTCTCCCTGTGCCCGGTATCGTCCCTATACCAGGCTGCCATTCACACCTCGCCAGTGTTTAGCGGCGATCGCATTACAATGTATGCAGGATCACGTCTGGCTTTGTTTATGTGGGTGCGCTTTACGTGTGTCCTTTATCTGCCCGCCTAAATTAGCAAGAGGCGGGTTTAGGGCGGCTTCCATTTATTATTATTTAACAAGCGATGATAAATTTGGGGTTCAGCTCATTTATCCCGTCGATGGTTTGCGTTCTCCGGTGCTCTGTTGTTTTTTGGGGAAACGTATTTTGCCTGACTCGAACGCTATGGCTGCGGTCGGCGTTCGATCGTCGCCCCAAGCGGGAGGGGGAAAGCTCGAATAATACACCCCCATCCAACCCCTGGCTATTATAGACTTTACTCGCATCTACTAACCAAACACATCATAGTCTTAGCTTTGATTAGTAGTTATAGAAGTAGATCTGTAAGGTAAAAATAGCTAAGGGAACACATGAAGCCCAAGCCCTAGCCAGCCAGAGCCTCGGGACCCACGGGTCCGTGGCTGGCGCTCGTCGTTAAACTCTCATAGTTCGTAATTGAATGGAATCCCCACAGTCTGCCCGGATTTTGTGGTCAGCGTTTTCATTACATTTATATGCGCTCTGTCAAACACCGGAGAGGGCGTGCTACTCTTCTTTTTTTCTCCTCACCATTTTCCGCTGAACTTCGACACCTTCAGCAGTGAGACGCCCTTGTTGTAGTCGTAGGAAGAGGGGAAGATGGTTATGCTAATGGCCAGTTTGTGTGTGTGAGTCTCTCGCGGCTAGCTGTGTGTGTGTGTGTGTGTGTGTGTGTCCTGCCTGAGTCCATCTATGGGGAGAATTATTCCAATTAAAGGCGGAGACACGAGTAAGGCTTTCCGGCAACTTTCGATCAGTAACTTTAAAAAATAAAACAAATCTACATTCTAGAGGCCTTTTGGCATCGTTCACATCAATAGTCTGATTTTTCTTAGGTGGCGGTAAATTGTCATGTCCCTATCTTGATTAATTAGATATTACCTTGATTGTGAAGAGATCTATGTTGTTACTTCACTTGGCATTCATAATGATGCAGAGACACAGAAGTTGCTATTTTCTCGTTAATTTTCGATAAATCAGCTGTTAGGGGATTCAGTTTTCCACCAGGTGATAAAATAGAATATAAACTGAACCCAAATAATATAGATGACTGAATTCTGATTAACTCTTTCAGTATACAACAACTAACTCTTTATTTTATTTTGGTTATAATTAGAAGATTTGCATTAGAATTAGAAGAAATCTGTGACAGTCAGTGGGTTCTTTGAGATCTAATTTGCCCTTTGATTGCTAGAAAACTGTCTAAGCAGTATGGAATCGTCTATAGTACTTTCTAAGCAGTATGGAATCGTTCGGTTTCTTTCCAGCTGACGGTAAATTGCCATGTTCCAAACTTGATAATTCCCTTACTACGAACAATTTGCAGCGAAATTTGATGTTGGTGAGGAAAACTTGGTATTGATATGATGGAGAGACATAGTAGTTTTATATGTTTCCATTAAGTATCAAGAAATCAGTTACCAAAGGATTCAATTTACCGTCAGTTGGAAAGAAACAAATTATAGTGTCAGATAGAACAAATTCAACCATTCCAGTATCATGAATGTTCTTAATCTGGCAAACACTGCGATTTTATACAGGAAGGACCTCTGGCAATTAACCATTTATTTATCGTAGATCTTACTTAAAATTCATAAAACCACCCAGTAATAGTCAGAGCTAGCGAGACACTCGGGAGAGCGCATACCTAGGCCTACGCTGGCGGAAGTA
The DNA here is from genome assembly GCA_032716605.1 of Paralithodes platypus. Lineage (NCBI taxonomy): Eukaryota > Metazoa > Arthropoda > Malacostraca > Decapoda > Lithodidae > Paralithodes > Paralithodes platypus. Next base: position 9,974,555 of record CM064513.1, read on the forward strand.
TGCGCTTTACCGATCGCCTCCTAAATGAAATCACTTCTTCCTTGGTGCATATCCTATCTGCCCACCAAATTTCGTGAACATTGAAGGTATTCCCTCTGCCGATCACCTTCTAAATTGAATCACTTCTTCTTCGGCACATATTCTATCTGTCCACCAATTTGTGTGAAAATTGGTTAATAACTCTTTGAGATATCTTATTTTAAGACATAAAACAAACAGTCAAACAAACGAAGGAAAAAACATTACCTCTTCCAACTTCACTGGCAGAGGTAATGTACAGCCTTGTTGTGGAAAGGGTAAATATACAGCCTTGTTATTGAAAGGGTTAATATTATTGAAAGGGTTAATATACAGCCTTGTTATTAAAAGGGTTAATATACAGCCTTGTTATTGAAAGGGTTAATATACAGCCTTGTTATTGAAAGGGTTAATATACAGCCTTGTTATTGAAAGGGTTAATATACAGTGTTATTATTGAAAGGGTTAATATACAGCCTTGTTGTGGGAAGGCTAAATATACAGCCTTGTTATTGAAAGGGTTAATATACAGCCTTGTTATTGAAAGGGTTAATATACAGCCTTGTTATTGAAAGGGTTAATATACAGCCTTGTTATTGAAAGGGTTAATATACAGCCTTGTTATTGAAAGGGTTAATATACAGCCTTGTTATTGAAAGGGTTAATATACAGCCTTGTTATTGAAAGGGTTAATATACAGCGTTATTATTGAAAAGGTTAATATACAGCCTTGTTGTTGAAAAGGGTTAATATACAGCCTTGTTATTGGAAGGGTTAATATACAGCCTTGTTATTGAAAGGGTTAATGTACAGCCTTGTTACTGAAAGGGTTAATATACAGTCTTGTTATTGAAAGGGTTAATATACAGCCTTGTTATTGAAAGGGTTAATATACAGCCTTGTTATTGAAAGGGTTAATATACAGCCTTGTTATTGAAAGGGTTAATATACAGCCCTGTTATTGAAAGGGTTAATATACAACCTTGTTATTGAAAGGGTTAATATACAGCCTTGTTATTGAAAGGGTTAATATACAGCCTTGTTATTGAAAGGGTTAATATACAGCCTTGTTATTGAAAGGGTTAATATACAGCCTTGTTACTGAAAGGGTTAATATACAGGCTTGTTATGGAAAGGGTAAATATACAGCCTTGTTATTGAAAGGGTTAATATACAGCCTTGTTATTGAAAAGGTTAATATACAGCCTTGTTATTGAAAGGGTTAATATACAGCCTTGTTATTGAAAGGGTAAATATACAGCCTTATTATTGAAAGGGTTAATATACAGCCTTGTTATTGAAAGGGTTAATATACAGCCTTGTTATTGGAAGGGTTAATATACAGCCTTGTTATTGAAAGGGTTAATGTACAGCCTTGTTATTGAAAGGGTTAATATACAGCCTTGTTACAGAAAGGGTTAATATACAGCCTTGTTATTGAAAGGGTTAATATACAGCCTTGTTATTGAAAGGGTTAATATACAGCCTTGTTATTGAAAGGGTTAATATACAGCCTTGTTATTGAAAGGGTTAATATACAGCCTTGTTATTGAAAGGGTTAATATACAGCCTTGTTATTGAAAGTGTTAATATACAGCCTTGTTATTGAAAGTGTTAATATACAGCCTTGTTATTGAAAGGGTTAATATACAGCCTTGTTATTGAAAGGGTTAATATACAGCCTTGTTACTGAAAGGGTTAATATACAGCCTTGTTATTGGAAGGGTTAATATACAGCCTTGTTATTGAAAGGGTTAATATACAGCCTTGTTATTGGAAGGGTTAATATACAGCCTTGTTATTGAAAGGGTTAATATACAGCCTTGTTATTGAAAGGGTTAATATACAGTGTTATTATTGAAAGGGTTAATATACAGCCTTGTTGTGGGAAGGCTAAATATACAGCCTTGTTATTGAAAGGGTTAATATACAGCCTTGTTATTGAAAGGGTTAATATACAGCCTTGTTATTGAAAGGGTTAATATACAGCCTTGTTATTGAAAGGGTTATATACAGCCTTGTTATTGAAAGGGTTAATATACAGCCTTGTTATTGAAAGGGTTAATATACAGCCTTGTTATTGAAAGGGTTAATATACAGCGTTATTATTGAAAAGGTTAATATACAGCCTTGTTGTTGAAAAGGGTTAATATACAGCCTTGTTATTGGAAGGGTTAATATACAGCCTTGTTATTGAAAGGGTTAATGTACAGCCTTGTTACTGAAAGGGTTAATATACAGTCTTGTTATTGAAAGGGTTAATATACAGCCTTGTTATTGAAAGGGTTAATATACAGCCTTGTTATTGAAAGGGTTAATATACAGCCTTGTTATTGAAAGGGTTAATATACAGCCCTGTTATTGAAAGGGTTAATATACAACCTTGTTATTGAAAGGGTTAATATACAGCCTTGTTATTGAAAGGGTTAATATACAGCCTTGTTATTGAAAGGGTTAATATACAGCCTTGTTATTGAAAGGGTTAATATACAGCCTTGTTACTGAAAGGGTTAATATACAGGCTTGTTATGGAAAGGGTAAATATACAGCCTTGTTATTGAAAGGGTTAATATACAGCCTTGTTATTGAAAAGGTTAATATACAGCCTTGTTATTGAAAGGGTTAATATACAGCCTTGTTATTGAAAGGGTAAATATACAGCCTTATTATTGAAAGGGTTAATATACAGCCTTGTTATTGAAAGGGTTAATATACAGCCTTGTTATTGGAAGGGTTAATATACAGCCTTGTTTTTGAAAGGGTTAATGTACAGCCTTGTTATTGAAAGGGTTAATATACAGCCTTGTTACTGAAAGGGTTAATATACAGCCTTGTTATTGAAAGGGTTAATATACAGCCTTGTTATTGAAAGGGTTAATATACAGCCTTGTTATTGAAAGGGTTAATATACAGCCTTGTTATTGAAAGGGTTAATATACAGCCTTGTTATTGAAAGGGTTAATATACAGCCTTGTTATTGAAAGTGTTAATATACAGCCTTGTTATTGAAAGTGTTAATATACAGCCTTGTTATTGAAAGGGTTAATATACAGCCTTGTTATTGAAAGGGTTAATATACAGCCTTGTTACTGAAAGGGTTAATATACAGCCTTGTTATTGGAAGGGTTAATATACAGCCTTGTTATTGAAAGGGTTAATATACAGCCTTGTTATTGGAAGGGTTAATATACAGCCTTGTTACTGATAGGGTTAATATACAGCCTTGTTATTGGAAGGGTTAATATACAGCCTTGTTATTGGAAAGGTTAATATACAGCCTTGTTATTGGAAGGTTAATATGCAGCCTTGTTACTGAAAGGGTTAATATACAGCCTTGTTATTGGAAGGGTTAATATACAGCCTTGTTATTGGAAGGGTTAATATACAGCCTTGTTACTGATAGGGTTAATATACAGCCTTGTTATTGGAAGGGTTAATATACAGCCTTGTTATTGGAATGGTTAATATACAGCCTTGTTACTGGAAGGGTCAATATACAGCCTTTGTCATTATCATTTGTAATATTGTATTTATTTTACCATATTAGATATTGTTGAGGATTCAAAGGGGTAAAGGGTATCTCAAAACAGCGCATGACCCCCCCCCCCCCTCCACGCTGCACACACACACACACGCAGTCACATCCACACACACACACACACACGCAGTCACATCCACACATAAGCGCACACACACACACACACAGGCGCACACACACACACACGCAGTCACATCCACTCATAAGCACACACACACACACACACTAACTTGAAGCTGTACCCCTGGCCAATATGTTGCCGCCCGGTACACCACGGTAAGTAATTAATAAGCGGGATATGGAATGTCTCGCCACCTCATGTTTGGAAAGCGACGGGAAATTGAGCAACAGTTTTATTCAACGCTGTAAAATAATCATAGGTTTAAGTTGGGTATATTTCTAGTGACGTATCAATAGTTAATTGAAGAACTATTTGTATCTTTATAGTAGGTTGTCTTGTCACTAGCAATATACTTATAAGGGGTATACAATAATAAACGCTTTAATTGCTCTTATAATACTGTACTGAAATATACAGAGTTAAAACGAAAAATAATCCGTTGATTAAGAAATATTAGGTAGGAGACAGATTTGAGGTCTATGCTATAATGGGTTGTTTATTTTAAGTTGTCATATATACACAGAATATATATACTGTATGTATATATATATATATATATATATATATATATATATATATATATATATATATATATATATATATATATATATATATATATATATATATATATATATACAGTATATATATATATATTTTTTTTTAGCAACAGATACCCCAGGTGGGAAGTGGAAGCGAATAACGGCAAGTAACATATAATTATACTGTGTATATATATATATATATATATATATATATATATATATATATATATATATATATATATATTATTGCTTGGCGGGAATTAAGAAAGTCGTTAGGTGCCTTTATTTAGATATGTCATTGTGTAGGGAACGTTTAAAGACATATTTTATTAAGATTAAGTAGAGGTATATTGAACTGAATGTGTTAATAGTGTGCCATCAATTTGAGCAGAATTTGATTTTGAACCTAACCAGAAATTTACTGAATGCAAAATATTCCTAATGAGTATCAAGTGGCTGAATAATTGATGTGTATGTTTATTTGTCTACGTGTGTATTTGTTTATGTGTCTGGTGGTTTGTGTATTATAGTGTGTTTGTTGAGGTAGGAGTGAGGGTGGGTGGGTAGTGGAGCCTCAGACAACACATACAGTAGTGAGGGGGAGTTGGTATAACGAGGGTTGGCGAGACTGTTTGCTTTATTGATAACATATTATCTCTCTCCTTGCTTTAAAGGGGGTCACCGGCTTTTTTTGTTATCTTTCTCTCCTTTTCTCTCTTTCCCTGGCTTGTATCCATCCGGCCCAATTCAGCCAAGTTACTGTGTTAAGACGTTTATCCTCATCCAGGTGTCGAATTCTTCCTGGCGAGCGACAGCGAGCCAGCATTTTATGGAGAAATCCGGCTTCGCCGGAGACATTTTTCTATCGAAAAATGTACAAATTTAGCTTGCTGTCAAGACAAAAATATATATATGCTGGCTCGCTACCGCTCGCCAGGAAAATATTGACACCTGGATGGGGGTAAATGTCTTAAAACAGTAGGCTGAATGGGGCCGAATGGATACAAGCCAATGAGAGAGGGAAAGAAAGAGAAAAACAGCGATGTGGGCTCCCTTAACGCACTGTACCACGGCTTGATAAAGAATGTATGTTGGATGAGGCTAAAGACGCAGCAGACAGACAGAGTAATGCACAGACAGACAAAGCCAAATATATAGACTGACACAGACCAATAAACAAACAAACCTACACAGACAAAGCTATGTATACAGATAGACCGACAGATTGACAGACAGACAGACAGACAGACAGACAGAATTATATACAAGCCGATAGATACAGACAGACACACACATAAATAGTGAAGCAAATATATAGCTCAACAGACAAACACATATACAGAAGAAAAAATATATACAGCTCGACAGACAAACACATAGACAGACAGACAGACAGACAGACAGACAGACAGCAACAGACTCACAACATCCAACAACAAAAGCCTAAATCGGTATCACGCGAGAACAAAAGAGGCAGTGAAGAATAATACTCGTTGGATTACTGGGGATTGTGAAGGATTATAGGGGAAAGCAAGCAACAACAGGTCAAGATACAATAGACACACAGACAAAGCCAAATATACAGATCGACGGACAAAACAGATAGACAGGCACACAGATAAAACCAAATATACAGATGGACAGACATAACAGACAAAGACAAATATACAGATCGACAGACAAAACAGACCAATAATTGGAAATTGACCGATATAATTCCAAAACAGACATACAGACAGACAGACAGACACAGACCAACCAACAACATCCAACAACAAAAGCCTAAATCGGTACCACCAGAGAACAAACGAGACCCCAGAGAAGCGAAGAATAATACTCGCTGGATTACTAGGGATTGTGAAGGATTATGTGGGAAAGCAAGCAACAACATAATCTGGTGTGGCTTGCTGTAGGCTACTCGTCGAAGAAGGTGGGGATGGGGTGAAGAAGGAAGGCCACGGGAAGCGACTGGAGGAGTGGTGGTGGTTTTATGAATCGGGTGAAAGATAACTCGGTAATTGTCTGTGTGTGTGTGAGAGAGAGAGAGAGAGAGAGAGATGTGGGGAGATTTACAAGGATATATTAGTATTTCAGAAACCTTGCGATTCTGGGAAGTTACTCTTGGTGAATAACAACATTATATAGAGCAGTAAACTTATTGCAGAGTATGCAAAACAAGTATCCACTCTTCATAAACTGCTCTACTGAGTCACCATTTACAACTTTTGAGGGAGATTTGTTCCAGGTAGAGCAGATGTTATATGTGAAAAATATCCACATACATTAGTGCTAAACCCCTTCAGCCCGAACTTCTAGCTATTTGTACAGGTTGCAGTTGTATTTGGTCTAAACAGCTGGTTAGTATCTGCATTGTCAAAACCATTATGTTAACCCTCTCAGTACCGGTGCCGTTCGTTTAACTGGCAACAATTAGACGATGGTATTCAGCTTAAAAAGGGCCTTCAACAACTAACAGGCTTCCACCTATCTCACTTTATCCTTTTTACTACCACAAATCTTTCTTAAACTACACAAACTCGTCTAAATATAGCTACAATAAAATAATATATGGAGACGTCGCTGTTACAGAAGGGGTAAAGGAATTCAATGAGTCGATTTCGTAGAGAGAGAGAGAGAGAGCGAGCGAGAGCGAGATAGTTGAGACGAGACGAAACAAAAACCACTCACTAAACTGTAAAAGGGACATGGGAGGTGAACACATATGAGAGGAGATAATGAAGATAAATTATGCCAATAAAGACATATATTAACTCATTCACTATCCCATGACGTATTTTATATTTGATTCTGGCTATCATTAGACGATTTTATTAATCTTTAGGAAGGATATGTGGAGTCAAATTGTGAATTGAGATTGCTAAATGTCCTAAGCTTGTTTATATTGTTTATAATTTATTTTTATTTTTATTTATTTTTTATTTTTTGCTAGGGGTTTTTGGAGGTAAGTTTTGTTTTCATATTTAGGAAAAATACTAATTCCTAGAAATTGGCTGAAACAATCAACATCCTCATGAATAAGAATATAAACACACACACACACACACACACACACACACACACACACACACACACACACACATAAATTAACCCCCCCCCCAAGACTTCGGATGGGGTATAGCTGAGTTAATCAATCTTACCTTCATCCTATGACTTAAACTGCTTGAAACTTCGTGTCTCCAGGCATTTTTACCCCAAGGTCCCTTGAATCTGCCTCTGTCACTCTGTTGGCTTTGGGTGAGATACTCATTATAGGCAACAAGCCTTTTGTCTCCTTCATACACGTAAAATATGACATTTTAGTCTAGACAGTCACTGACCATGGAAGGTTAGTGAGCGTGACGAATTACTGACTGTTATGAACTAATGAAGAGTCTTGGTGTAGAAGAGTTTAACCTAGGAGATACACATTTATGCTTGTTTATATTAGCACACACAAACTTTTTTTATTAAGGTGACAGTTACAAAGTGGTGTACAATCTATCTTATTCTAGTTACATTGTAGTTTATCTTATTGTACCAGTACCTCCCTACAATCAACCTAGTTGTTCCCCAATTCGTCCCTCCGCCACGACCATTTCAAAGTCCAAGTCTCTCACTCTTGTCCTCTGTAGCGGGGAGGACCTTGTACCCCTGAGACATAGGAGTGCAGACCTGAGAAGAGAGAAAGAGAGCCGGCATCTCATCCAAGTTATGACTTGGCTTCTATGCTGGCGCTTTTTCTCCGATATTTGTTCAGCTAATCTGGCATAGAAGACACTTGCAGAAAGTCCCATACCTCCCGACGATGAGAAGACCAGAGGAGTAAAGCTTCCTTGATCCCTGTTCAAAATTCTTTCTTCATAAGCGCGTTTTTTCTCACTTTCGTTTCTCAAGTATGCCGCCTTGTGTCCTCGCTCACGATATGTTTGTGCTCTTGGGTTGAAGATTCTGATGTCGAAAAAAGGCCGTTGTCCCCTCGTCCAAAAACCTCGAGCACTTACGTCCACTCTTGCTTCATTTGAAGTATTTGCAGTATTTTTAGCACACGCACACACACACACACACACACACACACACACACACACACACGCAATCACAAACGTAAACACAATCACACACACACACGCACGCACGCACGCGGGCAATCACAAACGTAAATACAATCACACACACACACAAACACGCACGCACACGCAATCACAAAAGTAAACACAAACAGTTCCTAACACACACACACACACACATACACACACACACACACACACACACACACACACACACACACACACACCATCAACAACAACATACGCCGGAATGTTGAGGCTTGCAACTGAATGGCGAATACAGAAAGAAAAAGAAAACATATATGCAAATTGGCCATTTATTCCTACTTTAATAATAATGTGCTCTCCCGTGGACAGTTGCCAAGTAGGGTATAAAACAGAATTAGGGGTAATTATGTTTAATAGTGAAGAATGTGTCTGAATAGTAGTGTGTGTGTGCTATGTTAGCTGGACACGAGGGGATAGTAGGGGATAGTTTAGGGTGACAGGTCAGTTGAACCAGTGCCACTTCAACCAGTGCCACTTTAACCAGTGCTAACTCAACCAGTGGCCACTTCAACCAGTGACCATTTCAACCAGTGACCATTTTAACCAGTAGGTTAGGTTAGGTTAGGTTAGTTAGGTTATTTAGGTTAGGTTAGGTTAGGTTAGGTTAGGTTACTGGTTAAAATGGTCACTGGTTGAAATGGTCACTGGTTCAACTGACATGGAACCGATAGTTTAGTTGTGGTAGTAGTAGCTGTATTAATAGTAGTAGCAATGTTAGTATATATTAGGATAGTGATATGAAATAGTTGTGTGTGTTATGTTAAGACACGAGGCGATCGTAGGGGAAAGTCTGATAGTAGTAGTAGTAGTATTAGTATAATTAGTAGTAGTAGTAGTAGTAGTAGTAGGATAGTGGTATGAAATAGTAGTGTGTATTATGTTAGCTGGACACGAGGGGATAGTTGATAGTAGTAGTAGTAGTAGTGATAGTATTAATAGTAACATAAATATTAGAATGTAATAGGTTAGTGGTATAGAAACTGGTGTGTGTTATGTTAGCAGCACACGAGGGGATAGTAGGGGATAGTTTGATAGTTGATAGTTAGTAGTAGTTGTAGTAGTAGTGATGATAGTAATAATAACAAATAGTATTATACAGTAGGATAGTGGTATAAACAATAGTGTGTGTTATGTTAGCAAAGCATAAACATAGTCTGAATAGTTGATAGTAGTGGAAAGTGGTAATAGCACAAATAGAGTATGGCAGAATAGTATAGTGATATAAACAAGAGTGTGTGTTAACTTAGCATGATACGTGGGGATAGTTGATAGTAGTGTATATTAGTAGTAGCCTAGTAATAGTGATGGTAGCAGTAGTAGCATAAATAGTAGGATAGTGGTGTAAACAACAATGTGTGGTATGTTAGCATGACACGAGGGGATACTAGGGGATAGTTTGATAGTTGATAGTAGCGTATAGTAGTAGTAGCCTAATAGCAGTAGTGATAGTAGTAGTAGTAGCATAAATAGTAGGATAGTGGTGTAAACAACAATGTGTGGTATGTTAGCATGGCACGAGGGGATAGTAAAGGATAGTTTGAAGCTTGATAGTAGTGGAAAATAGTAATAGCTTAAAATATAAGGTATAGCAGAATAGTACAGAGATATAAACAAGATATTGTGTTATGTTAGCATGATACGAGGAAATAGTAGGGGATAGTTTGATTGTTGATAGTAAGTTATGTAGGTGGATGGTGGTATAATATAGCAAAACATGATAGTTACATAATCAATAGTAGAATAGTAAATAGTATAAAGAAGAGAAGCGGGTCCAGGAAAACCCAAAACCTTCCCTTAAGGGGGTAGTGCTTGTTTTTTGGGCTATACTGTATATTGGGTTATACTGTATATTGGGCTATACTGTATATTGGGCTATACTGTATATTGGGCTATACTGTATATTGGGCTATACTGTATATTGGGCTTTACTGTATATTGGGCTATACTGTATATTGGGCTATACTGTATATTGGGCTATACTGTATATTGGGCTATACTGTATATTGGGCTATACTGTATATTGGGCTATACTGTATATTGGGCTATACTGTATATTGGGCTATACTGTATATTGGGCTATACTGTATATTGGGCTATACTGTATATTGGGCTATACTGTATATTCATTTATTTGTTTATTTTTTAGTTTCCTCGCTAGACCTCCATCAAGCTTAGAACAACACCCCCTAGATTTTCTTTCAAGATAAATGTGTACATTTTTCGGTAGGTTCCTTCTAAAATTAGAGGCTCGCTGTCGCTCGCCAGGAAAAAATCGACACCTAAATGGTACGACAGGTCTTGATATTGACAAAGAAATGGGGCGAAAGGTCTCAAAATCGCCAAACTAATCGAACGAACGTCTTAAAACCTCAAAACTAATATGCTAATCATGAGGGATAAGGGGGTCCAGAAAAAGCGAGTAGTACCCCTTTAAGGTTAGTAGTCAAACTTCCTCATGTAATAATAATTCTCTCACTGCTTCCATACTCAACCCTCCTAGGATAATGATGCATTCTGACAATTTATTCTGGCTATCATTATACGATTTTATAATAGGGGGTCCAGCCATTCTTATGAGTGGGTTAGATACTATGGCATCTGAGTGTACCATAATTTTGCTTGTACGGGTATTTTGTATATTAGATCAGCCCCTTATCAATCAGATCAGCTCCTCTATCAATCCTATCAATCAGCCTGTCCATCAGACCAACCCCCTTGCTAATCAGATGAGCCCCTCAGCTGATCGGATGAGCCCCCTGCCTATCATATCAGTCCTTACCAATCAGGTCAACCCCTGTCAATCAGATCACCCCCCTTGTAATGAGATCACACCCTGTGCCAATAAGATCAGCTCTATCAATCAGATCAGCCCCCTGCCAATTAGATTAGCCCCCTTGTAATTAGATAACACCCTGTGACAATAAGATCAGCCCTGCCAATCAGATCAGCCCTCTGCCAATCAGACAGCCCCCCTGCAAATCAGATCCACTCCCTGCCGATCAGAAGGGTGGCCAGAAGACTGCGTGACATACGGCAACAATCAGAACGGTCATCAGTTCGGGTTTCCGGACCAAACTCCCCACAATTATGGTCAGTGGTGGCTTATTTCCGGAGGTGTGGGGGCGTGGGGGGGTTGTCGGGGATTGGTTGTGGGGATGGGGGTGGAATGTTGAGGGTAACTGTGGGGTGGGGTGGATGTTGAAGGTAGCTGTCAGGGTTGTGGGGATGGTGGTGGAGTGTTGAGGGCAGTTGTGGGGGGTTGAATATGGGGGTATTGGGTGGGAGTTTTGATGGGAGTGTTTGGTAGTTGTGGGGGTAGATATTCAATAGTATATGATCTCTAGTGGGGGTAGAGTGAATGTGGGGGGGGGGTAGTTGTGGAGACCAAAGGAGACGAAGACAGGACATACAATAATAACAAACGTCTGCTTCTCTTATGGCTTGCAGGCTAACATATGAACACATAAATAAATAGATAAAGGAATACCGATAGATAATTACATTGATATATATAGATAGATAAAAGAATACAGCTAGATATATAGATAGAGAGAGAAATACAGCTATACCAATAGATCGATATGTAAAATAATATATATATATATATATATCTATATATATATATATATATATATTTTTTTTTTCTATGTAATATATATATATATATATACAGTATATATATAATATATATATATATATATATATATATATATATATATATCGATATATAAATATATATATATATATAGAGAGAGAGAGAGAGAGAGAGATTGATAGTTATACAGACAAATACGAACAAACTGATAAATGATGGGGTAGAAAGAGATAGACAGAGCAAAACAAAATGTTAGACAACGATAGAAATGAGTAGATATAGCTAAAACTGAACATATACGGTATATAAATAGATAGATAAGGGATATATATGGGTACACAGGTAGAATGGGTAAATCAAAATAGAAATGGGTAGATGAATAGGTAGAAATGAATAAACATTGAGATAGGATTTATAAAGATACATAGACAAAAATAGATAGTAAGGGATGGATATATTATTGGTAGGCAGAGATAGAAATAAATATAGATATAAAGATATATATATATATATATATATATATATATATATATATATATACTGTATATAGCTATTGGTAGTCAGAGATCAAATTAGATAGAAAGATAAAGAAATAGATAGTAAGGGATGGATATATTATTGGTAGGCATAGATAGAAATAAATATAGATATAAAGAGATATATAATATATATATATATATATATATATATATATATATATATATATATATATATATATACATATATAAAGTTAGGCAGATAGATATAGAAGGATGTGATAAAGGATACTATAAGATATTTCTCACCAGATATATAGGTAGATTTATTAATATATATATATACAGTATACTCTATATATGGAGGTTAAATCACAAATACGTGTGATCAAATTACTGTATGTAGTAAAACTTGCTAGGAAAATTGAAACAAGGGAAAACCAAGCTTTCGTCTATTCTCTCATGACATCTTCAGGGTAATACGTTTATATATAAAGATACAGGGGTAGTAAAGGGTATGATAGAGGATAAATGTAGATAGATGAAGATACAGAGTTAGAGAAGGGTATGGTAAAGGATATTATGAGATCCCCCCCCCCCCTCCCCGACCCCTTTTTGTAGTGACATTAAAATTACTAAATTATATAGATAGATAGATGGACAGGTAGACAAAGAAAGATATGATAACAAATATTATGAAAATGAACCCTTTCCCATTTAGTGATGACATTGACGCTAACTTACAAATATAGATAGATATAAACATATAGATAGATAGATAGATAAATAGACAGGTAGATCAAGAAAGGTATGACAGAGAATAATATGAGATGTCTACCCCCCCCCCCCCTTTGTAATGACATTAAGGCTACGTTATAAATATAGATGTTGAAAAAAGGTACGGTAGATATAGACAGATATATGGATATATGCCGGTACTGATATATACAGAGAGATAATAGATAAATCGATAGATATATAGACCAATGTAGAGAGTTATGACAAAGGATATTATAAGAAGTTATCCCCCTCCCCTCGACCTTTAGTAATGACAATAAGGTTAACTTATGTATATAGTTAAATATAGACAGAAAGTAGATAGATATACGGTAGACAGATATAGGTAGATAGATATAGACAGATATAGGTATATACTGTAAATATAGACAGGTATAGGTAGATAGATATAGACAGATATAGGTAGATAGATATAGACAGATATAGGTATATACTGTAAATATAGACAGGTATAGGTAGATAGGTATAGACAGATATAGGTAGATAAATATAGACAGATATAGGTAGATAGATATAGACAGATATAGGTAGATAGATATAGACCGGTATAGTTAGATAAATATAGACAGATATAGGTAGATAGATATAGACAGATATAGGTAGATAAATATAGACATATATAGGTAAATAGATATAGACAGATATAGGTAGATAGATATAGACAGGTATAGTTAGATAAATATAGACAGATATAGGTAGATAGATATAGGTAGATATATATAGACAGATATATATAGACAGATATAGGTAGATATATATAGATAGATATAGACAGGTATAGTTAGATAAATATAGACATATGTAGGTAGATAGATATACAGTAGGTAGATATATATAGACAGCTATAGGTAGATAGATATAGACAGCTATAGGTAGATAGATATAGACAGATATAGGTAGATAGATATAGACAGCTATAGGTAGATAGATGTAGACCGATATAGGTAGATAGAGATAGACGTGTATAGGTAGATAGATGTATACATGGATAGGTAGGTAGATAGATAGATACATACATAGACCAATATAAATAGATAGACATAGACCAATAGATATAGATAAATAAACATATATAGATAGATAAATATAGACCGATAGATATACAGTAGACCAATGGATAAAGATAGATAGATAGATATATAAACAAATAGATAGATATACAGATATAGATAGATAGACAGGTAGAGACGGGTATGACAGGATAGATAAATATATATCAACATATAGATAAACAGATAGATAGACGGATATAAATAGATAGATAGACAGGTAGAGACGGATATGATAGGATATTATTAGTCCTTGCCTCCCCTCCTCCACCTTAGTAATGATATTAAGGTTAACTTATTGCTCTGTTGTCCGGGTTACTTTTATTGTGTGTGAGAGAGAGAGAGAGAGAGAGGGTGTGTGTGTGTGTGTGTGTGTGTGTGTGTATGTATCAGTATCCATGTAAGTACAATACTTCCCGCGACAAATTATGGTATGCATATTTTCATTAACCATTCACGTTATTCATTGGCTACACAGGCATTTACATTTCAATATACGAGCATTTGTATTAGAGCAAATATTGTTTATGTGTGTACAATCGGACCTATGTGTACCTGTGAGCGTTTGTATACATACATATGAGCTTGTGCTAATACATTTTGCACCGCAGGCCATTTTAGCATTTAATTACTCTAATGGAAACAATATGTAAATTAATGAATATATTCTTAACGCATCGGGTGTCGATTATGTACAGTCAGACAAATGTATGTTGTCACAGCACCAACACATACTGTAGCCAAATCAGGGGTAGACAAAAGCTATATTTTATAACTGAGTATATTGATGGTTATAAACCATTCTATCCTTATATTAGCTGGACTTAATAGTACCTATATACCTTTAAAAGCGTATTTTGATATATATCTATGAACACCTTACCATTGTTATTCCTTCCACAATAAATAGTTCTCATTATGCAGACAAAACAATTAAATACAGTTCTGTCTCTACGAGGGGTACCGTATATTCGTGCAAATGAAAGGTATTTCCTCATATAATATAACCATTGCTTCTAGTGTAATTCGAATTATTAATTGATAAATACTTACTGGCATCCATATTATCTTGACCCTTGATTAGTTAAAATAGTTGATTTAGGTCCCCTCTGAACCCACACTTTGGTAAGCTAAAGCTAAACAAGTTTAATTACTTAAGTTGCTCCCAGCATGGTTAATTTTACTTACAGGGCTAGCTGGACAGTGGCAGAAATAGAAACAGAATGAGAGAGAGAGAGAGAGAGAGAGAGAGAGAGAGAGAGAGAGAGACCATCACACACCGCCATTGAGTTAAGTATCTCAGGTCTCGTACCCCACCACAACCCAACACATACAAACTTTATACTAGCCTTCTGTCCTGTGTGTCTTCTATCTATTCTTCTCTTTACTCCAGGCAGAGAGAGAGAGAGAGAGAGAGAGAGAGAGAGAGAGAGAGAGAGAGAGAGAGAGAGAGAGAGAGAGAAAGAGAGAGGAGGAGGAGGAATGCTTCGAAAATGTATAATTATATCAGGGTTAATCAGATCAGATCAGATGAAGTACCTTTACAACGGCACCTCCTATCTACATTCTACTTTTCCTATTTTTTCTGAAGAGTGTAGAGAGGGGAGAAGGGGTGTTGGAGAGAGAGGAAGCTGTTGGAGTGGCTTTTGACCGCGACTGTACTTCCTGGTCCCGAACCGGTGTCCCATTCCACCCATGACGTCACTGTGGCCCGCCTTATATTCCATTTGGGTCCTCCTCCAACACTGTAATGGCTCGCTTAAGTGGGGGTGGACCGGTTATCTGGACCACTTTCTCCCTCATGTTTAGCCCCATTATTTTTCATATGTTAAGATGTTTGCCCCATTAGTTATTCGATTATAAGACCTTTCGCCCCATTTATTTAGACCTTTCGTGGTATTTAGGTGTCGATTGTTTCCCTGGCGAACGATAGTGAGCCTGTAATGTTGGAAGAACCGGCCTTCGGCCGGGAAATTTTTCTACCAAAAAATTTACAAATTAATCTAGAAGGGGGATCTAATGGATGTTTTTTGTTAAATTTGATGGAGGTCTAGGGAGGAAACTAGAAAAATAACGAATACATGCAAAAATCTCCCAAAAAGTGAACCATCCCCCCTTAAATGCGTTTGTATTGTACATTTATAAAATACGTTTTTGTGTCTTGATTAAATCTCATTTTGGATATTCCCAGTATTATATATTCCGCGTCACACTTTTTTCACCATTTTCACCACCACCTCCATCATCTCCACCACTACCTTCTCCACCACCTCCATTCTCCACCATCTCCACCACCACTACCTTCTCCACCACCTTCATCATCACCACCACCACCACTATCTCCACCACCTCCATTCTCCATCATCTCCACCACCACTATCTCCACCACCTCCATTCTCCATCATCTCCACCAATACCTTCTCCACCACCTCCATTCTCCATCATCTCCACCATCAATATCTCCACCAATAATACCTAAATTTCCCTACAGCTGTTCTATAGTTTATTTATTTATTTCGACAATAATTTTGACCACTAACCATTATAAAACAAAAAGTACTAGTAATGGAGCTAATATTTCCACCATCTGGGAAGAGTCAGCCTTGGAATAGGTGTGGTAATTAACAGCCCATTTGCTCTAGCCCCTTTGAATTACAAAGGGTAGAGTTCACGATGTCTGGCCTACGTATCTCCACCACCACCAAAACTCCACCATCTACTCTTTTATTTCATCCTCCTATTAACATCGCCAAACTAATGAATGGAACGTCTTAAAATGTCAAAACTAATATGCTAAACATGAGGGAGAAGAGGGTCCAGAAAAAGCGAGTAGTCCCCCATTTTCCATCAACTCCACCACATCAATTCAACGTCACTTCTCAACTCCACCACTTTTCTTTCATCTTCTCCATCTCCACCACCATCTCCACTTTCATCATCTCCCCCACCAGCCTGTCATATATACCCCCCCCCCCCCCCCCCCCCAGGAGCCCGGTATCGCCCCCTCCCCCTGGTCGTGTTCAGTGTTCAATCATTAATATCCTTGACCTCTGAGTTCCCTAAGCCGTGGTACCGTGACGCCTCCACACCCTCCTTCATCCCTTTACATTCTACTTCCTTCATCCTCTCACATCCTACATCCTTCTGCACCCTATATTAACCCTCCATCCTCTCACATCCTTCACCCTCCACCCCCCTGCATCATCTATTCTCTACACCCTCCCTCCTCTCACATTCTCCATCTTTCATCCTTCATCCTCCACCCCCTGCATCCTATATTATCCTCTACTCACCCTCCCCCCTCCACCCCACCTGCATCCTCCACACTCATGCAATCTCCACCCTCCTTCATCCTCCTCCCCCCTGCATCCTCCATCCTTCACCCTCATCCCCCTGCATCCTCCATTCTCCAACATTCTCCACCCTTCACCCTCTACATCCTCCACTCTCATACATTCTCCACCATCCTACAACATCAATCATCCTCTCCACCCTGCACTCTCCACCATCCTATACCTAGCCAACAGCATGGACTCTCATCTTGAGTGTCCGTAGTTCGAACTGGGTGAGGGTAGAAACATTAATTCAAGTAACTCACCAGACAAAACATAAACTTTATTTGTATGTAATATGTGTGATGCACATAAATAAAAGGGGATGTGTCGGATGGTTGAAAGCCACAGTTGCTCGCGCGTTTGGGGCTAGCAACACGTATTATGAAAAACATGCATCCTCCTTCATTCACTGTCCCCCCCTTCACTCACTCAACCCCACAATTTGCCGGAGGATAACAGGTTTTTCACAATACGTAGACGGAGGTCTTTTTAAAATTTAAAAAAAGTAACTCACATAATTATGTATGAGAGATATATTTAACATTAAAATAACCCTTGCGCTTGCTTGAAGGAAAATTAAATCAAACCAATTCAACCCGAGAAGCGTGGGCCTATATAATAATCCCTGAACGATGGGTCCTATTGCATGCTATGAGTAAAATATTTTCTCCAAGTAGGATTTCCCCATTCCCTAAATATATACAGGAGATGGTTGGCTAGACTGTATCACGCCTTGGTGGAGTTGGTTAAAACATGGACTCTCATCCTGACTGTCCATGGTTCGATCCTGGGTGTAGGTAGCACATATAATTATGTAACTCACTTATATGTGTGAGATATAGCATACAATATATACTGTACATATATATATATATATATATATATATATATATATATATATATATATATATATATAGATACTGTATAATACTGTACAACCATTTCTTTAGTTAAATCTTATTTCCATGTTTTTTTCTAATAATCCATTGGCTATCTTACGCGTTTGTTAAAATATTTTCATAATAATGTATTTCTTTCTAACTTTACCCAATGTTCATCAGTGTTATTAGCGAACTACAACATCTGAGTGTGCGACATTTATTTAAAGTCTCCTTATTTCATAGCTGACTCAGTTTGGTACAAGAAATGATGTAAACACAATTCAAACCTAACATTGGTAAGTCAGTAGTAATAGGAGTATATACAATATGTTCATAATATGTGTTAGCTAAGGTTACTACACTGTAAAAGTGGAACGCTTAATTAAATAATCAAATATACAGTATACACATAAAGTGACGTAATAATGGTTTCATTCGTTTACATGTTCAAATTAGCACACGTAAACGGCGAAACACCCTATATGTGTATCGTCTTTACCAGTGTTAAAGGACTACTATAATATTATTCTCTGGACCCTTATCTTTGCTACAATTAAGCGGTCAAACTTTACAGTTACTTGGCAATCGCAGAAGCAAGCGTTCGAAATCTATGCCTATTAATTACCATCCTTTCGCCTCATTAAGTAAAAACACCAATAGCTAAAAATAAAAACTTCTTCTTGCGCCTGACATACGGGACAGCCGAGCAGAACAGAGCAATATGTAAATTTGCCACCCCGGGAGGAAACGCCCAATTTACGTGTTAGTTGGTGGCGGGTAAAGGCGACGATGACGACCGGCATGTTGTCCTTGGCTTCTACGGGATCACATTTCAGTTCGGCTCTTTGGGAGATCTGGTCTTGGGCTTTTCTTATGTGTGGAAGCTTGCAAGTAATGTATTAGAATAAGAGATTCTTATGTGTAGAATCTTACAAGTAAAGTATTAGGTTAGGAATTTCTTGTGTGTGGAAGCTTGCAAGTAAAGTATTAGGATAAGAAATGATTAACCCATTCAGTACCGGCGACGACCTTTTCATTATTTTCTGGCAACTATTAGACAATTGTATGCAGGTTATGAAGGACGTCTACCCATTAAAAGGCTACAAACTATCTCCATCAATCCTTTTAGCTACCATATATCCTTCCTAAGCTCTGTAAAATCGTCTAAATGTAGCTGAAATCAAGGTCCATAGATCTATAAACCTTGGCTGAAATTAGATAAAAGATGACGTCAGCGGTACTGAAAGGACTGAGTGTGGAAGCTTGCAAGTAAAGTAATAGGACAGAAAATAACTACATTTGACATACCGTACCTAGATATAATTAGATATCGCCTGACCTCAAGCACCTTTGCTTATTATTATTGCCATCTTCCTAATACAGCTTACCCTCTAACCCTTCACTACCATTATGGAATGTTCATCATATTCTGGTTACGGTACCATTATTTTTATTTTGTTTAGTTTGTAATCTACATATACGACTCAAATGGGTAAATCCGAACTCAATCAACCTCCATAGTAACATAGGTCCTTCTTAAACTGCATACAATCATCTAATTGTAGCCAGAATCAAAGGTAAATAGGCGTCATGGTGCTGAAGGGGTTAACCCAAATCCTGTCCTACTTTCAGCTCCCCCACTGACGCATACCCCTGGCCAAGATCCTAGCTGATAAATAACACAAACTTAGCATCTTATATTATATCCCCTTAAAATATCAATGACCAAGTTGCCTCTACATGAAAGTCCTTACCCATCCTAAACACACACACACACACACACACACACACACACACACACACACACACACACATCACACACACACACACGAACAGACACCTCGATCTGTTTTGCTTTTTATTTCATCAATCCATTTATAGTTTATTGGGTGCTATCTACCGGGTCGTTTATACTGAATATAGAGACATATGGGGTACAGGAAGAGGCATATTGACTAGAAGGCTGAAGAAAAGGGAGCTAGGGCTTTACAGAAGGATTTGATATACGTAGAGCAAAAAAAATATGTATCCTACACAACGGCCTTACTGGAAGAATGGTGTTTGTTGCTTTCTCTCTCCTCTCCAGCCTCCCTCCCCCCACCCTCACTCTCACTCACTCACTCACACTCACTCTCTCTCTCTCTCTCTCTCTCTCTCTCTCTCTCTCTCTCTCTCTCTCTCTCTCTCTCTCTCTCTCTCCTGCTCATTTTGTTTCTTTTTATTCGTTTTATTATTGGTATCCTCCCACATAAAAATACAACCTACTCCTAAGCCTATTTATTTTGCTTACACGCTTATTGGATTCGAATTCGATTGATATTCTGACTGTGGCTGGTTTCTCAAAGAAAAATATATTTGATTGATTATATCAAATACCCATTTATTCATTTATTTATTTATTTTTCAGTTTATCCTTTGAACCTGAATTGACCATATTTTCCGAAAGCGATTAGTATTGTTCGTTGATCACTAAACTCTATTCATTAACCCTTTATATACCAGCGACGTCTATTATTATTTAATTTTAGCTATATTTGTACGCTTATGTGCAGTTCAAGAAGGATGTGTGGTAGTAAAAAGGGTTAATCGAGATAGTTCGATGCCTGTTAATTGATGAAGGCCCTTTTTAAAATGATTAAATTCGTCTAATAGTATCTATAATAGAATTCTAAAGATGTCACCGGTACTTACAGTACCGGTGACATCTCTTTTACTTGATTTCAGCTACATTTAGACGATGTTATGGAACTTCGGAAAGATCTGTGGTTGTTAAAAGTATTAATTGAGATAATCTGTAGCCTTTTAATTGGTAGACGTCCTTCTTAAGATGAATAAAATCGTCTAATACTTACCTGGTTATAATTAAAAGGATGTCACCGGTACAGAAGGGGTTAAAGTGAGTCAAGGTGTGTCCTCCTTTTGAAGAACATTTATTTTTAATCAAGAAGAAAAAGGACACACCATAACTATCCTCTTTCATTGGGTTCTAAAAGAAAATAGTGCATTAGGGTGAGAAGGACTTTATAATGGTATTTAACCCTTTCATATCAGCAAGCCTTTTCTTGCTAATCCTCCTTACCCCTTTAAGTGAGTGTGGTTTTGGCTACTGACTGACTGACTGACTGACTTAAACACTTGCGTTTCATGATTGCACAATTAATCATTTATCGCAAAAATATACTCGAATTGAGTTTGTGGTTTATCCAGGAAATCCATAATATCAAATGTAGCGTCTCCCTATACGTACAAACAACCCCGTATGAAAAGCATCGATGCCATACATATAAACAACAACCCCACGAGAAGCAGTATTGCCATATATACATAAACAACAAAATTATGAGAAGCGGTGTTGCCAAATGTATATAAACAGGCCCTAACCCGTCTGGTTACAAAAATAAAAACAAACACTTAAGCTCTCTCTCCCCCCCCCCCCACCCCCTCCCCCAAACACAAGACCAAATAAACAATGCTCCCCCCCCCCCCCCCTCTCTGCAAAAAAACGAAACAAACACTTGATTCTCACTCCCCCCCCCCCCCCCCCCCCCTCCCCACCCCCTCCATAAAACCAAACCAAGTACTTAACCCTGCCCCCCCCCACCCCCTTTATAACACCAAATAAACACTTCCCCCCTCCCTCAACCCCACTACAAAAACCGAAACAAACACTTACTCCTCCTCCTCCTGCTCCCTCCCTACCCACCACTCCCCCCGACAGCAGGCTATACTACGGCGTCCTCTGTGGCCATCCCTCTGGCTTATCTGAGGCTCTGCTAGGCGTGTTGCGAGAGACGGAGGAGAGCCCTTTATGAATGCTGGACCCCCGTATAGAAAACAAAACACACGACCACTCTTCTTCTTCTTCCTCACAACGATGCACTACCACTCATATAGACAACTTCTGATCAACCCCTAGACTCTTACAGCACCTCGGAACAACACAGCCTTTATATTGGCGCTGAAACTGAAATTAGATGACTTTCGTTTCCTGAATGTTTATAACCCTTTCTTTTCAGGAGCGGCCGGACTACAGTTGCCGAGAAAAGTTGCCGGGGAAGGTGCCTGGTGTGACGCTGCCTTAGGCTGGTATAACACGAGCGCTTTTTCCCTCAACATTTATACTCAACACTGGTCTGGCAGCTTATGAGATCAACATTTAAAACATTTCGGTCACCTAAATTCATCTATGATTAGTCTAGTTACGAATACCGGTGCAAAATATTCCAAGAATGTTGCCAGACAAATTTTGATCATCGAATGTTGACTATAAAAGCTCTCGTGTGATACCGGCTTTAGTATAGCTGCCTTCATGCTCGGGGTAAGCTATGGGCGACATTTTATGGGGATTTTCATATCAAAATGATTTGTGTGATAATAAGCTTTATAGCATGGTGAAGTATTAGGACTTTTTTTCTAGTCGAGGGTTTGGCTTATGGTTTATTTCGCCAGAGTGGATTTCTAGAGTGATTTTGTGATCGTTGTTTCGTGACTGTATCTGCGTGTGTGCATGTGTGTGTTTGCTTTAGTGTGCATGTGTGTGTGTGTGTGTGAGTGTGTGTGTGTGTGTGTGTGTGTGTGTGTCGAAGTACCTATGTGTTTGAATGAATGTGTAATTTCCAGTCTCCATTTTCCACTAACGCTCTGACCACTTGTCCTGTTCTCCCAATCCGCTAGTGCTTTTTGTTCTCCTTTTTTAATGCCCAGTATGTCTGTCTTATTTGTGGTTGATTTACGTCTATGTATATTTGCATGAGTATGTATGTGTACTTTACGTGTGTTTGTGAGTATATGTTTGTATGTGTATACTGTACGTTATCGCTTCCTTCCCATTTCGCTTATTTTTCCTAATATGTTTTTTGCGTCCCTTCTTTCTGTGTTCTTCATGATATATATTTATCTCTCTCTCTCTCTCTCTCTCTCTCTCTCTCTCTCTCTCTCTCTCTCTCTCTCTCTCTCTCTCTCTCTCCCTCCCTCTCTCTCTCCCTCTCTCTCTCTCTCTCTCTCTCTCTCTCTCTCCCCCCCCCCCCCTACCTTGATGATGTATATAAATTTGATGTAGCCTAAGTGGGTAGGCAGGTGGATGACTTGGTAGATTAATTTATCAAACATTATTACCAGACGCTTCTGTAAGATGGTAGGTAGACAGAAAATAGCTAATATTATGATATATATATATAATATATATATATATATATATATATATATATCTATCTATCTATCTATCGCTCTCTCTCTCTCTCTCTCTCTCTCTCTCTCTCTCTCTCTCTCTCTCTCTCTCTCTCTCTCTCTCTCTCTCTCTCTCATGTGTGTGCGTACGTGTGTATCGGTAGAAACTATACTTCGGTAGAAAAATGTCACGGCCAGCCTGCTTCTCATCTATTGTAGAATTAATCTACACCCGAATAAGGTGTAGTGTCTTATAATCTCCAAGCTAATGAGGTAAAACATTTTAATATCTCCAAACCAATGGAGTGAAACAGGGCGGTTCCAAATAGACCCGCCCGGCATCAAATAAGATTAAGGTAACAATGACTGCTTTTTCGGCCTATAAATTTATTCATTCATAGATTCCTAGTTTCCTCGCTAGACATCCCTCAAACTTAGAAAAACATCCCCTAGACCTTCCCCCCTCAAGATAAATTTGTACATTTTTCGATAGAAAATGTCCCGGCCGAAGTCCGGTTCCTCTTACAATTACAGGCTCGCTATCGCTCGCCAGGAAAAAATCGACACCTCAATGGCACGATAGGTCTTAAAATGTATAACGAAATGGGACGAAAGGTCTTAAAATCGCCAAACAAATGAGCCAAACTTCTAAAAATATTAATACTAATGGGACTAAACACGAGGGAGAAAGGGGACCAGAACAACGACCATCTCCTCTTAACCTAATCTTACCAAATCACACCTAAGAAAACTGGTAGATTCAGTTGGGTTCAGATATACTGGTTGTACTGGTCGACCAGACTGGTTGAGCTTTCCAGGCACCAGTACTATAAATCATCTCTCTCTCTCTCTCTCTCTCTCTCTCTCTCTCTCTCTCTCTCTCTCTCTCTCTCTCTCTCTCTCTCTCTCCTTCCTAAGCCGTATAAAATATTCTAATAACAACCAGTATAAACTGTCAAAATACGTTATGATCCTCAAAGGGTTAATAGTTTTTGTTGTCTTTTCTTTGTTATAAGTGGCGAGCTTAGAGTGTAGTACTGACTAATGATGTGTTAATATTAGTGACATTTGATTGCCCTAAAATGTCCCAGTGCTATAATTGGACATTTGAATAATTTACCAGTGTGATGAAACATTATGATCTATAACGATCTGTTAATAATAATAATAATAATAATAATAATAATAATAAAAGAAATGCGTGTGTGTGTGTGTAAGAAAGAGAGAGAGAGACGGGGGGGGGGGGGTCTCGTTAGCTAATATACGTGGCTGATTAAGTGAGGGGGTATACCTGTGTAGGGTTACCTGACAACGTGCTGACGAGAGAGCGAGAGACAAAGGTGGGGGGGGGGGAGATAGAGAGAGAGAGAGACATGGCTACACAGACCACACAACCCACTTGTTCCCGACGAGGTGATCCGGCCTTAAAATTACTGGTAAACGAATCCCACCTACATACAATAACAGTGGGAAAAAGTACACTCGGATGCCATTGTCTCTAGCCCACTTATATACATTCGAAGACGCCTTATGTTTTACTTTTATGCCAGTATACCTTTCTGGATTGATTTTTTGATATAACTTGATTTTCAATAAGTAGTATATATAGTTATGTAGTTGATGTAAAGATTAAAGATAATTATATTCATACATTCGTTTGCAGAGAGAGAGAGAGAGAGAGAGAGATATGTATGGTAAGCTGCTCTTATGTTTCTAACATGTTTAATATTTATTTGTATGAAGCATAAAATAATGTAGTAGTAAATTAGTCTGCAAATACATAGGAAAACAGCCGCACGGAATGTGAAGAGAGGCAGAATAAAGACAATCAATATTGTTATATCAATAACATAATATAAAAAAAGAGTATTTAATATAAGCATTAACACCATCAAACAGCCACCTTACATGACTACTAATACATATAAGTCAGAAGGCCTAATAAAAGCAAATGGGCACTGTGCTTAAATTATCTATTTTAATAATTTCACTCCAACACCAAATTTAACACCTTCCCAATTAAATTAATGAAAGCATGTGATCCACCGGGATTCGAACCTGGGTTACCACACACATATTTTAAACACTCTAACCATTACACCATCAAGGTAGATTATTCAGATGTTTGGCCTATACAGTAAACATATTAGATGTATAATATACTGTATATACCAATATCAGTGCAAGAATAACATTACGCAACTGGCACTATAAATAACTGCATAAAAACATCACTGAATCTTTCACTATCTTCATTAAAATCACCATTAAAACCACTAGATCAGTATTAGCACCAGACCACCAGACCACTAAGACCACCAGACCTCTAAGACCACCAGACCTCTAAAACCCTTAGACCACTAAGCCCAGACCACTGAAACCACCAGATCTCTAAGACCACCAGACCTCTAACACCCCTAGACCACTAATACCCCAAGACCACTAAGACTCCCAGACCACTAAGACTCCCAGACCACTAAGACCTCCAGACCTCAAAGACCCCCAGATCACTAAGACCCTCAGACCACTAAGACCCATAGACTACTAAGACCCCCAGACCACTACGACTCCCAGACCACTAAGACCCCCATACCACTAAGACCCCCAGACCACTAAGAACCCCAGACCACTAAGACCCCAGACCACTAAGACCCCCAAACCATTAAGACCTCCAGACCACTAAGACCCCCAGACCACCAAGACCCCCAGACCACTAAGACCCCCAGGCCACTAAGACCCCCAGACCATTAAGACCCTCAGACCACTAAGACCCCCAGACCACTAAGACCCCCAGACCACTAAGACCCCCAGACCACTAAGACTAAGGAACAGTTGGAGGCGGACGTGTTATTAATAGTGGTCAGTAATGGAACAACCTCACTCTCTCTCTCTCTGTAATACATCATGGTGTTGAACTGTATTGGTGTGATGCAATGTGGTGTAGTGGTGTGGTATAGAGGTGTAGGGTAGTGGTGATGTGTGATGCAGTGGTGGTGTGGAGTTGAGGTGTAGGGTAATGGTGTGATGTGATGGTGTATTGGTGGAATACTGTGTGATGCAGTGTGGTGTAGTAATGTAGGGTATAGGGTATAGGGTATTGTCAAGTTCGCTGGTGGTACCTCTTAACTTCTTATAACTCGAAATGAATTAAAACAATCGGGCTGACGTTTCTATCGTTTGGGAAGAGTTCACCAGGAAATAGGTGTGGATATTTACAGCCAGTTTGCTTTAGGCACTTTTGAGTTACAAAGAGGTCAGGGATCAAGATTATTATTAAGTTCGTTGGCGCTACCTATAGTGGTGTAGAGGTGTAGTGCAGTGTGGTGTAGTGGTGTGGTGTAGGGTAGTAGTGTGGTGTAATGGTGTAGGGAAGTGGTGTGGTGTAGAGGTGTGATACAGTGTGTTGTGCTGTGTGATGTTGTTTGATACGTTGTGGTGTAGGGTAGTGGTGGGTACGTACAGTTTGGTGTTGTGTGGTGCATTGTGGTGTTGTGTAGTGGTGGTATCTTCAGGTGTAATGTTATGGTAATGATTATAAACATTAGTGGTGTCATATTATGTGGTGTGGTGGTGTTTTTGCTGCTTTGCCTTCGTACAAGCATATACAGTATACTATTTTTCAGCTAACGGTAAACTGCCATGTCCATCTCATTTACGCAGCTATTACGGCGATTCTGTTGCGAAATATTTGGTTAATTATGAAAATTAAACATTGATATGATGCAGAGATATAATAGTATCATTCATCTCCATTAAATATTGAAAAATCACCTGCTAAAGGATTAAACCTTCCTCCAGGATAACACAATATATAGACGAATGATTGAAGCGAGACTATTTGATAGGTGAATTTATAAATATATATTTTGTTTTTGTATGTAAAATTTTGGCATGAGACTCCTTTATTATTGTGGTATGGTAAATGTGGAAGCCATAGTCTCTAACACACTCTTAAAAATTCGCGGAGTTCACCTATTTCAAATTATGGAAGTATATCTCTGGAAACGAAATTATGAATATAATTTTATGTGAATCAATTACAAATTTATGTATGCTATTTTTTGTTTAAAGCAAATTAAAAAATAAATCCAGATAGGCCTACGTATAGTTGCATAAAGTAAAACATAAGGGGGTCCACGAATGTTTATGAGTGGGCTAGAGACTATGACATCCGAGTGTTCAATGTTTATGAGTGGGCTAGAGACTATGATATCCGAGTGTTCAATGTTTATGAGTGGGCTAGAGACTATGATATCCGAGTGTTCAATGTTTATGAGTGGGCTAGAGACTATGACATCCGAGTGTACAATGTTTATGAGTGGGCTAGAGACTATGACATCCGAGTGTTCAATGTTTATGAGTGGGCTAGAGACTATGATATCCGAGTGTTCAATGTTTATGAGTGGGCTAGAGACTATGATATCCGAGTGTTCAATGTTTATGAGTGGGCTAGAGACTATGACATCCGAGTGTACAATGTTTATGAGTGGGCTAGAGACTATGACATCCGAGTGTTCAATGTTTATGAGTGGGCTAGAGACTATGACATCCGAGTGTTCAATGTTTATGAGTGGGCTAGGGACTATGACATCCGAGTGTTCAATGTTTATGAGTGGGCTAGAGACTATGACATCCGAGTGTTCAATGTTTATGAGTGGGCTAGGGACTATGACATCCGAGTGTTCAATGTTTATGAGTGGGCTAGAGACTATGACATCCGAGTGTTCAATGTTTATGAGTGGGCTAGAGACTGACATCCGAGTGTTCAATGTTTATGAGTGGGCTAGAGACTATGACATCCGAGTGTTCAATGTTTATGAGTGGGCTAGAGACTATGACATCCGAGTGTTCAATGTTTATGAGTGGGCTAGAGACTATGACATCCGAGTGTTCAATGTTTATGAGTGGGCTAGAGACTATGACATCCGAGTGTTCAATGTTTATGAGTGGGCTAGAGACTATGACATCCGAGTGTTCAATGTTTATGAGTGGGCTAGGGACTATGACATCCGCTTGTTCAATGTTTATGAGTGGGCTAGAGACTATGACATCCGAGTGTTCAATGTTTATGAGTGGGCTAGAGACTATGACATCCGAGTGTTCAATGTTCATGAGTGGGCTAGAGACTATGACATCCGAGTGTTCAATGTTTATGAGTGGGCTAGGGACTATGACATCCGAGTGTTCAATGTTTATGAGTGGGCTAGAGACTATGACGTCCGAGTGTTCAATGTTTATGAATGGGCTAGAGAGTATGATATCCGAGTGTTCAATGTTTATGAGTGGGCTAGAGACTATGATATCCGAATGTTCAATGTTTATGAGTGGGCTAGAGACTATGACATCCGAGTGTTCAATGTTTATGAGTGGGCTAGAGACTATGACATCCGAGTGTACAATGTTTATGAGTGGGCTAGAGACTATGATATCCGAGTGTTCAATGTTTATGAGTGGGCTAGGGACTATGACATCCGAGTGTTCAATGTTTATGAGTGGGCTAGAGACTATGACATCCGAGTGTTCAATGTTTATGAGTGGGCTAGAGACTATGACATCCGAGTGTACAATGTTTATGAGTGGGCTAGAGACTATGACATCCGAGTGTTCAATGTTTATGAGTGGGCTAGAGACTATGACATCCGAGTGTTCAATCGTGGCTAAGAATACTTGAACACCTTCTAATGATACAAACTAAACGGTGAGCGCTAATTAGGCTCGCTATCGCTCGCCAGCAAAAAATCAACACCTAAATGGCACGAAAGGTCTTAATATTGGCAAAGGAATGCCCGGGGTGGAAGGTCTTAGAATGGCAATACTAATTGGGCGAACGTCTGTAAATATTCAAAACTAATTAGGCTAAACATGAGGGAGAAGGGTGGGGGTGGGGGGGAGGGGGGTCCAGAAAAAATAGCCCTCCCCTTAAATGGACCATCTAGACTGGGTAACCTAATTCTGCAATAAGTCATGTCCCAGCTGTCGTTACGTTTGGCTCGCTCTGTGCTGTATTAATGTCTGCCAGATGTTGAATAGAGTGCTTAGGTGTAGGAACATGGTTGTATATCTCACTCGAAATTAGGAAATGCTATTTAGATATTGCTGATTCCAATGATTAATGAAAATATACTTGGTGTCGAGACATTACTTATTTGTCCGACTGTACAGTCGTGCTAATAAGTCATGTCCCAGCTGGCATTACGTTTGGCTTGTTCTGTGCTGTATTATTGTCTGTCAGATGTTGAATAGGGTGGGTAAGTGTAGGAACGTGTTTGTATATTTAACTCGAAATGAAGAAATCCTATTTATATATTGCTGATAACAATGAATGATCAAAATATAGTTTGTGCTGAAGCTTCACTTATTTAGCCGACTGTACATCCCAGTGATATGGTGTGGTGGATCGTAAAGCACGGTAATGATGAGTGGTGGCAGTTTGGATGGAGTTAGTTGCAGGGTTAATGTGTAAAAGTTAAAAGAGTTAGTAAAGTATATTTGATAGGTTACATTGTTGTGTAGATTTATTGTGGGAGAGTTAAGGGGAGGCAGACCGTTTAAGGGGAGGCAGACCGTTTGTTTGGTCTATTAATTCATTTATTCGTATATTTTTTTTAGTTTCCTCCCTAGACCTCCATCAAGCTTAGAAAAACACCCCCTAGACCCCCCTTCAAGATAAATGTGTACATTTTTCGGTAGAAAAATGTCCTGGCCGAAGGCCGGTTCCTCTTAAAATTGCAGGCTCGCTATCGCTCGCCAGGAAATAATCGACACCTAAATGGCACGAAAGGTCTTCAAATTGACAACGAAATGGGGCGAAAGGTGTTAAAATCGCCAAACTAATGGGCTGAACGTCTTATAATCTGAAAACTAGTGGGGCTAAACATTAGGGAGAAGGGGGTCCAGAAAAACGGTCTGCCTCCGGTATCACTCGAGAGCTTTTATAGTCAACATTCTAGGATCAACATTTTTCTGGTAACATGTTTTGGCATATTTTGCACTGGTATCGGAAACTAGACTGATGATAGATGAATTTAGGTGGCAGACATGCTTTAAATGTTGACCTCATAAGCTGCCAGACCAGTGTTGCGGATAAATATTGAGAGAAAAAGCGCTCGTGTTATATCGGATGATAATGCTAGGAAGGGCCACTTTTTTTACAAGTATTATCGTTTCATTAATTCCTACAATACCGTCGACGTCTCTTATATTTGATTTCAGCTACATATAGACGATTTTATGAAGCTTAAGAAAGATATGTGGTTGCTAAAAGGATAAATTGAGATAGTCTGTAGTCTGTTAATGGGTAAACGTCCTTCTTAAGATGAATACAATTGTCTAATGCGTGCCATGTTTATCCCCATTAGTTTTGAGATTTTTAGACGTTCGTTCCATTAGTTTGGCGATTTTGAGACCATTCGCCCTATTGTGTTGTCAATATTAAGACTTTTCGTGTCAGTTAGGTGTAATTTTTTTCCTGGCGAGCAATAGCGAGCCTGTAATTATAGGAGGAACCGGCCTTTGCCCGGGAAATTTTTCTACCGAAAAATTTACAAATTCATCTCGAAGGGGGGTCGTGGGGGTATTATTGTGTTTAAGGTTGATGGAGGTCTAGCGAGGAGACTAAATAATACATACAGTATATACCGAAAAAAAAAAAAAAAAAAAAACCTACCCCCTTAAAATTCAGACCTGATGATGGTACTACTCGAGCGATTTGTCCAACATTTTATTTGAGGCAATTGTGGTCTAGAAGCTGCAAATTGCAAGCCTTACCATAATTCAGCCAATAAACATAATCTGCAGTCTAGTTATCGATGCTAGTGAGAAAAGATGCCTGAAATATTGTAAACACTTTTGGTCAAACGCTCGTGACGATCTGACATTTCCTTTAGGTCGTTAGAAATCCATCAGATGAAATAGTGTAGTTCTATAAGTGAAGTCTTAATAACGTCTTACAATCATTCAAATGCCAGTGCAGCCATATGAATTTATTATTTGCCGCTTGAAAAACATAAAATAGTATTCCTGGATAAGCAAGAACGAAAAACGCATCTCTGATTGGCTCACTCAGACGTAAACACAAGTTGGGAGACATGCCTATTGGTCCAGTCGAGCGAGAGGTGATGTGATTGGTCCGTGAAAAAACACGGTGGCAGCTAATTGGCCGGAATAACGCGGGAAAATCTAAGTAATTACCGTCTCCTGGGAAATTCCTGTCGTGACGTCATGGTAGGAGAGAGAGAGAGAGAGAGTGTGTGTGTGTTTGTGTGTGTGTGTTTGAAAGTTAGTGAGAGAGAGAGACAGACAGACCGAAATGGGAGAGGGAAGAAGGAAAGGGTGATATAATTTGAAATGGGGTTAAAAATGGATGAGAAATATCAAAATAAAAATAGCAAATACTTTGTTGCATGCTTGCATCATTGCATTCAAAATTATAGCTAAATTTCAGACTAGTATTATGCTTGCCAAATTTCAAGCCAGCATATCAAAAAAAAATGTATGTAGTTATAATCGACAACCATGCATAATAAATGTTTAGAACATTGCCGATACATAATGTTTGTTTTAATCAGTAGCCTATTATCTATTACCGTACAATTTTGGTATTTTCTCCCAATGTGAAAAATTGAAGTGGGAACTGCCCTGCAAAACAAATTCAGAAGCTGCTAAGAGTGTAATACTATTGGTGCTGCATTATCCGGTACACACTCGGTCACAAACACACCTACTAAACCACTTGTATTTAATTATCACACTTTCGAAAACTTAGACAATGCCAAAATCTAGACACCGCCTCGTTTTTTATTCGTTATTTATGATTACTAAAACGGAGCAATTGTTTGAAATATTAAGACAGCACCTTGAAAAATATAACAGTATAATAGAGGCAAATAAAGCAAAGTTGAGTATATTGCTAGTGATTTACTTTTGATAACTTCATAATATAGGGTTTTATTCCTATGTGATTTGATCATCTTGCAATTATGGAATGTTATGATATGTTAGGTTTAATTTATATTTCGGAGGCCCTCTTAAAAAAAATCGAGGCTTCAAAGTGAATCAGAATTAATGACCACGACTGTACGTATATAAATGAGTCTACGTACTAAATGGGTCAGGCAAAATAAAAATAAAGAAAAGAAAATAGGGTAACACAGAAAACGTAGGGCGGTGGGTGGTGGGAGGGCAGGCTAAGGTAAATCCCCGAGCCAGTCTCAAACAAATGAAGTGTACTAGGATGGGGGGCGACGCTCCTTCACACCCCCCATAAAACAGACATCACGGGGGGTTTATGAGGTGGGAGTCCTACTGTCCTCTCTTCTCTTTCTTATTCCTATCTTCGTATTTTTCTTCTGTTCTTCTCTTTCCTTGTATTCCCTTTTCTTCCCCTCATTTGTGAACTGGTTACTATACCGTGTTCCAAATGAGTAGGCCAAAACGCTTGAACATTAACCTCTATAACTGACAAACGAATTGACTAATAGAGATAATATTTCTACCATTTGGGAAGGGTCAACCAGGAAGTAGCTGTAGACATTTACATCCTATTTGCTGTTGCCCTTTTTCAGTTAAAGAGGTTAGGGTTCACAATTTCGGATTGAGTAGGCCCCTCTCACTTTTGGAGTTCTACAGGGATCAGTCCTCGTCCACTACTGTATATAACCTGTCCGTGACGAAGATGTTGGCCTGTTTGTGATCTCCAAAATATCTTAGCCGTAGCCATATACATTTCGAGGCATGTGTCTGTGTGTGTGTGTGTGTGTGTGTGTGTAGTGGAGGGGGGGAGCTTTCAATAATTGGACGAATAAACTTGAGATCAAGGGACTGGAGTTCTCGAAAAGGGGCTCCAGTCCTGACGATATTTTTGACTTACAGTGTGCTGGCATAATAATCCAATAGGGTTGATAGCCTCTGAAGTCCTATTTTAAGGGGAGGCAGACCTTTTTCTGGACCCCCTTCTCCCTAATGTTTAGCCCCACTAGTTTTGAGATTATAAGACGTTCGGCCCATTAGTTCGCGAATTTAACACCTTTCGCCCAATTTCGTTGTCAATTTTAAGACCTTTCGTGCCATTTAAGTGTCGATCATTTCCTGGCGAGCGATAGCGAGCCTGCAATTTTAAGAGGAACCGGCCTTCGGCGAGGACATTTTTCTACCGAAAAATGTACAAATTTATCTTGAAGGAATTAATAGACCAAACAAACGGCCAGTCTCCCCTTAACTAACTACGGTAACTTGAAATAATACGTCACGTGTTGTGTGTCGTTCGGTAGAGGAGGGAAAACAAGTTAAGAATAAAAAAACATAAGTGTCTCTCTTGTCTCTCTCTCTCTCTCTCTCTCTCTCTCTCTCTCTCTCTCTCTCTCTCTCTCTCTCTCTCTCTCGTTCGTTTTCGTCGGTTTCTTTATTGTCACCTCTCTAACTCTCAGACTCACTCACCCTCACACACTCTCGCTCTCTCTCAGAACTTGGTAGCAATTAAACCTCCCGACCTACACCTAGAATCTCAATTTAACCCCAACTTAAGGGGAGATCTCCACTTGGGGGATTTTTTTATTGACCCCTTTCTCCCTCATGTTTAGCCCCATTGTTTTTTATATTATAAAACGTTTGCCCCATTAGTTTAGCGATTTTAAGAACTTTCACCCCCATATTAAGACCTTTTGTGCAATTCAGGTGTCGATTTCATCCTGGCGAGCGATAGCGAGCCTGTATTTTAAGAGGAACCGGCCTTCGGCCAGGATATTTTCTACCGAAAAATGTACAAATTTATATTTAAAGGGACTCAAGGGGGTGTAATTTTAAGCTTGATGGAGGTCTAGGGAACAAACTAAATACCTTCCCTTAAGGTGAAGACATATTATCAAGTTTGTGGTACTAGTCATTCGTTATTATTACACTGTTAAGGGGAGATGGGTTTGATTTTTCTGGACCCCCCCCCCCCTTCACCCTCATGTTTAGCATATTAGTTTAGCTTTTATAAGACGTTCGTTCCATTAGTTTGTCGATGTTGAGACCTTTTGCCCCATTTCTTTGTCAATATTAAGAACAGCAATAAAAGGGCTTCCAATCATATCACTTAACTCATTCCACTAACACAGATCCTTCTTAAAGTGCATACAATCGACTTAATGTAGTTAGAGTATCATAAACAGACGTCGCTAACAGTCTAATAACGAATGAGTTGTACCACAAACTTGATTATGTCTTCACCTTAACCCCTTCACCACCATTACACAATTTTCTTTAGTTTATAATCTACCTCTACGACTCAAATGGGTAAATATGATCTCAATAAACCCTCTTAATAGTATAGGTCCTTCTTAAACTGCATAAAATCATCTCATTTTTAGCTAGGATCAAAGGTAAAAAGACGTCATGGTGCTGAAGGGGTTAATTATGGGGGTAGGTGCTTGTTTTTTGGTCTGTGTATTTATTTATTAATTTATCTTTTAGTTTCCTCGCTAGACCTCCATCAAGCATAAAACAATACCCCTGGACCCCCTTTCAAGATAAATGTGTACATTTTTCGGTATAAAAAGGTCCCGGCCTAAGGCCGATTCCTTCTAAAATTACAGGCTCGCTATTGCTCACCAGGAAAAAATTCGACACCTAAATAACACGAAAAGTCTTAACATTGACAAAGAAATGGGGTAAAAGATCTTAAAACCGCCAAACTAATGGGCCGAACGTCTTATAATCGGAAAACTAATGGGGCTAAACATGAGGGAGAAGGCGATCAAGAAAAGGCAGCTACCTCCTCCTTTATTTATGCAGATGCAGGAAACTAATGGGGCCAAACATGAGGAAGAAGGGGGAGCAGAAAACGGCCCGTCTCCCCTTAAC
Source organism: Paralithodes platypus (assembly GCA_032716605.1). NCBI lineage: Eukaryota > Metazoa > Arthropoda > Malacostraca > Decapoda > Lithodidae > Paralithodes > Paralithodes platypus. Next base: position 10,010,027 of record CM064513.1, read on the forward strand.
CCCTTCAGCACCATGACGACAATTTGCCTTTGATTCTGGCTAAATTTAGATGATTGTACCCAGTTTAAAGAAGAACCTATGTTACTAAGAGGGTTAATTGAGATCGTATTTACCCATTTGAGTCGCACAGGTAGATTATAAACTAAAGCCAATCGTCTAATGGTAACCACAATACGATGAATATGACGTCATGGTCCTGAAGGGGTCCTGAAGGGGTCCTGAAGGGGTCCTGAAGAGGAATTTACCACGTATTTGCACCACCACCCTGATAAATTCGTTGGCCCTTTTTAAGCTGAATAAAAGACTCAAGTTAAAAGGTCGTTGCCGGCACAGAAGGAGTTAAGGGGAGATTTCCACCTGGAGGATTTTTTTTTCTGGACCCCTGTCTCCCTCATGTTTAGCCCCATTTGCTTTTGAGATTTTAAGACGTTCGCCCCATTAGTTTGGCGATTATAAGAACCCTCGCCCCATTTCTGTCAATTTTAAGACCTTTCGTGCCATGTAGGTGTCGATTTTTTCCTGGCGAGCGATAGCGAGCCTGTAATTTAAGAAGTAAGCGGCCTTCGGCCGGGACATTTTTCTACCGAAAAATGTACAAATTTATCTTGAAAGGGGATCTAGGGGGTGTTATTTTAATTTTGATGGAGGTCTAGAGAACATACTAAAAACCTCCCCTTAATGGGCGCATTTATTTGGTTATTGTTTTATCATTATAGATTCATTTGTAGTTTCCTCCCTAGACCTTCATCAAGCTTTAAGAAAAACACCCCACAAGACCCTCCTTCAAGATAAATATGTACATTTTTCGATTGAAAAATGTCCTGGCCGAAGGCCAGTTCCTCTTTAATTACAGGCTCGCTATCGCTAGCCAGGAAAAAATTGACACCTAAATAACACGAAAAGTCATAATATTACCAAAGAAATGGGGCAAAAAGTCTTAAAATCGCCAAACTAATGGGCTGAACGTCTTATAATCTGAAAACTAATGGGGCTAAACATGACCCTGATAAATTCGTTGACCTCCAGTGTTTGTCATTATGCTAATACACAAAAGGGGCCCCATTGTATTAACCCTTTGAGTACCAGCGACGTGTGTTATATTTCATTGTAGCTGTATAAGTAGACGATATTATGCAGCTTAGGAAGGATCTGGGGGTCTCTACAAGGGTTGGTTGAGGTAGTTTGAAGCCTTATTATTGCTAGAGTTCCTTCCTAAGCTGAACAAAATATTCTAATGTTAGCCAGAATTGAGTTAAAAGGACGGCACCGGTACAGTACGGGTTAATCTGATTATGTCATCATTAATTGGTAAATCATATTTGCAACTTGATATATGGTGCATTTCAACCATAAATCATTACCGGTTGTTAAGGGGGGGATCATGGGCGTATTAAGGGGGGATCATGGGCGTATTAAGGGGGGATCATGGGCGTATTAAGGGGGGATCATGGGCGTATTAAGGGGGGATCATGGGCGTATTAAGGGGGGATCATGGGCGTATTAAGGGGGATCATGGGCGTATTAAGGGGGGATCATGGGCGTAAGGGGGGATCATGGCGTCTTAAGGGGGGATCATGGGCGTATTAAGGGGGGATCATGGGCGTATTAAGGGGGGATCATAGGCGTATTAAGGGGGGATCATGGGCGTATTAAGGGGGGATCATGGGCGTATTTATTTGTTCATTTATGTATCTTTTTATATTTTGTTTTGTTTTAGTTTTCTCCCTAAACTTCCAATAAGCTTAAAACACACACACACACACACACACACACACACACACACACACACACACACACACACACACCCAAGACCCCCCTTCAAGATAAGTTTGTAAATTGTTCGATAGAAAAATGTCGCGACCGAAGGCCGGTTCCCCTTAAATAACAGACTCACTATCGTTCGCCAGGAAAAAATCGACACTTAAATGACACGAAAAGTCTTAATATTGACAAAAAAATGGGGCGAAAGGTCTTAGAATCGCCAAACTAATGAACCCGAACGTCAACAAATCTGAAAACTAATGGGGCTAAACATGAGGAAGAAGGGGGACCAGAAAAATAACCCATCTCCCCTTAAATATGCATAATGAACCAGTGTGTATCCTGTGTACACGAGACCCGCGTCGGGTTGTAACATTAAAGGGGGGATTTTAGTTTGTTCCCTAGACCTCCATCAAGCTTAAAATTACGATCCCAAGATAAAGTTGTAAATTTTTCGGTAGAAAAATGTCTCGGCCGATGGCCGGTTCCTCTTAAATTACAGGCTCGCTATCGCCGGCCAGGCAAAAAATCGGCACCTAAATTGCACGAAAGGTCTTAAAATTGACAGAAATGGGGCGCAAGTTCTTAAAATCGCCAAATAAGGGGGCGAACGTCTTAAAATCTCAAAAGCAATGGGGCTAAACATGAGGGAGAAAAGGGTCCAGAAAATAATATCTCGAGTGGAAATCTCCCCTTAAATTTTGTAACCAAGTCCCAAGGCCAATGATTTTATGTTTGCCCAATTTCGCACATGGAAATAATTTGTGTTCTGACCTAGAATATCCAGGTATGTTTGATTATATTCAGCTAAAAATGCAAGAAGATGTACAGAATTCTTGTGTACTTAAATTATGTACTGTTAATAATACAGTACCGGTGCATTTATTAATAGCTTTTAATAGATAATACTCTCATGCAATGTAGCTTTTAATAGATAATACTCTCATGCAATATAGCTTTAATAGATAATACTCTCATGCAATATAGCTTTTAATAGATAATACTCTCATGCAATATAGCTTTAATAGATAATACTCTCATGCAATATAGCTTTAATAGATAATACTCTCATGCAATATGGCTTTCACATAGGAGGAATACATAGCATATATTGTACGAATGTTTTTATAGTAATTAGCTCATCGTAATTAACCTTTTATGTGCCTTTGTAATTTATCTTTCGTGGAGAATGAACATTTATAAATCCATATATATATATATATATATATATATATATATATATATATATATATAATCCAGCGTGTGTGCTTATGGCCTATTACGCTAATAACGCTGCATAGCGAGTTAATATCAATTTTAGCCCGAGTATGGTTTAGGGGGGAGCGGTGAAGGAGGGTAGGGGGGATGTTGGGGGCAGGGGTAAAGGAGGGTAGGGGGGATGTTGGGGGCAGGGGTGAAGGAGGGGAGGGAGGAACAGAAGGGTAGGCGAGGGAGGAGATGAGAGGGGAGGTGCAGTTTGTAGTGTTCTGTTTAGTTTTGTTTTAATTTGTGTATGCAGGAGACAAAAGACAGATTGCCTGTAGCGAGTGAAGGAGGGGAAAAGGATGAAGGATAAAGGGAGGGTGAAGGAAGGGGGTGATAGGTGAAGGAGGAGCAAGGTGATGGGGTGAAGAAATAGGGAGGGCGTTGGAGATGGGAGCAAGGTAAATAGGTGATGGACAGAGGCAGGGGTGACACAGAGGGAGAAGGGGTCACTCTAAGGGGAAGGGGTGGGGGGAGAAGGGGTCACTCTCCGGGGGGTGGGGAAGAAGGGGTCACTCTACGGGGGGTGGGGGAGAAGGGGACACTCTACGGGGGTGGGGGAGAAGGGGTCACTCTACGGGGGGTGGGGGGTTACTCTACGGGGGTTGGGGTGGGGGGTGGGGGGGGGGTCAGGTTGTCATACTACACGCTACCCTCGTCAACACTCTACTCTATTACCTCCCTTCATTAATAGTGTCATGGGGAGGGTGTGTTTATAAGCCTATCCGGAGGTGGTTGTGTACGGCTACCACCACCATTTTAAGGGCAGATTTATATATATATATTTATATATATATATATATATATATATATATATATATATATATATATATTTGTATTAAAGAGAAAAAACACCCTTACCATTGCATAATTGATGTATTCATTTTTTTTATAGTGCTATTTTACCGTCTGAGTTTTTATGACTGACTGTAATTAATTCCCTTTACAAGAGAGAAAGTGTGTGTGTGTGTGTGTGTGTGTGTGTGTGTGTGTGTGTGTGTGTGTGTGTGTGTGTGTGGCTAACTATTCTTTGTGTCAGCATACCCATCACCAGTCTATGTCTGTAAGATTGTCGCGTAAATAACTAATATTTTGTTGTTGTTGTTTTTTACCATACCCCTCACCAGACTTATTGTGCCATTTAGGTGTCGATTTGTTCCTGGCGAACGACAGCGACCTTGTAATCTAGGAGGAAGCGGCCTTTGGCCTGGAAATGTTTCTACCGAAAAATGTACAATATTATTTCGAATTAGGGTTGTGGGGGTATTTTTTACAGCTCGATGGAGGTCTAGGGAGGAAACTAAAACAATAAATACATAAATATGTAAACTAATGACTAGACCCTACCCCCTAGACCCTACCCCCTAGACCCTACCCCCTAGACCCTACCCCCTTAAGGTAATTTATAGTGAGCGATAGGATCCCATAGAAACTTTTAATTCAGAAAGTGCCAGACCTTAAATGCCTTAAAAAACGCCTGTATGACTCTACCTTAACCTTTTGATTACACCATGATACATCCCTGTATACGATTTTATTAAGCTTAGGACGTGTCTGTGCTAATATACTGTATGTGTTAAGGGCAGGTATTTAGTTTCTGTGCTAATATACTGTATGTGTTAAGGGGAGGTATTTAGTTTCTGTGCTAATATACTGTATGTGTTAAGGGGAGGTATTTAGTTTCTGTGCTAATATACTGTATGTGTTAAGGGAGGTATTTAGTTTCTGTGCTAATATACTGTATGTGTTAAGGGGAGGTATTTAGTTTCTGTGCTAATACTGTATGTGTTTAAGGGAGGTATTTAGTTTCTGTGCTAATATACTGTATGTGTTAAGGGGAGGTATTTAGTTTCTGTGCTAATATACTGTATGTGTTAAGGGGAGGTATTTAGTTTCTGTGCTAATATACTGTATGTGTTAAGGGGAGGTATTTAGTTTCTGTGCTAATATACTGTATGAGTTAAGGGGAGGTATTTAGTTTGTTCCCTACGTTTTCATCAAGCTTAAAATTACACCCCCTAGACCCCCTTTCAAAATAAATTTGTACATTTTTCGGTAGAAAAATTTCCCGGCCGGAGGCCGGTTCCTCTTAAATTACAGGCTCGCTATCGCTCGTCAGGAAAAAATTGACACCTTAATGGCACGAAAGGCCTTAAAATTGACAGAAATGGGGCAAAATGTCTTAACATGTCCAAACTACTAAATGTCTTAAAATCTCAAAAGCAATGGGACTAAACATGCGGGAGAAAGGGGTAAAGAAAAAAATCCCTTAAGTGGAAATCTCCCCTTAAGATCGAGTTTGCCCCTTTTATTGCTAGAGATCCTTCCTTAGCTGTATGAAGTCATCCAACATCAGCAAATCTAAGTGTTAAGATCGAGTTTATCCCTATAATCGTTCGAGATTTTTCCTAAGCTGTACGAAATCACCTAACATCTACCTGAATAACCCGGAGAAAAGCGTGATAATACTGAAAGGGTTAACTATTGATGTGGTGGTGGGGGACAAAGGTCGAATTGACCCCTTTTATTGCAAGAGATCCTTCCTAAACTGTACGAAATCACCCAACGTCAGCCATAATAACCCTGAGAAAGTCGTGATTATACTGAAGGGGTTAAGTATTGATGTTGGCGTTGGGGGGGAACAAAAATCGAATTGACCCCTTTTATTACAAGAGATCCTTCCTAAACTGTACGAAATCACCTAACGTCAGCCAGAATAACCCGGAGAAAGACGTGATAATACTGAAGGGGTTAAGTATTGATGTGGTGGTGGTGGGGGCTGAGTAACATATCTCCCAGGCAAGGCAAGGCAGGAGGGGGCTGGGAGGTAAAAGGTTCTGGGTTTAAGGGGAGATCTCCACTCGAGGGTTTTTTTTCTTGACCCATTTCTCCCTCATGTTTAGCCCCATTGCTTTTGATATTATAAAACGTTTGCCCCATTAGTTTAGCGATTTTAAGAACTTTCACCCCATATTAAGACCATTCGTGCCATTCAGGTGTCAATTTTATCCTGGCGAGCGATAGCGAGCCTGTAATTTAAGAGGAACCAGCCTTCGGCCGAGACATTTTTCTATCGAAAAATGTACAAATTTATCTTGAAAGGGACTCAAGGGGGTGTAATTTTAAGCTTGATGGAGGTCTAGGGAACAAACTAAATACCTCCCCTTAAGTCAAAGTGTGAGGGCTATTAAAGTGTCATGCAGCAGGCGGTCCGTGCATGACAGTACAGACAGAAGAAGGGCAGGCACACAGACAGACACGCAGACACAGACACACAGACAGACAGACAGGTGGAGGAAGAGGGCAGGCAGATACACACACAGACAGATACATATACAGACAGACAGATAGGCGGAGGAGAAGGGCAGGCAGATAGACAGCCAGCCATACACACACACTAGTATGTACTAGTACTAGGACCAATTCTCTTTCTAATTTACATCAACGACATAGATGAGGGTCTCACCTGTACAATCTCAAAATTTGCTGACGATACAAAAATTGCAAATAGCGTACTCTCAAAAGATCAAGTTGACGATATGCAACACAATCTAGATAAATTGTCACATTGGGCTCAAATTTGGCAAATGAGTTTCAATGCGGATAAATGTAAAGTACTACATATCGGATACCTAAATGAGAAAGCAAACTATTCGATGAATGGCACTCAGCTTAAGAATGTAAACAGAGAACCGATCTGGGAGTAACAATATCGAGTAACCTAAAACCGAGTCAGCAATGTTCAGAAGTTGTTAAGAAGGCAAACAAAATAATTGGCTTTATAGGCAGGTCATTTGAGCATAAATCCAAAGACGTTATCCTAACCCTTTACAATTCCTTAGTCCGCCCTCTTCTGGAATACTGCGTTCAATGCTGGTGCCCTTATTACCAAAAAGACATAAACAAGCTAGAACGAGTTCAACGTAGAGTTACAAAATGATACCTAGCCTAAAGAACAAACCATACGAAGAGCGTCTTAGAGAATTAAATCTATCTCCTTTAACCCAGCGCAGATTAAGAGGCGACTTAATTCAAGTGTTCAAAATCATCAAAGGCATCGACAATATGAACTGTAGTAAGTACTTCACTATCGACCAATCTAATTACACGCGGGGAAACGGTTGCAAAATTATTGGTAAATCTTTTAACTCACACGAATCTAAGAATTTCTTCTTCAATCGAGTTGTCAACTTGTGGAATGGGCTTCCCCGAGACGTTATAGACTGCAGCGCTGTTGATTCATTTAAACTCCGCCTAGACAAATATCTCGCATCAAACCCGCGACTGACTGCGTTTGTAAATGAATAACTTTATTTTATCCTCCCCTCAGTTACTAACCCATATGTCCCCTACTAACTTCCTAGTCCTGCCACGGACATTAGTTCCAGGGCAGTAGTTCCCTTTCCAATGTTCCCTTACCCACTCTAAACCACTGTTTGGACACTTGATCTTCAGTGTTTTGGAGGACAAGCAGCCTAGAAGGGTCACTAGACCTGTTGTTGCTTGATTTCCTTTGTACTCCTTTGTACACATACACACAAACAGGCAGACACACAGACAGAGGAGGAAGAGGGCAGGCAGATAGACAGACACACAGGCAGGCAGACGCAGACAGACAGGAGAAGGGCAGGCACACACACACATATTATCTTCATGACCATTTCAACATTTACGTCTTGATTAACAGGCTTCGAACTATCTCACTTAACCCTTTTTACTACCACAGATCCTTCTTAAACTGCACTAAATCGTCTAAAGATAGCAAAAATATAATTAAAAAGACGTCGGCGGTACAGAGGAGATTAATGATGAATTATGCAAGATCTATATTGAGGGACATAACCTCGACACTTTTATGACATGATAGTTAACCCTTTGAGTACCAGTTACGTGTGTTATGCTTTATTCTAGCTATATTTAAACAATATTATGCAGCTTCAGAAGGAGCTGTGGTAGTTAAGAGGGTTGGTTGAGATAATGTGAAGCCTTTTTATTGCCAGAGGTTCTTCCTAAGCTGAATTAAATCGTCGATTAGTTGCCAGAACATGATGAAAGTCCCTGCTACCAACTGGGTTAATGATGATACACATAGTTTCTCCATGCCCGATAAGTTAAATGATCTTTTCATATCTGTGACACAGCTCTTGTATCCAACACAATACCCTGCTTGCAAAAACGCTCGAAGCCCGGACAAGGTTGCTTGCAACTTTAATTATTATTATATGAATGTATACGATGAAATTTGGAGTTTTGTGTATAAAACATTTTATGATTAGAATTATTTATATTATCTAATCCTGAAGTGTGGCAGACCTATTTTGAAACACCCTGTTTGTGTGTACGTGATGAGCTTGTGTTAGTTTTAGTTTTATGTTTTTGTATGTGCTTTGTGTATGTGCGTTTGTATGAGTGTGTATACGTGTGTGTGTTATATGTGTGCGTTTGTGTGAGTGTTTTTTTTTGTATGTGCGTATGTGTGTGTGTGAGTGTGTATGAGTCCTATGTGTATGTATGTGTACCTGTATGTGTGTTGTGTGAGGATGTAAATATGTAGCTCATCCTACTGGTCGTTCTCACCGTCATAAATCCAGACCCCCGGATCATACTCAACCCATGCTATAACTTACCACCCACACCCCCACCCACACTCATACCCACACCCACACCCTCACCCATACCCACACCTACGCCCACACCCCCGGATCATACTCAACCCATGCTATAACTTCACACCCACACCCACACTCACACCCCCGGATCATACTCAACCCACACCCTCACCCACACCCCCACCCACACCCCCAGATCATACTCCACCCACACCCTCACCCACACCCCCGGATCATACTCAACCCATGCTATAACTTACCACCCACACCCACACTCATACTCACACCCATACTCAACCCCTGCTATGACTTACCACCCACACCAATACCCACATCCACACCCACACCCACACCCATACTCAACCCATGCTGTAACTTACCACCATACCCACACTCACATCCATACCCACACTCACACCCATACCCACACTCACACCCACATCCACACACTAATGCTATAACTTACCACTATGCCCACACCCACACCCACACCAACACAAACACCCACACCCACAGAGAGAGAGAGAGAGAGACTGAGAGTGAAAGTCAGCTACAATAAATAGTTAGTACCTCAAAGACCTTACGGTCCATTCAGGGGAGTTACTCGAAGTGGAAAACGAGAGATTATTTAGTGCACTACACTCATTACAGAGTTTGCAAAATACTATACTATCTTCTTGAACTGCTCTACTGAAGAACTGTTTACAACTTCTGATGGATGTTTGTTCCAGGTAGAACAGATCTTATATGTGAAAAAGCGTCCACAAAAACTATTGTTGAACTTTTTCTATTCTAATTTCCATCCAGGGTTGCGTGTTGTATTCATATTTAGGGTAAACATTATTGCTCTAATCCACATTGTCAAACCCTTTAAATATTTTAAAAAACTTCAATGAGCCGACCTCGAGTCTGCGGACTGTTTCCAAGTAAAAGAGATCAAGAGCACTCAACCGGTCCTAATAGCTATTCTGTATATATTTTGTTATTTACTTTGTTTATGCATATAGTGAGCGACAAATGAAGCTACTGCTGGAAGGGTGTGGTGGATTGGTTGTATGGTTGAAGGGGGATGTAACAGGAAATGGTTGTCTGAATGGAGGGGGGGGGGGGGGGGGGGATAGGGGGGATAGAACACGGATTGGTAGTCTGGATGGGGGGGATGGAAATCATGGAACACGGGAACAGTCTTCACCATAATAACTAATGTATAATACCTTTCACCCCTCTCTATGCCCTGTATGTCCCTGTCCAAACCTTCTCAAAAACTCTCTCTCGGGTGCAACTGGCTACATCAATTCCTACCCACTCCTTGATCTCAGTGTTAAGTTCGATTTTTTTTTTTTTTTTTTTTTTTTCTTGATAGGTTAGATTACATTTAGTTAGATTAAAGGGGTAGGTGTCATATATGTATATATATATATATATATATATATATATATATATATATATATATATATATATATATATATATATATATATTTATTATTGTTTTAGGTTCCTACCTAGGCTTCCATCAAGCTTGAAAACAGTATCTTCAAGATCCTCCTTCAATATTAATTTGTATATTTTTTGACCGTTTAGGAGTGTGACCGTTTGTGAGTGTGGCCATTTTAACCCTGCACCCCTTATTCGTCCCCCCCCCCCCCTCCCCCCGGCGGCCATATTGTTACCTACCACTCTTCCTTACCCACCCCCTATTCTCCCCCCGATGGCCATATTGTTACTCACCACTCTTCCTTAACCCACCCCCTATACTCTCCCCCCCGGGCGGCCATATTGTTACCTACTTCTCATCCTTACCCACCCCTTATTCTCCCCCCGGCGGCCATATTGTTACCCACCACTCTTCCTTAACCCAACCCCCTATTATCTCCCCGGCGGCCATATTGTTACCCACCACTCTTCCTTTGTCCGCCCTCCACCTTCTTTCCTTCCTAACCATTCTATTACAGTAAAAAGGTTAGCTCAACATTTTTCCGCTTGATCTTGTTGTCTGGACGAGAGGTAAAACAACGACCGTATGTGTGTGTGTGTGTTGGTGTGTGTGTGTGTGTTTGTGTTGGTATGTGTGTGTGTGTTGTGTTGGTATGTGTGTGTTTGTGTGTATGTTAGTATGCCTGGTCACCTTCCAGTAAGATATGAACCTGAAGATAGTGGACATTTGTGACGTCGCATCAGAGTAAGGAATCAATACCCTATTTCAAGTTAGTAGACCAAATATCTTGAACATTTGCCTCTGTTACTCACAAACGACTAGAGTAATTCGGCTAATAATTCCACCAGTTGGGAAGGGTCAGCCAAGGTATAGGTGTGGACATTTACAGCCCATTTGCTCTATCCCTTTTCGAGTTACAAAGGTTGGGATTCACAATTTCTGGGCTACCTATTTGGAACAAGGTATAGTTTCTCTATTTTTTTTTTTGTTCTTCCCATCCTCACCAGACTCAGACCGGAAGTGACTATGTTAACCCTTCCAGTAGACCGTGACATATGCGTTCAATTTATTAAGCAATTATATACAGTTTAGGGAGGACCGGGGTAAAAGACAATCAATTTCAATTATCCCCTAATTAACCCCTTGAGCATTATGACGCGTTTTAGCAGTTTAATTTGGCCATCATTAGACGATTGTATTCAGCTTAGGAAGAATCTGTGGAAATCAGAGGCATAATTGAGTTGGTTTTGACTCCTTATAATCTTAGAGGTCCTTCCTAAACTGCATAAAATCGTCTAATGATTGCCAAAATCAAATTGTCAAAATGCGCCATAATCCTCAAGGGGTTAATAATAATAATAATAATAGTTATTAAAGCTAACGCATGCTAAGCCAGCTAAGGATATCCCAATAAGGCCGATTAGGCGTATTTCCATTTGGGGTCCTGTACTATTACCCCATCCCCTTGCTCATGAGGGACGGTAACGACTCAGTGCTTGTGAAAAACCTTTACTGCGCCAAGCGTGGGCGTGATCCTGGGAACTGCTGGGTGGAAGTCCAAGACGCAAGTCACTACACCAGATTTTGCCTAAGCTGAATATAATTGTCTAATAATAGCCAGACGTAAATGAAAGAACGCGAAAGGGTTAAATGTCGGTGAAATAGCCCGGTGTGACTCGGCAGTAGAAGTGTCGGTGTAGAGGGGGGAAGAGAAGGAATGAAGGAGTGAATAAGGGATTGAAAGAATAACAAATTAATAAACTCGAGGAAAGAAATAAGATGATTGAGATCTGACAGACAAGGCAAACACACAGGCAGGCAGACACACCGACCGACAGACAGACATACAGACAGATAAACAGACAAACAAGCCGACTGACAGACAGGCAGACAGCAGACAGATAATCAGACAAACTGACAAAACAAACTGACCGACCGACTGACAGACAGACAGATAGACAGACAAACTGACCGACCGACAGACACACAGAGATACAGATAGACAAGCTCACCGACAGACAGACACGCAAACCGACAGACAGACAGACAGACAGATAAGGACAAATGTAGGTGAAATAAATATCAAGATAATGTCAAGCTATAAAACACAGAAAACAAACAAACTACTAAAAACATCTCCCTCGATCTTGAAGGTGAATGATTGAAGATATTATTTTAAAGTTTAGAATTAGATATGCATTTATTCAGGAACAGAAACTCTATTGAGAAAGATATTGATCAAAGAAATTCTATGGGAAAATCACATATATTTTAACTGTGTTGTGTGTGAGATTGTGTGTAATATGTGTGTGTGTGTGATCGATATATGCAGTATATATATATATATTAGAGAGAGAGAGAGAGAGGAAAAGCAGTAGATCATTATGGACACTTCAATAACCCTTTTCATATCCATTACTTAATAGAGTGTGACTGACTGGATTTGATGCTATTCAACCAAACATAAATTAAACCTGTCAATAAGATCATAACCGGTTGGCGGCTTACAACCAGTAGAGGATAGAGGGAAGTAGGGGGCAAACCGGGGCAATGTTGTTCAGTGTGAGGGGTAATGCAGGAAATTGTGCATAGAGTTGTATTTTTTGGCCACTTAACCCCTTCATTACCGGTGCCGTCCTTTTAACTTTATCCTGGCTACTGCTAGACGATGTTATTTTGTTTAAAAAGGACCTCCAGCATTTAACAGGCTTCGAACTGTCTCACCTATCCTTCTTTACTACCACAGATCTTTCTTAAACTGCACAAAATCGTCTAAATGTAGCTAAAATAAACATAGAAAGATGTCAACGGTATAGAAAGGGTTAATCACTTTCAGGGGCATAATGGGAACTATGAGGCATAACTTTAACTGTGTGTACTTAACTGTGTGTACTTAACTGTGTGTACTTTAACTGTGTGTACTTAACTGTGTGTACTTTAACTGTGTGTACTTAACTGTGTGTACTTTAACTGTGTGTACTTAATGATATTGTCTAAAACTAAGATCCTTAGTTGTAATCCCTTCTGTACCGGTGACGTTTTTTTAAATATATTCTAGTTATATTAGAATAGTTTGCGCAGTTTTGGAAGGATCTGTGGTAGTATTAAGGGTTAAGTGAGATAGTTCGAAGCCTGTTTATTGATCGAGGCCATTTATAAACTTGATAAAATCGTCTAATAGTGGCCAGAAAATAGTTAAAAGGACGGCACCGGTACTGAAAGGGTTAAGTTTGAATGTAAAAAGCCTCTCGTTTGCCAGCTGGATGGGAGCTTGAAATAGCCTGGGTGGTTGAGAATATGTGATGGAATATAATAATGGCTGGAATGTTTCTTTAGTAAACTTTGACCAGCGATTTTAGTCTAGTAACATAATTCCGACTCTTTTTGCATTGGTGTTAGAAAGTAGACTTGAGATTGGTTATTGAAGGAGCTAAATTCTTCTACATTTTTATTAACAACTGCCCGATAAAGAATACAGAAAATAAGTTGATTCAAAATTCCTCGTGTGATTCCTAGATTCAGCTAGATATGCAGTGAGCTAGAGATAAATGAGAGAGTAAGCAAGGTGGTGTGTTCTTCAACCTGAAGTACCCCGGTTATCAGGGTAGTGACACAGAAGATCCAGGGAGTCAGGTTACAGGGTGCCATCTTGATTCCAAGTCATTCTGTCAAGCACTTGTGTACTTTGATAGTCAGAACAAGTAGATAGACATATGATATTGATAGATAGTGATATAGAAAGAGGCATAAATAGATACATATGGAGAGTATAGGTTTAATAATATATAGCATAATACGGCTTCATATGGAAAAAAGCGCCCTTAAAATCCTTCAAAAAACATGTAGACGGCACGCATAGGAACCAAGATGGCGGCCAACTGGGAAACTAGTGGTTCTCTGTTTAACCAAGCCACCCTACCTCAACCTAAACTGGCGGTATTTTCCCTCGGCCGACAAACCCACCCGCGCGCGCCATAAAAGCAACTTTTTAAAGACTTCATAAAAACTTTTTGTTCCATTTCCATTGCAGATGCGAGACTAAACGAGATCTTATGAGACAGGCAGAGATATGAAGCAGCCGGGGAACTTAGGAGGGGGAGGAGGGAGAGAGAGAGGGAGAGACAGGAGAGAAGTAGAGACCCTAGAGTAACAGAGATCGGTCATATATATTGCCTGCCCTTACATTCAAATAATCCATATCTATATTAAAGATTCGGCATAATTGGTACTGGATATATAGCTTGGTCTTTGGCTTTAAGGGGAAGTTTATTTGTTATTGATATATACGGTATAATTATATATTTGTTAATGTATTTATTATTTTTTCCAGTTTCCTCCCTAAACCTCCACCAACCTTTAAAAAACATCGGATCCCCCTTCTAAATATAATTGTACATTTTCGGTAGAACAACGTCCCGACCGAAGGCTGCTCTAAACATGAGGGAGAAGGTGGGCTAGAACCCCCCCCCCCCCCTTTAAATTCTACATGGTCAATAATAAAGTCTCGCCCCCGTTGTGTGATAATCTGGGTCCCAAAATGGCGTTCTAAGTTAAAAGGTTGGCCGCTCTCTCTCTCTCCTACTCCCGGATCTCTAGAGAGGAAGGAAAGAGAGAGATACTTGGCGGTAAAAAGAGAGAGCGACATGTTTGACAGTGTTGATATGAACCGCACGTCTGGCAGCGAGGTTGTTGGCGCCGGGAAATATGGCGCGTATTTATTTCCGTGATTTTGGCGGGAAAGAAAGATGGATTATTTTTTAAGGGGTTTTTGCGTGTTTATTTTCCTGATTGGCGGGAAAGAAAAATGGCTTGTTTTTATAGGAGTCTTTGCGTACCCTATGTATTTTCCTGATTGGCGGGAAAGAAGAGGGATTGTTTTTGAGGAGTCTTTACGTACTTATTTCCAAGATTGGCGGGAAAGAAAGATTAATTATTTTTTGGGAGTCTGCTTATTTATTTCCATGATTAGCAGGGAAAGAAAGATTGATTATATTTGAAAGGTCTTTCTTACGCTGGCCTTCGCGCTTCTGCATATTATTTTACCCTTGGTTTAACCCCTGCAGTACCGGCGACGTCTATTTATTTTATTCTGGCAACTATTAGATGATTCTATTAACACATACACTGCGGGCATATTTCCGCTATATTAGGGCTCATTCAGGCACTCCTGAATGATTAAGAATGTGTCTGAATACAATGAAGTGTATTCAGCCAAAAACTAGAAGAAAATAGCTTCAAAATTACATCAAAGCGAACTTCGTAGCGCGCGAGTTTCATCCGCAGTGCTACCATAGAAATCGGCAAATATTCACTAATAATGAGCAATGTCCAGCTACATTTGCCTTTGGCAGCGCTGCATATGTCTCGCAAGACATGGCTGACATACTTCAGTGCACCAGCCACCAGCTGCCGGGCTGGAGAGCGGACGGGG
This sequence comes from Paralithodes platypus, assembly GCA_032716605.1. Lineage (NCBI taxonomy): Eukaryota > Metazoa > Arthropoda > Malacostraca > Decapoda > Lithodidae > Paralithodes > Paralithodes platypus. The sequence continues at coordinate 10,025,526 of CM064513.1, forward strand.
CCTGCCGCGCTCCCGCTCACTCGCACTCGTCTCCACAGGCTTTAAGAGCCTATAAATTGCTTTAAATTGCCAGGACGTTCTGGAATGGTTCCCGTACCGAAAGGGTTAAACTTAGGAAGGACCTCTAACCCTTAAAAGACTACAAACTATCTCAATTAATCATTATAGCTAGCACAGATCCTTCCTAAGCTTCATGAAATCGTCCAAATGAAGCTGAAATCAAATAATAAAAAGAAGTCACCGGTACTGTAAAGTTTAAAATCGTGGGAAGAATCAAGGACTCCGTGATTGGGGAACTTGCAGCTCCAGATGTCACCCCCATCAATCCATCATGCTATCACGGGCACGCACAGTGGTTTCTTACTTTTAGTTTTAATGGGAGTTGGGGAGTTTTTTCTGGTCCCCCTTCTTCCTCATGTTTAGCCCTATTAGTTTTCAGATTTTAAGACGTTAGGCCCATTAGTTTGGCAATTTTAAGACTGTTCGCCCGATTTCTTTGTCAATATTAAGACCTTTCGTGCCATTTAGGTGTCGATTTTATCCTGGAAAGCTAAAGCGTGCCTGTAATTTAGGAGGAACCGGCCTTCGGCCAAAAAAAAATCTACCGAAAAGTGTACCAATATATTTAGTAGTGGCCCCGGAATCATTGACGATGCGCCTTACGTAGGTAATGGCCAATCTTTGAACTCTAGAAAGGGGATCTTGTGAATGTCTTTATAAGCTTGATGGAGGTCTAGGGAAGAAACTAAACAAATAATGAAAAGATGAATATATATGTAAATAAATGCTCCCATCCCACATTAACCCTTACAGTACCAGTGATTTCATTTTCATAATATTCTGGCTACTATTAGACGATATTATTAAGTTTACAAAGAGCCTCAAGCAATTAACAGGCTTGGAACTATCGCACTTAACCCTTTTTACCACAACATTGTATTATGAACGTTTTCTTTAACAGGCCATACTACTGTACTTGAAAACGTCTCTCCTCCACATTTCCCTTAGCAATAGAAAACGGTACCGTGAAACAACACTTTTTTTTAGAGTGTGTGTGTGGGGGGGGGGGGGGGGAAGGGAGAGGGTGATAGTCAGTTTTTTTTTCTGGACCACTGTGTTTAACCCCATTACTTTTGAGGTTTTAAGACGTTCGGCCCATTAGTTTGGCGATTTTAACACTTTTTGCCCATTTCGTTGTCAATCTTAAGACCTTTCGTGCCATTTAGGTGTCGATTTTGTTCCTGGCGAGTGACAGCGAGCCTGTAATTTTAAGAAGAATCGGGCTTCGGCCGGGACATATATATTGTTCAAGAAGATGGGTATAGTGGCTATTTTATATATATATATATTTTTGTTTTAAGCTTGATGGATGTCTAGCGAGGAAATAAAAGATAAATTAATACATAAATAAATAGACCAAAACATGATCACTACCCCCCTTAAGCCGGCGCGTAATATGCAAATTTACTAGTACTGAGGCCTCGCTACGCCCCGGGTTACGGCTGCGATTAACCGGTTTTTGTCCACTCCGGTTTATGGCTAAATTAAAAGCAAAATGACGAAACGGTTTTGTCTGCGGTCGTAGGGATGGGGTGGTGTGAGAGGAGGGGGGGGGGGGGTTTGTAGTGGTTATATTTAATTTGCTGTGAACTGAGAGAGAGTGTGTGGGTGTGTATTTACCTATTTGTATTTACCTATTTGTAGTTTACAGGAATTGAGCAGCGCTCGTGTTGTCCTGTCTTAGTTACTTTATAATCAATCCATTTTACTTAGACAAGTATCGTAATGGATATTCCCAGTTCCCAGTATTTTGGACAAACATATCATAACTTATGTTGCCCTATTTCCATATTTACTTTTATCCAACCAAGATTTGAACATGTTAATGTTCCTCGCTCTCACCACCTCCTCCTCCAAGTTGTTCCAGGTCTCTATACTCCTATATGGGAAGCTGAATTTCTTTGTGTCCTTACGACATCTGCCCTTCCTCAGTGCCCTCTTGTCCTTCCATTATCCCTCACGAATAGATCTTCCCTATCTACTCGTTCCAAACTTTTTACTCCCATGAACATCGTTATTAAGTCGCCTCATTCCCTTCTCTCTTTCAAGGTAGGCAGTTGTAGTGTCTTAAGTCTTTCCTCATAATTATGTCAACTCCTTCAATCTTGGGATCATCTTCGTTGCTATCCTTTGGACTTTCTCTAATTTGTTTATATGTTTTTTCAAATGTGGTGACCATATCACTGCTGCATATTCTAATCTTGGTCTTATCATAGTCATTATCAGTTTTCTTAACATTTCTTCATCCAAATAGTTAAATGCCACTCTCATATTGGTTATTATTCCATATGCTCCTCCAATGATCATGTTAATATGCTTCTCCGGGGATAGATCATCTTGTATTATCACTCCAAGGTCCTTCTCATGCCGTGTTTTGCCGATTATTTCAATTCCTAATTTGTACTCCCAGCTTGGCCTTATCTCACTTGTTCCCACTTCCAAAACATGACACTTTTCTGCATTGAAACTCATTTTCCAGGTTTGGCTCCATCTGTGCAACTCATCTAGGTCCTTTTGAAGATCCTGACAACTTTCTATACAGGTGACATTCTTCATGATCTTAGCGTCATCCGCAAACATATTCATATGACTATTCAAGTTTTCTGGCATGTCGTTTACATAAAGTAGGAACATTATCGGACCCAACACTGATCCCTGTGGTACCGCGCTCGTCACACTCCTCCACTGTGAATATTCGTCTCGTATCGTGGTCCTCATTTCTCTTCCTATTAAAAAGTTTTCCATCCATTTTAACATCCTACCATGTACACCTCCAACAACCTGCAATTTCCACAATAACCTTTCGTGAGTGTGTGTGTGTGTGTGTGTGTGTGTGTGTGTGTGTGTGTGTGTGTGTGTGTGTGAGAGAGAGAGAGAGAGAGAGACTGAGTGTGTGAGTTGTATATGCTGATAAAGAGAAAAAGGAGAGAGAGCAAAACAAAGAGGAGATGAAGAGGGGTAGAGAGAGAGAGAGCTATATTTATTGTGTTGTGACCTTAACGAGAGAGAGAGAGAGTGTGTGTGTGTGTGTGTGTGTATGCCAGAGAGAATACCGGTAGCCGAAACACAGGACAAATAAAACCTTCCTTTCTGTCCCTCAAACACCCTAAATGCATGTTATGTATATACAGTATATATATATACAAGAAAGTCACAGTAACACGTGAACTTATAATATGCTAAATGGCCACAGGGAAGGATGGAAAATAAACACGGAGTCCCAAACGCTTTCGTGTATTATATCTTCAGGTGACAGAGGACAGACAGAGAGATATATATATATATATATATATATATATATACTGTATATAATATACGTTGTGACTAGAACCTTTGAAATAAAACTGAAGCAAATTCTAGAAATAGTGATAATGTTCCTATACTGAATATCGTACCTATGGATGATAAGAACGTTATGTTATGTCTGTAGTCTGCTTGAGTGGCTGTCTGGCCCTCTGTCTGGTTGTTTATCTGTCTGTATATCTTTGTCACATACATACATACGCATACACACACACACACACACACACACACACACACACACACACACACACGCTCAAACATGCTCACGCATTCACACATACACAGTGAACGCCACTCTCCATTTTGGGGGAGACACTTGTTGCAGGCAGTTTGTCTTTTGTCTCCTTCATCAACATAGATAAAAACAAACTACATATATTATTTGTTAATATCAGCCTTTTCTCCGTCCTTTATTATTATATATATTAACAAAACTAAACAGTTTATTTATATAAGATAATGTCCAATATATTAATACAGTTTATCAATAGTAAATTTATGCGAAGCAGATTAGATATGATGTTAAAAATAAATTTTCTGAGCCAGCCGCTTCATCGTTTATCAAACATTTGTATTATCAAGAATACTGATAGACCGTATGTGGTTCTGATAAGATATGATGACAATATTTGAGTAAGAAGCGTGACGTCATTACCTTGTGTGTCCCAATCTATTACAATAACAAACACATACACTTACATTCTATCAAACACAACATATGTTAACCCTTTCTGTACCGGCAACGTCTTTGTCACTTTGTTTTGGCTACTATTAGACAACATTATTCAGCTTAGGAAGGACTTCTACCAACTAAAAACTACAGATTATCTCAATCGATCCTATCATCTACCCGTATAAACTCCTAAGCTAATCGTCTAAATGTAGCTGAAATCAAATACAAAAGACGTCGCCGCTACAGAAGGGGTTACTAATTAATCATACTCACAGCCAGTTGCAAGGGAAATCCACAATAGTAATAGTTTGAGATATTAACCCCTTGAGGATCATGACGCGTTTCGACAGTGTATTATGGCTATTATTAGACGATTCTGTAAAGCTTAGGAAGAATCATTAGCCGTTTTTATACAGCTTAGGAAGGATGTGTGGCAATTAAAAAGGTGAAGACTATTTCAATTAACCTTCTGATTTCCATATATCCTTACTAACCTAAATAAAATCGTTTAACAATAGCCAGAAAACAGACAAAAATGCATAATAATATCCTGAAAGGGCTAACTTATAATATTACATGTGTTTATAATATCCTGGCTCTCCCTCTTAAGGGGAAAGGGCTCGTTTTTCTGGTCCCCCTTCTTCCTCATGCTTAGCCCCATTAGCTTTTAGATTTTAAAACGTTCGGCCCATTAGTTTGGCGATTTTAAGACCTTTCGCCCCATTTCTTTGCCAATATTAAGACATTTTCGTGTCATTTAGGTGGCGGTATTTTCCTGGCGAGCGATATCGAGCCTGTAATCTAAGAGGAAACGGCCTTCGGGACATCTTTCTATCGACAATATTTCTTGAAGGAGGGTATTGAGGGGGGGGGGGGGGAGGGGGGGGAGGTAAGCTTGATGGAGGTCTAGGGAGGAAACTAATAATATAAATACAAATATACATAAATAAGCAAATAAATACGCCCATATCCTTCTTAACAGCGCGAGAGACCTTATAGTAACAGAGATCGGCCAACCGCCGCCATATTGGTGCCCAGGGGATATTGTCCTCTCTTTACCCTCAAATAATTATACATGATTAGATTGATATCCAGTATTCGATAAATGGATATTAATCGTGGTCATGTGCTGTACCTTTAACCCCTTCTGTACCGGCGACGTGATTTTCATTGTATTCTGGCTATATTTAAATTGTTTTGTGCAGTTTAAGAGGGATCTGTGGTAGTAAAAACGGTTAAATGAGATAGTTCATAAAACATAAGAAAATGGGAGTCTGCAGAAAGCCGATTGGCCCACACAAGGCAGATCCCTCGAAGCCTGTTAATTGTTGGAGGCTCTTTTAAAACTGGATAACATCGTCTAATAGTACAGTAGCTAGAGTAAAGTTAGAGGGACGACACCGGTGCAGAAGGGGTTAACTGTCTTGATGGTGTAATCTAACCCGTGTAAGTTCTGTATGTGATATCCTGAGTTCGAATCCTGAGAGGATCACATGCTTTCATTTAATTTGGGGGGTTATTGATGTTAAGAACGATGTTAATGTCTGTCAGATGTTGAATAGGGTGATTAAGTGTAGGAACATGATTGCATATTTCACTCGATACGAAGAAATGAAGCTTAGATTTTGCTGATACCAATTATTGATCAAAACATATTTGGTGCCGAAACATCACTTATTAGCGCGACTGTACAAACATGAAATAAAAACCTCGCTGTTATGATCATTGGGGCCCCAAAATGGCCCCCCAAAGTATTTCTAGGCCCAGTGTTCCGTTAAGGGAGTAGTGGTAGATTTGTTGGTCTATGTATTTATTTATATATTTATTTGTGTATTGATATAGTGTATAGTTTCCTCCCTAGACCTCCATCAAGCTTTAAAAAAAAAAAAAAAAAAAAAAAATCCATGATAAATGTGTACATATTTCGATAGCAAAATGTACCCCCGCTTACATTACAGGATCGCTATCGCTCGCCAGGCATAAATCAACACCTAAATGGTTCGAAAGGTATTAATATTGTGAAAGAAATGGGACGAACTATCTTAAAATCGCCAAACTAATGGGGCCGAACGTCTTAAAATGCAAACACTAAATGGGCTACACGTGAGGGAGAAGGGGGTCCAGAAAAAACAACCATCTCCCCTTAAGCTGGACACAATCCGGCTCCGAGTGCGGATGAATAGGGATTCCACTCAAAATAACCGAGGTTTTTCCGTAAATATCAATATGGTATTTTTTATTTAACCCTTTGGAGATTATGACGCATTTCGACGATTTATTCTGGCTATCATTAGGCTATTATAGACAGTTTAGGAAGGATCTGTGGGAACTGCAAGGGTAAGGATTATCTCAATTAATGATCTGACTTCCATAATATACCCTTCCTAATCTGACTAAAATCATCTAATAATAGCCTTAAAACGGTAAAAAGAAACGCGTATTGTATCTTCCCAGGGTGAATAGTCAAGAGGTTGGCCTGATGAAAGTGAATAGACTATAGTGGATGAAAAATAGATCAGATGTATGAGATGAATAATGAAGTGTAGTGAATAATGAATGAACACCGTCAGCTTGAATAATGAATGAACACCGTCAGCTTGAATAATGAATGAACACCGTCAGCTTGAATAATGAATGAACACCGTCAGCTTGAATAATGAATGAACACCGTCAGCTTGAATAATGAATGAACACCGTCAGCTTGAATAATGAATGAACACCGTCAGCTTGAATAATGAATGAACACCGTCAGCTTGAATAATGAATGAACACCGTCAGCTTGAATAATGAATGAACACCGTCAGCTTGAATAATGAATGAACACCGTCAGGTTGAATAATGAATGAACACCGTCAGCTTGAATAATGAATGAACACCGTCAGCTTGAATAATGAATGAACACCGTCAGCTGAATAATGAATGAACACCGTCAGCTTGAATAATGAATGAACACCGTCAGCTTGAATAATGAATGAACACCGTCAGCTTGAATAATGAATGAACACCGTCAGCTTGAATAATGAATGAACACCGTCAGCTTGAATAATGAATGAACACCGTCAGCTTGAATAATGAATGAACACCGTCAGCTTGAATAATGAATGAACACCGTCAGCTTGAATAATGAATGAACACCGTCAGCTTGAATAATGAATGAACACCGTCAGCTTGAATAATGAATGAACACCGTCAGCTTGAGAATGGTGAGAGAAACGCCAGTGTGTGTGTGTGTGTGTTCTATTAACCCTCTCACTACCGGGGATGTCTGTTGGTTTATTTCGGCTATAATTAGACGAGTTTATGCAGCTTCGGAAGGATCTGTGGTAGCTAAAAGGGTTATGATAATCTATTTTGTATTTATTTCACTCCCAACACCAAACACTTCTCTCAATGAAATTAATGAAAGCATGTGATCCTACCGGGATTCGAACCTGGGTTACCACATAGATAGTTTGTAACCCCCCATCCCCCCCTTAAAGATACATTGGGGGTAATAAACCCATGTTATACAAGCAAATATAGGTGAATAACTATCAATATACCCAATGACTCTACAAACCTTTTTTTTTTTTTTTTTTTTTAGTATTAGTTGTTTAGAGTGTGCGGTAAATTTTGTAGAGTATTGGAGTTTTTAGAGTGTGCAGTAATTTGTTTTAGAGTAATACAGTTTAGAGTATGCAGTATTTTGTTTAGAGTATTAGAGTTTTTTAGAGTATGCAGTGATTTTTGTAGAGTATTAGAATTTATAGAGAATACGGTATTTTGTTTTGTTTTAGAGTATTAGAGTTTTTAGAGTACGCGGTAATTGTTTTAGAGTAATAGAGTTCTTAGAGTATGTGGTAATGTTGTTTAGAGTATGAAGAGTTTTTAGAGTATGAGATAAACCCGAGAAACCTGTTCATCAGAAGTTACAGACTTGGAAGAAGGGTTAAGGGGAGGTATTTAGTTTGTTCCCTACGTTTTCATCAAGCTTAAAATTACACCCCCTAGACCCCCTTTCAAGATAAATTTTTACATTTTTCGGTAGAAAAATGTCCAGGCCGGAGGCCGGTTGCTCTTAAATTACAGGCTCGCTATCGCTCGCCAGGAAAAAATCGACACCTTAATGGCACGAAAGGTCTTAAAATTGACAGAAATGGGGCAAAGTGTCTTAAAATGTCCAAACTACTAGGGCGAACGTCTTAAAATCTCAAAAGCAATGGGGTTAAACATGAGGGAGAAAGGGGTCCAGAAAAAAATCCCTCAAGTGGAGACCTCCCCTTAAGTGGAGTGATTTATACATAGGGTAAGCTGAGAGGCGATACCCTACTGTATACCATAATAACTTTAATGCTTCCAAAACCCAATTTCTCCATCTATCTACCCGTCAGGATCTCCCAGCGGACTATCCCTTATTCTTCAACAATACAAAAATCAACCCTTCATTTTCTCTCAATATTCTTGGTGTCTCTTTTTCTTCTGCTCTCATTTGGAAGGACCATATTACCAGTCTTGCTAAGGCAGCCTCCCAGAAGCTGGGTGTGCTCAACCGCCTTAGGGGGTTCTTTTCCCCTGCACAGCTTCTTGCTCTGTACAGGGGCATAGTGCGCCCTTGTATTGAGTATTGTTCACATGTGTGGGGAGGTTCCTCTCACACCGCTCTCCTAGACAAAGTTGAAAGGAAGGCCTTTCGTATCATTAACTCCCGTCCACTCACCAACTCTCTGCAATCTCTCTCTCTCTCCGCCGCAATGTTGCATCTCTCTCGCTATTCTATCGCTACTATAATAATCAGTGTTCTTCAGAGCTATCCCAGTGCATACAACCTCCTTTACGTAGGGCACGTGGTACCCGTCTTGCAACTCAATCCCACCCCTACTCTGTGCAACTCTCCAACCCAAGAGTGAAACGTTACTCTCAAACTTTCTTCTACTCAACAGCTGAACTCTGAAACTCTCTCCCAGAATCAGTCTTTCCCTCTTCCTATGACTTAAATTGCTTCAAACTCCGTGTGTCCAGGCATTTTGGCTGGAACGTCCCTTGATTTTGGCCCTGTCACTCTTTCAACTATGGGGGAGGCACTCGCTATAGGCAGTTATGCCTTTTGCCTCCCTCAATCACATAGAAAAAAAAAATATGCTTTTAATGGGGGGATGGTTGGTTGTTCTGGCTCACCCTCCTTCCCCATTAGTTTAGCTATTTTAAGACCTTTCTTTGTCAATATTAAGACCTTTCGTTCCATTTAGGTGGAATTGGCCTCTAGCCGGGACGAAGAAATTAAAATACACACACATATATATATTAAAATACACACACATATATATATTAAAATACACACACATATATATATTAAAATACACACACATATATATATTAAAATACACACACATATATATATTAAAATACACACACATATATATATTAAAATACACACACATATATATATTCATCAATAGTTTTAAAAAGCAATCCTATCTCGTCTGTTTCGCCCCATTATTTTAGCGATTATATGAAGAGGTCTGAAAGAGTTAAGTATTTTAGAGTATTGCAAGAAACAGACGGACTATATCCGGGTGCAAACAAAATATCCTCCCAGTTGTATATCTGAGTACTTGTAAAATAACTGACTGACTAAATCCGGGTGAAAACAAAATTTCCTCCCACTTCCATTGACGGAGATAAATGCCAAACACACCCAAACCATAAGCAAATATCATAACACTGTCTGATGGCGGCAGAAAGAGAGAGAGAGAGAGAGAGAGAGAGCGAGCTTCAGTTTCACAAGAGAGAGCGAGAGAGAGAGTGAGAGTGAGAGATTCAGTAAAGGATTAGAATATAGAAAGCATGTGAAAAAGATCAAACTGGTCGTATAAGGTATGAATGAGGAGGGCAGACAGGCAGGGAGAGAGAGAGAGAGAGAGAGAGAGAGAGAGAGAGAGAGAGAGAGAGAGAGAGAGAGAGAGAGACAAAGACAGTGGCAAGATATATGTATACAAGTCTGGAAAGGGAAAAGAATAAAAAAGTCATAATAGTTTAGTTATTTATAGCTGGAAAATATAAAGGAAAAGGCTCTGTAGAATGACAAAAGACAGCATATACAAATTTTGACAAATCTTGCTTTTGTATATATATATATATATATATATATATATATATATATATATATATATATATATATATATATATATATATATATATATATATATATATATATATATATATATATATATATCTATATATCTATATATATATATATATATATATATATATACTGTATATATATATCTTTTATACTTTCTTTTATGTAACAGGAGCGAGTGAAGCCCATCCTAATATAATGTCTCTTATAGTAATACTGTATATACCTGTAGAGGGCGAGGTTCTCCAGGAATTTGACAGCATCAATAGATATTTGAAGGTGGTGATATATGAATATATAATAAGGCCATTATCGATCGGCAACGCATGTCGATCAGCATTACAGTGTCAAATAATATAACATTGGTAGGAGACTTTGTGTGTGCATGTGTGCGTGATTATGTGTATGCCTCTCTGCAAATTAGAGAAAGTGTGTGTGTGTGTGTGTGAATACTTGACATAACCTAGTGATTGTCAGTGTATGTGGCGAGCCGTAGATCTGTATGTGATTATGTGTGCGTGGTGTGTAAGAGAGCGAAAGATTGTGTGTGTGTGTGTGTGTGTAAGAGAGAGAAATAGAGTGTGTGTGTGTAAGAGAGAGAAAGAGTGTGTGTGTGTGTGTGTGTGTGTGTGTGTGTGTGTGTAAGAGAGAGAAATAGAGTGTGTGTGTGTGTGTAAGAGAGAGAAAGAGTGTGTGTGTGTGTGTGTGTGTGTGTGTATTATTGAGGTGGAGTCAACGCTGGTGGTCTTGCACTATATATGACACAGAACTGGTCCTGGGAGGCCGCCCCCCTGCCACACACACTGCCTGACACCTGCTGACATACCCACACATACACATACACACACACACACACACACTCACGCACACAGCCCGTAGCCTAGTAGGTAGAGCTCTCGTCTCACACACGAGGGGTCGGGGGTTCAATCCCCGGCCGGGCGGAGACAAATTGGGCATGTCTCCTTTCATGTGTTAGCCTCAGTTCACCTAGCTGTAAATAGGTACCTGGAATAAGTGGGCGACGTTGTGACGTCCCATCTGGGGTTGGCAAAAATGGTACAAGGCGAGATGGGTATCATATGGTTCACCTAAGCTGATGGCTACCTAAGCCTTCGGGCGAGACGGTACCGTCTATAGTGAGAATGGTACCATACAGATCCACCCTAAGCCTTCGTTTCCGATGTCGCCAATTGGCTAAAATACAGACTACACACACATCCACAGCCATTCCAACAGTACATAAAACACTTAACATGCATTTCACGCAATACATTCCCAGTTAAGGAGACGCGATAATAATGAGCTTAGCTCGCATTTCGTGGATTCCCCTTGACGAACAAGTAACTGAGTAACTGAGTAACTGAGTAACTGAGTAACATACAGGCCATGAGAGGCTTTACCTGACCCTACCTGTACGGACCCACCCGTAGGCCATTTCGCCTTAACCCTTTTCAAACTCCTCATTTGATCTCTTCCGACGTTTGACATTCCATTCTACTTGGCTTTACTTGACCAACAGTCCGTTGCCCCATTAACCCTTTTCCAATTCCCTCATTTAATCTCTCCCAAGGATTTAACTCCCATTATTAGCCTCACCTGACCCTACCAGAACAGTTTTTGTATGTATGTATGTTTGTTTGCATACGTGAGCGTTTATGTATACGGGCATGTGCACACTTACTGCATGTTCTTATATATGTATGTATATATATGCGTATTTATGTGTGTACGTATGCGTATATATGTATGTTCTGTATATATATGAGTAAAATAAATGTGTACTGTATATGCACTGTAAATCACTTACTCTCATGGTTAATTTATGATAATTTGTATTTTGCACGAGCATAATAATTATTGTATTAATTTCTTGTTTTAAGGTAAAGTATATTATACTCACCCATTGTAAACTGAGCTTACCATTTTCATATCTGTACATCTCATGTTCATCCACTAATTGTAAAATGTGTATTTTCAGCTCATGAGGCTGCCATTCTTTAATAAACCGTTTATTATTATTATTATTATTATTTTAAATGTGTATGTAAAAGTGTAGGTTACATAAATTATATGGAGTGGCTGCCATGAGCAAAGGTATGCTTCCCTGACCTTTGCTCTCTCCACTTGCCTCTAGATGACCTTAAAGGCTAAAGGATCCTACTCTATATCGCTCCAAGCTTCTAGTCACCCCTCCCCCCCCCCCCTCCTTCCCCTTATGAACGGCTGGGCTGATCAATCAAAGGCAAGCAAACTGATCTAGCATTTAATTGTCGCCTTCGGGGGCAGATGGGACCCAGACTATGTCACGATCCAAGGGTTGAGTTACTTCCATACAAGTCAGAAACTCTTGGCGTGGGCACGGGTAACGTTGGTCAGTCCTGCAACCTTTATGTTAGGAGGGCACATTATACTTAAATTCAAAGATTACACACAAATACCATATACAAAAATGTGCTTATCGGAAGAGCTTTTGCATACCTGTTGTTCCTGTCTTCCCCAGCATCATGATGAGAATATAGTGGCTTAAGGGGGGATGTGTCGTATATAGTGGCTTAAGGGGGGATGTGTCGTATATAGTGGCTTAAGGGGGGATGTGTCGTATATAGTGGCTTAAGGGGGGATGTGTCGTATATAGTGGCTTAAGGGGGATGTGTCGTATATAGTGGTTTAAGGAGTGATGTGTCGTATATAGTGGCTTAAGAGGGGATGTGTCGTATATAGTGGCTTAAGGGGGGATGTGTCGTATATAGTGGCTTAAGGGGGGAAGTGTCGTATATAGTGGCTTAAGGGAGGATGTGTCGTATATAGTGGCTTAAAGGGGGGATGTGTCGTATATAGTGGCTTAAGGGGGGATGTGTCGTATATAGTGGCTTAAGGGGGGATGTGTCGTATATAGTGGCGTAAGGGGGGATGTGTCCGTATATAGTGGCTGCTTAAGGGGTGTTGTGTCGTATATAGTGGCTTAAGAGGGGATGTGTCGTATATAGTGGCTTAAGGGGGGATGTGTCGTATATAGTGGCTTAAGGGAGAGGATGTGTCGTATATAGTGGCTTAAGGGGGGATGTGTCGTATATAGTGGCTTAAGGGGGGATGTGTCGTATATAGTGGCTTAAGAGGGGATGTGTGATATAGTGGCTTAAGGGGGGATGTGTCGTATATAGTGACTTAAGGGGGGATGTGTCGTATATAGTGGCTTAAGGGGGGATGTGTCGTATATAGTGGCTTAAGGGGGGATGTGTCGTATATAGTGGCTTAAGGGGGGATGTGTCGTATATAGTGGCTTAAGGGGGGATGTGTCGTATATAGTGGCTTAAGAGGGGATGTGTCGTATATAGTGGCTTAAGGGGGGATGTGTCGTATATAGTGGCTTAAGAGGGGATGTGTCGTATATAGTGGCTTAAGGGGGGATGTGTCGTATATAGTGGCTTAAAGGGGGATGTGTCGTATATAGTGGCTTTAAGAGGGGATGGTGTCGTATATAGTGGCTTAAGGGGGGGATGTGTCGTATATAGTACTTAAGGTGGGATTTGTCGTATATAGTGGCTTAAGGGGGGATGTGCAATATATAGTGTCTTAAGCGAGGATGTGTCGTATATAGTGGCTTAAGGGGGGATGTGTCGTATATAGTGGCTTAAGGGGGGATGTGTCGATATAGTGGCTTAAGAGGGGGATGTGTCGTATATAGTGGCTTAAGGGGGGATGTGTCGTATATAGTGGCTTAAGGGGGGATGTGTCGTATATAGTGGCTTAAGGGGGGATGTGCCGTAGATAGTGGCTCTTAAGGGGGGATGTGTCGTATATAGTGGCTTAAGGGAGGATGTGTCGTATATAGTGGCTTAAGGGGGGATGTGTCGTATATAGTGGCTTAAGGGGGGATGTGTCGTATATAGTGGCTTAAGAGGGGATGTGTCGTATATAGTGGCTTAAGGGGGGATGTGTCGTATATAGTGGCTTAAGAGGGGATGTGTCGTATATAGTGGCTTAAGGGGGGATGTGTCGTATATAGTGGCTTAAGGGGGGATGTGTCGTATATAGTGGCTTAAGAGGGGATGTGTCGTATATAGTGGCTTAAGGGGGGATGTGTCGTATATAGTGACTTAAGGGGGGATGTGTCGTATATAGTGGCTTAAGGGGGGGATGTGTCGTATATAGTGGCTTAAGGGAGGATGTGTCGTATATAGTGGCTTAAGGGGGGATGTGTCGTATATAGTGGCTTAAGGGGGGATGTGTCCGTATATAGTCGCTTAAGAGGGTATGTGTCGTATATAGTGGCTTAAGGGGGGATGTGTCGTATATAGTGGCTTAAGGGGGGATGTGTCGTATATAGTGGCTTAAGGGAGGATGTGTCGTATATAGTGGCTTAAGGGGGGATGTGTCCGTATATAGTGGCTTAAGGGGGATGTGTCGTATATAGTGGCTTAAGGGGGGATGTGTCGTATATAGTGGCTTAAGGGAGGATGTGTCGTATATAGTGGCTTAAGGGGGGATGTGTCGTATATAGTGGCTTAAGGGGGGATGTGTCGTATATAGTGGCTTAAGAGGGGATGTGTCGTATATAGTGGCTTAAGGGGGGATGTGTCGTATATAGTGGGTTAAGGGAGTATGTTTCGTTTTTATTGGCTTAGGGGGGGATGTGTCGTATATAGTGGCTTAAGGGGGATGTATCGTATAATGTGGGTTAAGGGGGATGTGTCGTATATAGTGACTTAAGGGGGGAAAGTGTCGTATATAGTGGCTTAAGGGGGCATGTGTCGTATATAGTGGCTTAAGGGAGGAGGATGTGTCGTATATAGTGGCTTAAGGGGGGATGTGTCGTATATAGTGGCTTAAGGGGGGATGTGTCGTATATAGTGGCTTAAGAGGGGATGTGTCGTATAGAGTGGCTTAAGGGGGGGATGTGTCGTATATAGTGGCTTAAGAGGGGATGTGTCGTATATAGTGGCTTAAGGGGGGATGGTGTCGTATATAGTGGCTTAAGGGGGGATGTGTCGTATATAGTGGCTTAAGAGGGGATGTGTCGTATATAGTGGCTTAAGGGGGGATGTGTCGTATATAGTGACTTAAGGGGGGATGTGTCGTATATAGTGGCTTAAGGGGGGATGTGTCGTATATAGTGGCTTAAGGGAGGATGTGTCATATATAGTGGCTTAAGGGGGGATGTGTCGTATATAGTGGCTTAAGGGGGGATGTGTCGTATATAGTGGCTTAAGGGGGGATGTGTCGTATATAGTGGCTTAAGAGGGGATGTGTCGTATATAGTGGCTTAAGAGGGGATGTGTCGTATATAGTGGCTTAAGAGGGGATGTGTCGTATATAGTGGCTTAAGGGGGGATGTGTCGTATATAGTGACTTAAGGGGGGATGTGTCGTATATAGTGGCTTAAGGGGGGATGTGTCGTATATAGTGGCTTAAGGGAGGATGTGTCGTATATAGTGGCTTAAGGGGGGATGTGTCGTATATAGTGGCTTAAGGGGGAATGTGTCGTATATAGTGGCTTAAGAGGGGATGTGTAGTATATAGTGGCTTAAGGGGGGATGTGTCGTATAGTGGCTTAAGAGGGGATGTGTCGTATATAGTGGCTTAAGGGGGGATGTGTCGTATATAGTGACTTAAGGGGGGATGTGTCCGTATATAGTGGCTTAAGGGGGGATGTGTCGTATATAGTGGCTTAAGGGGGGATGTGTCATATATAGTGGCTTAAGAGGGGATGCTGTCGTATATAGTGGCTTAAGGGGGGATGTGTCGTATATAGTGGCTTAAAAGGGGATGTGTCGTATATAGTGGCTTAAGGGGGATGTGTCGTATATAGTGACTTAAGGGGGGATGTGTCGTATATAGGGGCTTAAGGGGGGATGTGTCGTATATAGTGGCTTAAGGGAGGGATATGTGTGTATATAGTGGCTTAAGGGGGGATGTGTCGTATATAGTGGCTTAAGGGGGGATGTGTCGTATATAGTGGCTTAAGAGGGGATGTGTCGTTATAGTGGCTTAAGGGGGGATGTGTCGTATATAGTGGCTTAAGAGGGGATGTGTCGTATATAGTGGGCTTAAGGGGGGATGTGTCGTATATAGTGACTTAAGGGGGGGGGATGTGTCGTATATAGTGGCTTAAGGGGGGGATGTGTCGTATATAGTGGCTTAAGGGGGGATGTGTCGTATATAGTGGCTTAAGGGGGGATGTGCCGTATATAGTGGCTTAAGGGAGGATGTGTCGTATATAGTGGCTTAAGGGGGGATGTGTCGTATATAGTGGCTTAAGGGGGGATGTGTCGTATATAGTGGCTTAAGAGGGGATGTGTAGTATATAGTGGCTTAAGGGGGGATGTGTCGTATATAGTGGCTTAAGAGGGGATGTGTCGTATATAGTGGCTTAAGGGGGGGATGTGTCGTATATAGTGACTTAAGGGGGATGTGTCGTATATAGTGGCTTAAGGGGGGAAGTGTCTATATAGTGGCCTTAAGGGGGGATGGGTCGTATATAGTGGCTTAAGAGGGGATGTGTCGTATATAGTGGTTTAAGGGGGGATGTGTCGTATATAGTGGCTTAAGAGGGGATGTGTCGTATATAGTGGCTTAAGGGGTGATGTGTCGTATATAGTGACTTAAGGGGGGATGTGTCGTATATAGTGGGTTAAGGGGGGATGTGTCGTATATAGTGGCTTAAGGGAGGATGTGTCGTATATAGTGGCTTAAGGGGGGATGTGTCGTATATAGTGGCTTAAGGGGGGATGTGTCGTATATAGTGGCTTAAGGGGGGATGTGTCGTATATAGTGGCTTAAGGGGGGATGTGTCGTATATAGTGGCTTAAGAGGGGATGTGTCGTATATAGTGGCTTAAGGGGGGATGTGTCGTATATAGTGGCTTAAGGGGGGATGTGTCGTATATAGTGGCTTAAGGGGGGATGTGTCGTATATAGTGGCTTAAGGGGGATGTGTCGTATATAGTGGCTTAAGGGGGGATGTGTCGTATATAGTGGCTTAAGGGGGGATGTGTCGTATATATTTGCTCCTTTATATATCTTTGTATAATGTGTTTTTATTCTCCTCCAAAGACCTCCATCAAACTTAACCAAAAAAACATTAGATCCCCTTCCTAGATTTATTTGTAAATGTTTCAGTAGAAAAAATTACAGGTTCACTATCGTTCGCCAGGAAAAAAAATCGACACCTAAAAAGCACGAGAAGTCTTAATATTGACACAGAAATGGAGCGAAAGGTCTTAAAATCGACAAAATAATGGGTCAAATATCTTAAAATCTGAAAACTAATGGGGCTAAACATGAGGAAGAAGGGGGATTAGAAAAACGGCCCATCTCCCCTTAACGTGCAATAGGGAAGCAAGAAAACGTGGGGGTGGTGGAGTATTTAGGCTACAGTAGGTAAGGGGTGTGGGAAACTAAGAAAACGAGAAACCCGAGATAAAAATTAATAAAATTTTACTTATTTTAAGAAGTAAAGTTTACCAGGAACTTCTTGGAGAGGA
>CM064513.1:10043262-10161261 GCA_032716605.1 Paralithodes platypus
AAAAGTGGAATTAAATTATATATATATATACTGTATATCCGGTATATATTTATATTTTTTTCTTTTTTGCTGCCTAGATCTCTATCATGCTTAAGTACCCCCAAGACCCCCATTCGAGATTAATTTGACCATTCGGGAAAAAAATAAAAAACCTAGATGGCACTCAAGCTCTTAAAAATGACAAACAAATGGGATGAAAGGTGTTAAAATTGCCAAACTATTAGGATGAATATATTGAAAACTAAAAATATAAGGGGGTTAAACATGAGGGAGAAGGGGTCCAGAAACCCGGAACAGAAGTGCTAGATATAGATTCTTTACTGTTGGTTACGAGAGCGATGAAATATAAATGTAGCAATTATATAAACGCATTTTCGATATTCATATGGAAGAAAGCACTATATATGCATAACCTATTTATATGTATAGATATCTGCCGCCAGACTATTAAAGGGGGTGTATATTTCTGGATCCCCTTCTCCCCCATGATTAGTCCCATTAATTTTGACATTTTAAGACGTTCGCTCCATTAAGTTGGCTATTTTAGCACCTTTCACTGAATTTATTTGTCAATTTGAAAACCTTCGTGCCATTAGGTGTTGATTTGCTTTCCTGGCGAGCGATAACGAGCCTGCAAATTAGGAGGAACCGTCCTTCGGCCGGGACACTTTTCTACTGAAAAAATGTACACATTTTTTTCGAAGGGGGGGGGGGGGGTCTTGGGGGTATTTTTTTAAACTTGATGGAGGTCTAGGGAGCAAACTAAACACAAATTAAAAAGATAAATAAATAAGCAATTAAATACGCCCATCCCCTTAATTCCTCTAGTCTCCATTCCATTATTAACTTGCACACCTCTTCATCCTCCACCTCCTCCACCTCCACCCGTCACAGCTAGGCCACCGATCCATCACTAGTTCATTATTTCCTCCACCTCTCTCTCTCTCTCTCTCTCACGACTGTACCCCCCTAGTATACATCACACGTTCACCTCTCAACCATCCTTAACTCATCACTACGTTCACCCAACATCACCTGTACTCACCACTACCACTTCTTACCTCATCACTGCCACCATTCCTTCGCCATCACTCTATGTGTTATACTCCTCCCTACTCATCACTACACTCATTCATCACCACCTG
The DNA here is from genome assembly GCA_032716605.1 of Paralithodes platypus. Classification (NCBI taxonomy): domain Eukaryota; kingdom Metazoa; phylum Arthropoda; class Malacostraca; order Decapoda; family Lithodidae; genus Paralithodes; species Paralithodes platypus. Next base: position 10,044,408 of record CM064513.1, read on the forward strand.
TACTCACCACTACCACTCCTCACCTCATCACTACCACAGTTCCTCCGTCATCACCACTATTTGCTATACTCATCCCTCCTCATCACTACTATCACCTAACACCACCTATCCTCTCAACCACCACCACTCCTCACCTCATCACTACCACCATTCCTCATCTCAACAGCTATACTCCTCCTACTCAGCTACTCATCACTACACATACCAAACACCACGACTCTCATCACTACACACACCCAACACCACTCTACCATCTCCCAATCCGCTCCCCTATCCCCTCTCTCCCACCACCTCACACTCTCCCCTATCCCTCACTCTCCCCTCCCTCTCACCTATCCCCCTCCCACTCACCTATACCTTCCCCCATCACCAACAAACCATCCTATCGAACTACTCCCACTACCCTTCTCCTTTCCCTTACCACCTCACACTCTACCATCCCCCTCATCTAACCATCCTATCAATACCCTCACCTACCCTTCTCCATCCCCACCTCACACTCTACCATCCCCTCACCTCCCCCCCCCCCCCCTCACCTGCCAATCCGCGCCACCTGACACCCACTCTGACCCGGGCGCCAATTATTGCTCCTCTTCTTTATTGGCGAGCTTGATGGATGGCCGTCTGAGGGGGCGCATCACACGGGGGGGGGGGGGGGGGGAAGAGAAGGGAGAGGAGAGGGGAAAAACGGTGGACATTGAAAAAATACGGAGAGATGGAAAAGAGAGTAAAGAAAGAGTACATGCCTGGGAGAGGGAGCGAGAGGGGAAAAATGGTGGGAAGTGAAAACAGAGAGATGGGATAGAGAGAATATAAAGCGTAGATGAAGAGAGGGAGGAAGCGAGAGAAGGGGAAATAGTGATAAGTGAAAAAATTAAGATGGAAAAGAGAGAAGGAAAGAGTAGATGACGAAGAGAGGGAGGAAGAGTAAGGGAGAGGAAGGGAAAATGGTAGAAAGTGAAAAAAGGGAGAGATGGAGAAGAGAGAAAATAAAGAGTGGATGACGAAGGAAGCGAGAGAGGGGGAAAATGGTAGAAAGTGAAAAAGTGGGGAGATGGAAAAGAGAGAAAAGGAAGAGTAGATGAAGAGAGGGAGGAAGCGAGAGAGAGGGGGAGGGGGGGAATGGTAGAAAATTAAAAGGGAAAGATGGAAAAGAGAAAAGAAAGAATAGATGACGACTAAGACATGAAGTAAGCGAGAGAGAGGGGGAAATGGTAGAAAGTGAAAACATGGAGATGGAAAGAGATAAAAGAAAGGTGGAGTAGACGGCGAAAAGTGAAGAGAAAAAGTATATAAGTGCAAACTTCGTATACAATGCCTGCATACTGCTACAGGATTTAAAATGTTTGTTTAGAGTCTAAACAAACACTCTATTACTCTGCTTATTAAATTATCGACGAGCATCCCAGCAAATATCTAACTTGCCTCTATTTAATAACCAGTGGAGTGTTATGGTTGTGGCTTTGTTACTGAAGGAATATGAACCATATTTTCAACTCTGTGTAAGAAGAGTGGTATCGTTCTCCTGCATACTAGTACTCTACCGGCCGAAATGTCTGGCATCGTCGTCCACATCATCAGTCTGTCCGGAAACTCCTCTTAGACTGTTCGACCAATGTTCACCAAACTTTACATGTACCGGTACATTAGGTGGGTTTGCAACCCCCCTATTAGCCATAGTCCTAGGTTTAAAATATGGTCCCCCCCCCCCCCTCTCCATTCCCGTCGTTACCTGGGAGAGGAGGGAAAGAGAGAGAGAGGGGATGGCACAGTATTGTAATCACCGTGCCTGTATGTCACGCAGTTAAATATATACAGACACCTTTCTAATTGTAATTTTCAATAAGGCTGGCAAAATTTTATTCGGCATCTTAACAAAGGTTATTACTCAACGGTAAATAACCATCGACTTTGTTTACTTAAAAGTAACACTCCTATAAAATTATATAACTACACTATACTATACCCTGTTCCAAATAGGTAGGCCAGAAATCGTGACCCCTTACCTCTGTAACTGAAATAGGGCTAGAGCAGATGGGCTATAAATGTCCACACCTATTCCTTGGCTGACCCTTCCCAAATGGTAGTAAACTTCACTCGATTATTCTAGTCGTTTGAGAGTTACAGTGATTAATGTTCAAGAGTTTTGGCCTACTTACATGGAACAGGGTATATTCCTGTGTTATGAAAGCCTATCTCTTGACCATATGTTATTATACTTTCCTTGCTTTCTCCAGAATAATCAAATTCATTCATTTCACTCCCAACATCAAACACCTTCCAATGAAATTCATAAAGGCATGTGATCCTCCCGGGAATCGAACCTGGGTTACCACATACAGATAAACACTCTAACCATTACACCATCAAGACAGTTAAAGGTTAAGTACATGACTACGATTTTATATCCATTTATCGAATAGTTGATATCAATCTAATCATGTACTCAGACCCAATTGCACACTGGATAGCGTAATGTTTAATTGAAATGAAAGAACAATATATACAGTAATAAACGAATTTAATATCATATAAAACCGAATTAACTTATGATATACTTTAATTAATATCGACATTTACTACGAGCCTAAATTGAATTATTATCATATTTAACATTTCTACTTAATTATGTCTTACTTGAGTATAGCCTAATATGCTTTAATATAATATCTGTAATCTGATTGCCAGTTACAAGGACCAAGAGGTTCATATATCGTCCCTCTATGTGCATGCAGCTTTCTCTATTACTCTCTCTCTCTCTCTATTACTCTCTCTCTCTCTCTCTCTCTCTCTCTCTCTCTCTCTCTCTCTCTCTCGCTCTCCTTTTGCATAGAGAGAAAGAGATATACATAGATAGAGAGAAAGAGAGAGAGAGAGAGAGAGAGAGAGAGAGAGAGAGAGAGAGAGAGAGAGAGAGAGAGAGAGAGAGAGAGAGAGAGAGAGAGAGAGAGAGAGAGAGAGAGAGAGAGAAGGAAAAAGAGACAACAAGCTAAATTGGCCATAACAAGGATAAATCATGACACATAGTGTATATTGGAAGCAGGGGAGGTGTGTGTCGTGGTGGTATGTTCCCGTCTATACCCTGATGGAGTACACCCCTTCTTATCTGTTCATCTTGCCCCCTCATCATCATACCTGTGTCTGCTTGCCCAGGTAGACACAGCCCAGCCCAGCGGTTGGTACTGCTCAATGGGTGAAGTTTAATTGTTATATTAGAAGGTTCCAGACACTATAGCAAAGAGGAATTGTTACAAAATGGTGCTTAATTTACTATGTACAGTGTTCTTCTCAGTCAGTGTGTGTGTGTGTGTGTGTGTGTGTGTGTGTGTGTGTGTGTGTGTGTGTGTGTGTGTGTGTGTGTGTGTGTGTGTGTGTGTGCGTGCGTGCGTGCGTGTGTTTGTGTGTGAAGGAAATAAAGGCAGGTTTTCTATAACGAGTATCTCCCCCGAGCCAAAAGAGTGACAGGCAGCCAAATCCAAGGGACTCTGGGGAAAAAATGCCTGGACACACGACGTTTTAAGCAGTCTAAGTCATAGGATGAAGGGAAGACTGATTATTTCATGTAAGTAAAATATGCAAGCTTAGATTACGTATGTAGTTATTTATTATACAGTAGTTATTTTATCTGATCAATAATATGTGTCTTATCAAATGGTACCTATGTTTTTCATACATAAAATCACAAATAGGTTAGAACTCCTGTGGGTGACATACTCGACTGGTTTCCCACTCTCTAATTGGCAGGAATATGTCTGCAGGCTCCACCGCTCACCTGTATCATTCAACCTTACAGAGGGGGTAGGGGGTATTTGTTGGTTTATATATTTATGTATTTATGTATTTAGTTTCCTCGCTAAACCTCCATCCAGCTTGGAAACAATTATCGAGATAAATTTATAGATTTTCCGGTTTTAAAACGTCCCGGCCGAAGGCCGATTCCTCCCAATATGACAGGTTCTCTATCACTTGCCAGGAAAAAATCGACACCTAGATGGCACGAAACGATGTATTATAGACAAAGAAAAGGTGCGAACAGTCTGAAAATCTCAAAACATATGGGGCTAAACATGAAGGAGAAGGAGGTCCAGATAAACCCTATACCCGCCTTAACCCTTTTAGTACCGGTGACGGCTTTCTTATTTGATATCAGCTACATTTAGACGATTTTTATGAAGTTTAGGTAGGATATATGGTAGCTAATCGGATTAATTTAGTTCACCTGCAACATTTTACTTGGTAGACGTCCATTTTAAGCTGAATAGAATCGTCTAATGGTTGCCAGAATATAATGAAAAGGATGTCACCGGTACTGGATGAGTTAATCGTCTCTATATCTCACTATGTTTTCCTCTACCTCACTTAACCCCTTCAGCACGACGACGTAATTTTCATCATATTCCGGTTACCATTCATCTGATTAGTCAACTGATAATTAAGATAAACAAACTCGCATTTTATTCATACTATTTTCCTTTCTTGCACGAAGGGGAACAGAACTTATGTGGGCAACTGTGCACACCTTTTATCCTCTACTCTTTGAATGTCACTTCTCTTCCATTCTTTTGAGTTTGCCGTAAGGTAGTGATTGGATATAAAAAAAAAAAAAAAAAAAATTTGATCACTAATAATAATCGCCTTTCATATTATATTTTTGTCTCCTATATCTCTCATTCTACCCTATCTCATTATCTCGTGTATCTCTTAGACTTCTTTATGTCCTTTTATTCCCTTTTATCTCCTCCTTTGCTTTCCTATTCTTCGTATTTAGTTTTCATTATTATTTTATTCTCCCTTCTTACTTTGTTTATTATTGTTATTTATACTATTGTCTCATTCTCTTCTTTTTAATGTCTCTCTCTCTCTCTCTCTCTCTCTCTCTCTCTCTCATACTCTGACTGTTTCATTCTCTCACTCTCACAATCTCTCTCTCTCTCTCCCTCAGTAATCCAGGGAGATCTTGTTCTTTTCACTCACCCGGCTATCTTGCTGTTTCTTTCTTTATCTTTGCGCTCCCTTACTCTCTTTCTTTCTTTTCCTTCGTCTTACTTTACTTCTATCTTTGACCTATTTTCTGTTTTTTTCTCCTTTATTTCTCCATCTCGCACGGTTATCTTGCTCTTTCTCTTTCTAAGTTTATTCTCTCTTACTTTTCCTCCGTTTGTCTTTCTTTGACGGTATCTTAATTGATCTTACTTTACTATTATACTCGTGGCTAACTCTTTACTTCATTATCTTTCCTCACTCTCTCTTAATTTATGTTACTCTCGCAGCTTCTTTATTTATTTTTACTCCCACTTTTCCTCCGTTCGTGTTTGACTTGTTCTACTTCTTACTTCATCTATCCTTGCTCGTGTTCTTCCTGTGTTTATCATTTACTTTTGCTTGCATATCTTACTTTTTCTCTTTCCTACGGTCCTCTTTGCTTTGGTCTATATCGCTAAGTCTGTGTTTGTCTTGACTCTTTCTTACTCTTTTTTCCGTCCTTCTTCTACGATTTTTTCTTTAATATTGACTTTCTCTTACTCTTCCCTGTTCTCCTTTCTTGTTTTCCCCATTCCTCTTCTTTCTTATTATCTTTACTTTCCCTTATTCCTGTTCCGTTCTGGTCTGTCAATTTTGATTATCTTTGCCCCTACTTATCTTTGCCGTTCCCAGTTTTCACATTTTATGACGTTCGGCCCATTAGTTTGGCAATTTTAAGACTTTTCGACCCATTTCTTTGTCAATATTTAAACATTTCGTGTCAACTAGGTGTTGATTTTGTCATGGCGAGCGATAGCGAGCCTGTATTTTAAAAGAAACCGGCCTTTGGCCGGCACCTTTTTCTATCGAAAAAGCGTTAGGGTATATACTGTAAGATACCGACCCTGAAAAATTGTTGAAAGAGCCAGGTAAACTTTACTGTGTGAGTGGAAGGTCCTTATGTCGACTGGGAGACAATACTATACAGAATACACAGGCTTGGTATATATTACACTACACAGAACACACAAGCTTGGTATGTAAGGTTTTATTTATAACAGGATGGTTATTAATACAAGTACAAAACATTACACTTAGAAAGAGAATAATTAATGTAATAAGGGTGCTGATGGCAGGTTGATATCTTTGATTATTGTTTTATGACAATGGAAAAGCTAAAGAGTCAGTTGAGACATACAAAACACAAGGACAAAGATTGAACATGGGTTCTTTACATACTGTATATACAGAGATTGTGTTCCCAAGAAGGCATGTTACAAGTTGTAAAAAGCGGGAAAAGTAGATTGATATATAAATAATTATCAGTAAGGTGGATGTTCATACTCGTAAACTGAGCCTTTCAAGGGTATTTTGAATTTATATTTGCACTATATAAATATTCAAAGATAGTGTGTGTTATATATTTATCTTATTGGAGTCCTATGAAGGGTCTCTGAAAACCAGACTAATTTTAGCTATTGTTGCAGCCATCCAGAATGGTCCTGTCGGGCGTCAAGGGTAGGGGTGATCGTCTCTCATGGGACCCCTGAAGTGACAGGCTCCTTCTATTGCCAGTCTTATTTACCAACCTAGGATATAATTACTCAGTTTGCTGGTGGTACCTCCTTCCCTCCCTCAATGTCTCTATTAGACTGCCACAGCACGAATTGTTCAGTTGCCAGACGTAGCTCGAGTTGCTCAGAGCAAGAGAGAGGAGCGTTGAGTTGATCAAACGCTGGGTGACGGAGTTGCTCGATCCCGTCTAGTGCTGAGTTGCTTAGGCTTTACTCTAACGGATTGTCCAGAATGAGGGTTCAGAGGCTCAGTCCGGGGTGCAACAGGTTTTTCAGAAGTGGTTGCCGAGTTACTCAGGCATATCTTTATGAGTTGCTCAGAGAGGAGAGCTTTTCTATGTTCAAGTAAGATGCCATCTGAATCCTCTCTGAACAAGTTATGGATTTTCTTACTCATCTTGTGGGTAATAAGGTCTCTCTTCTGTTCCTCAGGTGGGCTGCAATTGGGTCCTTCTTCTCCAGGAATTGCCAAAAGTGGGGAAATAAATGGCAGCCGCTCCAATGGGCCGGCCTCTGGATTTTCACAGGACCTCAGGCACAATCCTCTAGAGGGTTGTGCCTCAGGGGCTTGGTGTGGGCTCCTTGGCTGCTGACGTCATGGCTGGGGGCGGTGCTTGGTATGAAATTTTAATGAAGGAGTGTGTTTTTTCCGTGGGGCACTGCTGTATTCTGATGGTGGCTATTCTGGTCACATATCTGTGAGATCTCGGTATAAAGACTTTCTCTATCGCCTATTGATGTAAGTTTCACCTTCTAGCTAGTTCTCTAATAACCTCCTTCCTTCCCACTAACCGAAAAAAGAAGTAAAAAAAAAAAAAATAAAAAAAAATATATATATATAAAAAAGGGAATATAAGGGAAAAACATAATACTGAAATGGTTAATAATCCCTGGGTCATGATTTATAGCGGTGTACATTTCCATACTGTCCTGTGCGGCTTTATCCCTCCTCTGGCCTCCCTTGCGACCTACTTTTACAGCTATTTATACTTGGTTATACAGTACTCTTTTGTATGGGTTTCTCCTTTTTGTATTTACCTTTTACTCTGATATATTATTTACGCCTCTCTCTCTCTCTCTCTCTCTCTCTCTCTCTCTCTCTCTCTCTCTCTCTCTCTCTCTCTCTCTCTCTCTCTCTCTCTCTCTCTCAAATACGAAATAAATGGCAAACAAATAAAAACCGCAACGGTAGTAAAAGACCTAGGGGTACTAATATCTGAAAACCTAAAAACTTCCGACCAATGTATAGCAGCTGCAAATAAGGCAAACATAGCATTGGGCTTTATTAAACGAAAATTTACATATAAACATGAGAGAGAACGTAATAGTGCCACTGTTCAAAAGTATGGTGAAGCCTCACCCTGAATATGGTGTGCAGTTCTGGTCACCTTATCTGATCAAGGACATTGTAAGATTCGAGTCAGTACAGCGTAGAGCGACGAAGATGATACCCTCATTAAGAAATAAATCATATGAAGAAAGACTTAAACGATTGAACCTGTTCTCATTAAAAAAGAGGAGGTTGAAAGGTCAGCTTATTGAGTGCTTTAAGATACTAAAAGGTTTCGACAAAGTCGATGTAAATGCACTATTCACATTAAACAATACTAATCAAACTCGTGGAAATGGAATGAAATTAAAAACCAAAAAGGCAAACCTAGATGTCACAAAGAGTTTCTTCACCTACAGTGTGGCGACAGAGTGGAATAAACTACCAGCGAGAGTGGTGGAGAGCGACACAATAAACGCTTTCAAGGGAAGGCTTGACCTCTATCTGCAGAGGGCTGGGGTGATATGAAAAAAAAAAAAAAAAAAAAAAAAAAAATATGTATGTATGTATGTGTATGTGTGTGCACTGTACAGTATGTATATATATATATATATGTATGTATGTATATATGTATGTGTATATGTTATATATACTGTGTGTATATGTATATATATATATATATATATATATATATATATATATATATATATATATATATATATATATATATATATATATAGTTTGTAAGGCCAGACTGCCTAGTAAGGACCTTGAGGTCTGTGTGGTCTGTGTATCTATGTAGCTCTCTCTCTCCCTCTCTCTCTCTCCTCTCTCTCTCTCTCTCTCTCCTCTCTCTCTCTCTCTCTCTCTCTCTCTCTCTCTCTCTCTCTCTCTCTCTCTCTCTCTCTCTCTCTCTCTCTCTAATACTCTCTCTCTCTCTCTCCTCTCTCCTCCGCCTCCTCTCTCTCTCTATCTCTCCTCTCTCTCTCTCTCTCTCTCTCTCCCTCTCTCTCTCTCTCTCTCTCTCCTCTCTCTCTCTCTCTCTCTCTCTCTCTCCTCTCTCTCTCTCTCTCTCTCTCTCTCTCCCTCTCTCTCTCTCTCTCTCTCTCTCGCCTCTCTCTCTCTCTCTCTCTCTCTCTCGATGTAGGGGTAAACAACACCATTTCCAAATTCGCCGACGATACAAAAATAGGAAATACAGTCCTGAACGAAGATGAGAGAAATGCGTTGCAATCTGATTTAAACAAGATATCAGAGTGGTCGAAAAAATGGCAGATGCCCTTCAATGTCGATAAAAGTCAGGTGCTGCAGGTTGGCAGCAGAAATATGAAATACAAATACGAAATGAATGGCAAACAAATAAAAACCGCAACGGTAGTAAAAGACCTAAGGGTACTAATATCTGAAAACCTAAAAACTTCCGACCAATGTATAGCAGCTGCAAATAAGGCAAACATAGCATTGGGCTTTATTAAACAAAAATTTTCATATAAACATGAGAACGTAATAGTGCCACTGTTCAAAAGTATGGTGAGGACCCACCTTGAATATGGTGTGCAGTTCTGGTCACCTTATCTGATCAAGGACATTGTAAGACTCGAGTCAGTTCAGCGTAAAGCGACGAAGATGATACCCTCATTAAGAAATAAATCATATGAAGAAAGACTTAAACGATTGAACCTGTTCTCATTAAAAAAGAGGAGGTTGAGGGGTCAGCTTATCGAGTGCTTTAAGATACTAAAAGGTTTCGACAAAGTCGATGTAAATGCACTATTCACATTAAACAATACTAATCAAACTCGCGGAAATGGAATGAAATTAAAAACCAAAAAGGCAAACCTAGATGTCACAAAGAGTTTCTTCACCTACAGTGTGGCGACAGAGTGGAATAAACTACCAGCGAGAGTGGTGGAGAGCGACACAATAAACGCTTTCAAGGGAAGGCTTGACCTCTATCTACAGAGGGCTGGGGTGATATGAAAAAAAAAAAAAAAAAATGTATGTATGTATGTGTATTTGTGTACACTGTACAGTATGTATATATATATATATATATATATATATATATATATATATATATATATATATATATATATATATATATATATATATATAGTTTGTAAGGCCAGACTGCCTAGTAAGGACCTTGTGGTCTGTGTATCTATGTAGCTCTCTCTCTCTCTCTCATCCTTCTTTTTCCTTTCACGTTCCCTTACTCTTGAGGTTGCTATCTCAACTAGAATAAAGTCCTGGTCACCTCGCAGGGATCGTAGGATCCGTGTGGCCAGTGTATATATGTAAATCTATGTATATATAATTATACAGTATATCTTTGAAAACGGTTTCTGCTGTTCTACCCTTGCCTTCTATTTCTCTTTATTTGGGATTCTGCTGTCTCTACTAGAATTAAGTCCTAATTGCCACCTTTGGATCGTAAGATCCATGCAGTCAGTGTATCTATGTAAATATATTTAAATCTCTCTCTCTCTCTCTCGCTCTCAGAAAATTGGCAGATGCCCTTTAACCCCTTCTGTACCGACACCATCCTTTTAACTTTATTCTGGCTACCATTAGACGATTATATTCAGTTTTAAAAGGGCCTCTAGCAACTAACAGGCTTCGAACTATCTCACTTGATCCTTCTAACTACCACAGATCCTTCTAGAACTTCACAAAATCGTCTAAATATAGCTAGAATAAAGTGACAAAGACTTCGCGGTACAGAAGGGGTTAATGTATGGAAATATCAGATATCAGGAATGGGCTCCCAAATCAATAAATACGAATACCACATGAATGAAGAAAAGGTAAGCAGCGTATCACACATAAAAGACCTCGGAGTGTTTATTTACGATATTCTAAAATCTGCAAGCCAATGCACCGCAGCAGCTAACAAAGCAAACAGAGCACTAGGATTAACCCTTTGAGTACCAGCGACGTGTGTTATATTGTATGCTAGCTATATTTAAACGATATTATGCAGCTTAGGAAGGATCTAGGGTAATTAGAAACGTAGGGGTTGAGATGGTTTGAAGCCTTATTATTGCTAGAGGTCCTTCATAAGCTGAATAAAATCGTTTAATAGTTGCCAGAATATGAGGAAAAGAACGTCCCTGGTACTCAAAGGGTTAATTAGAACAAATTGTCATTGTCATAGTAAAGACATTGTTATACCATTATACAAAAGTATTGCGAGGCCACATCTGGATTACGCTGTCCAGTTTTGGTCTCCCTACCTAATAAAAGACAGAAAAAAATCGAATCCATTCAGCGTAGAGCAACAAAATTGATCCCTCCCCTTAAAAATAAACCGTTCAATGAGAGATTAAGAGAACTCAATCTGTGTTCGCTTAAAACACGGAGAGTAAGGGAGTAGCTGATAGATTGTTTTAAGATTCTAAAAGGACTTAGTAAAAAATTCCAATAATCTATTTAAGATAGCCAAAGAGAGTCCCACAAGAACAAACAAAATAAAACTAATAGGCAGGAAAGTGCACCTAGACACAACAAAATGTGTCTTCACTTACAGCACAATTGGTGGGTGGAATAAGCTCCCCAATGAAGTTATAGACAGCGGTTCAATATACTGTACACATTTAATAAATGGTTAGACTCATTCCACAGAGAAGTTAGTTTGGAGTAGTAAATGGTTACTGACAAGAGAACCTGGCAGAAATGAACATTGTTTTCAGTTAAAGAGAGCAGAAAAAGAAGAAAAATTATAAAAGTGAAGGTATGCATAAAATTTAATTTCCATTTCTAACTATTCTATAAATTCCTTCAGGTGATCTCCAAGCCCTGCAGGGATATTCACTTCTAACTGTTTTCATGTACGGCAAATTGCCGGATGAAGCGGAGGGTGGGGAGAGTCTTCATATTTGCTATCTTTTCCTTCCACTTTATCGTACTCTTAGTGTTGCAATCTCTACGAGGATTAAGTACTGGCCTGCTCGCAGGGATCGTAAGATATGTGTGGCCAGTGTATCTATGTAAATTATTAACCTAACAGATCCTTCCTAATCCCTATAAAATCGCCTAATGGTAGCCAGAATATAATAATAATAATAATAATAATAATAATAATAATAATAATAATAATAATAATAAGGGCCAATATTTGTACTACCGAGATAAGTAGTGTCAGAATGTTGGAGGCAGGCCATGATTTTATAGCGTGACTGTACATCTTAGAGCATTTCTGTCTCCCTTTCCCTCTTCCATCTTGTTACTCCCTTCCCTTCTGTCTGCTTCTAGATCCTTTTCCATCCATCCCACTACTCCCTCACCCCTTTCCCTCCACCCCTACTTTTGTTTCCTTCCCTTTCTCCTTTCCATTCTTATCTCCCTCCTTCCTTTCATTCTTTCTTTACTTCCTATTGATCTTCTTTCCCATTCCTACTCCCCCCCCCACCCTTTTCTCCTTCTCGTTCCTTTCTCCCTCCATACGTTCTCCTTTCATTTCTTCCTTCCATCCACATTTCCATTCCTACATTTCCCCTTCCTTTTCTCTCTCCTTCCTTCCTTCCACCTCCTTTCCCTCTTTCTGTCCCTAGATCCTTTACTAACCATCTCATTACCTCCTCCCTCCTTCCTTTCCACCCCTATTTTCCATACTTCTTTCAGTCCTTCTTATTCCTATTTTTCCTCCCTCCATCCCATTGCGTATACTCCCTTCCTCATAATTATACTCTTCCTCCTTCCCGTCCTGTCCTCTTTTCCTCCATTCCTTCCTCTATTATTGCCTCCTTCTTCCCCTTCCTCAACCTCTGCCTCCTTCATTAATTATATTTCTTTGATGTTCTCCCCTCCCACCTTCACCACGCCCCCCCCCCTCCCACACACACAGACAATCACACACACACACATACACCTATATAGCCCCATTCCTTTCACACACTCCCTCCCTCTGTTTTCCCTTCCATCCATTATGCATCAGTAGTGTCAACTAATTTTAGAAATAAGTACGGATTCTCTCGCAGGCACTACAGGGTCTGTGTATTCAGTGTATTTATGTAACACTCACTCACTCACTCTTACACACTCTCTCTATCTATCTATTACTCATATTATCTCTCTCTCTCTCTCTCCCCCTCTCTCTCTCTCTCTCTCTCTCTCTCTCTCTCAGTTCCCCCCTAGAGGCCACTGAGGGAGCCCCAGTGATCCAGTCTGGCCTACAAGTCCTTATTTACGGCTCTCCATATCCTCCTCCATCCTGGCCCCTTACTCCTCACCTGTCTCACCTGTACCAGGTTCATTTAGCCACAACTGTACTTTCAATTTGCCTATTTATCACTCTAGCTACAGACAGTTTTATCTTGTGTCTCCTTTCACATAGAGAAAGCTAATCATTTCCTTCTCAGCATAATTAAATTTCCTTTCCCTTCGTTGCTTTTCTCCCTTTCTCATCTGCCACTCTCTACGCCATTTTCACTATAGTCTCTATCCTTCCTTGCTTCTACATTTTTCCAGTTTTATATTTATTTATTTATTTATTTATTTATTTTATTTTATTTATTTTATTTTTTGTTTACCTTCGCCGGAACGCGAAAAACTTATGAACAATTTATTTCGTTGTTGTTATTGTTTTGGGGGACCAGAGGTGGCAAATAAGAATCATAAGACACCTGTAGTTTGCTGCCGTATTTGTCTTCAATACTGAACTGAAGTTATGTATGTAAATATAAATCGACCACCGGAAGTCCTGTGCCAAGTTGCATACCCAACTCTGAGAGTGCAAGCTTAAGTGCGGTGTCGCTTTTATTTCTTTAACTATACTTTTTGTACTGCTCAACTGCTCAAATACTTATAGTAGAACAAAATTAAAACCGATAGAATAAACTATATTACTGTTTGTAGCAAAGCCAATTAAAACAAAAAAAAAAAAAAAAATCGTGTATTACAAATCCCAGAAACATAATGTCAAAGTTAAGCCTTGCCAGGGAAACTACGGGGGATAGTGTAGCATGGAAAGTGGCATTCAGGTGGCCAAGACATATATTTATGTACTGTATATGCAAAGACAAAATAATGGTTCACTATATTTACAACTTATACCTTCCTTTGTATCCATCTTATTCTTTATCTTCACCATTGCTTTTACCTATCCTCCATTCTTTGTATTATTCTACAGTCCTATCCTAAAATTGATTGTATTGTATTCATCTTATTCTTCATCCGAGTCACTATATTTACAAATTATTCCTTCTTGTTTTATCCATCTTATGCTTCAAATTCACCATTGTTTTTACCTATCCTCCATTACTTGTATTATTCTACAGTGCTATCCTATATTTTGTTTTATTCATCTTATTCTTCATCCTAACCCTACATTTACTACTTATTCCTTCCTTTGTTATCCATCTTATTCATCTTTTTATCTAGCCCCATTCCTTAATTGTATTCCCTTATTCTTCATCCGAGTCACTATTTTTACTACTTATTCCTTCTTTATATTTATGCATTTATTTATTTAGTTTTGCTTTCCTGTGGCCCCCTTTTCTTCGCTACTCCCTCGGCCTAGAACTCCCCGCCGTGTAGTGTTGTTGTGTTGTGAGAACTTTGATGAGGGAGCGGTGGGGTTGAGCCGGCCGGGGCGACAAGTCCTTATTTACGGCACCCCCATATACACACCACACACAAACCACACTTCTTTCTCTGGGTACCACGCTTTTCTCTGTCTTCTCTTGTTCTGTCTGTCTTCTTCATTCTCACTCTTAGTCTTCTCATTATCTTCATTCTCACTCTTAGCCTTCTCATTATCTTCATTCTCACTCTTAGCCTTCTCATTATCTTCATTCTCACTCTTAGCCTTCTCATGATCTTCATTCTCACTCTTAACCTTCTCATTATCTTCATTCTCACTCATAGTCTTCTCATTATCTTCATTCTCACTCTTAACCTTCTCATTATCTTCATTCTCACTCTTAGTCTTCTCATTATCTTCATTCTCACTCTTAACCTTCTCATTATCTTCATTCTCACTCTTAGTCTTCTCATTATCTTCATTCTCACTCTTAACCTTCTCATTATCTTCATTCTCACTCTTAGTCTTCTCATTATCTTTATTCTCACTCTTAGTCTTCTCATTATCTTCATTCTCACTCTTAGTCTTCTCATTATCTTCATTCTCACTCTTAGCCTTCTCATTATCTTCATTCTCACTCTTAGTCTTCTCATTATCTTCATTCTCATCCTTTCTCATTATCTTCATTCTCACTCTTAACCTTCTCATTATCTTCATTCTCACTCTTGGCCTTCTCATTATCTTCATGTTCATCTATTTTATGTCAGTTATTAGGCTACTATTCTCTTCCTTATTCGCACTCTTAGCATTCTCTCATTCTCTTCACACCCATCTGTTATCTCCTTCATTCTCACTCTTAGCATTCTCTCATTCTCTTCATACCCATCTCTGTTGTCTCTAGTCTCTTCATTATCACCCCCAATTTCGCCTTTTTCTCTTCATTCTCACTCTTAGCTGTCTTATTCTCTTCATACTCATCTCTTTTATTCCTCTACTCTTCTTCATTCTCACTTTTAGCCTTTTCATTCTCTTCATACCCATCTGTTATCCCTATGTTCTTCATTCTCACTCTTAGCTTCTCATTCTCTTCATACCCATCTGTTATCCCTATCTTCTTCATTCTCACTCCTAGCTTCTCATTCTCTTCATACCCATCTGTTATCCCTATCTTCTTCATTCTCACTCTTAGCTTCTCATTCTCTTCATACCCATCTGTTATCCCTATCTTCTTCATTCTCACTCTTAGCTTCTCATTCTCTTCATACCCATCTGTTATCCCTATCTTCTTCATTCTCACTCTTAGCTTCTCATTCTCTTCATACCCATCTGTTATCCCTATCCTCTTCATTCTCACTCTTAGCTTCTCATTCTCTTCATACCCATCTGTTATCCCTGTCTTCTGCATTCTCACTCTTAGTTTCTCATTCTCTTCACACCCATCTGTTATCCCTATCTTCTTCATTCTCATTCTTAGTTTCTCATTCTCTTCATACCCATCTCTGTTACCCCTGTTTCTTCTTTGGGGAATTGTGTTTATTCACTTGCTTATTGACTTATTGTGTTTATTCACTTGCTTATTGACTTATTGTGTTTATTCACTTGCTTATTGACTTATTGTGTTTATTCACTTGCTTATTGACTTATTGTGTTTATTCACTTACTTATTGACTTATTGTGTTTATTCACTTGCTTATTGACTTATTGTGTTTATTCACTTGCTTATTGACTTATTGTGTTTATTCACTAACTTATTGACTTATTGTGTTTATTCACTTGCTTATTGACTTATTGTGTTTATTCACTTACTTATTGACTTATTGTGTTTATTCACTTACTTATTGACTTATTGTGTTTATTCACTTGCTTATTGACTTATTCATGCTTGGTTTCCTCCTAGACCTCCAACAAGCTTTTACAAAATAATACACCCAAGACGCCCATTCGAGATAAATATGTGCATTTATTCGGTAGACCACGGGCCGGCTCCTCCTAAATTGCAGGCTCGCTATCACTCGCCAGGAAACAATCGACACCTAAATGGCACGAAAGATAATAACATCGCTAAAGTATTGGGGCGAATGTCTTAAAATCACAACATTAATGTGACTAGACATGAGGGAGATGGGGGTCCAGAAACCCCCCCCCCCCCTCTCTCTTAACCCTTAAAGGATTATGACGTGTTATATCAGTTTATTCTGGCTATCATTAGATGACTTTACATATATATATATATATATATATATATATATATATATATATATATATATATATATATAAAGAGAGAGAGAGAGAGAGAGAGAGAGAGAGAGAGAGAGAGAGAGAGAGAGAGAGAGAGAGAGAGAGAGAGAGAGAGAGAGAGAGAGAGAGGAAGGAAAACCAAAGACAAAACAAAAAAGGTCTATGTGCCTAAAGCATCATACATTCATAAAAGGTTTGTAACAATTGGAATTAAACTGTTGTAGGTTGTAAATTTGTGGAAAGCAACTCCAAGGAAGTGAATTCTAGAAATTAGTATGCAGTAGCCCCTGTGTATCAGGCTGGGTACACCCACCCACCACAAATCAACTGCGTAAGGATAAAGACACGGAGATGGGCACCTCGGCAAGGCACAGCCTAGGATAAACCCCCTAACTTGACACTAAAGCATCCCCGGCTATTTTTCTCGGTAACACTGGTCTGACAGCTTCTGGCTGGTGTAAAGGTTTATATGCTTATATCCTGGGTGTGGTGTCGCGAGTTCGAATCCCGGGAGGACCATATGCTTTCATTAATTTATTCAAGTGCATTGGGGTTTGTAATGGAGGATTAGTGTTAAGAACAGGGTGTTCCTTAATTATCCACTTCTATACCGGCGACGTCTTTTTAACTTTATTCTGGCTAATGGTAGACGATTATATTCAGCTTATAAAGGGCCTCTAGCAATTAACAGGCTTCCAACTATCTCACTTAACCCTTTATAATACCACAGATTGTATGCGACATTCAACATATTGCTGATACCAAAGGGAAAACAAATATATATATATATATATATATATATATGTTTTTAAATGTGTCCTCGAAAATGTTTGTCACTCGGCTTTATTGATCTCCATTCGGTTGTCACATTTCCCCAAATATATTTTAGACACTACTGTTCCCAATCTCTCCAGCAAAAAGGAAGACAACATTTTCTACGGACCTCCCCAAAACAAGTTTTTGTACCCAAAATCTGAGATGACGATGGTCGGACAAGATATACAAAAGTTGACTAAAAAGGAGGAAACTACAGCCATTCTGAAACAAACTGAAACACGCCTCCAACCATACTGAAACAAACTGAAACACGCCTCCAACCATTCTGAAACAAACTGAAACACGCCTCCAACCATTCTGAAACAAACTGAAACACGCCTCCAACCATTCTGAAACAAACTGGCACACGCACAACTCCTTCTCCTAGATGTAAAAAGTATACGAGGACATTTATCTTATTCTTGGTTCCCAGACAAGTCAACTATAGTCTATTCGCTGTAAGTAGGCGAAAAATCATGACATATAACCTCTGCAACTCAAAGACGACTAGAGTAATCGAACTAATATTTCTACCATTTGGGAAGAGTCAGTCAAGGAATAAATGTGAAAATATACAGCCCATTTGCTCCAGCCCTTTTTGAGTTACAGAGGATAGGGGTCATGATTTATCGCCTACTTTCAGCGAATATACTATAGTAGACCATCTCAACCAGTGTCAAATCGACCAGAGACCACTAAATCTATACCAAATCGACCAGGGACCACTAAATCTATACCAAATCGACCAGGGACCACTAAATCTATACCAAATCGAAGTCCTAACCAAAGTCTATCCAACCTAACCTAACCTAACAGTGTTGATTGATTTGGCACTGGTTGAGAGCTACTATAGTCTGTTTCCTTTCAACTGACGGTAAATTGCAAACTTCCCTTCAAGATTCCTCAATTATTATAAAGAGTTTGTAGTGAAATACGGCGTTAAATATATAAACTTGGCGTTAATAGGATGCAGAGACATGTTAGTTTCATATTTTTCCATTAAGCATCGAGAAATTAGCTGATAATGGATTCAATTTATCGTCAGCTGAAAAGAAACAGGGTATAGTTAAAATGGTCCACTGGTTGAGATGGCCGGTCACCCTTTTCCTTTTCTTCCAGAAAGGATTAAGCCCCCAAGTTACTATAGTTCATTCATTATAGTTAAGGGGGTAGTACTCGCTTTTTCTGGACCCCCTTTTCCCTCATGTTTAGCACATTAGTTTTGAGGTTTAAGACGTTCGTTCCGTTAGTTTGGCAATTTTGAGACCTTTCGCCTAATTTTGTTGTCAATATTAAGACCTTTCGTGCTCTTTAGGTGTCGATTTTATTCCTGGCCAGCGATAGCGAGCCTCTAATTTTAGAAGAAACCGGCCTTTGGCCGGCATATTTTTCTACTGAAAAATGTACAAATAGGCCCCAGTAGCCCCTACCAACTACCTTAGTTTTGAAGATGGAGAGCATGCACACTAAGGGGGTGCCAGAATCAGTTAAGATAGACAGCCCATAGATCAATTTTCCCCCGGGCAGCGCCGGGTACCTCAGCTAGTGTATGCATATATGTATGCATGTATGTACATATGTACCGTATGTATGTACAGTGTATACAGCAATTATAGTTTCCTTTATTTTTCTACTCAAAAATACACATGTGGTATATTATTATACCAGTACAGTATATACCGCGTATGGTTTCATTACACATCGAGAGATAGAGAGAATAAGACCCCCCCCCCCCTAACAGCAAGGTAGGGGTGTCGCTGGGGGGGGGGGGGGGACTACAAGGCCCAAACAAGTCCTTAAGTCCGGACTGACCCAACCCTCCCCAGGCCGACCGTAAATAAGGTCTTGTCGTGCCGGCCGTCCCCCCTTCAACACCCCCCCCCCCCCCCCCTCCCCTCGGTTCCCCCCACATACATACCAACCCCCCCCCCTGATTTCCCACACACATACCCCCCCCCCCCCCCCCGTTCCCCCACACACATACGCGCGCCCTCTTTCTTCCCTCTCAAGATATAACAAATATATATATATATATAAAATAATTAGATAACTAATAACTATCTTTCTCCTACTTACTGGTACCATAGTCACCTAAAACATTAATTAAGTAAATGAATAAATAAAACAAATAGAAACAAAAATAAACCATCTTCCTCCCACTTACCACTATCATAATCACCCCGAAAAATAAACAAGTACACAAATATAATAATAAAAACAAACCATCTTTCTCCCACTCATTTCTATCATATTCAACTACTTTTTGCCACTCATTTCTATTATATTCACCTACTTTTTGCCACTCATCTTTCTCCCACTCATTTCTATCATATTCACCTACTTTTTGCCACTCATTTCTATTATATTCAACTACTTTTTGCCACTCATTTCTATTATATTCACCTACTTTTTGCCACTCATCTTTCTCCCACTCATTTCTATCATATTCACCTACTTTTTGCCACTCATCTTTCTCCCACTCATTTCTATCATATTCACCTACTTTTTGCCACTCATCTTTCTCCCACTCATTTCTATTATATTCACCTACTTTTTGCCACTCATCTTTCTCCACTCATTTCTATCATATTCACCTACTTTTTTGCCACTCATCTTTCTCCCACTCATTTCTATCATATTCACCTACTTTTTGCCACTCATCTTTCTCCCACTCATTTCTATCATATTCACCTACTTTTTGCCACTCATCTTTCTCCCACTCATTTCTATCATATTCACCTACTTTTGCCACTCATCTTTTCTCCCACTCATTTCTATCATATTCACCTACTTTTTGCCACTCATCTTTCTCCCACTCATTTCTATCATATTCACCTACTTTTTGCCACTCATCTTTCTCCCACTCATTTCTATCATATTCACCTACTTTTGCCACTCATCTTTCTCCCACTCATTTCTATCATATTCACCTACTTTTGCCACTCATCTTTCTCCCACTCATTTCTATCATATTCACCTACTTTTGCCACTCATCTTTCTCCCACTCATTTCTATCATATTCACCTACTTTTTGCCACTCATCTTTCTCCCACTCATTTCTATCATATTCACCTACTTTTTGCCACTCATCTTTCTCCCACTCATTTCTATCATATTCACCTACTTTTGCCACTCATCTTTCTCCCACTCATTTCCATCATATTCACCTACTTTTTGCCACTTATTTCTATCATATTCACCTACTTTTTGCCACTCATCTTTCTCCCACTCATTTCTATCATATTCACCTACTTTTTGCCACTCATCTTTCTCCCACTCATTTCTATCATATTCACCTACTTTTGCCACTCATCTTTCTCCCACTCATTTCTATCATATTCACCTACTTTTTGCCACTCATCTTTCTCCCACTCATTTTTATCATATTCACCTACTTTTTGCCACTCATTTCTATTATATTCACCTACTTTTTGCCACTCATCTTTCTCCCACTCATTTCTATCATATTCACCTACTTTTTGCCACTCATCTTTCTCCCACTCATTTCTATCATATTCACCTACTTTTGCCACTCATCTTTCTCCCACTCATTTCTATCATATTCACCTACTTTTTGCCACTCATCTTTCTCCCACTCATTTCTATCATATTCAACTACTTTTTGCCACTCATCTTTCTCCCACTCATTTCTATCATATTCACCTACTTTTTGCCACTCATCTTTCTCCCACTCATTTCTATCATATTCACCTACTTTTTGCCACTCATCTTTCTCCCACTCATTTCTATCATATTCACCTACTTTTTGCCACTCATCTTTCTCCCACTCATTCTATATTCACCTACTTTTTGCCACTCATCTTTCTCCCACTCATTTCTATCATATTCACCTACTTTTGCCACTCATCTTTCTCCCACTCATTTCTATCATATTCACCTACTTTTTGCCACTCATCTTTCTCCCACTCATTTCTATCATATTCACCTACTTTTTGCCACTCATCTTTCTCCCACTCATTTCCATCATATTCACCTACTTTTTGCCACTCATCTTTCTCCCACTCATTTCTATCATATTCACCTACTTTTTGCCACTCATCTTTCTCCCACTCATTTCTATCATATTCACCTACTTTTTGCCACTCATCTTTCTCCCACTCATTTCTATCATATTCACCTACTTTTTGCCACTCATCTTTCTCCCACTCATTTCTATCATATTCACCTACTTTTTGCCACTCATCTTTCTCCCACTCATTTCTATCATATTCACCTACTTTTGCCACTCATCTTTCTCCCACTCATTTCTATCATATTCACCTACTTTTGCCACTCAGGGGTATTGATCGGCGTCATTTCTATCATATTCATGTACCGAGGTGGTTGATATTTGGCTTTTACTGTGTTGGTGGTGTAATGGTTTAGATGCTTATGTTCTGGGTGTGCTGTCCCGAGTTCGAATCCCGGGAGGACCATATGCTTTCCTTAGTTTATTCAAGTGCATTGGGGTTTGTGATTGATGATTAATGTTAAGAACGGGGTGCTACTTAATAATAGGCTACCTGGGATTCTCCTTATAGATGTCTCGTGTGTCGTTTGAGAGCTTAACCCCTTCTGTACCGGTGCCGTCATTTTAACTTTATTCTAGCTACTATTAGACAATGGTATTCAGTTTTAAAAAGGGCCTCCAGCAAATAACAGGGTTCGAACTATCTCTCTTAACCTTTTTTACTACCACAGATCCTTCTTAAACTGGACAGAATCGCCTTAATATAGGTAGAATATAATTAGAAAGACGTCGCCGGTACAGAAGGGGAGATGAGCTATTAATTTGTTAATATATTCATCTGTTTTATTATTCTTTATTTTTATCCCCAGACCTCCATCAAGCTTAAAAATACATCCCCTAGACCCCCCTTCGAGATTGTATTTTACATTTTTCGGTAGAAAAATGTCCCGGCCAAAGGCCGATACCTCTTACAATTACAGGCTTGCTATCACTCGCCAGGAAAATGGGGTGAAAGGTCTTAAAATCGCCAAAGTAATTCGTCGAACTTCTTAAAATTTGAAAACTAATGGGACTAAACACGAGGGCGAAGGGGGCTAGTTAACCGGCCCATCTCCCCTTAACTATTGATGGGACTCACCTTTTACATGTCTCGTGTGTCATTTATGAGCTTAAAGAGGGGGAGGGTTGGTTTTTCTACCCCCCCCCCCCCTTCTCCCTTATGTTTAGCCTCTTTGGTTTACAAACATTAAGACGTTCGGCGCATTACTTCGGCGATCTTAAAATGTATGGCCCCATTTTGTTGTCAATATAAATACCTTTCATGCCATTTAGGTGTGAATTTTTCCTGGAGAGCAATAGCGAGCCTGTAATCTAGGTGGAATCAGCCTTCGGCTGGGACATTTTCTACCGCAAAATGAACATATTTATCTAGAAATGTGTAACATCTTGGGAATGTTATTTTTAAGCTTGATGGAGGTCTAGGGAGGAATCTATAAACAAATAAGAAAATAAAATACACATATATATATAAAACCCTGACAATAAAATAAAACTCATTATTGACTACAAATCTCCTAAGACCTCCAACCTTGTCCTCCGTAACCGCCCCATTTCCACCAACCAACCGAAAGACGATCATGTGATATACCAGCATATTTGCACCTCTGGGGACTGTGGACCCCTATCCTATGTTGGAATGACACAGACTCACCTTTCCCGTCGACTAACCCTCCACCTTCAATCAGGCGCTATAAAAGATCACTATCAAGCCCCCCACCATCTTGCCCTAACTCGCGCCGACCTAGACAAACAAACCACCATACTCGACAAAGAATCAGACCCCAGAAGACTAGCTATTTTAGAAGCTCTATACATCCAAACACTCAACCCCAGCATCAACAACCAAACACAAGACCTTCAAATTCTTCCTTCAGGCAAGCGCTACAGGCATGCTGCCCCCCTTCCTCTCGCCCCGTGCCCCCCTCCCTTACGCTTCCGCGCTCAGCACACAACTGACAACACCAACCAATCACAGCCACCCACAGCCAACAACCAACCACCGATAAGATTTAGTGCCCGTCTCGCGAATAGACTGCCTTCCACCAATGAACAGCCACCACACACCCAGTAGCTCCGCCCACCTCCCTCTTCTTGATCCTCGAATTTTGTATAAATATGATGCTTTGTCCCTATTCTAATCATCGTGCTTCCTTCATTCTCTCCACACCTGGCAGCAACACCTCAACCCTCTCTCACCATGGCCACCCAGGAAGATCCCACCACCTTTTCTGGTGTGGTTAAATGGTTCAACATAAAGAGAGGATATGGATTTATCACCAGGAACCAAGATAAAACGGATTTCTTCACCCACAGAAAGAACATTGTGCTTAACACCAATAGCACAATAACGTCACTAGGTGAAGGAGAGCAAGTGCAGTTTACAATCAAGGAGGGAAGGAAGGGCAATGAGGCAGCAGGAGTAACAGGACCCCATGGCAGACCAGTAAGGGGCTCCCAACTCTCACAAGGAAGGCAGAAGCAACCCACCATCACCGGATTGAAGTCTGGCCTCAAGACTGACGTCATTACAGTCATTGTCCACACAGCCATTGCTCTTGCTGGGGATGATCGAGGCCAACTTTCTGTGCTTCTGCCTGCTCTTCTGGCTGCCAATGGCCTGCCTACCATCATCATCCCTCCAGATCTCCTTGCCCGAAGAACAACCGAGAAGCCGCACAAAAAGAAGCCTTCCAACACTCAACTTCTGCCTCGACCACTCTGCCTTCAGAAGACTCGAACACCTAGAGTCCAGGAGGCAGCAACTTCAACACCATCTACACCATCTACCGCTTCAACACCAACCAGGGAGAAGGCACCACCATCTACACCAACAACAACTGTGCACCAAAGACAACACCAATGGCCAACGTCACCGATTCCCAGTTCATGGACCTACAAGAACGCCTCTCCTTCAACTACTTCAACAACTGTGCACCAAAGACCAGACCAAGGACCCCAAAGACAACACCAATGGCCAACGTCACCGATTCCCAGTTCATGGTCTCCGAAAACTCCGAAAACTACCTTTGAGCCTCCCGTCCAGCCCAGCGTGAATGATCTGAAGGCGCAAAGAAAGAAAATCAAGCTCGACAAGTCGAAACTGCTCCACAACCAAGACTCCAAAGATGAACAACAATAGCAAGGTGGTCAGCCCACCTATTTTTTACCTCTCCAACTCTTCACCTTTCATCACTTCACCTTGAACTTCAACCTCTACTTTCTCAACTATGGGGACTCTTCCTCACCAGTATCCAGTATCCAGTATTCTAATCATTACCTCTCCATTCCCTGAAGATGCAAGATGTTTACTTGTGAAACGTTGGATCCACCATGAATTTTGCTAACCTGTTGTACCTCATCTCTGAACCCCAGAGGAAAATTGTTAGAACTATTGAAAGCTGTAACAATAAAATCCTGAATGCTGAAACTGCTATTGCTTTTAACCTCGTCTGTTTAAAAGAGAATCTATTACCTGGCTATACTAACATATATATATATATATAGATGAAGAAGATACACAGGGTAGCAGCAAACAGCATGGTGCAGGATAAAAATGATGACCAGGTGCGGGGGCCAGTACTTTATTTAGCAGTCAGACAAACGTTTCGACACTCGTGTGTCATCTTCAGTGTACTGAAGTACTGGCCCCCCCACCTGGTCATAATTTTTATCCTGCACCATGCTGTTTGCTGCTACCCTGTGTATCCTCTTCATCTGTTACTTGAGGTTCCCCAAGAACAAACCCATCACTGACATACTACGAAGCAGAACACTGAAGATGACACACGAGTGTCGAAACGTTTGTCTGACTGCTAAATAAAGTACTGGCCCACCCACCTGGTCATCATTTTTATCCTGCACCATGCTGTTTGCTGCTACCCTGTGTATCCTCTTCATCTGTTACTTGAGGTTCCCCAAGAACAAACCCATCACTGATATATATATATATATATATATATATATATATATATAAACCCTTGACCCCCTTAAGCCGAATTCAAAAGAACAATAATAGTGTAGTGGTGGATTTTTTATTATCCGCTACCAGTCACTCTCTATAATTAATAACCATTAGATGATACGATGACGCAATTCTTTTCTGTTTTACGGGTTTTACTAGATGATTTTATTCAGATTAGGAAGGGTATGTGGAAGGCAGAGGCTTAATTGAGACAGTTTTTACACATAATTCCCACAGATCCTTCCTAAACTGTATAACATCGTTTAATGATAGCCAGAATAAACTGTCAAAGGGCTCCATAAACTACAACCAACATTGCTGACAATGGACCTAAAGGAAATGGTTTAATTTTCGTCCGTTTAAGAAACACAAGATCGGATTAAAATCGAGCTATAACGTACCCTGTGTACCATTGGTAGGTAAAAAATCCCGACCCCAACCTCTCATAACTCAAAAAGAACTAGAGTAATCGAGCCACCATTTCTACCATTTGGGAAGAGTCAGCCAGGGAATAGATGTGGAAATGTACAGCCCATAATTTTGCTCTAGCCCTTTTGGAGTTACAAAAGTTATAGGTCACGAATGCCGGCCTAACTAGAATGGATGGACTATAACTACACGATATACCCCTCGGAAAGGACAGAAAACGAAAACTACCTAGCATTAAGAGCCATATGTTGTCAAACCCACCATTCCTTTCATGTATTAGAAAACCCACATAGAAACCAGGTACTCTGTGTGTGTGTGTGTGTGTGTGTGTGTGTGTGTGAGAGAGAGAGAGAAATTTTTTTTTTTTTTTTTTTTTTTTTTACCGAAAGTCGGAATGTGTTGATATTTCACCAGCTCTCCATTGTAGCCATTTGCCTATCGATTTTGTAATAAATATTGCCGTAAAAGCAGTAATCAGCGAGGTAGCAGAATGACTTTGGTCCTGCCAGCACAGCACTGCAAAACGTGTGTGTGCATAACGGAATACAATCTGTAACTAGAGAGAGAGAGAGACTCGGGAGACAGCAAACTCTAGCGGAGGTATGCGCTCAACCTATCACCACCTAAATTAAATTACTTCTTCCTTGGCACATATCCTATCTATCCACAACCTTTTTATATATCTTGTGTACAGACAAACGCAGGCAAAACCATAACTTCCTCAAAGTTCGTTGTCAGAGGTAATAACAAAACGGACGCCTATTGTAATATCAATATGAAAAAAATTAAGAAATCATTCATTACTAAGCACATGTATAACATTTATAGTAAGACTCATAAATATATTCCTAATGCCTCAACCAAATAATGTGTTCGACTTATACCGTAAGAGTATAGAGTGCAGTGGAAGATGGTCCGTGAATTATTGAACATAATGTATAAATGTATAAAATGTATGAAATCATACGTGGGATGGACGTATATATTTGTTATTTATTTATCTTCGTATTTTTTTTTTCTTTTTTCCCTAGACCTCCATCAAGTTTTAAAAATTACTCCCTATATATGACCCCCCCTTCGATAAAATAATGTACTATTATATTACAGGCTCGGTATCGCTCGCCAGGAAAAACATCGACACCTAAATTGCACGAAAGGTCTTAATATTTACAAAAAACAAAAAAGTGAAATGGAAAGATCGGTCATAAAATCGCGAAACTAATGGGGCTAAACATGAGGGAGAAGAAGGTCCATAAAAAGCAACTACCTCCCCCATAAATACTTGCCCTAGTCAATGTTTTTCCACCTTAAATGTTCCCTGTCTCGAGTTTATCATATAGTAGTGTATCAGGTAATTGTGCAGGTAATTTGTATGTACAGTACAGTCGCAGTCGTTAATTATGATGTATCTTGAAGCCTCGCACTGATTAAGGGGGGATGGGCGTATATATTTGTTTTTTTATTGATCTTTTTACCATGTTTTCAGTTTTCTCCCTAGACTTCCATCAAGCTTAAAAAAACACCCACCCAAGACCCTCCTTCAAGATATATTTATACATTTTTTGATAGAAAAATGTCTCGGCCGAAGGCCGGTTTCTTTTGAATAACAGGCTGGCTATTGCTCGCCAGGAAAATAAATAGACACCTAAATGACACGAACAGTCTTAATATTTACAAAGAAATGGGGCGAAAGGTCTTAAAATCGCCAAACTAATGGGCCAAATGTTTTAAAGTCTGAAAACAAATGGGGCTAAACTGCCTAAACATGAAGAAGGGGGACCAGAAAGACGACCCATTTTCCCTTAAATGAACTTCCGAAATACAAATACCAGGTATAGCATTAATACAAATACCAGGTATAGCATTAATACAAATACCAGGTATAGCATTAATATAAATACCAGGTATAGCATTAATACAAATACCAGGTATATATAGCATTAATACAAATACCAGGTATAGCATTAATACAAATACCAGGTATAGCATTAATACAAATACCAGGTATAGCATTAATACAAATACCAGGTATAGCATTAATACAAATACCAGGTATAGCATTAATACAAATACCAGGTATAGCATTAATACAAATACCAGGTATAGCATTAATACAAATACCAGGTATAGCATTAATACAAATACCAGGTATAGCATTAATACAAACACCAGGTATAGCATTATTACAAATACCAGGTATAGCATTAATACAAATACCAGGTATAGCATTAATATAAATACCAGGTATAGCATTAATACAAATACCAGGTATAGCATTAATACAAATACCAGGTATAGCATTAATACAAATACCAGGTATAGCATTAATACAAATACCAGGTATAGCATTAATACAAATACCAGGTATAGCATTAATACAAATACCAGGTATAGCATTAATACAAATACCAGGTATAGCATTAATACAAATACCAGGTATAGCATTAATACAAATACCAGGTATAGCATTAATACAAATACCAGGTATAGCATTAATACAAATACCAGGTATAGCATTAATACAAATACCAGGTATAGCATTAATACAAATACCAGGTATAGCATTAATACAAATACCAGGTATAGCATTAATACAAATACCAGGTATAGCATTAATACAAATACCAGGTATAGCATTAATACCAGGTATAGCATTAATACAAATACCAGGTATAGCATTAATACAAATACCAGGTATAGCATTAATACAAATACCAGGTATAGCATTAATACAAATACCAGGTATAGCATTAATACAAATACCAGGTATAGCATTAATACAAATACCAGGTATAGCATTAATACAAATACCAGTTATAGCATTAATACAAATACCAGGTATAGCATTAATACAAATACCAGGTATAGCATTAATACAAATACCAGGTATAGCATTAATACAAATACCAGGTATAGCATTAATAAGGAGATTCAATAACGCCCGAGACAGCTTCGACAATACAAAGGAAATCAAGCAAAGAAGTACAAAGGAAATCAAGCAACAACACATCCAGCGACCCCTTAAGGCTGCTTTTCCTCCAAAACACTGATGGTCAAGTGTCCAAACAGTAGGTTAGAGTGGGTAAGGGAAAAATGGATAGGGAAGACTGTCCTGGGACAAATTTCCGTGGCAGGATCAGGAGATGTTAGTAGGGGACAGTTATTAGTAGTAAAAAAAAAGACAAACAAAAACATGTTTTAGAATTAAAGACCACGACTGCATGTGTTTCATATTACAAACGAAAATATTATAGTGTCTTCCCCCCCTCCCCCCCCCCGCGTATTACTGATTAAATAATGGTTCTAAAGCCAAACATATTTGAACCCCAAAGCGACTCTCGTTTTCTTCGAGGCTTCATCTTATTTTCTCATTATTGGCTTTCCCGTTTTCTGAGCTGATTATTATTTCATTTACTGGGCCATCTCAAGACACATGTTAGGCTTTTTGCTCTCTCTCTCTCTCTCTCTCTCTCTCTCTCTCCTTCTCTCTCTCTCTCACCGTCTCTCTTTCTCTCTCTCCCTCTATCTATCTCTCTATCTGTGCCCATCTCTCCAGCCTTCTCAATATCTCACGTCTCTCTCTCTCTTTCGTCATATTCCGCCAACTATCCCCTCAATAACCATTATTGTAATAAGAATTTGAACCATGTCACTCATAATTGTAAAATATTTGTATTACTATAATTGCATTATAACTTCGGTAGTTGGTAATATTAGTCACATTATGTATGTGACTCTTGTATTCAGCTAACTATGACCTCAATAACCGTTGATGTAATGAAGAATGTGAAGTGTCCCTCATATGATTGTAATATATTTGTCGTACTATTATTGCATAATAATTTATGTAGTTCGAAATATTAGTCACATTATGTATGTAATAATTGTATTCAGCTAACTATGATCTCAATAACCATTGATGTAATGAAAATATGAACAGTCGATTGCACGATTGCACTAGTTTTGTAGTGCTATTATTTACAACCTGTCAATTAATAATTCAGTCACTACAAGCTTGTTTGCTTCTTTTTTTTTTTTAATGAGATACGTATATACAGACCATGTGACAATTAAATGAGGAAACTATAATAACACATCTGAATAATGCCAACCTGATTTATAAACACAAATATGAATGTAACCAGACGACGGTGCTGTTGTTTCAGTGGAATAATGGCTCTTTGAGCAGTATGTATCGCCTTACTAGTGGTTGTCCCCTCACAGGATGGGGGGCGCTGCTCAATAAACTCGCCCCTCGGGGCAAAATAAAAAAATCAAATCTCTCTCTCTCTCTCTCTCCATTTAGATAACTCCACGACCAGTATCTTTTCTTCTGGACATTTCTTCAATATTTTTTCGCCGAACAGTATTATTATATTATATTTTTTATTTAGTTTAGTTCTCACTTTTTGTATTATTGTTTAAGAACTTTTGTTATCGTAGTTTTTGTTATTACTTGTTCTTCATCTTGTTCTTTCGGTGCGTTGATTTATATATTTGTTTCTGTAATTCGTGTTATTCGGAATGATTTACCTATATATTTATATATTTATATATTTATATATTTATATATTTATATATCATTTGTGTATTTTGCTATTAATAATTTCCTGCTACTATTCCTTCTCTTTCTACCACTCCTCCTCCTCCTCCTTCTTCTCCTCCTCCTCCATCTCTTCCTCTTCCTCCTCTTCTTCCTCCTCTTCTTCTTCCTCCTCCTCCTCTTCTTCTTCCTCCTCCTCCTCTTCTCTTCCTCCTCCTCCTCTTCTTCCTCCAACTCTCCTCTTCCTCCAGCTCTACCTCCTCCTCCTCCTCTTCCTCCTCCTCCTCTTCCTCCACCTCTTCCTCTTCCTCCAGCTCTACCTCCTCCTCTTCCTCTTCCTCCTCCTCTTTCTCCTCCTCCTCTTCCTCCTCCTATTCCTCCAGCTCTTCTACCTCCTCCTCCTCCTCTTCCTCCAGCTCTACCTCCTCCTCTTCCTCCTCCTCCTCCTCCTCTTCCTCCGGCTCTTCTACCTCCTCCTCCTCCTCCTCCTCCTCTAGCTCTACCTCCTCCTCCTTCTTTTTCTTAGAGTTCTTACCATATTTCTTGTTTTTATTCTTCGCTTAGCAGTATCTGATCCGACGTCTTGTGAGTTAATAGGATTGTTTTGATTAATGATTACTGAGTCTTACGTTTACCTTTGCCATTCACGGCCAATGCATTTTAGTTTGCCCTCTAAGCTAACAAAAACGCATTCCTAGCATTCCTTCAAACTAGAAAATATAAAAATATACATATGAATAATAACAAAATTAGCTGATTATTATTTCATTTATTGGGCTATTTCTAGACATGTTTAGATCGACCTAAGTCCGATTCCATCTAAGTTACAGGCTCGCTATCGCTCGCCTAGAACACAAATCGACACCTGAATGAGGTGAAGTATATAAGTATCGCCAAACTAGTGGGGTGAAACGTGTTAAAATCTCCAAAGTAACGGTGCTAAACAGGGGAGGCCCAAAAAGATCTCCCTCGGACCAAATAGGGTTTGGATTAACCCTTTCAGTACACGAAGACGCTGATCTTCCTCCTATCCTGGCTATGAGTGGACGATTTTATTCAGATTAGGAAGGAAGTGCGGGAGATAAGAAGGTAATTTGAGCTAGTATTTGCCTTTCTTATTCTCAGAGGTCCTTCCTAAGCTGCATAAATTCATGAACTGTCAGCGATGTGGGAGACGAAGGGTTAATCGAGATTACCCCTTTACTTTACGCTTCCTTAACCCTTTGAGGATTAGGCAGCGTTTTTGACAGTTTAACCCTTTCAAGCTCCAATACGCGTCTCTGTTGTTTCTGGCTACTATTAGACGATTTTATTCAGATTAGTAACGGTATATGGAAGTCAAAGGGTTGATTGAGATAGTATTTACCCTTTTAATACCCACATATACTTCCTAAGCTGCATAAAATCGTCTAATGATAGCCAAAATAAACTGCTAAAACGCGTCAGAGCTTCAAAGGGTTAAGCTGGCTATCATTAGACGATTCTATACAACTTAGGAAGGATCTGTGGGAATTAAAAGGGTAAACAATACCTCGAGTAACCTTCTGACTTCCATATACCCCTTCCTGTTCTGAATAAAATCGTTTACTAATAGCCCCCCCCCCCAAAAAAAAAAAAAAACACACACACAAATCCGTCATCGTATCTTGAAAAGGTTAATAATTTACAGTTTACTTCATCACTTTACCCTTTTGGTTCATAAAGAGGGTTCCCAAGCGGAAGAAAATCGTTTAAGGGAAAGGTAGTTGCTTTTCCTCCCTCATGTTTACAAGACCTTTTGTGCCATTTAGGTGTCTATTTTCTTTCCTGGCGAGCGATAGCGAGCCTGTAATTTTTGGAGAAATTGGCATTTTACTAGTTTTTTTTTTTTTTTTTTTTTTTTTTTTCAAGCTTGATGGAAGCCTAGGGAGGAAACTATACAAATAATTAATAAGTCGATAAATATACAAAGGAATAACACCTAACGTCGTTAATGGGAGGTTTTTAGTTTGGTCTCTAGATATCCATCAAGCTTAAGATTACATCCCCTTGAGCCCCTTTCAAGATAAATTTGTATATTTTTCGGTAGAAAAATTTCCCGGCTGAAAGCCGGTTGGCTCGCCAGGATAAAATCGACACCTAAATTGCACGAAAGGTTTTAAAATTGACGGAAATGGGGCGAAAGTTCTTAAAATCGCCAAACTAATGGGGCGACTGTCTTAAAATCTCAAAAAACAATGGGGCTAAACATGAGGGAGAAAGGGGTCCAGAAAAAATCCCTCAAGTCGATATCTCCCCTTAATGCTACATAATGGAAAGTGGAAAGGTCGTCACCGAATACTGGAAGAGTTAACCCCTTCGCCACCATTATGGGATTTTCATCATATTCTGGTTAGACGATTTTCTTTTGTTTGTGATCTCTCTATGCGACTCAAATGGGTAAATACTATCTCAATAAACCCTCTTAGTAACATAGGTTCTTTTTAAACTGCATATGATCATCTAACTTTAGCCAGAATTAAAGGTAAAAAGGCGTCATGATAGTGAAGGGTTTAAGGGGGTGTTTCTTCTGGGCCCTCTTCTCCCTCATGTTTAGCCCCATTAGTTTTTCTATTTTAAGACGTTCGCCCCACTAGTTTGGCTATTGTAAGACCATTGTTGATTTCAACTAATGGGGCTAAACGTGAAGGAGAAGGGAGGTCCATACAAAACATTACTTCAGTCTCCCCAAGCTCTGAACTGTACATAATTGGATCTCTTGAATATGTTTACTTTTCTAGATGTTTACAGTATTTATTATTCATCTATTAGTTATTATTCATCTATTAGTTATTATTCATCTATTCGTTATTATTAATCTATTCGTTATTAATCATCTATTAGTTATTATTCATCTATTCGTTATTAATCATCTATTCGTTATTATTCATCTATTCGTTATTATTCATCTATTCGTTATTATTCATCTATTCGTTATTATTCATCTATTCGTTATTATTCATCTATTCGTTATTAATCATCTATTCGTTATTATTCATCTATTCGTTATTATTCATCTATTAGTTATTATTCATCTATTCGTTATTATTCATCTATTAGTTATTATTCATCTATTCGTTATTATTCATCTATTCGTTATTAATCATCTATTAGTTATTATTCATCTATTCGTTATTATTCATCTATTCGTTATTAATCATCTATTAGTTATTATTCATCTATTCGTTATTAATCATCTATTAGTTATTATTCATCTATTCGTTATTATTCATCTATTAGTTATTATTCATCTATTCGTTATTATTCATCTATTAGTTATTATTCATCTATTCGTTATTATTCATCTATTCGTTATTATTCATCTATTCGTTATTCGTTATTTATTATTATTCACTTATTCGCTACCATATATTATTAATTATTTAGTATTCACAAATTCAAGCTTAAAAAACCCCCAGCCCAATAAATTATTTTAAACATTTAGTAGAAAAATGTTCTGACCGAACGCCAGTTCCTCTTAACTTACAGTCTCGCTATTGTTCGCTAGGGAAAAATTGGCCACGATGGGTCTTAAATCGCCAAACTAATGGGACGAATGTCTAAATATAAAATGCTAAACATTAAGTAGAAGGGGGTCCAGAAAAAAAACTTCCCCTTAATTCAATTGGTTTCATTTTTTGTTATTATTTATCTTCCATATTTTTATCTCTGTAATATTATCTTTTATGTCATATACTTTTTATTCGATTTGAGTTTTCTTTCCATAACATATAATTTCTAGTTAATGATATCCCATCGATCACATATTCTAACATACATACATTTATATTTTGTAATCCATTCTAACATACATACATTTATATTTTGTAATTCATACATTTTTTCATTCTATTTTTTACTTTCCCTTTCATTTCTTATTTTCCCCTTCCTAATTTGTCATTTTGTGGGTTCCAATATCTGTGCGTTTTACAGCCTTGTCTCTGTCTTGTGCTGAGGAGGGGAATTTTAAGTAACTTTCTTATATTTGGGCCTTCAGTTTCTCTCACGATCTGTCTGTCTGTCTGTCTGTTTGATTGTGTGTTTGTATGTATGGACATTATGTGTGTGGGTGTGTGTGGGTGTAATATATCAACATATGTACTGTATATACAGTATATATCATTTTGCATTGAATGAACTTTAATTTAATTTACTGGTACCAAGATTGTTTTTGTTTCATTAGCAGTGTTTCAGTACAGCACAATACATGTAAACTTTAAAATAAATATATATATATATATAATTATACTGTATATATACTGTATATATATATATATATATATATATATATATATATATATATATATATATATATTCAACTACCGCACTTTGCTAAAAAATATCATGCGTTAATATATTAGAATAAAGTTAATTGACTTATTAACCGTACTTACTATCCGACCAATTGACCACTTGCGAGTTCAGGCTATAAGGAAGTTGGAGCCGTGAACATCGATATTAAACAGATATGCAATAATAATGCACGTTTCTGATGGATAAATGTTATGTTGAATTGGGTTTTATATATGTATAAATGTACTACAACCGTATTTTAGAAATTAATTATGTTAAATATCGTTGTCTACAGCTCCAACTTCCTTTTAGAACGAAACTCGCAAGTTGGCAATTATTGACTGACTAGCTTTGACCGACTAACCATCTGACACACCCTCCTCTGAACTGAATGATTGAGGCTCGGACCAAGTAACTGTCCCCGTGAGGAGGGATAGGGCGTTTTTATGGGCCCTCTTCTCCCTCATGTTTAGCCCCATTAGCTTTCAGATCTTAAGACGTTCGGCCCATTAGTTTGGCGATTTTAAGACCTTTCGCCCCCATTTTTTTTCTTCAATATTAAGACTTTCCGTGTCATTAAGGTGTCGATTTTCTCCTGGCGAGCGATAGCGAGCTTGTCATTTAAGAGGAACCGGCCTTTGGCCGGGAAATTTTTCTATCGAAAAATGTACAAATTTATCTTGAAGGAGGGACTTGGGCGGGTGTTTATCTAAGCTTAATGGAGGTCTAGGGAGGAAACTAAAAACAAAATATATATATACCGGTATACAGTATATAATACAAAATATATATATATACCGGTATACAATATATAATACAATATATATATATACCGGTATACAGTATATAATACAAAATATATATAAATGAGCAAATAAATACGCCCATCCCCCCTTAAGACACAGAGAGGCACCATAACCCATTCTAGAAAAGTTAGTAAGTTGTTGTTGTTGTTGTTGTTCCCCAGGCTGTCTGGCCGAACAGCCCCAAGGTCTCGAGCAAGGCCAAGGCCATAAACGAGCGCCCCCACAAAATCCTCCCTGCTTACCACTAACAAAGCCCGGGTGACCGAAGCCACTCCTAGGCAGGGAGCTGAGGAGGGTGCGGAAACGTCTGGGAAACCAAAGCCCCACCCAAGGCCCTGTGCCCATCAGCAATTATAAAGGGAAAGTTGAGGGGTAAGGGAAAAATGTGACACTTTGGCTCCCAATCTGCCAACTTCTAGGTTGGCAGTAGGGAGGTCAATCCACGAAAAAGACGCCGCCACTTGAGATCTAGAAGATATATAAGTAAAAGGAACAGTCAGAGTAAGCTATGGGTATGGCAGAGATCGCTCAGTTCTCACTCGGATAGACCAGCCCATCACCACATGACTAGAACCCAATCCTCTCAGCATCAGCTAGGAAAGGCCCTAGAAAGCCGCCTTTGGCGGGGGGATAGCTCCCCTATTTCAACTCCTTTCGGGGTTGGGCACCCGCCCTTGTTAGTAAGTCTAGGTAAGTAGCTCTCTTCTCTCCCTCCTTCTCACTACAGCCACATAACCTTGAGAGAGAGAGAGAGAGAGAGAGAGAGAGAGAGAGAGAGAGAGAGAGAGAGAGAGAGAGAGAGAGAGAGATATGCAAATTGGGACACATTTAAAGGTCAATCTCAACAATGACGGCATTTGGTATTCAAGAGGCGTTTAGTGTACCAGAATAGTCTTAAACTTCACCCCAAGTATCCTTCTAACCAATACTTACTCACTCTCGCATTCTCTCTCTCTCTCTCTCTCTCTCTCTCTCTCTCTCTCTCTCTCTCTCTCTCTCTCTCTCATTACATCCGTCGTCTTTCCGCCCGTATTCTTGTTTACTTTTCTCATTCTGGTCATGCGTAATTGTCTTTCTCCCCTCAGCCTGTAATCTCTAGGTGGCAGGGCAGGTGAGAGAGTACAAAGGAAGTCAAGCAACAACAGATTTAACGACGCCTCGAGGCTGCTTGCCCTCTACATCACTGCAGCTCAGAGTGTTCAACAGTGATTCAGAGTGGGGGAGGGACAATTGGAAAGGGAAATACTACCCTGGGACTAGGGTTAGGAGATGTTAGTAGGAGACAATTAGGGTTAATAACATAACACAGCTATAAGTGATCCTTTGTGTATCTGGGGAAAAGTGGGTAACATCTTGATTAATCATTTATAAATGTAGTGATCATAAATGTAAGTGAGTAAAAAGAAAACATCGTTATTAATTTCCAAATGTAGGCAGTCACGGATGTAAGGCAAAGTGTTTGTCTAGGCGATCTCAAGGAAGCCAATTCCACGAGTTGACAACTCGATTGAAGAAGAAATTCTTAAACGCATGTGAATTTAAAGACTTACCAATGATTTTACAACCATTTATCTGTGTATCATTTGATTGGTCGATCGTAAAGTACTTATTATAGTTTATGTTGTCGATGCCTTTGATGATTTTGGACACTTAAATTGATCGCCTCTTAATTTGCGCTGGGTTAAAGGTTATATGATATAATTATCTAAAATGTTCTTATGTGCATATCTTCTAAATGTTCATTTGAGAGTACGTATTTGCAAGTTTTGCATCGTCAGCAAACTTTGCGATTGTACAGGTGAAACCCTCATCTATGTCGTTAATGTAAACTAGGAAGATAACTGGCACTAGTACCAACCCCTGGGGTACCGCTAGTTTCATTGATCCATTAAAATGCTTTAGTATGACTACTCAGTAGTCTGGAGACCTCACATTTAGCTTCATATAGAATTCTAGGTGAAATTGTTTCAGATGCAGGCGATTTATTTAATTTGAGTTTTTCCAAACACTTCAATACTTTTCTTTCTGTAATGCTGATATTGCTTAGAACATCAGAATTATCTATCAGAACTGGTGATGCTGTAGGGATATCACTAAGATCTTCTGTTATAACAACTGATGCAAACAAGTTATTAGGGGCATTACTCATTTGTACTTCGTCTTCGGTGTATTTTCCGTGTTCATCTATTAACGGTCCAATAGTTGATTTTCCGTAACTATTTTCTTCTTTATGATGTAACTATAGAATTCGTTCGGGTTTGTTTGACTTTGATTCGCAACATGCAACTCCAGAGTCCTATGTAATTTGCTTAATTAACTATTTGGCTTTACGTCATAGACCTATGAATTTAACTCGTTCTTCATCATTTGCCGAGGTTGTTAATCTACTATGAGCATTTATCGTAGCAAGTAAACAGTCTGCAATCTCTATACTTCAACATTTAGGCTTTATCATTATAGACTGAATGTCAGTCGTTCGATGGTAGGCACGCTTGCACCTTTTTAGTAAGATAGTGAAATATTCCCATGATTTATTTATGTTATTGTTAATCAAAAAGCTCCAGTCATTCCATTTAAATATTGCTCTAAGTTTGCAAAAGGTAGTTGGATGACTTTCTCATTGCTGCTATTTGGTTCAGTAGGCTACTCTCAAACATTATACCGAAAATTATTTTACGAGAGAGAGAGAGAGAGAGAGAGAGAGTGTGTGTGTGTGTGTGTGTGTGTGTGTACTGGTGGCCGCCACTGTACTTTTAGATACCGTAAAACATATTTTCACAGGACCCCCAGTAGCTCTGTCTGTGTCTGTGTGTGTGTGTGTGTGTGTGTGTGTGTGTGTGTGTGTGTGTGTGTGTGTGTGTGTGTGTGTGTGTGTAGCATTTGATTTCCAAATTAATCATATACATTATTCTTTTTAAATTCATGCAAATATATATTCATGGACCCGAGTGCAGTAATTGTGAACATATACAATGTTACACCAGTTCGAATCTGTAAACCTTTATACCCAAATTTTGAAGCATATTCTGAAGGTTATAATAAACTGGCATATGGTCTAGTTTTCTTTCGACACTTACTCAAATGGATGTATAGTCATTAACCCCTTAAGGATGATGACGTATTTTAAGTTAATTTTTAGTTACTATTAGACGATTGTATTCACATTAGGAAGGGAATGTGAAATTCAGAGGGTTGAGGTAGTCTTTACCCTTTTATTGACCACAGATCCTTCCTAAGCTGCATAAATCGTGTAATGATAGATGAGAGGTCCAGAAACCTTTAGGTGACTACGCATGTGGAATAAGGGCTAAACAATAAATTATTTCAATTGTTTAATTTAAGAAAACATTCTGGCATATTAGAATTGGTAGTAGTAGTAGTAGTAGTAGTAGTAGTAGTAGTAGTATATTTATCATTAGTATCATTATCTCTGGCAATTTCTCCTGGGCGACCTACATGTGTGTAAGATTTTGTGTTTTGTTTTTCTGATGTGTTGTGATGTTCCTGTTTTGGCTCTGTCTCGAGTCGGCCACCCCCATAAACAAAAAAGTGCCAGTGTATATATATATATACATACATACATCATTATTATCAGTGTCAATAGTATTAATAGTAGTAGTAGTAGTAGTAGTATTAGTAGTAGTAGTGTTATTATTATTATATGAAACTGTAAACGCCATCCAGTTCTCCGCCTTTGGTTCCGTGTTCACTATTCTACACTCGCGCCTCTAGCGTCATAAAGTGCATCGCCGCTCAAGGACACGGAAACTCTTTTAACCCTTTCAGTAGACGATGACGTAATTCGGACTTACATTCTGGTTAACAGTAGACGATTCAACTCGGCTTAAGGGGACATGGGACGGTTTTCTGGACCACTTTCTCCCTAATGTTTAGCCCCATTATTTTTCAGATGTTAAGATGTTTGCCCCATTAGTTAGTCGATTTTAAGACCTTTCGCCCCATTTCTTCGTCAATATTTAGGCCTTTCGTGCTATTTAGGTGTCGATTTGTTCCCTGGCGAACGATAGTGAGCCTGTAATGTTGGAAGAACCGGCCTTCGGCCGAGACATTTTCTACCGAAAAATTTACAAATTAATCTAGAAGGGGGATCTAATGGATGTTCTTTTAAATTTGATGGAGGTCTAGGGAGGAAACTAGAAAAATAATGAATACATGCAAACATCGCTCAAAAAGTGAAGCATCCCCCCCTTAAGAAGGAAGCCAAGGTTTTATTGAGATAGTATGTTTTTTTTCTTAAGTATACGATGACGCATCGTTTGTGTTTTATCTGGTTATCGGTAGACGAGTTCATTCAGCTTAGGAAGGACTTGTGGGATTCAGAGGGTGCTTACCAGTTATTCCGTCAGGTACCGGTACTTCCTAATCTGTATACAATCGTCTAATGGTGTTCATAATTTAATGTAGAAATGCGTAATAATTCGGATAGGATAAACATTGCGGATGTTTTCTTGTAAGGGGATGTTTGTTATGGGGAGTGGTTTGAGACTGTCTATACAATAAGAACATGGGAGTACTGTATAATAGATTTGCGAGGGGATACAACTAAATATATAATATACCGGTATACTGTATATCCATTTCACAATCTCTCTCTCTCTCTCTCTCTCTCTCTCTCTCTCTCTCTCTCTCTCTCTTTCAACACACACACATAGCCACAAACTCCTTCCTCCGTCCTATGTCCATTGCCTTCCTATTCTCTCTCTCTCTCTCTTTCTCTCTCTCCCCTTCTCCATCCATCTCTTCTTCCCTCTTATTACCATCTTCCTCCCTTCCTCTCTTTACCTAGCCTCTCCTTTCTTACCTTATTCCTGCCTTCATTCACGGTCTAACCTCTATCTCTCTCCCTCATTATAGACCGTATATATATATAGATATATAGGTTGGCTGCCTTAAACGAGTGTCTCCTCCAAAGCCAGAAGTGACAGAGAGCCAAATTCAATGTACGTTGGGGTTAACATGCCTTGACACACGTAGTTGAACGCAGTCTAATTCGTAGGATGAAAGAAAGATTGACTGAGGGAGAGAGTTCCAGTGTTCACTTGTTGAGTAGAAGAAAGACTGATTTTTTTTTATTTCTCGAGTTGGAGAGCGTGTAAGAAAAAGGTGGGATTATGTTGAAAGCCGGGTGCCTCCCACTCGCCTTAAGGGATGGGGTATGCATTGAGAGAGCTCTGAAGTACACTGTTGTAATAACGATAGAAGAAAGAGTGAAAGAGAAATCGTAGGGAATTTGTAAGAATGGCGAGTTGATAAGACTGAATGCTTTGGACTCTACCCTTTCGAGTAATCTGGTATGGGGGGGAACCTCTCCACACATGTGAAAAATACTCGTTACATGGGCGCACTGTGTTCCTATACAGAGTAAGAAGCTGTGTGGGGGTAAAGAACCCACGGAGACGATTGAGCACACCCAACATCTGAGAAGCTGTTTTAGCAAGAGAATATAATCTGTCGAATATAATAGCCAGAATCCTATTATAATGACACCATCGTATTGGCCACGATTTACTTCCACAGTCGAGATACAAATTAATACGAAATATATATATATGATATGAATGGTAATACAATGTACACACGGATAACTGTGATGATATACGAGGTACTTCACATACAAACAAAAATAAAAACATAACAAAACACATCAAAGAGAAGGTTTAGACAGACAGAAGAAACATAATTCAACATACTATCAATAATAATCCTCCACGAGCAAGGATATTGATGAAAATAATAAAAGTTAGATAATAAATTAATATAAGAGTTTACATACGAGATACGAGCAGTACAGTCGTCATAATAAGTTTTTTACCACCCCATCATGTTCCTTATGAAAATAAAACTGGTATAATGAAATGTTGAATAAACTTTCCTTTGCATATTTTGACAAACTGTTGAGTTAATTGCTTTTAACTTATTTGAAACTATTCCCATCAATATGTAATACTTGCATAATTAAAATCACAGGGTGGTCAAGAACCTATTCCTATGAGCCATAATAATTTTACTAATTTTAATATGTATCTTACTTAAACACGATATTACATTAAACACGATATTACATTAAACACGATATTACATTAAACACGATATTACATTAGGCTATTGTATAATATCCAAACTACTTCAGTGTTTGGCTCCTAAATATCAAAGCTTCAAATATGTGTAATAATTTCAACTGGGGTTATCTCTCTGGTTAAAAGTTTAAATTATCCTTAAGACATAAACCAAGCCTTTATATCCAATGGTTCTTCAGTGTGTTTCAGGAATATTGTTGTATTAAATCAATGATGGAGGAAAATTCATAAGAATTTATGAAGGTGGGGCGCTGATTTTGTCCACGGGTGTAGACTTTTTGTTGTCTATGGAGACAAAAGGCAAAGCTGTCTGTAACGAGTGTCTCCCCCAAGTTGAAAGATTGAGAGAGCCAAATTTAACAGATTATTAGTATTTTTTTTTTTTTTTTGGTGTACAGTATTGGAAAAAAAAGTGGTGTGCTTGTTTATTGTTGTAAGATGGATAGGAAGAGTAGGTGTTTGTGAAAGCTAGCTGAATTACTATCTGTGTAAGTGAGACATAAACAGAAACAGTAAGGGAAGCCAGACAAACGAAACAGGAGTTCCAGCAATTCCTTATCACATACCTATGAGGCCTACCCTGGCTTATGCCCTGCTCGATTGGTGCTTACAATCTCCCCAAACTGCAGTGAAATACAAAACAAAAACAAAAACCATAAATATTACTCCACATACCTCCACGAGCGAGTGTGATGAGTAGAACCGCTAGGGTGAGATAGAGGCTGGAGGTGGTGGAGTAGGTGGAAGTGGCCATGGTGGTGGTGGTGGTGGTGGT
Source organism: Paralithodes platypus (assembly GCA_032716605.1). Lineage (NCBI taxonomy): Eukaryota > Metazoa > Arthropoda > Malacostraca > Decapoda > Lithodidae > Paralithodes > Paralithodes platypus. The sequence continues at coordinate 10,086,744 of CM064513.1, forward strand.
TGTCAAAATCCACTTCCTTGCTCAGAAAATATCAATAAAACCACCTCTCTCTCTCGCTCATCAAAATCCAGTTGTTAGCTCGGAATATAACAAAACATCCACCTCTCTCTCATTGAAATCCACTTGCTTGCTCGGAATATAACAAGACATCCACCACATCAAAATCCACTTGCTAGCTCAGAGAACACCAAGAAACCCACCTCTGTCTCTCATTATACCTGTTCCGTCTATAATATCTATGGCATTATATTTTGTCTATTATATCTGTCTCACAATTTAAATGTCAAAGAACACCTGTACCCCTTTCTCATATTTATAGAAGTTCAAGATACTGTAAATTGCCACTTTGTTAAGTCTTGCTTCACCTGTTCACATGCCAGCTAGTTCACTTAGGTTTGGAAAATCGTGTTCCATTTATATATATTTTATTTATATTTATTTATCTAGCCACCTTGTTAATTGTCACTTTATTATATCTTGCTTCACTTATGTCTAGTTCACTTAGCTTCAGTTATTCGTTGTCCATTTGTTATTATTGTATTTATTTATTTATATGTTGTTTATTCTTTTATCCAAACACAATCTCCCCTCATTCCAACCGGTTCTCCTAAATATGTGTTTGGTTGTCTTGGATTCTCAATTGTTTCAGTTATCTCGCAGACCAGTTCGAACACTGTCTCACATTTCAATCGGTTCATTAGTAGTGGTCAGTTTTATCGTGGATTTCTCTTTCCCCAATGGTTATCTAAAACACACACAAATTCCCTTGCTGTGTATCTCCCTAGCCCAAATGTTATCACAACTACCACTTTCTCACATTTTGACAAGTTCTTTCGTCTATTTATTGTGGCGGTCCTGTTTTGCTTAATTTGTTTGGCAAGTTTTACATTATAATTTCAATAGACCGTCTTTCTTTCTTTTTTCTTTTCTTTTTCCAGTTATCTCCTAAACACACTTGACCGGTCTCTCATCTCTCACTATCGCTTAAGAATGCACCAATTTGTCTGTGGGTTTTCTATTACTCCTCTTGTTACTCAAAAATGACTTCGACCACTATCTTGCATTCCACCTAGTTCATAACATAGTGGTTGGTAGTTTCTTAAGTCTCTATTTCTCTAGGATATTGCAAAAACTGTCTCTATTAAATTTTCACTTTTCAACGAGTTCATTTTGTTATGCCCCTTCCTCTTCAAGGTCTTCCTTGTTTTCAGTGACCTCAAATATCAACTACATAACTTTTCTTATATTTCAAATGGTTCTTGCTGTCTTTCCCAATGGTCGTATTCTATAATCTTTTACGTCAAGAATGTCCTTTTGAGTCATGAAGTTCAAGCCAAATTATTCTACATTATCTTATTTTGTAAATCTCAATATCACTGACCTACTCACTGTTTTAATGTCTACTTATTTCTGTTCTTCTAATATTAGTTTTTTCTTCTCATGCTCCAAGTCTACCATGTCTCCTTCTATTGTCTGTTCTTTCATACGCTTCATAATCTCAAACATTAACACACTGGAAGCTCTCGTTTTGATGAAAGACTTAGGAATGAATTAATCGAATTGAAAACTGGGTGTCATCAGTTACACTCTTTCGTATATCAACACTCATTTCCAGAATATTTGTTCAGGGGGTGACGTGTGGCGCATTGGTTACCAGGTTCAGCTTATGACAGACAGGGCCCGTGTTCGAATGCCGGGAAAGAAGAGAAGGATGGGCAGTCTCCTAACACCCGATGCCTCTGCTCACTTGGCAGTAAATAGGAACCTGGTATAAGCGGACTGTTGTGAAGTTCCGCCTGAAGTAAATTTGATAATTTGTCTCCCTTTCCTGTCAATGTTTGTATGTACAAGCATGGACAGGAATCTCTGGACAACGTTTGGAAGCACAAATATGACACACCGGCGAACTATTATGAATAACTGATAAGCCACATTGATCAAAATACCGAGATTCAATAGTTAACGCTCACGGAATTACTCTTATCACTAGTAGATGTTCATGTATTTATAGGCACAGCTGTATGTATATAGTATTTTGTATTTATGTATTTATAATTATTTTTTTACAGTGGCACAAGCAACACCTTTCACTTTTATTTATGAACACATCTGTAAGCCATGACAAGCCTGCCACATTTTTAAGTTCTGATGTGTTCTTTGTCTCGAGTTCTCCTGACATCAGCAGAAAGTAGAGCTCAACATAATTTCTTATTCACCATCAAAAGTTTCTCATAACTTTTCTGGTGCTTGTGTTATTCTTTTCTTCACCCGATATAATTTAGAAAAATAGTTCACAATAGGTTTTGAGATATTTTGTTTTATCATTTATTTTCAGTTTGTATGTATTTGTTTGCTAAGTATTAGAAATTCAGGTTATGTTGCAGTTTCCCGTATTTCAATTTGTTCAAAAATATGTTCTTATGCATAACTACACCAGGGGAGGCACTTGTTACAGGCAGCTTTGCATTTTGTCTCCTTCATAGATATACAATAAAAAACTTTCGATCCAACGCTAAGGCAGCCTTCACGTTAAGCTGGAAATGATTCTTCGCAGGACTTGTAGGTCAGCTTATGATTCTCTTCTCCTGTTTGTTATACATCCTGTGGAGAGAGAGAAAATCACATATTAGTTAAGGGGGATGGATATATTTATTATAATATTTATTCATTAATTTACCATTGTTTTATTTTTCTCCCTAGATCTCCATCAAGCTTATTAACCCCTTCTGTACCGCGACGTCCTTTTCAGTTTCGTCTAGCTATATTCAGACGATTGTGTACTATAAAGAGTTAAGTAAGATAGTTCGAAGCCTTTTAATAGCTGAATATAATCGTCTAATAGTAGCCAGAATAGAGTTAAAAGGACGTTGCCGGTACAGAAGGTGTTAAACTCTCCTCAAGAACCCCCCGACGAGATAAATTTGTGCATTATTCAGTGGAAAAATGTTCCAAAATGACAGGCTTCCAATCGCTTTCCAGGTAAGAATCGACACCTAATTGTCACAAACGGTCACAGAATAGCCAAACTAAATTAGCGAACGTCACAAAATCACAAAACTAATGGGGCTAAACATTAGGGAGAAGGAGGTCCAAAAACAAGAAACTTCCCCTAAAATAAACCCCGGATATTTATAAATTTGGTAAAACAAAATATAGAAAATGTTCGGTTCAATTCGGGATAGCCTGAAAAACTTAATAACTCATGAATACTCGTGGACTGCACCCGTTTCAAAGTATGGAAGTATATCTCGGGAAACGAATTTCTGAATATAATTTTCTATACATCAACTAGAAAACAAAATATACTATTTATTGAAAACCAACTTCCGTCCAAAGCACAATCCAGCTAGTTATAATTGCATAAAGTAAAACAATAAAGTAAAACAATAAAGTAAAACAATAAAGTAAAACAATAAAGTAAAACAATAAAGTAAAACAATAAAGTAAAACAATAAAGTAAAACAATAGGGGGGTCCAGGAATTCCTATGAGTGGGTTAGAGACTATGGCATCCGAGTGTACGAGAATCTACACAGTAAGAAATTAAGGGGAGACTGACCGTTTGTTTGGTCTATTAATTAATGTATTCATATATTTTTTTAGTTTCCTCCCTAAACCTCCATCAAGCTTAGAAAAACACCCCCTAGACCCCTCTTCTAGATAAATTTGTAAATTTTTCGGTCACCTAAATGGCACGAAAGGTCTTAAAATTGACAACGAAATCGGGCGAAAGGTGTTAAAATCGCCAAACTAATGGGCCAAACGTCTTATAATCTCAAAACTAGTGGAGCTAAACATTAGGGAGAAGGGGGTCCACAGAAACGGTCTGCCTCCCCTTAAGTTTATGAATAAAATATATACAATCATGTTGTGTATTTTAATAGAGATTGAGATTTATCACTAACAATATTTGTGTTCATTATTATGGCCACCTTCATTAACGTTTATCATACCGTCTATAAACCTATATTTATTACAGTGTACCCCGATCTTATATATATATATATATATATATATCCTAAATCAAGAATACAATTAATCTATCAATATAATATCTAAATATCTATATATACAGTATAATCAAACTATCTCTCTCTCTCAATATATATATAGCATATATATATATATAACTAAACTAACTCTAATTATTCAACATCAATGGTATTCACAATGCAGCACGTAGTACGCCCTTAACCAGTTTGTGTCTCACTGACAGAGAGTAATAATTCAGTCACCTCGCACAAACACCTAAATTCACTTCACTACACTAATCAAGCACATTACACTCCTTTCCAATAAAAAACAAATATATGTATCGTTCAACTTTGCAGGAGACACTTGTTACACAGCATTGCCTTTGGTACACAATGCAAAAAATAATAAAAAAATAAAAATAAATAAAATAATAAAAAAAATAAAAAAAAATAAAAAAAATAAAAATAAACACGAATAAACTAAACTAAACATTAACCACGAAATTCCAAATCCCTGTGTATATAAAACCAAACAATTCTTCCTAAAGGTCAAACCATTGATTTTGGCTTTCGGCCGACGCACTGAAGACACTAAGCTTTGGTAGCCTGTAAAAGTTTGAAGGGGTATGTTTAAGGGGGAGGTGGTCGCTTTTTATGGACCCCCCTTCTCCTTCATGTTTAGCATATAAGTTTTGAGATTTTAAGACGTTTGTTCCGTTAGTTTGGCGATTTTGATATCTTTCGTTCCATTTCTTTGTCAATATTAAGACCTTTCGTGCCATTTAGGTGTTGATTTTTTCTAGGAGTGTGATAGCGAGCCTATAATTTTAGAAAGAACCGGCCTTCGGCCGGAACATTTTTCTACTGAAAAATTTATAAATTTATCTTGAAAGGGGGGGGGGGGGTCTAGGAGGTGTTTTTTTAAAGCTTGATGGAGGTCTAGCGAGGAAACTAAAAATATATAGACAAATATATGGACCAATAAATCAATCACTACCCCCTTACGTGTGCGTTGGTGACATTAGCTTTACTCCAACAACCAAAAAAAGATAAAGGAAGAAGAAGAGCCAATGGATTCCGACACACATTATTTCGCTGTCTTTCTTAACTCCACAAGTATGTACATTTCCAGGAATATAATACGAATCTAAATACAGTATTGGGATTTTAAGAGCTTTCGTTCGCGGCCACTGGGGATAGCGGCGTCAGGCAATAGATAGATAGGATACCATTCGGCCCAGTTATTTGTCAATGATATAACTTTTCGTGTTATTTCTATCTATCTATCTATCTATCTATCTATCTATATGCTCAGGCCCAATTCCCATTTTTCTATTTTTATTTTTATTTTCTATTGTATTCTATTTTATTTATTTATTTTCCTCGTGTTATTTAGGTGTCTATATTTTCCCTGTAATTTATGAAAAGTTATGAACCGATTTTCACAACAACAATTGGTGGGCAAGCAGGATGTGCACCAAGGATGAAGGGATTCCATTTAAGGGGACATGGGCTGTTCTTCTGGTCACCCTTCTTCCTCATGCTTACCCCTAATAGTTTTCAGATTTCATGACGTTTGGCGATTTTAATACCTTTTGCCCCATTTCGTTGTCAATTTTAAGACCTTTCGTGCCATTTATGTGTCGCTGGCGAGCGATAGCCAGCCTGTAATCTTAAGACTAACCGGTCTTTGGCCGGTAAATTTTTCGGTAGAAAAATGTACAAATTAATCTAGAAGGGGGATCTGCTGGATATTTGTTTAAGTTTGATGGAGGTCTAGGGAGGACACTAAAAAAAATAATAAACAAATGAAAAATATACAAAAAAGTGAACCATCCCCGGGGGTTAAGAGGAGATCCGGAACCTGGAACGCAGATCCAGAAGAAAATTTAAACCTATGAATTAATGGTATTTAATCAGTCAAAGTAGACAGAGATGTGCGCTCTACTGAGTGCCCTTCTAGTTGTGCTTTGTTATCGCTAACATTCTAAAAATATTGTTTTCCGTGTAACGAAAAATGTACAAATTTAGCCTTAATTTAGCCTCTAGGTGGGATTCTATGTATTTTATTTTTATGTAAGCCTATGGGACAGAGACATTGCTTGACAATGGCAAAACAAGCATTCCGGTAATCCTCAATAACAATTACCCGGTACACAAAATATCATAACTGGAGTTCTAGAGTACAATATATATATATATACAGTATATTGGTCACGAAACATTTGCCCATAGGGAATTCTCGTGCATTTTATGCATGGAACACTAATAAATATACTTCATCTTTTTGGGGTTAGAAACTATAAATCTCGCTTATCAACGTTTATGTTAAAATAATGCTTGAAACAGTTTGCGGCTGATGATGATGATAGTGTAGTAGATCTTCGGTACGAAAGTTTCAGCAGGAGAGGAGGAAGGGGAGAAAGAAAGTCCTAGATCTGCCAGGCCTACGAGATCATTAATATTTCCTTTCTGTTCAACAACCGCAGGCTTTTACTAGTATAAGTGTGTGTGTGTGTGTGTGTGTGTGTGTGTGTGTGTGTGTGTGTGTGTGTGTGTACCTAATTGTTTACTTAATTGTAGTATACACTATACAGGAGTTGAGTTTTTTAGGCTCGTATTGTCCCGCTTCCTGAGTTACAATTATCTAACTTTGTGTGTCTGTGTGTGCGCGTGTGTGTGTGTGTGTGTGTGTGTGTGTGTGTGTGTGTGTGTGTGTGTGTGTGTGTGTGTGTGTGTACATGCAAAATAATATAAAATGAAATAATAATAATAAATGAATATAAAACAAAGGTATAAACAAATTCAATGCCTTCAAAACAAACCGTATTGTCAGAGATAAACTTTTTCTTTCTCCTCTCACGATCGGAAATTATCTATCTATCTATCTATCAATATACTCAGGCCCAATCCCCACTTTTCCTTTTTTATTTTTGTTAATCGTAAATTATAGATGATGATATAAGATGAGCCATTACTTTCGCCCGCGATTGTACCCTGGCGTCAGTACCCGGTAATCAAGCCTTCAGGTGACACTCTAACCACCTGGGGTAAAACCGAGTCTGGTGGACATAGCGTATAATCCTAGAACACATCCCTCAGTGCTTCGGAAATGCTGTGTGTGTGTGTGTGTGTGTGTGTGTGTGTGTGTGTGTGTGTGTGTGTGTGTGTGTGTTGTTCATTTATTCTTACTTTCATACTTGATTCGTATATTTGTTTCATGTACACGTCCTGTTGGGTGAGGTTAGATAAATTCGGCTAAGTTTGGTCATTTACTTAAACATAAGTACCAAATGTCAGTGGCTGCCGCTTCTGGGTACACACCACGGGAAGAAGCACTCCAGATAAAGAGAGAGAGAGAGAGAGAGAGAGAGAGAGAGAGAGAGAGAGAGAGAGAGAGAGAGAGAGAGAGAGAGAGAGAGAGAGAGAGAGAGAGAGAGAGAGAGAGAGAGAGAGAGAGAGAGAGAGAGAGAGAGAGAGAGAGAGAGAGAGAGAGAGAGAGAGAGAGAGAGAGAGAGAGAGAGAGAGAGAGAGAGAGAGAGAGAGAGAGAGAGAGAGAGAGAGAGAGAGAGAGAGAAGGGCTGCACTAGATGAAAAGCGACCTCTACCGAAGAAGCAGCTAGTCTGATGTTAACCCCTTCAGCATATTCTGGTTGCCATTATACGATTTTCTTTAGCTTAGCAACTACCTCTGGGACGCAAAGGGGTAATAATGATCTCGATAAATCCTCTGCATAACACAGGTTCTTCTTAAACTGCTGTTACGACCGGCACTACGAAATAAACAAGGGCACTTTACAATGGACTAGATGATAGGCTATATCTGCAACAACGGTACGCTAATTCCAAACCCTCGAACTATTACGCCGGTGAACAAAAACACTCAAACCCTCCAGAGTTAATCTCCTGGATAACGGGGTATCAATTAACTGGGTTTTAGTGCACTTCTACAAAGGCTTACCGATGACGGCAAAGCCTACTCACAACAGGAGTACTTTACGTTAATAAAATGCTCTTAAGTAATAACAATGCTTGAATAAACTATAACAAGAGTTAATAAAGGAGTATATGCTTACGTTAACTTTAGTGTGAGTCTGTACTCAACACTAACCTGTACAATGCTCTATGAAAACACTGGAAGTCTAGTCCTACAGCAAACAGATAAATAATTTTCTGAAAACGTCTGATGCTCTAAAATGCTCGTTAGTTAATATAGAACAGAAATAATGAAGGGGCATGACACCAAAGCATGTATCTTAAATACACCAAAAAGTAGAATACATATATATAACAAGGGAGTGCAACAACTCTGTGACAGCATTAATAATCGCCACTCAAAAACAGTACTTCCTTAGCCAACGTAACAGCCAAACTGGGTTGTGCACTATGCATCAACCTAGGCTAAAATAAGGCGTGAATAATTCCTAAAGCATACACAATTAAAGTTAATAAACACAATGCTGTCTTTCTCACTAATAAAGTCTAGCAGTGGCACAAAAAGGTACTAGGAAACTAGGCAGAGCGCAAGCATGCTCGTAGCCTACTGTCTCCCCTTGAACAGATTTCCCTTATGTTACGTTAAGTGACTTGGAGGCTCTCTTGGTAAGTCCAGATCTCAAGTATCTGGTCTTACCCTGGCGCTCCACAGAGGTCAACACAATGAGGTAGCAAGCATACAGGTAAGTGTAGGCAAAAGCCCTTCACCTGTATACTGCTACACTCACAAAGGAAAATATGCACAAGGGTTACAGGCTAGCTAGCTTCGTCGATGTTGTACAGGCTCTGACTTGCCACATACATAACTCAGACAACGACCAAAGATACCTTCCACTGTCTAGCCTTAAATAATAAGAAAGAACAGCTCCATAATTAGAAGCACCTCAACACTAGGCTACCATATGACTATGACTCTAATAATCCCTAACGCTAGTGCAAACATAAATGTGAGAGCTGGTGCTGGTAATACCACTGGCCAACTGTGGAAGTCGTATGCAGAACCAGAAGGGATAAGTAATTGAATAAAGATGGAAGTATGAAAAAGAAGAAGTTCAGAGAGAGAGATAGTAGTACAGGGGGTTAGATGGGGGGAAAGATTGCAAAGGACATGTAGGACCAAGCACGCTGTGCCAAGCTCTGCAGGAGAAACTCGGGCAGGAGCCCCCTCAGCACTAACAAAGGCAGCAGCACCCAATCACAGACGACTACGTCATGAGGAGCAAGCGTCATATGACGCGTCAGGCCCGCCAGCCAATCATGAGCGTGGGAAACTCCTCCGAGCCAGGGAGGCAGCACATACATACACACGCACATATTACCACCTCGCTGCCTACCTCGCTCTTTCTCCTTAACTTCACACAATGCATCTTATATTCTATCAATGATATAAAATACTTCCAAGTGTCACAGACAAGAATAAAGATCACCACTGATCTGTCTGTGACAACATGAATTCTATGAAAGAAAGAACATCGTTCTACGAATATTGTAGCCCATTTCACTGCCCTGGCGAGCGCTAGCGAGTTACGAGTGCATTCTGGCAAGCTGGCCAGCGTAACACTGCATAGAATCATTACATTTGAGCTAGAATCAAAGGTCAAAAGACGTCATCGTGCTGAAGGGGTTAAGGGGAGATGAGCCGTTTTTATGGTCCCCTTTCTTCCTCATGTTTAGCCCCATTGGTTTTCAGGTTTTATGACGTTAGGCCCATTAGTTTGGCGATTTTAAAGACCTTTCACCCCATTTATTTGTTAATATTAAGACTGTCATTTATGTGTTGACATTTTCCTGGCGAGCGATTGCGAGCCAGAAATTAAAGAGAAACCGGCCTTCGTTCGGGACATTTGTCTATCGAAAAATGTACAAATTTATCTTGAAGGAGAGTCATGGGGGTGTATATTTATAGCTTGATGGAGGTTTAGGGAGGAAACTAAAAAATAATATATATATAATATATATATATATATATATATATATATATATATATATATATATATGAGGAACAAATACGCCCAGCTAATTGGACTAAACATGAGGGAGAAAAGGCAACTACAGTACCTCCCCCTTTTAAAGAACGGCACCAGTACTGGGAGGGTAATAGTTGGCTTGTTTGCTTTGCCCTTTACTGTAGTTTATTATGTAACGTTATTAAGGGGAGGCAGACCGTTTTTATGGACCCCCTTCTCCCTAATGTTTAGCCCCACTAGTTTTGAGATTATAAGACGTTCGGCCCATTAGTTTGGCGATTTTAACACCTTTCGCCCCATTTCGTTGTCAATTTTAAGACATTTCGTGCCATCGATTATTTCCTGGTGAGCGACAGCGAGCCTGCAATTGTACATTTGCAATTGTACATTTTTCTACCGAAAAATGTACAAATTTATCTTGAAGTGGGTCTAGGGGGTGTTTTTCTAAGCTTGATGGAGGTCTAGGGAGGAAACTAAAAAATATATATATATGAATAAATGAATTAATAGACCAAACAAACGGCCAGTCTCCCCTTAACCCATTCACTAGCGGTGACGTCCTTTTAAAATATATTATGGCTACTGTTAGACGATTGTGTTCACTTTATACGAACTAGAAGACTTAAGTGTTTATACCACCCCCGATCCTTCTTAAGCTACGCAAAATCGTCTAAAAATAGCTAGAATACATATAAATAAACTTCAGCAATAAACTTCAGCAATAAACTTCAGCAATAAACTTCAGCAATAAACTTCAGCAATAGAGAAGGGGTAAATATTCTCTTTGAGGGTCCGTATCGAACATCCATATATAGTGTAATGTTGCGAATATCCGTAAGTAATGTGCTGGTGATGTAATATGGTGGTGTGAATATCCGTATGTAATGTGGGTGGTAAGAATATCCGTACCGGTATGCAATGTAGTGGGGAAAACATAGTGATGGTATGCATATCCATATATAATATGATTGTACGAATATCCATATGTAACGTGGTGGTGCGAATATCCGTACGTAATGTGATGGTGCGAATCTCCGTACGTAATGAAATGGTGCGAATATCCGTATGTAATGAAATGGTGCGAATATCCGTATGTATTGAAATATTGCGAATATCCGTACGTAATGAAATGGTGCGAATATCCGTATGTAATGTGATGGTGCGAATATCCGTATGTAATGAAATGGTGCGAATATCCGTATGTAATGAAATGGTCTGAATATCCTTATGTATTGAAATGGTACGAATATCCGTACGTAATGAAATGGTGCGAATATCCGTTTGTAATGAAATGGTGCGAATATCCGTACGTAATGAAATGGTGCGAATATCCGTACATAATGAAATGGTGCGAATATCCGTACGTAATGAAATGGTGCGAATATCCGTTTGTAATGAAATGGTGCGAATATCCGTACGTAATGAAATGGTGCGAATATCCGTTTTTAATGAAATGGTGCAAATATCCGTACATAATGAAATGGTGCGAATATCCGTATGTTGCGAATATCCGTATGTAATGAAATGGTGCGAATATCCATATGTAAGGAAATGGTGCGAATATCCTTATGTATTGAAATGGTGCGAATATCGTACGTAATGAAATGGTGCGAATATCCCTATGTATTGAAATGGTGCGAATATCCGTATGTAATGAAATGGTGCGAATATCTGTACGTAATGTGGCGTTTGGTCATACAGCGCGTGTGAGGGGCTGGAGACAATGGGTGACAGTCAGGTCGTTTTAGATGTAGTCAGGGTTGGGTCGAAACACACCCCGCGCTATCTCAACCCGTCAACGCCCGGGCATAGACGCGTCACCAACATGTCTCAAACTCTCAGGCACATGTATTCAGTAGGTTATAGGCTCACAGACACACACACATACGCACTGACTGATACATGCACACACACACATATACACACACTGACGGATACATTCACACACACACACACACTCCCAGACACATGTATTCAGTAGGTTATAGGCTCACAAACACACATACGCACTGACGGATGCATTCACACATACACACACTGACTGATATATTCACAATCACACACACACACACTCTCAGGTACAATGTATTCAGTAGGTTATAGGTTCACAAACACAGATACGCACACTGACGGATATATTCTCTCTCACACACACACACACACACACACACACACACACACACACACACACACACACACACACACACACACACACACACACACACAGGCACATGTATTCAGTAGGTCATAGGCTCACAAACACACAAACACGCACTGACGGATACACACACAGACACACATACACACACACACACACACACACACACACACACACACACACACACATTCAGGTTGATAATAATACATGCATAATATATTCGCAATCATATGTATTCCGTCGTAGTACACATGCATATTGATATACATAATAGTAAACACGCACACTATACGTTTAATAGCACACACATCAGGTGGTCAGGTCAGGTGAAGGTATTGAGGGATAAGCCTTTACAACGGCACCTCGTAGCTGCTTTCTACCTTTCCTATTTTCTGAAGAGTGTTGACAGGGGAGAAGGGGTGTTGGAGAGAGAGGAGGCTGTTGGAGTGGCTTTGTTGTGTGTGTTATTAGTATTCAATAGGAAACAAGAGCCAACCGTACCGTACAGGAATTTAGTGACCCTTCAAATATAAAAGTGATAGAAAGGTAAATTCAAGGTACGGTATGTTCAAGTCAAAAGGCCTGAAATGTTAGTGCATAGATAGAGTGTAAAGTGTAGTGGCTTATAAAATGGCTTGTATGTACATTTCTATTGTATTAGCTGTTGTATTCTCTCTGTTCATGTTATATGTGATATGGCAATAATATAGTGCTTCATGTGAGGTTTTGAGATATGTTTCCTATAGGTAGAATGTTATATGTGTTTGTTAGACACAGAGAAGGTCAGCAAGAGAAGCCAAGCATATGAACCAGTGGACAACACGTTACATCCAAAAAACACACTTATTTAGCATTGTTATTTATATGCTTGCAAACACAGGCGAACAACGCAATGCATTTGTAAACAATCAAAAGATGAGATATTTACTCTTACAAACTAATACATATTACACGTTACATTCGCACATACACATAAGTAATAAGTATTACCAGGTAGTCACTTATGAAAGATCCTAGAACACTTATGCAGGTAGGTAAAAGTAGTGGTGCATACTACTCCCAGTCATGTTTATCTACACATGACTCTCGAAACTTGTCGCGTCTTTGTAACAATAATAATGTGTTCTGTCATGTGGGTAGATTTATCCATTCAAGCATCCACGGCACTGTCAAGCCTTTGTACTCCTTTGTACTCCTTTGTACTCAATTAATCCATATATCTACTGTACACATTCTCAAACATACACACACAGCACATGTAACGGTGCACAGTGAGCTAAGAATAAAGTGCACACCATGCAGAACTATTACCAATATTCAACACGAAAACAATTATTAAACCCCATGCATGTATGCTTTACAAACCTGGCACACAAATATACTGTACTCACGCGCACACATACATATGCGCGCGCACACTCCAACAAAGGTAATGTATAAAGACTCTCAATTCCATCTTAACCCCTTCAGCACGATGGCGTAATTTTCATCATAGCCTGGTTACCATTAGACGTTTGTTTAGCTTATATTCGACCTATAGGACTCAAAGGGGTAAATATTATCTCAATAAACCCTATTAAACCGCAACAAATCGTGCACATGTAGCCATAATCCTAGGTAACAAGGCGTCATGGTGCTGAAGGGGTAAACCACACTCCCACAACCACCATTCTCCACACTGCCCAAGTACAACCCACTGCGGGGCCCTCGACGAACTCAACTATAGCTCTCTCTTTCACTCTCTCTCTCTCACTCTAGCACTCCCTTTCACGGTCAGACTATCTCTTTCTCGCTGCCTCAGACAGATTCATTCTCTTTTTCTCAGATACTCACTCCCACTACCCACTCCCCTCCCCCTCTCTCTCTCTCTCTCTCTCTATATATATATATATATATATATATATATATATATATATATATATATATATATATATATATTACTCAGATACTCTTTCTTTCTACCTCAGACAAGACTCATTCTCTCTTTTCCAGGTACTCATTCTCACACTCACACTTTCTTTCTCACCCCCCTTTCTCTCTCTCTCTTTCTCTCCACCCCCTCCCCCTCCCTCTCTCTCTCTCTCTCTCTCTCTCTCTCTCTCTCTCTCTCTCACACATACAGACGTCCTGACCGTCTAAGCGGTAGTGACACAGGATCAGATGCCGGACTTTGAAGGTTCCTCGCTCTGATTGCCAATTAATTGTATCATCAGAAGCAGGGAGCGCCGACCCCCTACCCCCCTTACCTCCCCCGTTCTCTCTCTCTCTGTCTCCGCCCCCTCCCCTCCCCTCTCTCTACTCTCACGCTCCCACTCTCTCTCTCTCTCTACTTTCACATTCCCACTCATTCTAACTCCTCACTCTTTCACGTTCTCTCTCTCTCCTCTCAATCTCCCACTCCCACTCACTCACTCACTCTCTCTCAGTGCATTGGTAGACATATTATTTTCAATCCTGTGCGGGAGTGTGTTTTTGTGAAGGCCCGCACCTTCACTTGGAAGCTGACAAGATCTCATCTAATTTTGGATAACCCGAGATGATTCCAAAACAGCGTCCTATTGAAAGTGTAAATCCTTCAATAGTTTGGCGATTGTGAGACCTTTAGCCCCTTTTTCTGTGTTTAACATTAAGACTTTTCGTGTCATTTAGGTGTCGATTTTTTTCTGGGGAGCGATAGCGAGCCTGTAAATTAAGAGGAACTGGCCTTCTTCAGCCGGGAAATTTTTCTACCGAAAAATGTACAAATATATCTTGAGGAAGGATCCTAGGGTTAATATTGTAAGTTTGATGGAGGTCTAGGAAAAACAAAACAAAACAAAAACACAACAAACAAAAATACAATGAAAATATCGACCAAGAAATGTCCCCCCCCCCCCCCCCCCTTAACTGTTCTCTCTTTCACTCCCTCCAAAACAACTCATCAGCTTAAGGGGAGGTTTTTAGTGTGTTTCCTAGACTTCCATCAAGCTTGAAATTACACCCCTTGACCCCCTTTCAAGATAAATTTGTACATTTTTCGGTAGAAAAATTTCCCGGCCGAAGGCCGGTTTCTCTTAAATTACAGGCTCGCTATCGCTCGCCAGGAAAAAATCGACACCTAAATGGGACGACAGGTCATAAAAGTTATATAAATGGGGTGAAATGTCTTAAAATCGCCAAACTAATGGGGCGAACGTCTTAAAATCTCAAAAGCAATGGGGCTAAACATGAGGGAGAAAGGGGTAATGAAAAAAATCCCTCAAGTGGACATCTCCCCTTAACCCCTTCTGTGCCGGCGACGTCTTGTTTATTATAGTCTAGCTCTATTACCACGATTGAGTGCAGTTAAACCCTTTCACGCACATATGACGCAGAGGTTGCCAGATTAGCAATAAGAAATAGAGCTCTCTCACTCTTATAATTGCCTCTCCAAAATTAGTTTTCTGCCCACAGCTAACTCAAAGACAACTGCAGAGGTTGAAGTAACTAAACTAAAGGTTTCTAAATACCCCCTGATGGTAACAAAGGCTTTAAAGTATCCCTAATAGGCTCAAAATCGCGGCATATGTCGGAGAGGGTTAACAAGGATCTGTGGTAGTATGAAGGGTTATAAGTGAGATCGTTCGAAACCTGTGAATTGCTGGAGGCCCTGTTTAAACTGAAGAAAATCGTCTAATAGTAGCCAGAATAAAGTTAATTACTGCGACTCCTTTACATGTGCCGCTAAAGTGTTCGGGTGACGCTGGCTTTAAAGAGCTAGTGCTTCTTTTTTTGGCCTTTATATTATTTTGTCTACTTATATATCTTGTCTACTTATATATCTTGTCTACTTATATATTTTGTCTACTTATATATTTTGTCTACTTATATATTTTGTCTACTTATATATTTTGTCTACTTATATATTTTGTCTACTTATATATTTTGTCTACTTATATATTTTGTCTACTTATATATTTTGTCTACTTATATATTTTGTCTACTTATATATTTTGTCTACTTATATATTTTGTCTACTTATATATTTTGTCTACTTATATATTTTGTCTACTTATATATTTTGTCTACTTATATATTTTGTCTACTTATATATTTTGTCTACTTATATATTTTGTCTACTTATATATTTTGTCTACTTATATATTTTGTCTACTTATATATTTTGTCTACTTATATATTTTGTCTACTTATATATTTTGTCTACTTATATATTTTGTCTACTTATATATTTTGTCTACTTATATATTTTGTCTACTTATATATTTTTGTCTACTTATATATTTTGTCTACTTATATATTTTGTCTACTTATATATTTTGTCTACTTATATATTTTGTCTACTTATATATTTTGTCTACTTATATATTTTGTCTACTTATATATTTTGTCTACTTATATATCTTGTCTACTTATATATTTTGTCTACTTATATATTTTGTCTACTTATATATTTTGTCTACTTATATATTTTGTCTACTTATATATTTTGTCTACTTATATATTTTGTCTACTTATATATCTTGTCTACTTATATATTTTGTCTACTTATATATTTTGTCTACTTATATATTTTTGTCTACTTATATATTTTGTCTACTTATATATCTTGTCTACTTATATATTTTGTCTACTTATATATTTTGTCTACTTATATATTTTGTCTACTTATATTTTGTCTACTTATATATTTTGTCTACTTATATATTTTGTCTACTTATATATTTTGTCTACTTATATATTTTGTCTACTTATATATTTTGTCTACTTATATATTTTGTCTACTTATATATTTTGTCTACTTATATATTTTGTCTACTTATATATTTTGTCTACTTATATATTTTGTCTACTTATATATTTTGTCTACTTATATATTTTGTCTACTTATATATTTTGTCTACTTATATATTTTGTCTACTTATATATTTTGTCTACTTATATATCTTGTCTACTTATATATTTTGTCTACTTATATATTTTGTCTACTTATATATTTTGTCTACTTATATATTTTGTCTACTTATATATCTTGTCTACTTATATATTTTGTCTACTTATATATTTTGTCTACTTATATATTTTGTCTACTTATATATTTGTCTACTTATATATTTTGTCTACTTATATATTTTGTCTACTTATATATTTTGTCTACTTATATATTTTTGTCTACTTATATATTTTGTCTACTTATATATTTTGTCTACTTATATATTTTGTCTACTTATATATTTTGTCTACTTATATATTTTTGTCTACTTATATATTTTGTCTACTTATATATTTTGTCTACTTATATATTTTGTCTACTTATATATTTTGTCTACTTATATATTTTGTCTACTTATATATTTTGTCTACTTATATATATTTTGTCTACTTATATATTTTTGTCTACTTATATATTTTGTCTACTTATATATTTTGTCTACTTATATATTTTGTCTACTTATATATTTTGTCTACTTATATATTTTGTCTACTTATATATTTTGTCTACTTATATATTTTGTCTACTTATATATTTTGTCTACTTATATATTTTGTCTACTTATATATTTTGTCTACTTATATATTTTGTCTACTTATATATTTTGTCTACTTATATATTTTGTCTACTTATATATTTTGTCTACTTATATATTTTGTCTACTTATATATTTTGTCTACTTATATATTTTGTCTACTTATATATTTTGTCTACTTATATATTTTGTCTACTTATATATTTTGTCTACTTATATATTTTGTCTACTTATATATTTTGTCTACTTATATATTTTGTCTACTTATATATTTTGTCTACTTATATATTTTTTCTACTTATATATTTTGTCTACTTATATATTTTGTCTACTTATATATTTTGTCTACTTATATATTTTGTCTACTTATATATTTTGTCTACTTATATATTTTGTCTACTTATATATTTTGTCTACTTATATATTTTGTCTACTTATATATTTTGTCTACTTATATATCTTTGAGTTTCCGCGCTAGACCTCAATCAAGCTTTAAAAAAACACCCCCTAATGCCCCTATAACCCCTTTCAAAATAAATGTGTACATTTTTCGGTAGAAACATGTTCCGGCCGAAGGCCGGTTCCTTCTCAAATTACAGGTTCGCTATCGCTCGCCAGGAAAAAATCAACACCTAAATGGCACGAAAGGTCTATATATTGACAAAGAACTGGGGCGATGGGTCTCCAAATGGCCAAACTAACGGAAATAACGTCTTAAAATCTCAAAACTAATATGCTAAACATGAGGGCGAAGGGGGTCCAGAAAAAGCGAGTAGTACCCCCTTAAGGGGAGCTTTGTATTGATTAGTTTCTTTTAGTAATTTATTCATTTATTATTTATTATTTATTATTAGTTTCCTCCCAAGACCGCCATCAAGCTTTAGAAAATACCCCTAAAAGCTCCGTTCGAGATTTTTTTTTTTTTAATGTTTCGGTAGAAAAATGTCCCGGCCGAAGACCGATTCTTCCAAAATTACAGGCTCACTATCGTTCGCCAGGAAAAAATCGACACCTAAATAGCACGAAAGGTCTTAATATTGACCAAAAAAATGGGGCGAAAGCTCTGAAAATCGACAAACTAATGGGGGCAAACATCTTAAAATATGAAAACTAACGGGGCTAGACGTGAGGGAGAAGGGGATCCAAAAAAATCAACCATCCCCCCCTCTAAGCGGAGACTACCCTATAAGAATGACAGTATCGGGGTCGAAACTCACTAAATTAACCCGTGCAGTAGCGGTGACATCCTGTGTATTATATTCTGGCAATTATTAGACGGTTATATTCAACTTAGGAAGGACGTCTACCCGTTAAACAAGTACAGACTACCTCAATTAATCCTTTTAGCTACCATATATCCTTCCTAAGCTTCATAAAATTGTCTAAATGCAACTGAAAATAAAACAAAAAGACGTCGCCGGTTCAGTAGAGGTTAAGGGGGGTGACCTGTTTTTGTTCTGTCCTTTTCTATCTTTCTCTGGCTTGTATCCATTTGGCCCCATTCAGCCTACTGTTTTAAGACGTTTATCCCCATCCAGGTGTCAATTGCTTACTGGTGAGCGGTAGCGAGCCAGCATATTTTCTATTTTTGTTTGACAGCAGGCTAAATTTGTACATTTTTCGATAGAAAAATGTCTCCGGCGAAGCCGGATTTCTTCATATAATGCTGGCTCGCTATCGCTCGCCAGGAAGAAATCAACACCTAGATGGGGATAAACGTCTTAAAATAGTTGGCTGAATGGGGCCGAATGGATACAAGCCAGAGAAAGAGAGAAAAGGACAGAAATAACAAAAAACAGGTTACCCCCCTTAAAACTCTACATAATATTTTCCAGCTCATATTTGAAGATATTTTCTGCACCTCGTAACTAGTGATCTTGAACACGCATTTAATTATATTAACGCGAGACTAAGTAACGCACATACATTCATTAATAACTATATATTGAACAGGATTCCAGACTGTGAAACAAATCCTAGAATAACTATTTCAGTCCAAAGATATCACGTGTCATAGTATTTTGGCTAGCAATAGATTATTTTTTTTTTTAACATCGAAGATAAGTTTTATTTTCTAGTTTGTATATTTTATATTTTGACTGTATTTAGACGACTTTATGCAGTTTAAGAAGGATTTGCGGTAGTAAAAAGGGTCAGGTGAGACAGTTCAAAGCCTGTTTATTGCTGGAGGCTCTTTGTAAACTGAATACAATAGGTTAGTAGTAGCCAGAATGAAGTTACAATGATGTCACCGGTAAATAAGGGGTTAAAAAGGGAAATCTGTATGAAAATGGTTAAGGGGAGTAACCTGCTTTTTTTCTCTATGGTTGTATCCATTCAGCCCCATTCAGCTTACTGCTATAAGACGTTTATCCCCATCCAGGTGTTGATTTATACCTGGCGAGCGATAGCGAGCCACCATATTTTGAATAATGAGTTAGACAGCTGGCTAAATTTGTAAATTTTTCAATAGCAAAATGTCTCTGGCGAAGCTGGATTTTTCCATAAAATGCTGGCTCGGTATCGCTCGCCAGGAAAACAATCGATACCTGGATGGGGATAAATGTATTAAAACAGTAGGTTGAATAGGGCCAAATGGATACAACCAAGAAAGAGAAAATAACAGGTCACCTCCCTTAAAATCGGTTTCGACTACATACGCCTACATCTAGTTTTCTTCTCTAAAGGCTAACAGGAGACGATTATATGTATAGTTTATGTCAAAAGGTTAAAATCAGGTCAGCTTCACCCCGAGTCTTTATTCTGCAACACGACAACAAAATGTTTTACCGGGTTTATTTTAAAAGTCTTAATGCTATCACAAGAATATTTTCCTGAGAGCCCTTGAAAGCTTTCACAATTTTGTTTTGGTTTAACTAATAGTAAATTTAAACTGTACACACACAGACTTGTTTATTATTAAACGGAGTTACTATTGAATGATATACACATTTATATATATATATATATATATATATATATATATATATATATATATATATATATATTATATAGTAAGAACATACAGTACCAGTCCACAGAAAAGTAGATAAATATAAAGTAGACATATTAATCAGGAAAAAATCGGGTTTCATATATTGAATATTATGGTGCCTTACAAATGCAGAATATTATATTCCTCAAGAAAAAATGGCAATAAATATTTAATCTGCACTCTCCTTAAGAATACATATAAATATAATAATTTATAAAGGTTAGGTTAGGTTGGATTGAAGGTAAATCTTTTGTGATCAACTCTTTCAATATACCAAGACGCAGGCATTTGTATTATTCTAATTAGTATTATTTACATATATTTACATAAATATAATGGCCGCACAGTCCTTACGATCCCAGCAAGGTTGTTGGGACTTATTTCTAGTATAGCGATAGCAAACCCAATAGTAAGGGAAAGTGGAAGTGATGGATAGCAAAGAAGAAGGCTGAAGGGTGATTGGGTTACATTAATAAATAGTCTATGTAAGGAAAACATAACTGAGGTAGTTTTATCACCCTCTAAAATATATACCGGTATATATATATATATCAGTATATATATATATATATATATATATATATATATATATATATATATATATATATATATATAAAATCTTAAGAGTCACATCGATATTTATATATTCGTAAATTGAGGACGTCATATTTCACTAACATAAATTACTCGAGTAAGGCCTGTAACTATTTTCCCCCCAATGTTGCTTCAGTGAGAGAGACAAGCACGCCATCTACTTTACGAAGTGGGAGGAGAAGAGAGAGAGAGAGAGAGAGAGAGAGAGAGAGAGAGAGAGAGAGAGAGAGAGAGAGAGAAGCGGGAGGTTACATAATAGTTTGGTAAGTTCGCGCTAATAAATTATGTTTCGGCACCAAGTATGTTTTGATCAATAAAATCATTAGTATTGGCAATATCTAAGTTTCATTTCTTCATGTTGAGTGAAATATACAAACATGGTCCTACAGTATACACCTCCCCACCCTATTCAACATCTGACAGACATTAATACAGCACAGAGCAAGTCAAACGTAATGACAGCTGGGACATGACTTATTAGCCCGACCGTACATTGGCAAACGAAATCTAACGTAGAAAATATAATGCCGCAATATAATCATGGAATAAGTTAAGATACAACAGAAAAAGTAGACAGCGGAGAAATCAATGCGTGAAAAGAAGTTGAGGGGGGTTTTCTGGACACCTTTCTCTCTCATATTTAGCACCATTATAGTTTTGAGAGATAAGGGCATTCACTCTAATAGTTAGGCGGTTTTAAGACCTTTCGAGCCATTTAGGTGTCGATTTTTTCTGGCGAGCGATATCGAGCCAACAATTTAGGAGGAATCATCCTTTAACCCCATTCTTCTACAGACAAAATGCACAAATTTATCCCGAAGTAAGGTCTTGGGGGTATCTTTTCAGCTTGATGGGAGGAAACTGATAAAAAAAAATAATAATAATAATAATAATAATAATTATATATATATATATATATATATATATATATATATATATATATATATATATATATAAACAACGAAAAACTTATCTTTAATAATAATCTAAATTCCAGACAACAGTCTATTATTATTAGTAATAGAGTAGATATGGTTTTCAGGCGGGCATGTAGAAATGAAAGGGACAAAACTGGTCATGACGTTCTGAGACTTTAAATATGGTAGCTTCAGTGAAACATCGTCTTCATAAACTACGATGTTCAGTTTTGGTGTGCATAATTTATATACGGTAATAGGAGAGGTAGGCTATACATTCATGGAGACGGTCATTTAAAGAGTGATGAAAATAATGCATAATATATATATAAATAATAATAGAGGCTATGGTAGAGGTGTTCAAATACATGAAGCAAATAAGCATATCAAGAAAACGACATTAAAGCATTAATTATTGAAACTTATAAATTGCGAAGGCAATTTATCAATTACTGCATTTCAAACTGAGCTGGTGTATGTGGGTAGACACTAGTTTGATTGTATATATGAATGCAAAATACAGTAGTCACTTGCTGTCATTCGCCCTAGAATATGAAATTAGATATTCAAATGAAATATATTGGTTGGGGGTAAGAGAGATCTGCTTAGTAAGAACCAATAGAACCTCTGCACATTCCCGTTTATGTTATGTTGTTGTACACTCGGATGCCATAATCTCTAGCCCACTCATAGGAATTCGTGGGCCCCATCATTATTTTGTATGCAATTATAAGTATATGAATTATTCTTTCGATAAAACTTGATTTTAAATAATTATATATAGTTATGTAGTTGATGTATAGAAAAACACATTAACAATTTCGTACCCAGAGAGGGCAGAGCTACACTTCTACACTTAGAAATAGGTGAAGTCCACAAAAATTTAGGAGTGGTCTAGAGACAATGACAAGGAGAATAAGGTTATTGTACGACAGGTTTTTTAACCGCATTTCCGGCTATGCGGGTATGGCGTGGGTCACGAGCCGGGTGGGAGATGGCAGGCATTAATCTTGTTAGGCCAGATTATTCTTGTTGGGAAAGAAATGTTGTGTATGCCTAGATTGCCGGGTGAAGGCGGCGCCACACGAGCTCTTTTTCTGTTAAATCTTAAGGGCAATTGTAGTTTTGTTGTCTTCTATGTGTATGAAGGAAACAACAGGCAAAGCTGCCTGTAACAAGTGTCTCCCTCAAAGTTGAAAGAGTGAGCCAAATTATATCTATCTATATATATATATATATATATATATATATATATATATATATATATATATTATTTTTGTCTTGGTGTACAATAATTGAAAAACGAGTGGTATTTTTGTTTAGTGTACTGAAATGGTTAGGAGGAGAAGGGGTTTGTGAGAGCTAGCTGGATTAATCTCTGTGTAGGTGAGACAAACAAAAAGTGAGGAAAGACAGACAAATGAAACAGGATTTCCAGCTATTTCTTATCACTTGCCTATGAGGCCTCCCCTGGGTATTGCCCTGCTCGATTGGTATCTACAATATCCTCATCTTCACAATTCAAGTGGTATACACATTCAAGTGGTATACACATTCAAGTGGTATACACATTCAAGTGGTATACACATTCAAGTGGTATACACATTCAAGTGGTAAACACATTCAAGTGGTATACACATTCAAGTGGTATACACATTCAAGTGGTAAACACATTCAAGTGGTATACACATTCAAGTGGTATACACATTCACCCACCTAACATTATCTACCTTCAGTCTACTTTTCGATTCCAATAAGAATGAGTCTCAAAATATTACAGGAACAAATTTGCTCATCAAAAATTGCCGGAAAAAGTGCTTGTGTGACACTGGCTTTTGATAGCTTCAAATACTAAGGCGAAGTCATGGTGAAGTGTAAGTTGATAGTAAATAATATCTAGCTATCTATCAATATTCTATTTATGTATGTGTGTGTGTATGTGTGAGTGTATGTGTGTGTGTGTTTGTGTGTGTTAAATTGAGCATACACACAAGACTGTATAATCGCGCATACAGAAAAGCGGATAGATGAATATTATATAAGAGAGAGAGAGAGAGAGAGAGAGAGAGAGAGAGAGAGAGAGAGAGAGAGAGAAAAAAAAAAGGGGGGGGGGATAAACAAGCAGACAAGAAAAAAAAACATTAGCAACAAACCGACAGACGCCCCTATATCCCCTACACACCGCCCCTCCTAGCGTGTGTGGGGCTAATAACTACACACACGCAGATGAGGGGCTGTCTGTATGTGTGTGTGTGTGTGTTGTGTACTGCGTGTGTGTGTTGTGTACTGCGTGTGTGTGTTGTGTACTGCGTGTGTGTGTTGTGTACTGCGTGTGTGTGTTGTGTACTGCGTGTGTGTGTTGTGTACTGTGTGTGTTGGTGGTGTGTGTGTGTGTGTGTGTGGTGTGTGTGTGTCAGTACTCTTAAGCTGTTCCAAGTAAGCCGAAACTCTTGACCATTAAGGGGGGTCACCGGCATTTCTTATCTTTCTCTCCTTTTCTCTTTCCCTGGCTTGTATCCATTCGGCCCCATTCAGCCAACTGTTTTGAGACGTTTATCCCCATCCAGGTGTCGATTTCTTCCTGGCGAGCGATAGCGAGCCAGCATTGTATGGAGAAATCCGGCTTCGACGGAGACATTTTGCTATCGAAAAATGTACAAATATAGCTTGCTGCCAAAACAAAACTATATAAATGATGGCTCGCTACCGCTCGTCAGGAAAATATTGACACCAGAATGGGGGTAAACGTCTTAAAACAGTAGGCTGAAAGTGGCCGCATGGCTACAAGCCAAAGAGAGAGGGAGAGAAAGAAAAAAAAGCGAGGTGGGCTTCCTTAACCTCTATTACTCCCAAATTACTGTCATTTCACCCACACAAGTCATTTCACCCACAGTTCTCTTAGCTCATCAATCTTTTAGCTCACCAATAGTTTAGCTCATCAATCTTTTAGCTCACCAATAGTTTAGCTCATCAATCTTTTAGCTCACCAATCATTTAGCTCATCAATCTTTTAGCTCACCAATATTTTAGCTCATCAATCTTTTAGCTCATCAATCTTTTAGCTCATCAATCTTTTAGCTCACCAATCGTTTAGTTCATCAATATTTTAGCTCACCAATATTTTAGCTCATCAATCTTTTAGCTCATCAATCTTTTAGCTCACCAATATTTTAGCTCATCAATCTTTTAGCTCACCAATATTTTAGTTCATCAATATTTTAGCTCACCAATCTTTTAGCTCATCAATCTTTTAGCTCACCAATATTTTAGCTCATCAATCTTTTAGCTCATCAATCTTTTAGCTCATCAATCTTTTAGCTCACCAATATTTTAGCTCACCAATATTTTAGCTCACCAATATTTTAGCTCACCAATATTTTAGCTCACCAATATTTTAGCTCATCAATTTTTTAGCTCACCAATATTTTAGCTCATCAATCTTTTAGCTCACCAATATTTTAGCTCACCAATATTTTAGCTCATCAATCTTTTAGCTCACCAATATTTTAGCTCATCAATCTTTTAGCTCACCAATATTTTAGCTCATCAATCTTTTAACTCATAACTAATTTAGCTCGTTAATCTTTTAGCTCATAACTAATTTAGCTCACCAATCTTTATGGGGTGGATTGATTTTCCTGGAACCCTTCTCCTTCTTGTTCAGCCCCACTACTTTTGAGATTGTAAGACGTTCTCTCCATTAGTTTGATGATCTTAAGAAATTGTATGCCAATTGGTTATTTTTTTTCTTTTCGATACCGAGTCTGTAATTTAGTAGGAACCGGCCTTTGGCCGGAACATATTTCTAACGAAAAATGTACAAGTTTTTCTCGAAAGATGATATTTGGTGTGTGTGTGTGTGTGTGTGTGTGTGTGTGTGTGTGTGTGTGTGTGTGTGTGTGTGTGTGTGTTTTAAAACTTGATGAAGATCTTGGGAGGAAAATAATAAATAGATTAATAAAATAATATCCCCTTAAGTTCACCAATAAAGAGAAGCTTTACAGGTGTACAGAGGGTACTAGATTATATTACCGTGGCTTTTGTACAAACGTCAATAGGGTTATTCTTATATGGTACACCAGTAGTTTGTAGGGCACATCTTATATAACTTTTTACAGTAACATTGTTTGAAAGTAATCTTGATAAAGCATGGGGAAGACAAGATTTGAAGTTTGATTATAAAACAAAAATACAGAATAGTAAAAAATGTGCGTCTGCTACCGCCGCCGCCAACACCGTGAACGACCGCAGCAGTGCAAGTACTGGTACTGAGCTGGATACACAGGCATAGTTTGCCTTTTTCCAGAGGATCTACTGTAAGAAACTGTAAGAATTGTAGGGGGAATGTTTTTTATTTATTTATTGACGGTATTAAGTTAATTATTTAGTTATAATGTCTCTATAGTTTCCTCCCTAGACCTCCATTAAGCTAAACACACACCTCCAGGACCACCCTTTCGACATAAAAAAAAAAAAAAATAGTAAAACATTGTCCTTAATTACACCCTTCCTATCGCTCGAAAGGAAAAATATAGACACAAAGGGCACCACGCAAGGTCTTAAATTTGACAAAATAGTTGGAGAAAAATATCGAATAATTCGCCAAACAAATGGGGCGAACGCCTTAAAATTTCAAAATTAATGTCACTCTTTCAACCTAGGGGGGAACAGTCACTCACTCACTCACTTTCACTCTCTCTCTCTAAATATATATATATATATATATATATATATATATATATATATGTATATATATATATATATATATATATATATATATATATATATATATATGTGTGTGTATATATGTGTATATGTGTGTATGTATGTCTAAGTATGTATATACATATAATATTATGTATATGTGTGTATATGTGTATGTATATGAATGTATATGTATATACAGGTATATTGTAGGTAGTAGGGGTAGGCAGCCCCGCCCAGGGAAGTACTACCGCCAAGGTTTCGGGAGACTCAGGGAATAGCCTGAATTCCATTTTCTCTCCCAGGCCTTGGTAGCTGGATACACATCGTTCTGCCTCACACATCAGGGGTATCAGGAAAACCCTTTTTATATAACATACACATCCAACTTCACGACATTGCCCTACATCGCTATCCTCTATCCATAAAACACTACTCTTCCCACTACATATCATACATGTAACACCATACACCTTACCCAATAAATATGGCAGTACAATTGTAAAGAGCAAACCTGGTGGTCCCTCGGATATCCACCCCCGGCAGGGTTGGGTCATTGACACAGGGCCCTCCCAGTCGTCATCATGCGACTGTGTCAAGAGCATTGCAACGTCCCAAAGCTGCTCGTCGGTGCAGCTTTTTCTTTAGCAATATAAGGGGACTTCACTCTAACATCAATTCTGTACACCAATTTCTTCAAGCAGAATCCCCTACTCTCCTTTTCTTGACAGAGACTCAAGTAACATCCACATCTGACACGTCTAGATTTAATTTTCCAGGTTATCAACTGCTCCAAAATTTCAGACCTAAAGGAGGTGTATGTTGCTTCGCAAAATCTGAAATTGCCCTGGAGGAGGTTACTAGTTTCAATTGTCCCTATTTTGATTATTCTATATACAAATTAATTTCTGCTGGTAAATTTAAATACATATGTTGCATCTACCGTTCCCCAAATACTCCTCCAGAGCAAAGTCTTTTTGATTCTCTGTCCTCACAACTCAGTGTCCTCAACTTAAATGCTTCTTCTGAAATCACTGTGTTGGGTGATTTTAATGTCCATAATGTTGAATGGCTCACTCATTCAGCCAGGACTGATGATGCTGGTCTTGAATGTGAGCTATTTGCAGACTCATTTAATCTCACTCAACTAGTCAACCAACCAACCCGTGTACCAGATAATCCTAATCATAATTCCCACCTACTGGACTTATTTTTAACAACCAATTCAGAAAATTATGATGTTACAGTGAGGTCCCCGCTTGGATCTTCTGATCACTGTCTGATACAGGCCACCTGTCTATCACCTACCACACCTTCCCACTCTGAACCTGTTTTGGTGACTAAATGGCATTACGATAGGGCAGACTGGGAGGGTCTTCAAGGTTTCTTTATTGATATTCCCTGGACCTCTTTCTTTTCTAATGATGCACACTCCACCTTGAGCCACATACAAGATTTTGTAAAAATTGGAATGGAAACTTTTATTCCTCATCAAAAGTACATTAAAAGATCTAATTCACCTAAATGGTTTGACCATAATTGTGCTAGAGTAACTGAACAAAAAGCAATAGCCTACAATGCATACACAAGATCAAAAACACATGAAGCCTTAATTACTTTAGAAACATCAGAAATCATGCCAAAACTGTATTAAACCTAACTAAATCAAACTTTCTCCACAAGCAGGCAAATAAACTTCTAAATAATCCAAATGATAACAAAATATGTTGGTCTACTCTTAACTCATTCAAATCCAACTTCACAACTGCTTCATCCATTCCACCATTAAAATCTCCGACTGGCAATCTTGTAAGTGACCCACGAGGTAAAGCTAACCTTCTTGCGGATATTTTCTCCACCAACTCAACCTTAGATGAAATAAATCAAGATGTCCCTGTACTTAATTTTAATTCGCCTGAAATTCCCTCACTTAAGATCCACACCAGACATGTCAAAACTATGTTGCAGAATCTCTCAGTAGATAAGGCTCCTGGTCCAGATGAAATTCCTCCAATAGTACTTAAGAATTGCTCCTTGGTGCTCGCTCCTGTATTGGCAAAATTTTTCCATCTATGTACTTATACCTCATGCTTCCCAGTACCCTGGAAAGAAGCAAACATCCATCCAGTTCCTAAAAAAGGTGCCTCTTCAGATCCATCAAACTACAGACCAATAGCTATAACTTCCACTCTTGGTAAAGTCTTTGAAATTATATTAAATAATCACATAATTAAGCATCTTGAGAATAATAAATTAATCAGTGATAGGCAATATGGTTTTAGACGATGTCGATCAACTGCAGACATTCTTTGCCTTCTTACGCATCAAATCAACCAAGCTACAGACCAACATGGTGAAACACATACAATAGCACTGGATATATCAAAGGCATTTGATAGAGTCTGGCATCAATCCTTATTGTCGAAGATGTCACACTACGGCCTCGCATCATTAGTTCCACTAATTTCTTCTTATCTTCATAACAGAAAAATACGTGTAATGGTAGATGGCCTTTATTCTCAATTTCACTCAATAAATGCTGGTGTTCCCCAGGGATCAGTTTTGGCCCCAACTCTGTTCCTCATTCATATCAATGATCTCATATCTACCACTCATAATCCAATACATTCCTATGCAGATGACTCAACACTCCACAGTTCCTTCACATTTACCAATTCTTTCACCCAACCCGATCTTATAAATTCAAAAATAAGCACTGCAATTTCTCTGAACCAGGACCTTTCTAGAATTGAAGAATGGGGACAAAAGAATCTAGTTTCCTTTAATGCACAGAAAACCAAGTACATTAAATTTTCTAACCGACAGAATCTCACTGACTCCCATATATTTTTTAATGATGTAAATATTCCCACTTCCCCTAGTATTGACATTCTCGGTGTAACATTAACTACTAACTTGAGCTGGACACATTATGTTAGAAGCATTGCTAAGAATGCCTCTAAAAAACTGGGACTCCTGTACAGAGTTCGAGAATTCTTCACTGACGAGCAGTTGGCCGTAATATATAAAAGTCATGTGCGTTCTCAGATGGATTACTGTTCACCTCTGTGGAGTGGAATTGGAGTGGTTGCATTGAGGCAGTTGGACAAAATTCAAAATAAAGCTATTAGATTAATCAATAACCCTGCAATCACACAGGACCTTCCTACATTATCCATACGAAGAAACGTTGCATCCCTTGCATTATTCTACAGATATTTTCACAGCAATTGTTCCGAGGAACTTGCTTCAATTGTGCCGCCTCTCCACATCTTTCCCCGTAGAACTAGGGCAGCT
This sequence comes from Paralithodes platypus, assembly GCA_032716605.1. Lineage (NCBI taxonomy): Eukaryota > Metazoa > Arthropoda > Malacostraca > Decapoda > Lithodidae > Paralithodes > Paralithodes platypus. The sequence continues at coordinate 10,116,849 of CM064513.1, forward strand.
GAGAGCGCCCACGAATTTACACTTTCTCCTCCACAATGCAGAACTTCTGCTTATCAAAATTAATTTATCCCTAGAACTACTACTCTTTGGAATTCACTTCCCTCGAATTGCTTTCCACAAACTTACAATCTACAAATGTTTAAATCCAGTTGTTACAAACATTTTATGAATGGAGGATGCCTTTAGGCACATGGACCTTTTTGTTTTATCTGTGTTTTTCCTTCCTCCGTTCATTGATTCTTTAAACAAAAAAAAAATATATATATATACTGTATATATGCATGTATGTGTGTATATACGTGTATGTATGTACACTGTACAGTATATGTATATATATGTATATGTGTATGTGTATATGTATATACAGTATATATATATAGTTTGTAAGGCCAGACTGCCTAGTAAGAACCTTGAAGTCTGTGTGGTCTGTGTATCTATGTAGCTCTCTCTCTCTCTCTATCTCTGGTGTATATAAATTATATTAACTAAAATATAACACCCACAACCTACAGTCTACACCTTCGGTAATCAAACCCCAAACCGACACTCCTTGTTATTGTAAAGGTCAACAGACTACTGCTAACACAAACTTTACGGGTTCTATTATTAAAGCTACTGATAGACAAGTTTACCGGAGACATTTGTTATTCTGTTCACCGCCGAAATCGTTGATATGAAATAAAATATAAGCATTTGTTATGATTTTCAGCTTGTTTATATACTGTATATATATATTCGCTAATCTTTTCTCAGTTAAATTAATTATGCATTTATTTTTCACAGGTCTTATTCTAAAATTTATTGAGAAAGTATAACAATATATGGGATGAGGCGTATGTACCCTCACGAAAAAGGAAAAAGAAACTCTTTACACTGGTGAGCTGAATATATCTATGTGGGAACGGAAAGAACCGGGTGAACCACACGTCTGTACTTTATTATCCCAAGATTTCGACCCACTTCCAGAATGTTTAGAGCGTTAGTGTAAATTAGTTAGTTAAATTAGGATTTCAGAGGGTATCAACCTTACGGGATTATTAACCCTATCTGTATCGGCGACGTCTTTTTCCTTTTATTCTAGCTTTATTTAGAGGATTGTGGGCAGTTTATGAAGGATATGTGGTAGTAAAAAGGGTTAAAGGAGATAGTTCGAAGCCTGCAAATTGCTGGAGGCCCTTCTAAAACTGAATGCAATCGTCTAATAGTAACCAGAATAATGTTAAAAGGACGTCATCGGTACAGAAGGGGTTAAGCCAGCACACTTTAATTCAAGAATATCGTCAGGACTTGAGCCACTTTTCGAGAACTCCAGTCCCTTGAATAATGTACAGACTGTTTTTCTTTCCACGAGTGTACTTTATTCCGAATTAAATTGAATAACCCGAAACATTAGACTCCTTATATATAGCCAATTTATTGTATTATGACGCCAAATCCATTATAATCTGCCTCTCATCAGACGATTGTATGCAGCTTGAGAAGGAGCTGTCGGCCTACGAGTCAAAATGTGTTGTGATAGTATATACTTTTTTTTCTTATTATGTTTTTTTAAAGTTTGTTCCCTAGACCACCATCAAACATTAAACATACCCCCAAGACCCCCGTTATAATTGTTTTGTTTTAAGAAAAGTCGGTTCCTCCTAAATTGCAGGCTCGCTATCGCTCAAGCTCGCCAGACAAGAAAGTGGACATCTAATGGCACGAAAGGTCTTAAAATCGCCAAACTAATAGGGCGAAAGGTCTTGAAATCGCTAAACTAATAGGGGCGAACGTATTAAAATTCCCCAAACTAATAGGGCTAATCACGAGGGAGAAGGGGGACCAGAACATAACATTCCCCGAAGGCAAACTTGTATTCTCTGACACAGGAGGCGACATTAATGCGGTAGCAGCAACGGACAGAACTATAGGCGTATGACCGCGTAACACTTTCGGTTCTACCTATTTGGAACAGGGTATAGCAGTTCTAACATACGGTAACTGAAGTGTGATGGCTGTACATGATGCCACCCAAGAGCAGCCCTTCACATCCGCTCTCCCAACAGGTGAAGGTGGTGAGGGATAAGCCTTTACACCGGCACCTCCTATCTACTTTTCGAAGCCAACTGACGGAACTATCGCCGTATGTGACCGCGGTAGTGTTGCCAATTAGCTACTTTCCCGTTAGATCTAGAGGTATTTACTTCGACCTAGAGGCACATTTTTACATCTAGCGACATAATTTCAGCGAAACTCTGGAGATTTGAGCCATTTTAGAGGGTTATTGTAGACATTGTGGCCTTATTCTAGCAATTTTCGGCATTCATTTACTATCTAGCGGATTTGATTTGGCATCCCTGAGTTACTGACGGAACTATCGACGTGTGTGTGACCACGGTAACACTTTCGGTTCTGGCTGCACTCGGCGCCGCTCTCCACTTTAACGCCAAACTTCGGTAGTTGGATGAGTTCCGGCGAGGGAGAGGGTCTGAGTGAGTGATGGGGGGACGTGTGCTCTCTACTTGTTCATTATTTAATTATAACTCCGAGTAATAATTAGGCTACCTCCGATTGTGTTACGGGGAGGTTTTTAGTGTGCATCAAGCTTTAAGGGGAGGTTTTTAGTTTGGTCTCTAGATATCCTTCAAGCTTAAGATTACACCCCCTTGAACCCCTTTCAAGATAAATTTGTACATTTTTCGGTAGAAAAATGTCCCGGCTGAAAGCCGGTTCCTCTTAAATTACAGGCTCGCTATCGCTCGCCAGGATAAAATCGACACCTAAATGGCACGAAAGGTCTTAAAATTGACAGAAATGGGTTGAAAGTCCTTAAAATCGTCAAAATAATGGGGCAAACGTCTTAAAATTAGAAAAACAATGGGGCTAGACATGAGGGAGAAAGGAGTCCAGAAAAAAATCCCTCAAGTGGATATCTCCCCTTAACCCCTTCAGCACCATGATGTCTTTTTATGTTTGATTCTGGCTAAAACTAGAGCTTATGCTGTTTATGAAGGACCTGTGTTATTCAGAGGGTTTACTGAGATCGTATGTACCCTTTTGAGTCCTAGAGATAGATTGCAACCTAAAGAAAATCGTCTAATGGTAACCAGAATAAGATTAAACTTACGTCATGGTGCTGAAGAGGTTAAAGAATACCCCTCAATAAAAGCCCTTCAAGTGAAATGTGTACATTTTCGTTAAAATAATGTCCCAGGCGAAGGCCGGTTCCTCCTAAATTACAAGCTCATTATAGCTCACCAGGAGAACGCCAGCAATAAATCGACAGCTAAATGGCACGAAAGGTTAAAACATTGACAGAACTGGGCTCGAATCAGTTTGAGCCCATGCCTCAAACTGCTTCTATCGAACTTCCGAAATGCATTTTTGTTTTCTATGTGATTGAGGGAGGCAAAAGGCATTACTGCCTATAGCGAGTGCCTCCCCCATAGTTGAAAGAGTGACAGGGCCAAAATCAAGGGACGTTCGAGCCAAAATGCCTGGACACACGGAGTTTGAAGCAATTTAAGTCATAGGAAGAGGGAAAGACTGATTCTGGGAGAGAGTTCCAGAGCTCAGCTGTTGAGTAGAAGAAAGTTTGAGAGTAACGTTTCACTCTTGGGTTGGAGAGTTGCACAGAGTAGGGGTGGGATTGAGTTGCAAGACGGGTACCACGTGCCCTACGTAAAGGAGGTGGTATGCACTGGGATAGCTCTGAGGAACACTGATTATTATATACTGTACTATAATTGTTTTGTATATTATTTTATTCCCCAGCTGATGGTAAATTGAATCCCTTAGCAACTGATTTAACGATTCTTAATAGACAAATATGATACAGCTGTGTCTCTGGGTCATAATATTGCCAAGTATTTATACTCAGCAACATATTTCGTTACAAAATCTTGGAAATAACCGAGTAATCAGGGTGGCGAAATAACAATTTACTATCATCTAGAAAATAACAAACTATAGTTATTTTAAGTTAGCTAACAATTGATTACCGATGGATGATATTAACCCTTTCATTTCCGAAGACATCCTTTCAATTATGTTCTAGCTAATATTAGACGATTTTATTCAGTTTAAAAAGGGCCTCCAGCGATTAACAGGCTTCGAATTATCTTCCTTAACCCATTTTACAACGACAGGTCCTTCCTAAACTGCACAGAATAGTCTAAATATGGCAAGAATATAATGAAAAAAACGTCGCCGGTACAGAAGGGGTTAAGGTCCATTTTCCAATAGTTAACCATCCATTGTTTTAGTTTCCTCCCTAGCCCTCAGTCAAGCTTTAAAGAATACCACCAAGAATCTCCCTTCCAGATAAATTTGTGCATTTTTCGGTGATTAAATGCCCGAGCTGAAGGCCGATTTCTCCTAAATTGCAGGCTCACTTTCGTTCGCTAGGAAAATAAATCGACACCTAAACGGCACGTAGGATCTTTAAATTGACACCTAAACGGCACGTAGGATCTTTAAATTGACACCTAAACGGCACGTAGGATCTTTAAATTGACACCTAAACGGCACGTAGGATCTTTAAATTGACACCTAAACGGCACGTAGGATCTTTAAATTGACACCTAAACGGCACGTAGGATCTTTAAATTGACACCTAAACGGCACGTAGGATCTTTAAATTGACACCTAAACGGCACGTAGGATCTTTAAATTTACACCTCGGCACGTAGGATAAATTGACACCTAACGGTAGGATCAAATTGACACCTAAACGACGTAGGATCTTTAAATTGACACCTAAACGGCACGTAGGATCTTTAAATTGACACCTAAACGGCACGTAGGATCTTTAAATTGACACCTAAACGGCACGTAGGATCTTTAAATTGACACCTAAACGGCACGTAGGATCTTTAAATTGACACCTAAACGGCAGGTAGGATCTTTAAATTGACACCTAAACGGCACGTAGGATCTTTAAATTGACACCTAAACGGCACGTAGGATCTTTAAATTGACACCTAAACGGCACGTAGGATCTTTAAATTGACACCTAAACGGCACGTAGGATCTTTAAATTGACACCTAAACGGCACGTAGGATCTTTAAATTGACACCTAAACGGCACGTAGGATCTTTAAATTGACACCTAAACGGCACGTAGGATCTTAAATTGACAACCTAAACGGCACGTAGGATCTTTAAATTGACACCTAAACGGCACGTAGGATCTTTAAATTGACACCTAAACGGCACGTAGGATCTTTAAATTGACACCTAAACGGCACGTAGGATCTTTAAATTGACACCTAAACGGCACGTAGGATCTTTAAATTGACACCTAAACGGCACGTAGGATCTTTAAATTGACACCTAAACGGCACGTAGGATCTTTAAATGACACCTACACGGCACATAGGATCTATAAATTGACACCTAAACGGCACGTAGGATCTTTAAATTGACACCTAAACGGCACGTAGGATCTTTAAATTGACACCTAAATGGCACGTAGGATCTTTAAATTGACACCTAAACGGCACGTAGGATCTTTAAATTGACACCTAAACGGCACGTAGGATCTTTAAATTGACACCTAAACGGCAGGTAGGATCTTTAAATTGACACCTAAACGGCACGTAGGATCTTTAAATTGGACACCTAAACGGCACGTAGGATCTTTAAATTGACACCTAAACGGCACGTAGGATCTTTAAATTGTCACCTAAACGGCACGTAGGATCTTTAAATTGACACCTAAACGGCAGGTAGGATCTTTAAATTGACACCTAAATGGCACGTAGGATCTTTAAATTGACACCTAAACGGCACGTAGGATCTTTAAATTGACACCTAAACGGCACGTAGGATCTTTAAATTGACACCTAAACGGCACGTAGGATCTTTAAATTGACACCTAAACGGCACGTAGGATCTTTAAATTGACACCTAAACGGCACGTAGGATCTTTAAATTGACACCTAAACGGCACGTAGGATCTTTAAATTGACACCTAAACGGCACGTAGGATCTTTAAATTGACACCTAAACGGCACGTAGGATCTTTAAATTGATAAATAAATGAGGTAAACGGTCTTAAAATAGTCAAACTAATGGAACAAAAGTTTTGAAATCTCAAAACGAATGAGGCTAAAGGTGAGGGCGCAGGGGTTCCCATCCCCCCCCCCAAAAAAAAAAAAATACACAAATAAATAAATAAATAAAATAAAATAAAATATAATAAAAATAAAAATAAATCAATATATAAATAAAAGGAAAGCACACACACGCACACACAAAGAACACCCCCGTAACCTTTACAGTATCGGCGACGTCTTTTTGTTTTAATTTCAACAGCATTTAGACGATTATATGAAGAATGGGAAAGACATACGGTAGCTAAAAGGGTATTTGAGATAGTTTGTAATATTTTCACGGGTAGACATCATTCCTAAGCTGAAAAAAACGTCTAATAGTTGCCAGAATATAATGAAGAGGATGTCACCGGTACTGGATGGGTTCAATGGGCCGGTTTTCTGGACCACTTTCTCTCTCATTTTTAGCCCCATTAGTTTTCAGATGTTAAGATGTTTGCCCCATTAGTTAGTCGATTTTAAGACCTTTCGTCAATATTTAGACCGTTCGTGCTATTTAGGTGTCGATTTGTTCCCTGGCGAACGATAGTGAGCCTGTAATGTTGGAAGAATCGGCCTTCGGCCGGGACATTTTTCTACCGAAAAATTTACAAATTAATCTAGAAGGGGGATCTAATGGATTTTTTTTTTTTTTTAATTTGATGGAGGTCTAGGGAGGAAACTAGAAAAATAATGAATACATGCACAAATTCGGCCAAAAAGTGAACCATCTAAGAGAGTGTAAGCTAGTAATTGTCCCGTAATTTTCGCCCGGCCATTTAGTATTCGTCTGGAGCGTGAATCTCAAGTGGCGGCCCGCGAGTATAATGTTGGACGTAACCTATTGTGTGGCATTGGTGCGCCCAGGAGAGTGAAGGTAAGCCAGGATAATTTATGGTGTTTTAAGGGGGGGGTGGCCGATCATTTATATATGGTCTTATTATGTTGTATTTATTTCCTCCCTAGACCTCCATCAAGCTTAAAAATAAAACAAAAAACCCAAAGACCCTCCTCCTTCAAGATAAATTTGTAAATTTTTTCGATAGAAAAATGTCCCGGCCAAAGGCCGATTCCTCTCAAATTACAGGCTCGCAATCGCTCGCCAGGAAAAAAATCGACACCCAAATGACAGGAAGTCCTAATATTGACAGCAAAATGGGGTGAACAGTCTTAAAATTGCCAGAGTAATGGGTCGAACTTCTTAACATCTAAAAACTAATGGGGCTAAACATGAGGAAGAAGGGGGGGCAGAAAAACGGCCCATCTCCCCTTAGCGGTGTCAACGTAACTTTTAAATTCTCGGTCGATATAAAACAAAGGGAGATACCTTCCTTTAGTCTTTTAAGGGGAGATAGGTCGTTTGTCTGGTCCCCCCCCCCCCTTCTTCCTCATGTTTATCCCCATTAGTTTTCAGATATTAAGACGTTCGAACCATTAGTTTAGCGATTGTAAGATCTTGCACCCCATTTTTCTGTCAATATTAGGATTTTTCGTTACATTTAGGTGTCGATTTTTTCATGGCGAGCGAGAGTGAGCCTGAAATTTAAGAGGAACCGGCCTTTGGCTGAGATACATTTCTATTGAAAAATTTACACATTTATCTTGAAGGAAGGTCTTGGGTAGGTGTTTTTTGTTTTTGTTTTTTTTTGTTTTTTTTTTTTAAAGCTTGATGGAGGTCTAAGGAGGAAACTAAACAAAAATCATACATATATACAAATATAAATGAGCAAATATATACGCCACCTTAATATATACGCCACCTTAATATATACGCCACCTTAATATATACGCCACCTTAATTTCTGTTAGTACGGTTTGATCTCTGCGTGTTGAATTTTGGGATGCTGTACTGACTCCCAATTAAACTATTAGCTATATTTTTGTTATTGTGATTCCGGACGATCATTAGACTATTTTATAAAGATTAGTTAGGATCTGTGGGCATCAAAGGGGTAAATACTATCTCAATCAACCCTCTGACTTCTATACACCCTTCCTAATCTGAAAAATCGTCCAATAATAGCCAGAATAAACTGTCAAAACGCGTCACAATCCTCAAGGGGTTAAAGAGAGTTGCTATAGTCTATCCGCTGTAAGTAAGCGAGAAATAATGACCTCTAACCTCTGGTAATCAAAGACGACTAGAGTAATCGAGCTAATATTTCTACCATTTAGGAAGAGTCAGTCAAGGAATAGATGTGGAAATTTACAGCCAATTTGCTCTAGCCCATTTTGAGTTACAAAGCATAGAGGTCATGATTTCTCGCCTACATACAGCGAATAGACAATGACATTCTATAGGGGTACAGTCTATCTCCATTAACCACAGGTTCTTCCTAAGCTGAATACACTTTCCTAATAAACTCTTCCAGGACTGATTGCTATGATCTGAATTAACACTTTCAAGATAAAATACGCATTTATTTATTTATGTCCTGGCTATTGTTAGACTATTCTGTTCAGATTAGGAAGGGGATATGGAAGTCACAGGGTTAATTGAGATGGTCATTACCCTTTTAATTCCCACACATCCTTCCTAAGCTCTATGAAACCGTCTAATGTTAGCCAGAATATACTGTCAAAACGCGTCATGCTCCTCAAAGAATTACCTAGTATGGCTGAGCGTGGGTGGCATGATGTGCGGGAATATCGTGTCCTTGTGGATTGTCAGTAAGTACCGGTAGATATATTTTATTTTTATAAATTTCACTCCAACACCAAACACCTAAAGAAATTAATGAAAGCAAGCATGTGATCCACCGGGATTCAAACCTGGGTTACCACATACAGATTTTAAACACTAACCATTACACCATCAAGGCTGTTATACAATATATACACAATATACAATATACAATATATACAATACAGTCATACAAAATATACACAATATACAATATATACAATACAGTCATACAAAATATACACAATATACAATATATACAATACAGTCATACAAAATATACACAATACAGTTATACAATATATACACAATATACAATATAATACAATACAGTTATACAAAATAGTCTACGATAGGTTTAGTAGGTACCGGTAAATAACATTACATAATGCATAAAATTATATTGATATAGAAACATACAAGGACAGAAAAATATACATAATTTATAAATGAAACTACTAAATTAAGATAGATAGATAGATAGATATAGATTCACATACGAGAGAGAGAGAGAGAGAGAGAGAGAGAGAGAGAGAGAGAGAGAGAGAGAGAGAGAGAGAGAGAGAGAGAGAGAGAGAGAGAGAGAGTTACAAGGATCGGCATTATGAGCAAAGTAAAGCCAAGGTTGAAGTCCCATCCTGCTTAGCTAGCTCTCCCCTCCCTCACTTACTGTTTTAGTGTACACTATATATATATATATATATATATATATATATATATATATATATATATATATATAGAAAGTCTCTCTCTCTCTATTTTTTTTTCTATATATATTCCATTTATTTAGTTTTCCATGGAGCGTGTGTGCCTATATCCATATAAAGTGTGCTAGACCGGCTGCCCATGTCACAGAACCATTCATATCGACGGACTTTATTACATTCCTACATCTGTATTAAGGGGAGGTGGTTGCTTTCTCTCCCCTCCTTTCTCCCTCGTGTTTAGCTAAATTACTTTTGAGATATTAAGATGTTCGCTCCATTCGTTTGCATCTTTCAAGATATGTTGTGCTATTTTGGTGTCGATTTTTTCCTAACGAGCTATAGCGAGCCTGTAATATGTTCCTACTGAAAAATGTACACATTTATGTCGATGGGGGTCTTGAGGATGTTTTGTTAAGCTTGATAGAGGTCTAAGGAGGATACTAAAAAATAATAAATATATAATAAATCGACTAATAAATACACCCTCAAACCCCCCCCCCCCCCTTAACACACAACACCGCTACATCAGTTCTCAAAAGTCGCTAGAAGTCCGCTAGATATTTAATACATGTCGAAAATCGCTATACCCTATTCTATGTAATTAGGACAAAACTCTTAACCCCTTCTGTACCGGCGACGTCTTGTTAATTTATTGTGGCTACTACTAATTGATTTTATTCAGTTTAGGAAAGAACTCTGGCAATGAACAGGCTTTGAATGATCTCACTTAACCCTTTGTACTGCCATAGATCCTTCTTAAACTGCACACAATCATCAACATATAGATAGAATATAACTGAAAAGACGTAGCCGGTACCGAAGGGTTTAAAGGTGGGGGCTCATGGGTTGAGATAAACATGGCATGATAATCGCCAAGCTGTACATAATTATCTTGCAAAATGCAATGGCACTGAAATAATTATTAACAATGGTATACAGGATTTTGTGGATCGTCTATACCGGGCCTGTGACGTCACAAGAGTATAAGTCCACCATCCAGTCTAGGCTAAGGATACTGGTGTGACGTCACTATGACGTCATAGGCCCGGTATAGACGATCCGCAAAATCCTTTTTACCATTGTTAATAATTATTTCAGTGCCATTGCATTTTGCAAGATAATTATGTACAGCTTGGCGATTATCATGCCGTGTTTATCTCAACCCATGAGCCCCCACCTTTAAGGGGGGTGACCTGCTTTTTGTTATTTCTGTCCTTTTCTCTCTTTCTCTGGCTTGTATCCATTCGGCCCCATTCAGCCAACTACTTTAAGACGTTTATCCCCACCTAGGTGTCGATTTCTTCCTGGCGAGCGATAGCGAGCCAGCATTATATGAAGAAATCCGGCTTCGCCGGAGAAATTTTTTTTATCGAAAAATGTACAAATTTAGCCTGCTGTCAAACAAAAATTAAAAATATGCTGGCTCGCTACCGCTCACCAGTAAAAAATTGACACCTGGATGGGGATAAACGTCATAAAACAGTAGGCTGAATGGGGCCAAATGGATACAAGCCAGAGAAAGATAGAAAAGGACAGAACAAAAACAGGTCACCTCCCTTAAACACTAACCTCTATAACTCACAAACGACTAGAGTAATCGAGATACTATTTCTACCATTTGGGAAGGGTCAGCCAGGGAGTATGCGTGTCCATTTACAGCCCATTTGCTCTAGTCCTTTTTGAGTTACAGATGTTAGGGTTCACGATATTTGGACTACTTATTTGGAACAGGGTTTAGTATCATGCCACAAGCTCTAGAATATCACTCAAATTGGCACAAATCTCCGAATATCGATAACATTCATGTGCTAGATGTATCAATTTGCCGCTAGATCGAAGTAAATACCTCTAGATCTAGCGGGAAAGTCACTAAAATGGCAACACTAGTTATTACATGTCTACGTCTTTTCTCTATAACGTTACCGGGAGGATATCAATTAATAATAGAACAGATAGGGAATCTTTCACATATTTAGGCTACCGAGTACTATAGTGGGATCAAGAACAATAGAGAGCTTTAAGATAACATTAGATAGGCATATGGACAAGATGGGTTTGGTTTGAAAGGGATCTGCCGTGTGTGGCCAAGCGACTCTCTGCATATAATAGTATAGTAGTATGTTAATGGTGAATGTGGTGTTAAGGGTGTGATAGTGTACGGTACCAGCGTCACACAGGGTAATAATAATGAAGATATAATAGTATGGAAATAGTGAATATGGTGTTAAGAAGGTGATGGTGTACAATACCAGCGTCGCACAGATATAATAGTATGGAAATAGTGAATATGGTGTTAAGAAGGTGATAGTGTACAATACCAGCGTCGCACAGACATAATAGTATGGTAATAGTGAATGTGGTGTTAAGAAGGTGATAGTGTACAATACCAGCGTCGCACAGGGTAATAATAATGAAGATATAATAGTATGGTAATAGTGAATGTGGTGTTGAGGATGGGAGAGTGATAGAAAGGGAGGGGAGGGGAGAACTGTGGGAGATAGAGAGGGGAGATAACAGACAGACACAACCAATGAAAACATGAAAGGGGGAGACGCCAATAATGACGAATAATGACGGATAATTAACACATACAGTATATGATGAGAAATTTATCTATAATAATGATAGAACAATACAAGATAAAGACAGAGTTTTTGAGATACTTCGTGCAAGTATTTTCAACTGGAAAATTTCGGAAAATTATCGAAAACCCACCTAGATAAAAAAAAAGTGAATAAACTATTACTGTGCGCAATTTGTCAAATATTTATTATTATTCATAGAAGTATATTTGTATTACAACATTTTAGATACAAATAGCTTCTACTACCTATTCTGCAATTAATGAAGCAATATAAATGGCAATATATGCAATGGCTGTGAACATATTGTTTGCTATAATAATACAGCCATTACGCAGTTCACACAGACTACCGCTTAACCCCTTCTGTACCGGTGATGTACATTTCATTATATTCTGACCAGTATTAGACGATTTTGTACAGCTTAGGAAGGACGTCTACTCATTAAAAGGCAAGAGACTATCTCAATTAATACTTTTAGCACCCATATATCCTTCCTAAGCTTCATAAAATCGCCTAAATGTAACTGAAATCAAATAGAAACAGACGTAGCCGGCACGGAAGGGGTTGACTATACTGATATACGGAGAGGCAGCGTTGTCAATGTCTGCCAGGGGGGTAACCCAATTCTACGCCGCCCTGTATAACACAAATAGTAAGCCAGAGACATATGCCTTAAGGGGAGATGGGCGTATTTATTTTCTTATTGTTTTATATTTTTATTATTTTCTTAGTTTCCTCCGTAGACCTCCATCAAGCTGTAAAAAACACCCCCTAGATCCCCCTTTACGATAAATTTGTAATTTTTTCGGTAGAAAAATATCCCGGCCGAAGGCCGGTTACTCTTAAAATTACAGGCTCGCTATCGCTCGGCAGGAAAAAATCGACACCTAAATGGCACGAAACGTCTTATTATTGACAAACAAATGGGGCGTAAATTTACGTCTTAAAATAGCCAAACTAATGGACCGAACGTCTTAAAATCTAAAAAACCAATGGGACTGAGCACGAAGGAAAAGGGAGCCAGAAAACCCAGCCCATCCCCCCTTAACTACGATGCTTCTATAATTATGTATGCTTCTGGGAACTTATCTATGCAATTATATGGTGGGTATCTACTTTCATAACATGTTTAATTGTATTGTATTTATCTATATATTTATTTAGATAATATTCAAGGACACTAGTGCGACGTTATGAGAAACAATTTATTAGGGAAAATATGCATCAATAGATTCGTCATATTTTTCTCCATATAGTCCGCATGGAGGATTTTCGTTATCAACAAATTGAAAAATACCCACTTCACAGACAAATACACCAAAAATCTAAGTCAAAGCGGGGGTGTGGGGGCGGCAGCCCCCGCCTATAATACTAGGTTAGGTTAGGTAAGGTTGTTAGGTTAGGCTAATGTCCTTTCAAAGGGGTATAGGCTAGTAAACACTAGGATACCCTATACCCAGTCAGAGGTAAGAAGAAGAAGAAGAAGAGTCCTGCAGTAGTCTCCTTGAATGTTACCTTTATTTATTCATACATTTAACAATTTTATGTATTTTTATGTATGTTTTATATTTTTGTATTTGTTTTTGTGTTTAAGTTTGCTCCGTAGACCTCCATCAAATTATTAACAAAGTACCGGTAACCCCAAGAGCCCCCTTCGAGATAAAGGTGTACATTACCGGTATTCGGTAGGGCTGGTTCCTCCTAAATTGCAGGCTCGCTTTTGCTCGCCAGCAAAGAATCGATACGGTACCTAAATGGCACGAAAGGTATTAAAATTGACTAGGAAATGGGGCGAATGGTCTCATAATCACTAAATTAATGTGGGCGAACGTCTTAAAATCTCAAAACTAAACATGAGGGAAAAGGGGGTCCAGGAAAAACTACCCCTTCCGTTAAAATATACCTTTAACTAAATCTATCTATATGTAGATGATTGTGTGCAGTTTAAAAAGGATCTGTAGTACCGGTAGCAAAAATGGTTAAGTGTGATATTTCAAAGCCTGTTAATTGCTGGAGGTCCTTTATAAACTGCACAAAATCGTCTAATAGTAGCCAGAATAAAGTTGTAAGCACGACACCGGTACTGAAAGTGTTAAGAGAATAACAAAACCTACTTAGTTTACCCTTTCAAGATACGCTGACGCATTTCTGTTCTGTTTTCTGACTATCATTAGACGATTTTATTCAGATTAGGAAGGGAATATGGAAGTCAGAGGGTTAAATGAGATAGTCTTGTTCTGCTCATTCCCACAGATCCGACCTAAGCTGTACAATATCGTCTAATGCTAGCCAGACTAAATATCAAAACGCGGCATCGTCCTCCAAGGGCTTAAGAGGGGATGGGGTATGTATTTGCGTATTTATGTATTATTTTTGGTATTATTATTATTATTATTATTTTGTTTTTAGTTTCCTCCGTAGACCTGCATCAAGCTTATATAAATACCCGCCCAAGTCCCTACTTTTAGATAAATTTGTAAAAAATAAATCCATAGAAAAATGTCTCGGCCGAAGGCTGCTTCCTTTTAAATTACAGGCTCTCTATCGCTCGCCAGGAAAAAATCGAACCCTAAATGACACGAACAGTCTTAATATTGACAAAGAAATTAGACGAAAGGACTTAAAATCGCGTAACTAATGGGCCGAACGTCTTAAAATGTCGAAACTAATAGGACGAAGCATGAGGGAGAAGAGGGACCAGAAAAACGACCCATCTCCCCTTAATATACCGGGTGTTCATAATACAACCTACCAAGGGTGACTAACTGGGGTACACACTAATTATGACTTAACCCCTTCAGCACCAGGACGCCTCTTTACCTTGGATTCTAGCTAATATGAGACGATTTTATGCAGTTTAAGAAAGACCTATGTTATGCAGAGGGTTTATGGGGATCGTGTTTACCCCTTTGAGTCCTAGAGGTAGATTATATGCTCGCCCCTTCTGTATCGGCGACATCTTTTTAATGTCATTCTAGCTATAATTACACGATTTTAATGTCATTCTAGCTATAATTACACGATTTTAATGTCATTCTAGCTATAATTACACGATTTTAATGTCATTCTAGCTATAATTACACGATTTTAATGTCATTCTAGCTATAATTACACGATTTTAATGTCATTCTAGCTATAATTACACGATTTTAATGTCATTCTAGCTATAATTACACGATTTTAATGTCATTCTAGCTATAATTACACGATTTTAATGTCATTCTAGCTATAATTACACGATTTCATTCAGTTTAAAAAGAACCTCCAGCGATTAATCAACAGGCTTCGAACTAGCACACTTAACCCTTTTTACTACCACAGATCCTTCTAAAACTTAACAAAATCGTTTAAATATAGCTAGAAAATAAAAAAAGACGTCGCCTGTACATAGGGTATTAAGAAAGACCTACCGTATGTTATTCAGAGGGTATAATATAGAGATCGTATTTACCCCTATGAGTCCTAGAGGTTTATTATATGGTAAGGAAAATCGTCTAGTGGTAACCAGAATACCATGAAAATTACGTCATAGTGTTGAAGGGGTTAAGGGTGGATGGGAATTTTAAGATTGTTCGCACCATTTCTTTGTCAATACTAAGACTTTTCGTTTCATTTAGGTGTCAATATTTTCCTGGTGAGCGATAGCGAGCCTGTTTAATAGACACCGGCCTTTGGCCGGGCCATTTTTCTATCTAAAAATGTACAAATTGATCTTGAAAAAGTCTTTGGGGGGGGGGGTATTTTAAGCTTGATGGAGGTCTAGGGAGGATACTAAAAATACAAAGATATGAAAAACAGATATATAAATTATCTACTAAATACCGGTACCCCCATCCCGCCTTAATTAAGACTGGAATACATACGAGAAGGAATACAGGTAAAATTAACCTAAAATAGCCTACTCCCGCCCATATTATCCCTGCCAAGGCCATAATAAGGACTGTAAACCGTAACACTAACTTTGCATACACAATAATATAGATTCAGGGAAGGTTTTTATTATGTTTCCTCGACCTCCAACAAGCTTAAGATTACACCCCCTATACCCGCATTCAAGATTAATTTGTAAATTTTTCGGTAGAAAATGTCTCGCCGGTTTCTCTTACGTCACAGGCTCGCTATCGCTCGCCAGAAAAAATAGACACTTAAATGGCACGAAAGGTCTTAAATTGACAGAAATGGGGCGAAAGTTCTTATATTCGCGAAACTAATAGGGAGAACAACTTAAAATCTCATAGGCAATGGAGCTAAACATGAAGGAGGAAGGGGTCCAGAAAAAAATCACTCCAGTGGAAATCTTCCTCTTAAGCAAGAGGTACTCGGTTTTCGTTGGACACCCTGGATAATTTGACCCAATAATCCCTTTCAGTACCGGGGGCGTCCTTTTCATCATATCCTGGGAACTATTAGACGATTATAGTAAGCTTGGGGAGGACCTCTAGCAATAATGATGAGCTTTCAAACTATCTCAACCAACCCTTTTAACTACCACCGATCCTTCCTAAACTGAATAATGTCGTCTAAATATAGCTAGAATAAAATGTAACACGTCGCTGGTACTCAAAGGGTTAAGACTCGAAGCCGCTCGGGAAGGTTTGGGGGGGGGGGAGGGGGGGGGGAGATTCAAGTGTATATACGAATGCACAGTCAAAATCACTTCACTGATATTCCTGATGCCCAGACGCCCTCTTAACCCCTTCTGTACCGGTGATGTACTTTTCATTATAAGCTGGCAATGATTAGACGATTTTATTTAGTTTAGGAAGTACCGTACCTCTAGCAATAAGCTTCAAACTATCTCAACCAACCCTTTTAACTACCACAGATCCTTCTTAAGCTGCATAATATAGTCTAAATATAGCTATAATAAAATACAAAAGACGTCGCCGGTACAGAAGGGGTTAATTCCTCACTCAATAGTAGTCTAATCAATCCTGGCCATAAATACATACCAAATCGCCACTGGGTTAAGGAGAGGTTTTAGTTCGGGCCCTAGACGTCCATCAAGCTTAACAAATACCCATAAGACCCCCTTTCAAGATAAATTTGTACTTTTTATCGGTAGAAAACTGGTCCCGACCGAGGGCCGATTCCTCCTAAATTGCAGGCTCGCTGTTGCTCGCCAGGAAACAACCTACACCTAAATGGCACAAAAGGTCTTAAATTTGACAAAGAAATGGGGCGAGAAGTTTTAAAATCTCCTAACTAATGGGGCAAGTGTCTTGGAATCTCAAAACTAATGGGACTAAACATAAGGGAGAAGGGGGTCCAGAGAAAACAGTACCTAAAGTAAAAATTTCCCCTTAATGGTCAGAACAGTTGGGCCCCCAAAAAGGTTAGGACATTGGCTATAGTTTGTCCATTATAATTAGGCCAAAAATGTTGACCACTAACCACTAAACTCAAAGATGACTAGAGTAATCGAGCTAATTTTTCGATAATATTCAAGGACACTAGTTCGACGTTATGAGAAACAATTTATTAGGGAAAATAGGCACCAATAGATTCGCCATATTTTTCTCCATATAGTCCGCATGGAGGATTTTCGTTATCAACAAATTGAAAAATACCCACTTCACAGACAAATACACCAAAAATCTAAGTCAAAGCGGGGGTGTGGGGGCGGCAGCCCCTACCTATAATACTAGGTTAGGTTAGGTAAGGTTGTTATGTTAGGCTAATGTCCTTTCAAAGGGGTATATGCTAGTATGTGGATGTGTGTGAGTTTGTGCTTTTTGTCTGTGTTTATTTGTTGTTTTGTGTTGTTTTTGTGTTTTCCCTGTTCTTGCTCTGTCTTGAGTCGGCTACCCCCACAATGGGGATTGGGCCTGAGCATATAGATAGATATGCTAGTAAACACTAGGATAGCCTATACCCGGTCAGAGGTAAGAAGAAGAAGAGTCCTGCAGTAGTCTCCTTGAATGCTACCAATTTTTCTATCATTTGGGAGGGGTCAGCCAGGAAGTAGATGTAGACATTTACAGCCCATTGTTTTCGAGCCCATTATGAGTTACGGGGGCTAGGGATTAAAATTCTGGCCTTCCTATACTGAATAGACTATGAGACAATATACTATAAACAATGGATTTGTGCGAGATTTTTCGAGACTTTTCCCCTACAGCTGTTCCTAGTATTTCTGAGGCCCTTTTTACCTAACAATATCCTTCCTTCAAGCCTAACCCCTTTACAAAGGGTGTTTTGTAACATTGACAATTCAACACGAACCCTTTGTATGGGTTACACACAAAACTCTGAATCATACTCACGGAAAAACTCAAATCGGTTCTACAAGCTCTGTATAACAGGTAAACAAACAAAACAGTGACGCTACCTTAGTATATTTTTTTATTATAGTCTTTATATATATTATTTAAACCAAAACTATCTAACGCAAACCTCTGTAGCTACAAATACACTAGAGTAATCGTGCTAATAATTCTACTACTTGGGAAGTCATCCACGGAATACGTGTGGATATTTACAGCCCCTTTGTTCAAGCTATTTTTGTTTAGTTACATAGGTTATGTTTCAGGATTTCTGGCCTTCCTTTAATGAATGAACTATAGTCTACCAGTAAAATCCTTGGAACAAATCGTTTGTATTATCAAAATCACAATCTTTCCTTCATTCTATAACTTGGACTGCTTTAAACTCTGTGTGTCTCCAACATCGCTTGAATTTGGTTCTGTCACTCTTTTAACTTTGGGGGAGACACTCGTTACAGGCAACCTGCCTTTTGTCTCCTCCATACAAATAGAAATAAAATCAAGTTACAAAGACCAGAAACCCCTTGCCCCTTACCTGGCCTCATGACGGTGGAGAGGAGAACCCGAGAACCAGATTAGACTTCAACGGTGACGGCGGCGGCATCTTGGTGTTGTGCCGGGTAGTCTTCAGTAGCTTTCCATATATTGATGTAGCATTTACGGCATATTAAGGATGGGTTGCTACATAGCCTCAGAAGTCTTGTTTTAACTAAGGCGTGAGCTTCGGGCACTAATATGGTATATGCTAGTCATTAATAAGCTTTTGTAAACTTATTGTAGCGGCTAGTTGATTCTTCATTAACGTTCGTATGGTAGTTCAACAATAACAGTACCGGGTATCTAGTTAAAGTTCGGTACTAGTCATAGGATTCATATAGTCACGAACTCGTGTCGATTTAGTCAGTTTTTGCTAGTATCTATACGTACTTTCACATAATGCTTGTAATCATATAGTCATGGGCGCGATATTGACTTGCGTTATTGGGTTTTCTTTAAATATCACTACGCATTCTTTCAAGTCTTCAATTCGGTACAGCGAGTGATGGGTGCAACATTGGCACAGGGTTCTATCGGTTTATATATATATATATATATATATATATATTATCTTTTTATCTGTAATGAGGAAAATTCGTGAGAAGAGTAAATTGTATGAGGTGTAGCCAAATCTAAACTTATGGTGATGATATGATAAAAACAGTTTACATCAAGAAGAAAGATTGGAAACTAGGAAGATGCGAAATCGAGATCTTATGCATTCAAAACAATACACGAGAGTGGTTATATAATTATATATTCATAGATCCGTCCACACAATAATAGAAACATTAAGGGGAGATTTCCACTTGAGGGATTTTTTTCTGGACCCCTTTCTCCCTCATGTTTAGCCCCATTGCTTTTGAGATTTTAAGACCTTCGCCCTAGTAGTTTGGATATTTTAAGACATTTTGCCACATTTCTGTAAATTTTAAGACCTTTCGTGCCGTTAAGGTGTCGATTTTTTCCTGGCGAGCGATAGCGAGCCTGTAATTTAAGAGCAACCGGCCTCCGGCCGGGACATATTTCTATTGAAAAATTTACAAATTTATCTTGAAAAGGGGTCTAGGGGGTGTAATTTTAAGCTTGATGAAAAAGTAGGGAACAAACTAAATACCTCCCCTTAGAAACCTTACAAACAATTGCGTCTAATGTAAATACGTGATCATTCAGACTTTAGTTTGATAGTAGGTTAAAATATACAGTAGGTTGGAGATATTTGTGTGTAGAGGAAGGGGGTGGGGGGGGGGGTACCTCACTTCGCCTGCCACCCCGAATGAAGTGGCATAAATCCTTCCACTATGAGCTATAGAACATTGACAAATGGTAACTAGAACATGATACAAATTTCGTCATCGTGCTGAAGGGGTTAAGGGGAGGCAGACCGTTTTTCTGGACCCCCTTCTCCCTCATGTTTAGCCCCACTAGTTTTGAGATTATATGACGTTCGGTCCATTAGTTTGGCGATTTTAACACCTTTCGCCCCATTTCGTTGTCAATTTTAAGACCTTTCGTGCCATTTAGGTGTCGATTATTTTAAAAGGAACCGGCCTTCGGCCGGAACATTTTTCTACCGAAAAAATAAAAGGGGGGTCTAGGGTTTTTTTCTAAATTTGATGGAGGTCTAGGGAGGAAACTAAAAAAAATATGAATACATTAATTATTGGCCCAAACAAACGGCCAGCCTCCCCTTAAGACTGGAAGATATAGGAGCCGATACAGAAACATTTATATTGAATAACATTGCTTTGACCACTCTCTAAAGCCATATTAACAAGAGCAGTATATCCTAACTTTAATATTGTGTATGTAACCCTTTGAGTACCAGCGACGTGTGTTATTGTTTATGCTAGCTAAATTTAGGCAATATTATGCAGCTTGGTAAGGATCTGTGTATAGTCAAAAGGGTTAAGTGAGATAGTTTGAAGCCTTATATATTGCTAGAGGTCCTTCCTAAACTGAATAAAATCGTCTAATAGCTGCCAGAAAAGGACGTCTCTGGTACTGTAGGAGTTAATAATAATGGCTAAATACAAGGAACTGAATTTTAGGATTGATTGTGAATAGCCTGGTTTTCCGTTTGCCATTTTCTGAAGAGGAGCCAAGAAGAGTAAAATTTGTTCTGGCATTACTTCACAAAAAAACTATATTTTCATTGAGTGGGTGTCTCCATTACAATGTGCGAAATTAACCCCAATGTTTCGAGAGTCTCAGGTTAAGAACATGAGACGGCCGAGCCAGAATGAGAGCAAGGCTTAATGAACTAAATGAGAGGAATGTGTAAACACGGGTTATACCTGGCTTTTTGTGGGATAACGAATTAGTGAGAGAGAGAGAGAGAATAAACATATGTATACATAACAGTTATCGGGAGTGACACATATATTTCTAAAAACATATAGTAAATGAAATGTTGGCAATGTAATCTTGAACATTACTGGAAACCGAACATGTTATTAACAGATGTTTGGGATTGAAGAAACGTTAATAAATATAATATCAATCTATATTGTTAAGTGGAATACTTAAACCAAACTTTCTCTCGGGATAACTACTGCAAATTATGTAGGAATGGTGGAGGAGCTCTGTTAGTCTGTTTTACATGCAGATATATATAGTTTCAATAAAGTTATGTTCGAGAGTTTTTTGGCATTATTCGGTCGTCATCAGCTATTAATCCCATCTGCACAATGACGTAATGTGTCTTATTACGGTTACCATTAGACGATTTTGCTTAGCATATATAGGTTAATCTACCTCTAGGACTCAAAGGGGGAAATATTGTCAATAAACCATCTGAATAGCATAGGACCTTCTTAAACTGCATAAAATCGTCAGATGTTAGCCACAATAAATACAAATAAAGGCGTCATCGTCTTGAAGGGGTTAAGACAATTTCAAATCAGCTATTTTATAGCATGGGGCAGTACAAAGGAATACAAGGGAATACGAACAGCGACAGACAAGCTGATCCTAACGAGGATGTGTATGGACAATCTGATATTATGATCAGGGTGATTATTTATATCCAGTCTCAAAGCAAAGTCCTGTATATCTAGTAATTATTATTAATTATATAAAGCAAACAATATATTCCATAGTTCCCTTTATGTGCCTGACAGTTATTAAATGGCCAAAACAAAGCAAGACTATGTAGTAATTAGCACAATAATGCCCGGTTTCTCACCTGTTCGGATATGTTCTAACGATTTGCAAACAAATCAATAACATCGTGTAGCGGTCTTTGGCAACGGAATACTGTACATAATTATTAATGCAATTAATTAACACATTATCGTGGTACTAGAATGTGTGATGTATTACCTACCGGTAACCATTAGACAACTAGCCTAACTGGGAATAGAAAACAGCCCTGTGACAAGGAATACATTGGGTTTGGGAGATAGCATAATGGAGAAGTAGATGAAGATAACCTACATATTAAAACACGTAAAAAGGGGGATAATATACGAAACGGGATAGGATAATGAGAGTGTAGGATATGTGAACCACCTTATAAATTGAAAATGAGATGATAAATTGGACCAAGGATAAATTAGAGAACCCGTAGGACTAACAGATCGAGCCTGAGAAAACCAAACGAGAGGAAAGGGAGAGAACGAGTGGAAGGCGTGTGGTGGAGCCGCGTGGGACGGGGAGCGGCGAGCAAGGCGTGTATCACCCACCTTGTTCAGTAACACACTGCCGCTACCCTGGCTTGTTGACCCGCCCCACCCTCCCTCCTCCCTCCGTTAACCCCTACCCCTACTCCATACATCTTCCCTCCCTCCACTATCCTCTACCCCTATTCCTCCATCCTCCCTCCCTCCCTTCATTCCTCCATCCTCCCTCCCTCCCTTCATTCCTCCATCCTCCCTCCCTCCCTTCATTCCACCATCCTCCCTCTCTCCCCCCACTATCCTCTACCCCATCCTCCCTCCCTCCTCTAATCCTTCCCTATTCCTCCATCCTCCCTCCCTCGCTTCATTCCACCATCCTCCCTCTTCCTCCCCCCCCCCTCCCTATCCTCTCCCCATATTCCACCATCCTCCCATTAGTCTACCAGGAATTTGAGTTTCTTTATTTATTTTTTATTTTTATTTTTTAAGTTAAATTTGATTAGGTTGGGTTACGTTAGGTTAGTTTAATCAAACTTATAACATATAATCAGAGGCGACTTCGTTTCGGGGCGAGAAAAAGTCGGGGCAAATTCTCCCGTATTCCCGCTACCTTCCCTAACACCTTCCATCTCTTTTTTACTCCACCACTATCTTCCCTTCAATTCCATCCCCTCTATTCTCTCCACTCCCCTAATCAACCACATTCCCTCCCTCCTTATTCCATCCACTTCCCTCCCTCCCTTTCTCTAGCAACTATCCTCTCTCCCTACTCACTCCACTAACTACCCCCCCAACCACCCTTGTCTCCTACTACTGCTACCCCCCACTCACTCCACTGCCCCCCCCCTCCACCTTCTGTACCCTCCCTCCTACATCCCCTCCCCAACAACTCCCCCTCCACCACAACTCTTCCTCCACCACTATCCCCTCCCTTACTTATCTATTCCAACCCCCCCACCCCCATCCCACCAACAACTCCCCCTCCCCTCTCTTTCCTTCTTTACCCTGCCTCTCCCCCCCCCCCCCTCCCCCCCTGATAACTCAACCCCCACCAAAACTCTCCCTCCACCACCCTCCTACCTCCATCTTATCCACAATGAAAAACATATTACATTGAGCTTTATTACTTGAACAAAATTAAGCTTAGAGGGCATTTCATATGACATTAATATTTTTTACAATTCACCAATTCAATTACACGAGTATTATATGATGTTAATATGATATTGTAGACAGCCCTTAACCCTGGTAGACAGTATGTATATTTTATATAAAAAATATTCAAATTTTGATTTTCATTCATAACTTTGTCTAATGTAGTGATGTTCTCCAATTAATCAAAATTTCAACACTTTTGAAAAATAAAATAATATTGTTTAAAATTATGTAGGCTACAGTGGTAGTCATGGTTAGTTGAGCATGTCCTAATTATAATATGCCATCCTCCTCCTCCCACGCTTCCACTCTCCTCCTCCCACTCTTCCACCACCCTCCTCCACCCACTCTTCCACCACCACCCTCCACCTCCCACTCTTCCACCACCCTCCTCCCACTCTTCCACCACCCTCCTCCTCCCACTTTTCCACCACCCTCCACCCACTCTTCCACCACTCTCCCCCCACTCTTCGACTCTTCCACCATCCTCCACCCACTTTCCACCACCCTCCTCCCACTCTTCCACCACCCTCCACCCAATCTACCACCACCCTCCACCCACTCTCCCACCACCCTCCTCCTTCCACTCTTCCACCCACCTCCTCCTCCCACCACCCTCCTTCCACTCTTCCACCACCCTCCTCCACTACAGTCCTCCAATTTATAAGCAACATTATTAGCCCTTCACCTTGTGTATATTTATGAGCAGTGACAGACAGACACACAGACAGGTAGACAGACAGACAGATTAACAGACAAACAGAACGACAGATAAACAGTCAGAGATAAAGACAGATAAATAAATGGACAGACAGATTAACAGATCGATAAAAAGTCAGAGATATAAAGAGACAGACAAACAGATATACAGACAGACAGATAAACAAACAGATAAACAGACACACAGCCAGATAAAGATACAGACAGACAGATAAACAGACAGACAAACAGACCTACAGACAGATAAAGGGACAGACAGATAAGCTTACACAGACGGATAAACAGACAGACAGACGTGCAGACATACAGACCAGACAGACAGATATGACCTTTTCAATTCTAGGCAAACAACTTACAGCATTATATAAACAATGGTGTAGTACTTCTTGCTGTTATCGAGTTAAGAAAATCATTGTAATATTAACATACCAATATCTGGTTTGCATATTTCCGAGTGTACAGTCCCTCATAAAAATTCGTGGACCTCTCCTTTTCTTTTCCTAGCTATGGAAGTATATCTATGAACACGAATATAGGAGTATCATTTTCTATACATTAAGCCCTTCAGTACCGCGGCTTCTTTTTCATTATAGTATTTCTATAATTAGACGAGTATGTACAGTTTAAGAAGGATCTGAAGTACTAAAAAGGGTTAAGTGAGATAGTTCAAAGCCTGTTAATTGCTGATGGCCCTTTTTAAACTGAATAAAATCGTTTAATAGTAGCCAGAATAGAGATAAAAGGACGTCGCCGGTACAGAAGGGGTTAACTATACACAACTATATATCCTATTCATTGACAAGCAAGTTCCATCCAAAGATCAATCCAGAGAGATATATTTGCAAAACAAAAATAAACATAGGGGGTCCACGAATTTGTATGAGTGATTGTACACAGTTAAAAATCAAAGGTGTAACAATGATATGACAAAGGTATACCGTAAGAGCATTGAGGCTATTGCTGGTGATTGACCTTTCTCTTCTCATATTAACCCTTTTCAGTACCGTTGCTGTCCTTTTAACTTAAATTTGGTCACCATTAAACGAGTTTATTCAGTTTAAAAAGGGCCTTCAGCAATTGGCAGGCTTCGAACTATCTCACTTAACCCTTTTTACTACCACATATCCTTCTTAAACTGCACAATATCGTCAAAATATAGCTAGGTTAAAATGAAAAAGACGTCGCCGGAACAGAAGTAGTTAAGCAGGTTTAAAATACTATTGTCCATTTATTATAGTGAGGGAGAACTAGATAGTTGTATACATTGTATATTGTGTGTGCAAGCTTGAGAGAGAGAGAGAGAAGAGTCTCGGGTTCATATTCGAACCAGCAATTTCTTGGACGAATGAGTGTGGAAGCCGGGGGGTGGGGGGGGGGGGGGGGGCTTATAAACAGCTGCCAGCGATTTTGTTTTTCTCTGCCTTGCACGCGCTATGTGTGCAGTAGACTGTACTGTATACATAAATACAATTTCACACACATATATATATATATTAAGTTTGCTCCCTAGAGCATAAAATCACACGTTTTTCTGTTTGAGGATTCTTATTGGGCCTGGATTAATGTGTCGATGTGTACTGTTATATATGATACTGTATAAATAACGACTTTTACCGAGAGTTGCTATAGGGTAAAAATAGTACAGAATGTTATTTGTCGGTCAAATAGCTTTCCTGTGGAGGTTTACTGGTCAACAAATGGTGGGTTGTTGGCTAAAGGCGGTATCACACGAGCGATTTTCAGTCAATTTTTACGGGCAATTGTATTCTGGCAGCTTCAAAAATGTAAGTGTCATAGGATTTAAATGACCTAACTTATTCTACCTTCGATCTAGTTTCCGATTCCAATGTGAAAAAAAATCCAGATAGTACGAGCAAAAACTCCAGATAGTACGAGCAAAAACTCCAGATAATACGAGCAAAAACTCCAAATAGTACGAGCAAAAACTCCAGGTAGTACGAGCAAAAACTCCAGATAATACGAGCAAAAACTCCAGATAGTACGAGCAAAAACTCCAGATAGTACGAGCAAAAACTCCAGATAGTACGAGCAAAAACGCCAGATAGTACGAGCAAAAACTCCAGATAGTACGAGCAAAAACTCCAGATAGTACGAGCAAAAACTCCAGATAGTACGAGCAAAAACTCCAGATAGTACGAGCAAAAACTCCAGATAGTACGAGCAAAAACTCCAGATAGTACGAGCAAAAACTCCAGATAGTACGAGCAAAAACTCCAGATAGTACGAGCAAAAACTCCAGATAGTACGAGCAAAAACTCCAGATAGTACGAGCAAAAACTCCAGATAGTACGAGCAAAAACTCCAGATAGTACGAGCAAAAACTCCAGATAGTACGAGCAAAAGCTCCAGATAGTACGAGCAAAAACTCCAGATAATACGAGCAAAAACTCCAGATAGTACGAGCAAAAACTCCAGATAGTACGAGCAAAAACTTGTCGTCGAAAATCATCGGAAAATGCGCTCGTGTAACACCACCTTAAGGGGGTAGTGCTTGTTTTTCTGGACCCCTTTCTCCCTCGTGTTTTTCCCCATTAGTTTTGATATTTTAATACGGTCGGCCACTTATTTTGGCGATTTTAACACCTTTCGCCCCATTTCGTTGTCAATTTTAAGACTTTTCGTGCAATTTAGGTGTCGATTTTTTCCTGGCGAGCGATAGCGAGCCTGTAATTTTAAGAGAAATCGGCCTTTGGCCGGGACAGTTTTCTACCGAAAAATTTACAAATATATCTTAAAAGGGGGTCTAGGGGTGTTTTTCTAAGCTTGATGGAGGTCTAGCGAGGAAACTAAAAAATACATTAATAAATTAATTAATAAACCAAAAAATAAACCAAAAATACATTAATAAATTAATTAATAAACCAAAAAATAAACCAAAAAATACATTAATAAATTAATTAATAAACCAAAAAATAAACTAAAAAATACATTAATAAATTAATTAATAAACCAAAAAATACATTAATAAATTAATTAATAAACCAAAAAATAAACCAAAAAATAAATTAATAAAATAATTAATAAACCATAATAAATTAATAAAATAATTAATAAACCATAATAAATTAATAAATTAATTAATAAACCAAAAAAATAAACTAAAAAATACATTAATAAATGAATTAATAAACCAAAAATCCAGCCAGTAGCCCCTTAAGGAGGAAAGGTTTATATATTGGTCGATTTAAGTATTCATTTATAGAAGCGCTCGTGTGCTACCTGCTGTAAGGGGAGATGGTTGGTTTATCCTAAGAACATTGCCTAGTGATAGCCAGAATATTAATGAAGGATATAACTTCTATTGTTTTGTAAGTTATCCTATGCCCTCTCTCTCTATCTCTCTCTCTCTCTCTCTCTCTCTCTCTCTCTCTCTCTCTCTCCTATCTATCCCCCTCGGGGGCCCCCCCCCCCCCTGTCAGTCAATACTCAACTCTTGCCCAATCTCCCGTCACCTCATCTCTTTCTGCGGGGGGGGGGGGGGGATGTGTGGTGAATGTATATTATATTGACCGGGCTTAATAGTAGTTTGGGATGAGTGTGTTGAATATTGTTGTTGTTGTTGTTGCTGTTCCCCAAGCTGCCTGGCCGAACAGCCCCAAGGCCCCGAGCAAGGCCAAGGCCATAACCGAGCGCCCCCACAGAACCCTCCCTGCCGACCACAATAAAGCCTGGGTGACCGAAGCCACTCCATGGCGGGGAGCTGAGGAGGGTGCGGAAACGCCCGGGAAACCAATGCACAACCCAGGGCTCTGTGCCCCTCAGCAATTATGAAGAAAAAGTTGAGGGGCAAAGGAAAAATGTGACGCTTTGGCTTCCAATCTTGGTAGATTAGGAGGTCAATCCACGGAAGAGACGCCGTCACTTGAGATCTAGAAAATATATAAGTAAAAGGAACAGTCAGAATAAGCTATGGGTATGGCAGAGATCGCTCAGTTCTCACTCTGATAGACCAGCTCATCACCACTGTGTTGAATGTGATGAGTGAGTGGCGAATGTTTGATGACAGGACTTGGTAAGGATCGTAAGGATGAATAGATCTGTTGTTGCTTGTTTTCCTGTGTACTCCTTTGTACTTGGCCACATTACCAACCTTAAATTGCCAACAAGGTTCATAATCACGGTGATAAACATGCTAATTCATTCCAAACCAATCTGCTTTCTCATTACCAAACTTAAATTAACGTTGCAATGTCGTAACATTTGCATATATACTGATGTGTTGAAATACTGCCGTTGTTTGCAAATTGTTTCAGGGTTTTTTTCAGCTTAGGAAGGATTTCTACCCCTTAAGAGATTACAGACTATCCCAATCAATCCTTTTAGCTACCATATATCCTTCCCGAGCTTCATAAATTCGTCTAGATGCAGCTGAAATCAAATAAAAAACACGTCGCCGGTACAGAAGCGGTTAATAGAAGAAAATATAAGAAATGCGAGAGATAAACAATCCTTGCATACAATGAATACCTTCGTCGCCCGTCTCCCCCTAACCATCCAAGCTACTCGGAAGTATACCCTGTCCGTCTGTCTGTATGCACATATATACCCTGTTGTTATTATACCTGTCGAAAAGTGTTATTCCTTAAGGGGAGATGGGTAGTTTTTCTAGACATTTTTCTCCCTCATGTTTAGCCCCATTAGTTTTCTGATTGTAAGACGTTTGCATGGGTAGTTTGTCGATTTTAAGACATTTCGCCTCATTTTTGTTGTCAATATTAAGACCTTTCGTGCCCTTTAGGTGTCGATTTTTTTCCTGGCGAACGATAGTGAGCCTGTAACTTGGGAAGAACCGGCCTTTAGCCGGGAAATGTTTCTACCAAATAATGTACAAATTTATCTAGAAGGGGGATCTAATGGATGTTTTTGTAAGTTTGATGGAGGTCTAGGGAGTAAACTAGAAAAATTATATAAAGATACATAAATGAGCAAATATATAAGGCCCCTCCCCCCCTTAATCTTTTCTGTATTGGTGATGTACTTTTCATTGCATTCTGGCAACTATTAGATTATTGTATTCAGCTTAGGAAGGACTGTCTACCAATTAAAAGGCTACAGACTACTATCTCCATCAATCCTTTTAGCTACCATATATCCTTCCTAAGCTGCACAAAATCATCTTCATATAACTAGAATATTATATAAATGACGTCGCTGGTACATAAAGGGTTAAGGGGGGGGCGGTTTTCTGGACCACTTTCTCCCTCATGCTTAGCCCCATTAGTTTTCAGATGTTAAGATGTTTGCCCCATTAGTTAGTCGATTTTAATACCTTTCGCCCCATTTCTTCGTCAATATTTAGACCTTTCGTGCTATATAGGTGTCGATTTTTTCCCTGGCGAACGATAGTTGAGCCTGTAATGTTGGAAGAACCGGCCTTTGGCCGGGAAATTTTTCTACCGAAAAATGTACAAATTAATCTAGAAGGGGGATCTAATGGATTTTTTTTTTTTTTAATTTGATGGTCTAGGGAGGAAACTAGAAAAATAATGAATACATGCAAAAACCGCCCAAAAAGTGAACCATCTCCCCTTAACAGTTATTTCCTACAAGCATAATAACAGAGTAAGAAATTGTTATATCTCTGAATCATAAAAATACCATGCTTTCATAACCAAAAATGCAATTCGTTACAAAAACCTGAAAGCAACCGAGGCACAAAAGTAGAGACCTGACATTTTCTGGTCAGGTTGAGAGACAGACTGGCAACAAATATAATTCTTTGACAGTTGTTAAGGGGAGGTTTTTAGTTCGTTCCCTAGAATTCCATAAAGCTTAAAATTACACCCCCTAGACTCCCTTTCAAGATAAATTTGTACATTTTTCTACCGAAAAATGTCCCGGCCAAAGGCCGGTTCCTCTTAAATTACAGGTTCGCTATCGCTCGCCAGGATAAATTCGACACCTAAATGGCACGAAAGGTCTTAAAATTGACATAAATGGGGCAAAAGTTCTTAAAATCACCAAACTAATGGGGCGAACGTCTTAGAATATCAAAAGCAATGGGACTAAACACGAGATAGAAAGGGATCCAGAAAAAAATCCCTCAAGTGGAAATCTCCCCTTAACCCTTTGAGTACCAGCGACGTGTGTTATATTTTATTCTAGCTAAATGAAGACGATATTATGCAGCATAGGAAGGATCTTTGGTAGTTAAAAGGGTTGGTTGAGATAGTTTGCAGCCTCATTAATTGCTACTAGAGGTCCTTCCTAAGCTGAATAAAATCGTCGAATAGTGGCCCGAATATGATAAAAAGAATGTCCCTGGTACAGAAGACGTTAACAAAAAAACTACCATATCTTCGAAGTAAAAACAAAATACAATCGAAAGAGTATTTATTGACTATGTATTTCGTTACAAAATCGTGAAAGCCACCGAGCAACAATGGTGAAGTTTCGGTCTTAAGGGGAGACGGACCGTTTTTTGTTTTTTGTTTTTCTTTGGTCTATTAATTCATATATTCCTTAGTTTTCTCGCTAGACATCCATCAAGCTTAGAAAAACACCCCTAGACCCACCTTCAAGATAAATTTGTACATTTTTCGGTAGAAAAATGTCCCGGCCAAAGGCCGATTCCTCTACAAATTTCAGGCTTGCTACCGCTCGCCAGGAAATAATCGACACCTAAATGGTACAAAAGGTCTTAACACTGACAACGAAATGGGGCGAACGTCTTAGAATCTAAAAAACAATGGGGCTAAACATGAGGGAGAAGGAGGTCCAGAAACACGGTCTGCCTCCCCTTAACAGTTTCCGGCCGGGTTGACACACACTTTAGAATTCCCGCGGTAGAGGCCAATCCAGGCTACCTTCTGGTCACAGCGACAGAAATTATTTGTGGCTCAACGGATATAGGGTGGGTTGACTTGTGGCTGAATAGACTAGAGACAAAAATGGCATGTGGGGTGAACAAATAGACCCGACAACAAAATAGCATGCGAGATAAACACATAGACTGAAGAACAAAATATATAATGTGAGCTAAACAAACCGACTTGAAAACAAAATGTTAAGCGAGACAAACAAATGGACTTTACAACAACATTTTATGTGACAGACAGACTTGAGAACAAAGTGGTATGTGAGCTAAACAAATAGACTAGAGAACAAAATGGTATGTGAGCTAAACAAATAGACTAGAGAACAAAATGGTATGTGAGCTAAACAAATAGACTAGAGAACAAAATGGTATGTGAGCTAAACAAATAGGCTTAAGAACAAAATGGTATGTGAGCTAAACAAATAGGCTAGAGAACAAAATAATAGACTAGAGAACAAAATGGTATGTGAGCTAAACAAATAGACTAGAGAACAAAATAATAGACTGAGAACAAAATGGTATGTGAGCTAAACAAATAGAATAGAGAACAAAATGGTATGTGAGCTAAACAAATAGACTAGAGAACAAAATAATAGACTAGAGAACAAAATGGTATATGAGCTAAACAAATAGGCTTAAGAACAAAATAATAGACTAGAGAACAAAATGGTATGTGAGCTAAACAAATAGACTCAAGAACAATATGTAAGCCAAACAATAAGTCTTGAAAACAAAATGTCTTGTGAACAATAAAAAATAGAACTAAGAAATGTGTTGAGATAAACAGCAGCAATTGAGAACAAAGCTTCAAGTGAGTTAAACATTTGTTTATATATTTTGTATTATTTCGTATTATGATTTTATATATAATTATATATTTATTTATTTTACATTTATTTATTTATCTATTTTTATTTTACAAATATTAAATACATTGCAGGGGCACGTGGACATAAAAAAAATCCCCGTAGAACTAGGGCAGCTGAGAGCGCCCATGAATTTACACTTTCTCCTCCACAATGCAGAACTTCTGCTTGCTTATCAGAATTAATTTATCCCCAGAGCTACTACTCTTTGGAATTCACTTCCCTCGAATTGCTTTCCACAAACTTACAATCTACAACTGTTTAAATCCAGTTGTTACAAACATTTTATGAATGGAGGATGCCTTTAGGCACATGGACCTTTTTGTTTTATATGTGTTTTTCCTTCCTCCGTTCATTGTCTCTTTAAAAAAATAAAAATAAAAAAAATAAATAAAAACAATGTGAACAAAAAGAATTGAAAATTAATAGACAGAAATAATGTAGGGTGAACTAGCTTTGTTCAAACTAACTTGTGGGGAAAGCAACTTGTGATTAAAATTACTTATTACTGAATTAAACTGTGATCGGAATAACTTCTGAACAAAACTTTGGTTGTAATTATATATTATGAACAAATATAGATGTGGTCGAAATGGATGGTAAAGGAAACGATAATTCAGGTTAAGGGAGAGGGTTGGTTTTTATGGATCTTCTTCTCCCTCATGTTAAGCCCCATTAATTTTCATATATTAAGACGTTCGGCCCATTAGTTTGGCAATTTTAAGACCTTTTACCCCATTTATATGTCAATATTCAGACATTTCGTACAATTTCAATCGATGTTTTTCCTGGCGAGCAATACTAAGCCAGTTATATAGTGGTAACTGGCCTTCGGCCGGGAATTTTTTCTATCGAAAAATGGAAAAATTTATCTTGAAGGGGGGTGTTGGGGTGTTTTTTTAAGCTTGATGGAGGTCTACGGAGGAAACTAAATAAATAGTAAAAAGATAAATAAATAGTAAAAAGATAAATAAATAGTAAAAAGATGAATAAATAGTAAAAAGATAAATAAATAGTAAAAAGATAAATAAATAGTAAAAAGATAAATAAATAGTAAAAAGATAAATAAATAGTAAAAAGATTAATAAATAGTAAAAAGATAAATAATAATAAAAAGATAAGTAAATAGTAAAAAGATAAATAAATAGTAAAAAGATAAATAAATAGTAAAAAGATAAATAAATAGTAAAAAGATAAATAAATAGTAAAAAGATAAATAAATAGTAAAAAGATAAATAAATAGTAAAAAGATAAATAAATAGTAAAAAGATGAATAAATAGTAAAAAGATAAATAAATAATAAAAAGATAAATAAATAGTAAAAAGATAAATAAATAGTAAAAAGATAAATAAATAATAAAAAGATAAATAAATAAGCAAATAAAAACGCCCCTCCCCCTTAATGTTTTATGGGAATAGTAACTCGTAGAAAACAAATAGTTGTTTTCGTAATTGACTTGTGAGCAAAAGTATTATAGACAAAAAAAATACTTGATGTTAATAGATTAAATGATTTGGACATAAAAGTTAAAGAAAAGAAAGCTTGTGAAATAACTTAATGACAAAGGAATTAGAGAGAGAGAGAGAGAGAATAATGGTCTCGCTTTTGACACTGATTGGAGATTGACAACACCACACATACTGCCCCCCCCCCCCCCTCCACCCCCTTTCCTGGGCAATGGGGGGGGGTCGAGAGAGATAGTGGGAGAAGGACATGTATTATAGAGAAAGGGTGAAAGGGAGGGGAGAGAGAGAGAGAGAGAAAATGTCAAGGTACGTTTGAGTATAAACAAAATGTTAGTGTATTGGATGGAAGTGCAATGATATGAATAGGAGGTGTTTGTGAGAGCTAGCTGGATTACTCTCTGTGTAGGTGAGGCACAAAAAGAAACAGTGAGAGAAGCCATCAAATGAAACAGGAGTTCCAGCAACTCCTAATCACATGCCTATGATGCCTCCCCTGGGTATTGTCCTGCTCAATTGGTTTCTACAATCTCCTTAGTTAATCAATATGTCTCATTTTGAGTATCGTATAGATCTACCAACAAAATATTGTCATTGCGGGGAGGGGGGGGGGGGGTAGTCATCGGTTGTTGGCCAAAGTTAATAGTTTCTATTCAGGCATCAAATGAAGATCAAAGCCGATTTTTTCTTTTTTTTTTTTTCTTTTTTTAGAAAACCTGCTGATAATGATACTAACAATAGGTAGACAATTAAGTAAGAGGGACGATCACATTATCTCCACAAGTTTAACTTGTCAGTGATGATAAATAAATAGACACAAAGCGGCCCCAAGTAAGACGAGCAGCAGACATCACAGAAAACGGCAAGGGGCAGAAAGCGGGGAAAATAATAGTCTACCTTGTCATACACCAGAAGCTAAAAAAAAAAAAAAAAAAAAAAAAAAAAAATCTATTTCTTCTTTTCTTGTTTTAATGTAGATAATAATAATGCCACATCAGCAACTTTATCACAACCACCACCACCAACATGACTCGCGGGATTCGAACCTGGGATACCACATACAGATCTTATAACACTCTAACATCCATCAAGACAGTCAAAGAGGTTAAGTACATGACTACGAATAATATCCATTTTATCGAATACTGGATATCAATCTCATCATGTACTCAGACCCAACTGCACACTGAATAGCCTAATGTTTAAGGGGAGATTTCCACTCGAGGGATTTTTTTCTGGACCCCTTTCTCCCTCATGTATAGCCCCATTACTTTTGAGATTTTAAGACGTTCGCCCTAGTAGTTTGGACATTTTAAGACATTTTGCCCCATTTCTGTCAATTTTAAGGCCTTTCGTGCCATTAAGGTATCAATTTTTTCCTGGCGAGCAATAGCGAGCCTGTAATTTAAGAGCAACCAGCCTCCGGCCGGAACATTTTTCTACCGAAAAATGTACAAATTTATCTTGAAAGGGGGTCTAGGGGGTGTAATTTTAAGCTTGATGAAAACGTAGGGAACAAACTAAATACCTCCCCTTAAGGGGAGCGGGAGATGGGCCGTTTTTCTGGTCCCCTTTCTTACTCATGCTTATCCACATTATTTTTGACATTTTAAGACGTTTGCCCCATTATTTTGTCGATTTTAAGACCTTTCGCCCAATTTCTATGTAAATATTAAGACCTTTCGTGCCCTTTAGGTGTCAATTTTTTCCTGGCGAGCGATAACGAGCCTGTAATTGTGGAGGATTCGGACTTCGGCCGTGACATTTTTCTACCGAAAAATTTACAAATTAATCTCGAAGGGGGACCTAATGGATGTTGTTTTAAAGTTTGATGGAGGTATAGGGAGGAAATTAAAAAGCAAATTAATATATAAATAAATAGACCCCCCAAAATAATCACTGTCCCCTTAAGTAAGAGGAAAGAACAAATTATAGGGTACAGATCTCAAAGGAATTATGACATAGAAAGGCCTCAACAAAGACAAGCAGACGGCATCACAGACAATGAGAAGGGATAGTAAGCAGGGGAAATAATAGCCCACCTTATCCTTCACCCATCGTAACAATTATTGAGTTATTATTGTTTTCACTCCAGATAATAAGAACACTACCACCACTATACAATAACATCAACAACACCAACCCCCATAACCACAACCACCAACATCAACTCCACAACAAACAACATCAACACCACCAACATCAACATCAACACCACCACTAACTTCAACACTGCCAACTCCACGATTAATACCACCACCAACAACGTTAATACCAACACAAACACTCACACGACCACCAACATCACAAACACTAACATAAACACGACTACCTCCACAATCAACACCAACAGTAAAACAAACACCAACAACACGACCAACAATATCAACACCACCACTATCAACGCCATGCACCAACAACAAAACTACTACCGGTATACACTGCATACACTCTACCGATCGGCTTCTAAATGGAATCACTTCTTCCTTGGTGCATATCCTATCTACCCACCAACATTTGTGAACATCGGTTCATATCTATTTGAGATATCTTGTTTACAGACAGAGGCAAAGACATAACCTCCGTCTAACTTCGTTGGCGGAGGTAAAATGGGAAAGGGGAGTTCGTAAGGAAACTAATAGCCCACTTTGTCATTCATCTCTGCCATAACCAGGGTTGTTTATTCCAATCCAGAAAACAATAACAACAGCAACAATAACAACATCACAATCACTAACAACAACAACACCACAACCTCCAACAAGAACACCACAACCTCCAAAAACAACAATAACTAGAGGGGCACTCAGGAGAGCATACATCTCCGAATACGCTGGCGGAGGCATACGCTTTATCGATCGCCTCCTAAATAAATGCACTTCTTCCTTAGCGCATATCCTATCTGGCCACCAAATTTCGTGAAAATCAGTTTATAACTTTGTGAGATACCTTATTTGCAGCCAAACAGACAGACACACAAAGGTGAACACTAAAAACCTCATCCCCGTCCAATTTCGTCGG
Source organism: Paralithodes platypus (assembly GCA_032716605.1). NCBI lineage: Eukaryota > Metazoa > Arthropoda > Malacostraca > Decapoda > Lithodidae > Paralithodes > Paralithodes platypus. Next base: position 10,153,385 of record CM064513.1, read on the forward strand.
TGGAGAAAAACAGATAGACAAATAGGAATCAAAGAAAACGATCAGAAGGCATCACAAAAACCGGGAAGGGACAGGATGCAGGCAAAATAATAGCCCCCCCCCCTGTCATTCACCCGACCACTTTTATCCTACCCAATTTATAAACACAAAATCCATAGTTCGCCGAAAACCTTGACGATAATGTGTATGAAATATATCGATATAATAATATCTTGACATAACTACGATGATTAATCCATTTAACCCTTCCAAACTCTTAAGATGCCGCTTAGTATTAATATATATAATTCTCCTAATCTTATAATTTGCTCTCCAAAAATATTGTTCTGCCAATAAGCTCACTCAGAGACAACTACAAGGGTTTCAAAAACTAAACTAAAGGTTTATAAACGCCCCTGATGGTCACAAAGGCTTTAAACTATCCCAGAAAGACGCAAGTGTGTCTTTCCGTACACGAAAGGGTTAATATTTTAATCTATTATTTGTTTTTATTAATTTTACCCCAACACCAAACACTTCTATATACCAGGACACACTCATTCATATTAAACATAAAACCAACGATAGAAAAACAGCCAAAGACGTAAAGTAGCCCTAATAAAGCCTCACAGAATGCCTCCCTCACAATACCAGAAGGCAGGACTGACCGAAGCTAATAATACCATGGCTGCTGCTGGTCCCTGTCATTCAGTGGTAGTTCATCTCTCAGTAACTGTAGCATTATAGGGTTGTCAGTCACTCCCTCATGTATCACACAGTCAGTCAGTCAGGCAGTTAGTAATACAGTCAGTTACTCAGTCAGGTAGGCACTTATATAACCCCTTCAGCACCATGATATGTTTGGACCTTTTATTCTAGCTGAAGTTAGGCGATTTGATGCAGCTTAAGAAGGACCTATATTATTCAGAGGGTTTATTAAGATGGTATTTGGCCCTTTGAGTCCTGGAAGTAGATTATAAGTTAAATAAAATCCTCTAATGATAACCAGAATATGAAAAATATTACGTCATAGTGCTGAAGGGGTAAATTATGCTTTCATTCACTTCTTCCACCATGCACCTATTCAGTCAGGCAGCCTGTTAGTCAGTCAATTACTATGTCATACACACAGTCAGCTAGGCAGATAGTTAGGCAGTCATAAAGTTACTACATCATGCACCCGGTCAGTCAGGTAGCCAGTCAGTCAGTTACTTCAGCATGCAGACAGTTGGTCAGTTAGTAACTTAATCTTGCAGCCAGCCAGTCACTCATATAGTCAGTCAGTCAGTCACTCACTCATACAGCCAGTTTCAGTCACAGTTGTATATATGACAGTGTACAGTAGGTGCGTTACCAGTCTGGGGCCGTCAATAGAAATAGGGATATTTGTTAAGGGGATAGGGGGGGGGGGGTTCTGGAACCCCCTTCTTCCTCATGTTTAGCACCAATAGTTTTAACATTATAATACGTTTGCCCCATTAGTTTAGCGATTTTAAGATATTTCGCCCAATTCTTTGTCAGTGTTAAGACCTATCGTGTTGCTTAGGTGTCAATTTTTCCCCATGGCGAGCAATAGCGAGCCTGTAATTTAGGAGGAACCTGCCTTCGGCCGGGACATTTTTCTACTGAAAAATGTACAATTTTATCTCCAATGAGGGTCTTGGGGGAGTTTATATAAAGTTTGAGGAGGTCTAGGAAAGAAACTAAGGATTATAATAAATATATACATTTTTAACAAATCAATATGTACTGTATATCCCAATAAATTGATTTACCTCAACTCTCTCATCTCTCTAACCCTTTCAGTGTACGATGACGGATTTGTTATTTATAGCCTGGTTACCGTTACACAATTGTATTCACCTTGGGAAGGACTTTAATCATTATAAGAATACAAAGTATCTCAATTAAACCTTTTAACTAACAAAGATCATTCCTAAGCTGTATAAAATCGTCTAAATATAGCTGGAATAAAATATATAATACGTCACCCATACTCCAAGGGTCAATACTGTAAATATATAATACGTCACCCATACTCCAAGGGTCAATACTGTAAATATATAATACGTCACCCATACTCCAAGGGTCAATACTGTATATGCGCCATATTGTCAGTGACACTCTGTTTCCAACATTCATTCCATAATCTAGCTCCATACTTTCTGCACACAACGAAAAGAGTCAAAAGAGTAATTAATGCTCGTTCGTTTGATATAGATTGGATTCCCAGGCTATATTCAAACAATAAGCCAAGTAAAATAAAAAAGACAAGAAAATAAACAAATAAACAAGGTAGTTAAAAAAAAGTAATTGTATGGTGCATATCAAGATAATACAGGTACAAGTGTGTCGATTCAATTATATATACTTCAATACAGAGATTTGACAGTATATTTTGGCTATCGTTAGACGATTTTATGCAGCTTAGGAAGGACCTTTAGAAATCTAAGAGGTCAAAACCAACTCAATTACGACTCTGGACTCCCAGAGCTCCTTCCTATGCTGAATAAAATCGTCTAATGATAGCCAAAATAACCTGCTAAAACGCGACATAATGCTCAAGGAGCTAAGAAGTTCTAAACCGAACCGTTTGATTGATTGATTGCTTTAGCCAAATGTTTACATTGCATATACAGTATATATTTACAATAATACAACTATAAAATTCCTGTAAATTTCCTATAAAATTCCGTTGTCATGATGAAGGCCCATCCCCACAAGATTTATGTTTTACCCTGGAGTCATTCCAAACTCAAATTTTAAGTCTATCCTACTTCTTCTATTCAACAGCTCAGCTCTGGAACTCTCTCCCAGAATCAGTCTTTCCCTCTTCTTATGACTTAAATTGCTTCAAACTCCGTGTGTCCAGGCATTTTGGCTCGAACGTCCCTCGATTTTGGCCCTGTCACTCTTGCAACTCTGGGGGAGGCACTCGCCACAGGCAATTCTGCCTTTTGTCTCCCTCACTCACATAGAAAAAAAATAAATAAATAAATCTATCAGTCATAGCTCCTTTTCCCACCACCCCCTGCGCGTTATACTGCCCAATAGCGGCCTTCTGTGGGACCTTCTCCATTGTACTGATCCCGATGCTCACCCAACCTGTAAACTAACGCAGCCATCGATACGCACCCCTCTCTCTCTCTCTCCCCCCTCCCCCACCCACCCACCCCCCCCCTCCACCCCCCCCCATACGCCACCTCCACCCTTCTCCGCAATCATGGCGTTATTTATGTGGCTTACCCCCCCCCCCCCTCCCCCCTCCCCCTGACCCACCGGAGGTATTTTGTTCTGCCGCCCCCCCCCCCCACGGTGTACAGTCTACTCCTCTCTTTTCTCCTCATGTGAACCTTCAAAAACAGATCGATACCTTCCCGCATGCCGGAGATATGAGCTCTACTGAGCCAAGTGTTATACCCTGTTCCAAATAAGTAGGCCAAAACTCCTGAACATTAACCTCTATAACTCAAAAACGACCAGAGTAATCGAACTAATATGTCAGCCAGGAAATAGGTTTGGAAATGTATAGCCCATTTGCTTTAGCCCTTTATGATTTACAAAGGTTAGGGTTCACGATTTCTGCCCTACCTACTTAGAACAGGGTATAGTAGCACCTTCGATATAGATTTTCCTTCAATACGTGTGTATTATGAATGTGGAGAAAATAGAGTTTAACTATAGTCTATTCTCTGTAAGTAGGCGAGAAATCATGACCTCTAACCTCTGTAACTAAAACACGACTAGAGTAATCGAGCTAATATTTCTACCATTTGAGAAGAGTCAGTGGAGGAATAGATGTGGAAATTTACAGCCAATTTGCTCTAGCCCTTTTTGAATTACAGAGAATAGAGTTCATGATTTCTCGCCTACTTCCCAAATCGTAGAAATGTTAGTTCGATTACTCCAGTCGTGTATGAGTTATAGAGGTTACCCAAATCGTAGAAATGTTAGTTCGATTACTCCAGTCGTGTATGAGTTATAGAGGTTAGTGGTCAGGAGTTTTGGCCTACCTATAATTTATGGACTATTAGATGATTTTATTCAGCTTAGGAAGGATCTATAGCAATAATAAGGCTATAAACTAGTCCAATCAATCCTTTTAACTACCACAGATCCTTCCTAAGCTGCAATATATCGTCTAAATATAGCTAGAATACAATATAACACACGTCGCTGGTACTTAGAGGGTTAATGGACTATTGGATACATCAGGATAGTTTTACTTACTACCTTGTATGCCCAATACTTACCTTTTCTCTCCTATCTACTCTACCTTACTCTTCTCTCTTTAGTCTACTCTCTCCTATCCCTTCCACTCCTCTCTTCTCACCTCACCTCTCCTCTCCTATCCCTTCCACTCCTCTCTTCTCATCTCTCCTCTCCTATCCCTTCCACTCCTCTCTTCTCACCTCTTCTCTCCTATCCCTTCCACTCCTCTCTTCTCACCTCTCCTCTCCTCTCCCTTCCACTCCTCTCTTCTCACCTCTCCTCTCCTCTCCCTTCCACTCCTCTCTTCTCACCTCTCCTCTCCTCTCCCTTCCACTCCTCTCTTCTCACCTCTCCTCTCCTCTCCCTTCCACTCCTCTCACCTCTCCTCTCCTCTCCCTTCCACTCCTCTCTTCTCACCTCTCCTCTCCTATCCCTTCCACTCCTCTCTTCTCACCTCTCCTCTCCTATCCCTTCCACTCCTCTCCTCTCCTCTCTTCTCACCTCTCCTCTCCTATCCCTTCCACTCCTCTCCTCTCCTATCTCTTCTACTTTCCTCTCCTCTTAATTTCTTCCCTTCTCCTCTCTTCTCCACTTCTCCCACTACTCCCTCCTCCTCTACTCTCTCCTCCCTCTCCTTTATTCCAGCCATCACTGCTCTGGTCCCCGTTTCGCTCTACAACCAACATTTCCTCTCCTCTCCCCTCATCTCTCCTCTCTCTCTACTCTCTCCTCTCCTCTATCACAGCCATCTGAGCTCCGGTGTCCCCCTCTCTCTATAACCAATATTTCCTCTCCTCTCCTCCCATCTCTTCTTCTCTCTCCTCTCTTCTCCTCAACAGTCATTACTCTCCTCATCTACTTTATATTTTGTCTCCTCCTTTCTGCCTTTTTCTCCTTTCTTTTCTCATCTCTACTTCCCCCACTTCTCCCCCCTCCTCTCTTCTCTTCCTCTTCTCTCTCCCTCCTCCTTTCTGCTCTTCCTCTTCTCTCCACTTCTCCCTTTACTCTTTTCTACTCTCTCTCTCTCTCTCTTCTCCTCTCCACTTCTCCCTCCCATCCCTCCTCCTTTCTTCTTCTTATCTCTCCCTCCTCTCTCCTCTCCTCTCCTCTCTCCCTTTCGCCTTTATTCCAGCCATCACTGCTCTGGTCCCCGCTTCGCTCTCTATAACCAACATTTCCAATAATTATTGACACGTGTGAAGCGGTGATAGCAGAGGTGATACAAGCCGCCGACACACGCACACTAATACCGGCAACTTTATACCGGCAATTTTATAAAGTCAATTATATGCCGTCAATTTTATACCGTCAATTTCATTCCACCAATTCTATACCGCCAATTGTATACCGTCAATTTTATACCTAAAAATGTATACCGTCAAATGTATATCGTCAATTTTATACCGACAAATGTATACCGTCAATTATATGCCGTCAATTTCATACCGGCAATTTTATACCGTCAATTCTATACCATCAATTTTATACCGTAAATTTTATACCGTCAAATTTACACCGGCAGACTTTTCTGGGATTCTATCTATCTATCTATTGCCTGACGCCGTGATCCCCGAAGGGGTGGCCACGAACGAACCGCCCCCATGCACCTCTGTCTCCAGTCAGTCGACGCCCCTCCCCCCAACCAGCACCGCCTTCGTTCATGTACTTCCTCACTCCATCCTTCCACCTCTCATTCGGTCTACCTCTCCCTCTCTGTCCCTCCACCTCGCTCTCGTACACCCTCTTAGTCATTCTCTCGCTTTCCATACGTTCCATATGGCCGAACCATCTCAAGTTGTTCCTTTTCACACTTTCCAGCACATCTACCTCCACACCACACCTCCTTCTTACTTCCTCATTAGTCTGTCTATCCCTCCATGTAACTCCGCACACACTCCTTAAGTAATTCATTTCCACTGCTCTCACTCTTGGTCTGAATCTCTCAACCAACGTCCATGCTTCGCTTCCGTAAGTCATGTGTCGGGATTACCACACTGTCATGCAAGGACTTCTTCACTTCCATACTGACCACCCTATTTCTTGTTACTGCTTTTAGCGTTCCTACAACCCTCTTCCCCTGTTGTACCCTCTCCCGCACTTCTTCATCCATAGTCCCATCTTTACTCAACACTGCCCAGATACTTAAAAGAGTTGACGATCTCCATAGCCTGACCGTTCAGCTTCACCTCACACTCTGTGACTTCACCCCTTTCGAAGACCATAACCTTGCTCTTCCCCGCATTTACCTTCAAATTCCGTTTTTCGCACACTGTTCCAAACTCATTTACCAGACCCTGCAACTCCCATTCATTATCACTCATCAGAACTGTATCATCCGCAAACAGCAGTATTTCTGAGATTAATGTTGGGTCTAGCAACCCCTCGAGGTTGCTTGCCCTCTAAATCACTGCTGTTCAAAGTGTCTAACAGTGATTTAGAGTGGGTAAGGAACAATTGGAAAGGGAAGTACTGCCCTAGGACAAATGTCCGTAGGAAGGTTAGGATACGTCAGTATGGAACAATTTGGGTTAATAACATAACACAGCAATAAGTGATCCTTCATGTACAGTACTGTAAGCGATGTTTAGAGGAATCAACGGTGATGCAGTCTATATAATCTCGAGGAAAACCATTCCACAAGTTCACAATTCGATTGAAGATTACATTTTTAGACTCATGAGAGCAGATTTATATATATATATTTTTTTTTTTTTGAGGGGGGAGGGGGTATTTTCCCCCCTTCAGACATACTTCAACCTACCTGACCCCCACCCCCAACCCCCGTCCCCCATTGAAGCTAAAGCACAACACCTCCCCACACCTCACTTTAAGCTAAATTTGTAAAAACAAAATCAGTAGAAAATTATCCTAGTCGAAGGCCAAGCTCTCTTTCGCTCGCCAGAAAAAAAGATCGATACTTGAATGGGGGAGGGGGGGGGGGGGGAGAATCTTATAGTCGCCTAACTAATTTGGCGAAAAGCAGATCATGAAATGTATGCTACGAATTAGACAGATGTGACGGGCAAAACAAGGGGGTAATTTAAATAGATTATAACCATTTGCTAGTTTGAGGTCTTTCCCAAGCTGTATAAAGCCTTGTAGCGTTTGCCGGAAGAACATGAATAAAATGCTCCCCCCCTTAAAATCGCCAACTTAATGAGCCAAACGTCTTAAATTCTGAAAACTAATGGGACTAATCATGAGGGAGAAGGTCTAGAAAAATGACATTCCTCCCCTTAAAATAATTCGTTCACCCAAATTCATCAATCTTCAACTATTTTCTAATACCAATGCAAACACGTCCCAAAAATGTTGATCTCGAAAAAAAGTAGATTGTCCTAGTAAATTAAGTATCCAAGTAAATAAATCGACCTTAAGTTGAGTCTCAAGATATGTAATTGTAGTGAGAGAATAAAATCGGGACATTCTGATGAGGCTCATATTCTTATTAGCTGTACTTTATATATACTACTAAGTTCAATTGTGTGTGTGTGTGTGTGTGTGTGTGTGTGTGTGTGTGTGTGTGTGTGTGTGTGTGTGTGTGTGTGTGTGTGTGTGTGTGTGTGTGATGCCTATATCCCTCCCGCTTCCCCCCACACACACACCTTAGATAGTATGCCTCATTATTTAATATGTGCGTGTGTATGTCTGTGTGACTAATAAACCTCCCCCTTAACACACACACA
>CM064513.1:10161361-10203812 GCA_032716605.1 Paralithodes platypus
AACAAGTCAAGCTCTTCAAACTATCCTGATATTGCAGGAGAAAACAAAACTGTGCCAGAAAAATCCTCTACCTGCCAGCGGGAATCGAATACCAGACTTCCAAATAAGATCCTAGGGTGATAGAAATGCACCACCAGATATGGTAATGTTTGGCTTCCTATTAGTCTGGATATAGGTAGACGATTTTATACAGTTTAAAAAGGAATTGGGAAAGTCGGAGGGGCATTAGAGAAAGCATATGCCCCTTTGATTTCTATAGGGCTTTCGAAAGCTGAGAAAAAATAGTTTCTAAAGCGTTAAGTCAGAATATTAGTGGAAAAAGGAGTTATGGTATACGTAAAAGGCGTTATGGTACTATACTTAAAAGGCGTTATGTTATAGGCCTTACAAAGGCGCGTTAGTTTGATACTTAAAAGGCGTTATGTTATACTTAAAAGGCGTTATGGTATACTTAAAAGGCGTTATGGTATACTTAAAAGGCGTTATGGTATACTTAAAAGGCGTTATGGTATACTTAAAAGGCGTTATGGTATACTTAAAAGGCGTTATGGTATACTTAAAAGGTTAACGGAACTCGGAATCTTGCAGCTACTCCCACCCGAGGACTAATCTGCACCAAAATCCATCACGCCCACAGCCCCTGCATATCACACTGCCCGAGGGTGTACCACAACCCACACACACACCATGCTGCTCAAAAGTACAGCGTCCACACATCACGCTGCCTGAGAGCGGCCCCACAAACCCCCACATTTTATGCTGCTTGAGAACGGCAAACCAACCCTGCTCATCTCCCTCTCTCTCTCTCTCTCTCTCTCTCTCTTTATCTATCTATTTATCTCTCTCTCTCTCTCTCTCTCTCTCTCTCTCTCTCTCTCTCTCTCTCTCTCTCTCTCTCTCTTTTCCCGAAAAAAAACTTTTCAGCCGATCCTGATCAACAAGAAGAATGACAACAACATCAAGAGCTCTGCTATGTCTTTTTTGGATCCCGACGGAAGGCAAATAAGATATATATATATATATATATATATATATAAATAAATAAATAAATAAATAAATAAATACAATATAATAATAAAAATAAGGTTGACATAAAATGAGGTAATGATACAAGAATCAGGGGGGACTAAAAAAAAGAGCAACCAGACTATACAGTATATCCCTCTCCTGGTATAGTCGATAGCTCATAACGGTGACCCAGCGGTTATCATAAGTCAGGTCACTCTTGCCTGTCACTTCACCTACCCACACGCTATATAGGTTACCTCACTCAATGCACGCACACTCTAGACACGCACGCACTCCATACCACGCATACTTAATATACGCATGCCTTCTATACCACGCACACTCAACCACACACACACACACACTCAACCAAACACACACACACTCAACTACACACACACACACACACTCAACCACACACACACACACACACACAACCACACACACGCACACACTCAACCACACACACACACTTAATAATTTTTACTCAACCACAAAAACACACTCGACCATCTTCACTCAACCACACACGCACTCCACCACACACACACACTCCCATATTCACTCAACCCCACACACACACACTTACTATATGAGCACACCAAATGCACGCACACTCAAACACACCCACACGCAATTCAGGAGGAGGTATATAGTCATAAGTATCCCCTTCACCACCATTACGTAAGTTTCATCATATTCTGGTTACCGTTAGACGATTTTCTAGAGTTTATAATCTACCTCCACGACTCAATAGGGTAAATACGATCCCAGTAAACCCTCTTGATAACATACAGTATATAGGTCCTTCTTAATTTGCATAAAACCTCCCCTTAAATTTACACAATATATAAGCAAGGTCGTCAGGAACTATTGATTATGATTGTACAGTCACTAACACACACACACACACACACACACACACACACACACACACACACAGAAAGAGAGAGAGAGAGAGTTACAAGGAGTTACAAGGAATAGTTAGTATTTCAGAGGCGTTGCGATCCATTCTGAGGAGATACTCGAAGTGGAAGGAGAGAGGCTGTTTAGTGCACTACACTCTTTACAGAGTGTGCAAAATACTATCTGCTCTATTCTTGAACTGCTCTACTGAAGAACTATTTACAACTTCGGAGGGAAGCTTGTTCCAGGTATAACAGATCTTATATGTATAAAAGTGTCCCCAGATACTAGTGCTGAACCTTTTCAATTCTAATTTCCAGCCATGGTTGCGTGTTGTATTCATATTGAGGCTAAACATTTTGCTATTATCCACATTGTCAAACCCATTATGTATTTTAAAAACTTCAAGGAGCTGACCTCGTAGTCTGCGGGACTCCAACGGGAAGAGAGAGAGAGAGACTAGCACACACACACACGCACACAGACACACGAAATAAATCTCTCTTACACTCCCTGCTCATTTCGTGCCACTATACTGTAGAAGAAAGGCCCACCACCTAACCCATACAAGGCACACGCAAGCCTCTCTCTCTCTCTCTCTCTCTTAGTCACACCCAATTTACGCCCACCCATATAGTGCTATATAATTATGTCACCCTAAATTAATCTTCCCTCTGATTAAATTCTACCATATAACTCCACCCATATATTAAATTCTACCATATAACTCCACCCATATATTAAATTCTACCATATAACTCCACCCATATATTAAATTCTACCATATTAACTCCACCCATATATTAAATTCTACCATATAACTCCACCCATATATTAAATTCTACCATATAACTCCACCCATATATTAAATTCTACCATATAACTCCACCCATATATTAAATTCTACCATATAACTCCACCCATATATTAAAGCTGCACGCAAGCCCTCTAGATCACACTCAAGTACTCAACACACGCAAACCATACATTAATATATATAATTATCTCACCTAAAATAATCTACCTTATAATTAAACTCCATTTGTCTTAATCCATTCAGCGTAGCATGGCGCATTCCAGTGTAACCTTTTATTCTTGTATTACACGACTTAATCAGATTAGGAAGGATCTGTGGAAGTCAAAGGGTTAATCATGCCATCAGGGGTTAAAGGGTTACTCATCCTTCGTAAGCTGTACAAAAACGTCTAGTGTTGCCAAGAATAAAAAGGGAAGATACCATGTTACCGAAAGGGTTAATCGGGCGAGAAATATCCCTATATTGATTACCGAAGTGTGACTCTATTCTGATATTGAAATACAGTATATAGCCATTATATATAAAGTTAATAAAATACACAAATTATGAAGCATATAAATAATAGTTTCCTATTTTGCGATTTAGTAAACGGAATGGTAGGGGAAGAAATAAGTCGCCCAATAAAAACAAAAATAACAGAGAATAGACTATATTTGTAAATTGGTGTAAAGAAAAACATTGTCCCTTTCCAAATTAGGGGGCTTATATATCTTTCATTCGTGCTGTCATTAGACGAAGAAGACAGAGATGACGAAGAAGACGAAGACGAAGAAGAAGAAGAAGACGGGGGAACAAGAAGACGGGAGAACACGAAGATGAGTAGGAGAAGGAAGACGGGAAGAAGAAGGAGGAGAGGAAGGGAAAAAGAAGAAGGAGACAAGAAGGGAAGAAGAAGGAAGAGAGGAGAGGAGGGAGGAGGATGAGAATAATTGTTGAGAGGCAGGGTAGCATGAGAAGGAGGAGGAGGAAGGAGGATGAAACTGATTGTTAGGAGGCAGGGTAGCGTGAACTAACTATCAGGACAAGTAGTCAATAGTCTGTCTTGTTAGCTGGTCTCTCTCTCACTCACTGTCTTCATTTAAGGACAAACACACATATATATAATTATATATATATATATATATATATATATATATATATATACAAACACCGACAGACAGGGAGGAGAGGGGAGAGAAGAGAAGAAGATAGGAGAGAGAAGAAAAGAATGGAAGAAATGGGAATAGAAGAGCAGAAGAGAGAAGAAAGGAAGGGAAGAAATGGGAGTAGAAGGGAAGAAAGATAAAGCAGTTAATAATACCCTTCGAGATAAATGTGTACATTTTTCGGTAGAAAAAACCGATTCCTCCTATATTACAAGTTCGCTATCGCTCACCAGGAAATAATCGACACGTAAGTAGCACAAAAAGTCTTAAAATCACCAAACTAATGGGGCTAAATATGATGGAGAAGGGGGTCCAGAAAGAAACAAAACTTCTCTTAACGATAGACACATACCGGTAAGGATAGACACAGAAGAGAGGAAAGGTAGGGAAGTAATGGAAAACACGTGAAGGGAGGAAGGGAAGAAGGAAGAGATGGAGAAGAAGAAGAAGAAGAAGAAGAAGAAGGAGGAGAATGATATTGTTAGGAGGCAGGGTAGCGTGAACTTACTATCAGGACAAGTAGTCAATAGTCTGTCATGTTAGCTGCTCTCTCTCTCACTCACCGTCTTGATTTAAGGACAGACACACATGGGAGAGACGAGGAAGAGGAGAGGAAGAGGAAGGAGAGGGAGAATATGGGGAGGAAGCGAGGAAGAAGAAAGGGGAGAAGAATGGAAGGGAAGGGAGAAGAGGAGAGGGGAAGAAGGAAGGTAAAGAGGAGAACAAGACATGAAAGGACAGAGAAGGGGTCAAGGAGGATGGGAGAAGAGGTAGGAGAGAAAGGAATAGGAGGAATGGGACTAAGGAGAAGAGGTGAGAGAGAAAGGAAGGGAGGAATAAGACTAGGAGCGGAGCAGATAAGAGGGAGAGAGAAAGAGGAGATGGAGGAAGTAAAGGGAGGGCCAGAGAAACAAATGTGAGAAGAAGAATTAAATAAAAGGAATAAGGCGAAGAAGAAAAATATTAGCCCCTTGAGGATGTGACGCGTTTTAGCAGTTTATTGTGGCTATTATTAGAGGATTGTATACAGCTTAGGAAGGATCTGTGGGAATCAAGAGGATAATGAATATCTCAATCAACCCTCTGACTTCCAACAAACCCTTCCTAATCTGAATAAAATCGTGTGATAATAGCCAGGAAACAGAAAAGAAGTGCGTCGTCAATCTAGAGTAAGAGAAAGGAAGGAGAGATGAAAATGGGTAGGAATGAAACTTATAGCCACCAATTATAGAGGGGCATTGAAGGGTAAAACCAATCTCTACCGCTTTCCTCACTCATTTTCTAACATTCTTATCAATCTGACATCATATATTGAAACGGAAAAATATACGTGAAATATAAAAGGAATCATGGGGACGAAAAGTAAGGAATCGTAGTGGTTAAGGGGAGGTTTTTAGTTGATTCCCTAGACTTCCATCAAGCTTAAAATTACTCCCCCTTGACCCCCTTTCAAGATAAATGTGTATATTTTTCAGTAGAAAAATTTCCCGGCCGAAGGCCGGTTCCCCTTAAATTACAGGCTCGCTATCGCTCGCCAGGAAAAATCGACACCTAAATGGCACGAATGGTCTTAAAATTGACAGAAATGGGGCGAGGGTTCTTAAAATCGCCAACTAATGGGGCAAGCGTCTTTAAATCTCACAAGCAATGGGGCTAAACATGAGGGAGAAAGAGGTTCAGAAAAAAATCCTCCAGGTGGAAATCTCCCCTTAAGACAATAGCAGAATATGTTGAAAAAAAAAGAGAGAGGTGGTAGAACGAGGAATGTCAATCTAGGGATGGGGGGAGATGAGAGACTGGATAAAAGTGAAGAAATTGGAAAAGGGCTAAAACTAAGGAAATATGAGAGGAGGAAGAAGAAACGAAGATGGAGGAATGTAAATGAGAAGGAAGAAGAGAGGCATAGGCAAATAAAGATGAACAGGAATTAGACAAAACAAAACATATTAAGACGAAACACGAGACAGATAAGAAAAATAGACTATTGTAAAAAATGGACAGGCGATAGAAGACGACAGAGTAAGAGTAGGAACAGAATAATTTAATAAGTTGAACAGGGATACGTGGGCGTGACAAGGCTGACAAAAACGGAGAGAGAGAGAGAAAATTGAGTGAAGAAGAACAGGCATAAATGAGAAGAAGATAACTGGAGAGAAATAAACAGAGAGAAGTATAACACAAACGGGAAACACACACAGAAGAAGGGAAGAAACGGAAAGGAAAAGAAGAGAACTGGAGAAGGGAAGACTAGAAGGGTATATAAGGACAGGGATAGAGAGAAGAGAAGATTTTTTTTTTTTCGCTATACCCTGTCCACTATGGGTAGGCCAGAAATCCCGACCCCCAATCTCTCATAACCCACCAAAAGGACTTCAGTATTCGAGTTAATCTTTCTACCATTTGGGAAGAGTCAGCTCGGGCATAGGTGTGGACATTTACAGCCCATTTGCTCTAACCCTTTTGAGTGACAGGGGATAGAGGTCACGATAACTGGCCTACTTATAAAAAATGGACTAAAGGTGCAGATAAAACCGAATAAGTAGGTATGTAAGGACAGTGGACAGGAGGAACAGATGAAGAAATAGTAGCCATGGAAGGTTAGGGATAGTGAGAATAGAAGAGAAGAATGAGGAATAGAGCAGATAAAAAACATGAAGACAGACGTAGACAAATAGAAGAACGAATGTGGCATAAGTGCGCGGAATTTCGATGTGAGTATCCTAGGTTCGAGTCCTTGGAGCGCCACATGTATTTGTTGATTTCATTATTTGAGTTTAGAGGTTGTTGTTGTTGTTGTTGTTGTTCCCCAAGCTGCCTGGCCGAACAGCCCCAAGGCCCCGAGCAAGGCCAAGGCCATAACCGAGCGCCCCCACAGAACCCTCCCTGCCTACCACAATAATGCCTGGGTGACCGAAGCCACTCCATGGCGGGGAGCTGAGGAGGGTGCAGAAACGCCTGGGAAACCAAAGCCCCACCCAGGGCCCTGTGCCCCTCAGCAATTACGAAGAGAAAGTTGAGGGGCAAAGGAAAAATGTGACGCTTTGGCTTCCAATCTTGGTAGATTGGGAGGTCAATCAACGGAAAAGACGCTGTCACTTGAGATCTAGGAAATACATAAGTAAAAGGAACAGTCGGAGTAAGCTATGGGTATGGCAGAGATCGCTCAGTTCTCACTCTGATAGACCAGCCCATCACCAAGTTTAGAGGTGAAGTTGGTTGGTGGAAAAAACATAATGATACACAAAACCGGAACATATACTGTACAGAAACAATGAGGAGAGAAACAGAAAGGGGAGAACATAAGAATACCAAGTGGATATGGTAGGCTAGGGGTGGGTATGGTAGGTTAGGATGGGGGTATGGTATAGGACTATCGCCAAGGGAGGAATGTAGAGGGCCATGGGGACACAGTAATAATGATATCTTACTCTTTCATCTTTCTCCCGTCGCCTACAATTAAACCCTTTATGTAACACCATTAAACCGGGACTTGAACACAATACTGAACGGACAAATATAGACATACGACGACACACTCACACGCGTATTTTCTAAATTATATATATACAGTATATATATTTTTTTTTTTATTTTTTTTTTTTTTATATATTATAGTATAGACCGACCAACAGCATTTACAGACATTACCTGCAGATATTATTTTATCTTCTCTATAATCAAGCAAGAAATCTTGACCCATAACTTGTATCTCAAAATGGGCTGAGCAAGGGAGCTGTATATGTCTACACCTATTCCCTGGCTCTTTCCAAATGGTAGCATTAATTGGTCGATTACTCTAGAGGTTAGTGGTCAATTTCGCACAGTAGTGGATGAAAAAGGGCCTAATTATCATGTATTGACTATAGTTACACTGAGGTAGACATTCAAAGGTTGGAGTTTATCACGGGGATATTATTTAATACACTGTACTTTCAGCTTAAAGTATACCAGTGGTAATTAATTTAATAACAACTTTGTTTAAGAACACACATTTTCATGGAGTCTATCAATTATTATGTTCCTTCCAACAACAACTCTACTCCTAAAATCGATTAATGAAATTTACAAACACATGTGGCAGTCCGTGGATTCGAACCCAGGACGCTCACACCGAAAATGAACACCTAATGCATCGCACCACGAAGACAGTTAAGGGGGGTCACCGGCGTTTTTTTTATCTTTCTCTCCTTTTCTCTCTTTCCCTGGCTTGTATCCACTCGGCCCCATTCAGCCAACTGTTTTAAGACGTTTATCCCTATCCAGGTGTCGATGTCTTCCTGACGAGCGATAGCGAGCCAGCATTGTATGGAGAAATCCGGCTTCGCCGGAGACATTTTTCTATCGAAAAATTTACAAATTTAGCTTGCTGTCAAAATAAAAATATATATATACTGGCTCGCTACCGCTCGCCAGGAAGATATTGACACCTGGACGGGGGTAAACGTCTTGAAACAGTAGGCTGAATGGGTACAAGCCAAAGAGAGAGGGAGAGCAAGAGAAAAAAAAGCGAGGTGGACCCCCTTAACCACTCGGATAACAATCTAAAAAAAATCCTTATCAGGGTATTGATGGCTGAGAGCTTAAAAAAAAAAAAAAAAAAAAAAAAAAAAAAAAAAAATGAGGCAGAATGAGAGAAAAAAAACAATCCTTTATGAAAAACACACACGCATGCTTTTGCCGCCATGTGTTTGTCTGTTTGTATGTGTGTCTGTCTGTAAACAAGATATCTAAAAAAAAGTTATGAACCGATTATAACGAAAGGTGGTAGGATAGGATAATTATGCGCCAAGGAAGAAGTGGTTCAGTTTAGATGGTGATTGGTAGAGCGCATACCTCCACCAGCGTAGGCGTAGGTATGCGTTCTCTCGAGTATCCCTCTAGTTTGCAATGCCAGTTTTCATCTCCATTCTGACCCTATTTTCAGGATTGTGGCTGATAATCTGTAATGCACAGATACAAAACATGAAAAAAATATATATTCATCAAAATACTATGATAAATTGTAATGGATTCAAGACTCCAATACAATTCACCGCAAGCATGTTCGTGGGACAACAGTTATATATATTATTATTATTATTATTATTTTATTTCTGGTATGTTTTGGTTGATGGTAAATTGTGTCCCTAAGTTGGTTTTTCGTTACTTAAGGGGAGGATTCCACTTGAGGGATTTTTTTCTTGACTCCTTTCTCCCTCATGTTTAGCCCCATTGTTTTTCTAATTTTGAGACGTTTGCCCCATTATTTTAACGATTTTAAGAACTTTCAACTCATTTCTGTCAATTTTAAGACCTTTCGTGCCATTTAGGTGTCGATTTTATCCTGGCGAGCGATAGCGAGCCTGTAATTTAAGAGGAACCGGCTTTCAGCCGGGAAATTTTTCTACCGAAAAATGTACAAATTTATCTTGAAAGGGGCTCAAGGGGGTGTAATCTTAAGCTTGAAGGATATCTAGGGACCAAACTAAAAACCTCCCCTTAATGGAAACTGCTCTATCATTATGTAGTAATATTGCTAGGTTTTCATAATTAGCAATATATTCAGCTACAAATTCTTCATAACAGCAGATAAATCAAGGTATGGCAATTTACCATGAGCCAACTATAGTCTATAGTCTAAGGTTGCTAAAATGAATAGAAGAGAGCAGACAAGGAAGAAGTATTTCAAACACTCGCAAATATGTTCTAAAGTACGAATCATCGTAAACCTGGATTCAGTAATAAGTAAAGACACATAAAACAGATATAAACACCGGTAAATAGGTTCCAAGGCACGTATCATTGTAAACCTTTAATTCAGTAATAAGTGAAGACACATAAAACAGATATAAACACCGGTAAATAGGTTCCAAGGCACGTATCATTGTAAACCTTTAATTCAGTAATAAGTGAAGACACATAAAACAGATATAAACACCGGTAAATAGGTTCCAAGGCACGTATCATTGTAAACCTTTAATTCAGCAATAAGTGTAGACACATAAGAAAGGAAGGCTTGTGACTTACATTACTAAATTATCATTAACATACGGTGATGCAAGTGACGGTCACCCTTTTGTTAACCCTTTCAAGACTAGGACGAATTTTCACTAGCTTCTGGCTAACATTAGACGATTTTACTCGGCTTCGGAAGGCCCTCCAGGAATCGAAGGGGTGCTTTATATCTTAATATTACCCTTCCGACTCCCCAAAATACCTTCCTCAGCTGATAAAAGTCGACTAATGCTAACCAGAACAAAATGAAATAATGCGTCCTCAAAACTGAAAGCGTTAAACTAATATGTCGTCATTAGAAGTGATGGGGGGGGGGGGGCTTTCCATTCATAAATTTGGAGAGAGAAAAACATATACACTGTCAAATTTGTTCCCTATGAGCCTATACGTACCTTTCTTCTCCCCTCCTTATTAGGCGTTTCATCATTGTGTTACCTTGAGGGGAGATTTCCACTTCAGGGATTGTTTTTAGCCCCATTGCTTTTGATATTTTAAGACCTTTCGTGCCATTTAGGTGTCGATTTTTTCCTGGCGAGCGATAGCGAGCCTGTAATTTAAGAGGAATCGGCCTTCGGCCCGGACATTTTTCTACCGAAAAATTTACAAATTTATCTTGAAAGGGGGTCTAGGGGTGTTTTTCAAGATTGATGTTGGCCTAGGAAGGAAACTAAAACAACAA
Source organism: Paralithodes platypus (assembly GCA_032716605.1). Classification (NCBI taxonomy): domain Eukaryota; kingdom Metazoa; phylum Arthropoda; class Malacostraca; order Decapoda; family Lithodidae; genus Paralithodes; species Paralithodes platypus. The sequence continues at coordinate 10,171,911 of CM064513.1, forward strand.
TAAAAATTAACAAATAAATACGCCCATCTCCCGTTAATTAGAAGTTATGAGAGATGGGCTTTCCTTTTTATAAATTTGGAGAAAAGAGCATACAGTGTCAAATTCGTGCGCCATAGGCCTACGTACCTTTCTTCTCCCCTCCTTAGGCCGTTCATGAGTGTGTTCCCTTGACTCTATTCTCCTTTTGTGCCGTATGATGTGCGGGGCTGTGGGGGAAGATTAAGGATATCATAAATTATTAGTATACCTGTATATAGATTAAGTGATATTTTAGCTATGAATTAATTGCCTGTATATTGATTAACTGATAATTTATCAATGAATGAATTAGTAACCTATATACATTGTGCTTTACGTGACATTGTAGAAACATTAGAATTATACATCCCATGAATACGTCTGAATGCCTAATGTGATAATAGTTATTTTGAAATATTACCTAACATAAATTATTTATAGCACTATATGCCTTATCTGATATAGTAGTAATCCTTTAAGGTTGTCCATCATAAATCATATATTAATACAATAATCGATTTATCCGATATACTAGCTCTCCTTGAAATACGTTTATCATGAATTATCGATACTTTAGATAATCTAGCATATACAGTATACAGTATATATATATATATATATATATATATATATATATATATATATATATATATATATTATATATATATATATATATATATATACAGTAGACACGTTTAGTAGACATTGACATGCTTTAAACTAGAAAACTAGATATATAGATACTATACAAAGATATATAAACTAAATAAAGGTAAATCTGGCAAACAAATACTCAAACAGGAAACGAACGAACAAACAATCTAGCAAACATACAAACTCTGATACACGACTCCAGTCTCACACACGGTAAAACATTGGCGGGGAAACTTAAAACAAAAGAATAAAACAAGAACGGCAATAACAACAACAAACGCCAACTTCCGTCAAACAATCTATGGAAGAAAAACCAAATATTCGACTCTCATTTCATTGCGTCTTGTCCACCCAATCTTTCCAATCTTTCGAAAAACTATGGAAAAATCATCTTCTCCTGGACAGATTTTTCGAGACATAAATAATCATAAAAAACGGGCGACATGGAGTAATTCATAAAAAAACGGGAATTGAGGAATTTTGAGATGAGGCGCTGTTAAACTTGGGTTTTTATGGGATAAGTTATTATTTTTTGTAGATGGGTGATGTTGACTGTGAGTTGGTTGGTGAGAGAGAGAGAGTGAGTTACAGATACTCAACCCACACAAATCTTGCGGTCCCTAGGTCAGGCCCTAATACTACTAGATACAGGGACAATTTATAGTAGAAGGATAGGACAGCAAAGTATAAGGCTCTCTCCTCACCCTCTGTCCCTCCGGCTAAAAAGCCGTACCGAAAAATAGGATGAAGTATAACCTTATGGGTCAGGAAATGCCTACAAGGAAAAAGGGAGAGGGAGGGTGAAACTGAGAGTGACTGTGTGTGGGAGAGTAAGAGAGAGATGGGATACATTACTCGTGTGTGTGTGTGTGTGTGTGTGTGTGTTTTTTGTTTTTTTTTAACTGCATAGGATGCTGATTGTGAGGGACTTCACTTAATAACCTTTATTTACCAACCCATAGAGTAGACCCGGGCAGACAGTAATAGAAATTGATACCATTGATATTAGTGATACAATAATTGGGCACAGAATATCCCCCCCTTTTTGGGGGGCATGTGCAAAGTTTTTAATATTTTAATAAACGTAAACTCAAAATACAGACAATGCAGATTTGTTGGATATGATTACAAGATGACCTTGCTCGTTGGATATTTTAATAACTTACACAGTGTTTCAGAGAGAGAGAGACGTGGAGTGTGCTTAAGCGTGGTTTTATTACGTGAAAAAGTTTATTGCATTAGAGTGTGGTATATGAGTAAATTTATATGCAAATTTCCTTGAGTATATGTTTGTATTTGTCTGAGTGTGTGTGTGTGTGTGTGTGTGTGTTCATCTAATTGTAATATACAGGGTGTTTTTTTAGGCTCGAATTGTGTAGCTTCCCAAGTTACTGTTATCCAATTTTACTTTTAACATATATACATTTCTCGCACACACCACTTCATGTGTGTAAGAAAAATGGAAATCTGCAGAAGGCTTATTGACAATTGCATTCATTTTTACCTGGACACTTTCGTGATTCTGCACCGAACACAAGTGAGATACAGAAATGTTAAAATGTGGTTTAAATGTCGCAATGTTAGTTTACTGTGACTTTAATATATTATTATTTAGTTAATAATAATTACACAGGCAAGCATATACATAGCGAGGGACCCATTTGAAACAGTATCGAACTCAAGAGAGACTATACAATACGTTATTATAGGCCAGATACTTCAGAATTTGGATTAAAAGGTTCAAACGCTCGAATTGAGGTAACCTTATAATTATGCTAACGACTGTACAAAAGGAAAAAAAGCAAGACAAATATTGAGAATTATATAGTTGTTTACTCCTATCTTGAAAATGAAGAAATATTTATGGGGGTGTTGATTGTTGTTGTTGTTGTTGTTGTTGTTCCCCAAGCTGCCTGGCCGAACAGCCCCAAGGCCCCGAGTAAGGCCAAGGCCATAAACGAGCGCCCCCACAGAACCCTCCCTGCCGACCACAATAAAGCCTGGGTGACCGAAGCCACTCCATGGCGGGGAGCTGAGAGGGTGCGTAAACGCCCGGGAAACCAAAGCCCCACCCAGGGCCCTGTGCCCCTCAGCAATTATGAAGAGAAAGTTGAGGGGCAAAGGAATAATGTGACGCTTTAGCTTCCAATCTTGGTAGATTGGGAGGTCAATCCACGGAAGAGACGCCGTCACTTGAGATCTAGAAAATATATAAGTAAAAGGAACAGTCAGAGTAAGCTATGGGTATGGCAGAGATCGCTCAGGTCTCACTCTGATAGACCAGCCCATCGCCATGGGGGTGTTGATCTCATGTATATATATATATATATATATATATATATATATATATATATATATATATATAGAGAGAGAGAGAGAGAGAGAGAGAGAGGTAGGACAAGGATATAACCTGTTTATTACCTACACTCACCACCCAGTTCATGGTGACTACTGTTGTTGTTGTTGTGGTTGTTTATGGTCAACTTATGGTGTCACCATCATCACCCACACTATCACCATCCCCAACACTATTATTATCCCCATCCTCATCCTCATCACCACTATTACCACCACTATTAGCATCACTATTACCATCACTAATACCATCATCATCATCATCCCCATCACCATCAGTGCTATCATCACTATTGTTATCACTATCATCAACACTATTATCATCACCATCACCATCATCCTCATCATCACTATTATCACCACCATCATCAGCATTATCATCATCACTAATACCATCCCCAACACTTTTATCATCACCATCCTTTTCCTATTGTTCATCTTCGTCACCACCACTAACTAATGTATCTCAGAAACCAGCACCATTATAATTATCATCACTTTCATCACCATTACTATCATCACCACTTTCTTCACAACTATCACCACATATGCCACCATCACCATTATCACCCTCTTCATCCTAACTACCATCATCATCACCATCTTCATCACTAACATCACCATTACTACCATCATCACTTTCTTCAAAATCAGCACCACACACACCACCTTCATCATTATCATCCTCTTCATCCTAACTACCATCATTATCACTATTATCTTCATCACTATCATCACCAATTTCTTCACAACTATCACCACATATGCCACATCATCATCACTATCCTCATCATCCTAACCGCCATCATCACCATCATCTTCATCACTAACAATACTACCATCTTCATCATTACCATCACTCTCTTCACCATCATCTCCACCTCTATTATCACCCAATAAAAGCAACCTTCTCTTAATACATCTCCATCATCATCTCCACCACCTTCACCACCATCTCCATCTCTATCACCCAGTATAGGCCTAAGCAACCTTCTCTTAACACATCTCCATCATCATCATCTCCACCACCTCCACCATTACCACCTTCACCACCATCTTCATCTCTATCACCCAGTATAAACAACCTATTAACACATATCCATCGTCACCATCTCCACCACCTTCACCTCCATCAACACCACGCAGTATAAACAATCTTTTATTAAAACATCTCCACCATCACCCATCTCCACCACATCATCTACCTCTATTATCACCCAATAAAAGAAACCTCCCGACCCATTATTTCTCTTACCACATATCCATCACCTCCTCCACCAATGCTATCTCCACCCGCACCCCCACCAATCAACACCCCCACCAGATAGAGGGTTAGGAACAGGTCAAAGGGGAAGGGGTACACTAAGATTATGTTAACGGTAAATTTATATTTAATTATATATCTATTTGTGTATTTATTTATTTATTAATGTCTTTAGTTCCCTCCCAAGACCTCCATCAAGCTTAACAAATATATACCCCCCCCCCATGTATTATAAAGGAAGGTAAGATTTTCAAGATACAACGACACCTATGTTTGTGTTTTGCCTATTATTAGACGATTTTATTCAGATTGGGAAGGGTATATGGAAGTCAGAGGGTTAATTGAGTCTTTACCCTTTTAATTGCCACATATCCTCTCTAACCTGCACAAAATCGTCTAATGATAGCCAGAATAAACTGTCAAAACGCATCATAATCATCCAGGGTAAACACCAGGTGACTGAAAAATATACATGATAAATCTGTATAAAAGGATACCAAAAAAAAAAAGCAAAAACAATCAATGTGAGAAAAGTGCTGGGAGTGAAATAAGAGAAAGAGCCCGAGTAAAGTTGAAACAAATAGGACACGATTTTCTGATCTGTCACATAAACAAAATGGAAGCAGTCGAAGAAGGAAAGGGGAGACTGATAATGAAACTGTAAGAAAATGAAAAAAAACAAAATACAGAACGAAGAAGAATATCATATACATAGATCGATAGATTGGTGTAGATAGACAGCGAAATATAAATATGGAAGGTATATTTGGATAAGACAAACAAATATAGATCAATTGCTACTTATTGATAGAAATATATACCGGTACAGTATGAATATACAGATATATTAGGTGGTAGATGTATACATAGTTTTAAGCATAGTTAGATATTTACGATTGGAGCAGAGATAACCTTGTTGCTTTCAAGGCTTCCAAAACTCAATTTCTCCTTCTATCTACCCGTCACAACCTTCACACAACTATCCTTTACTTTTCAACAACACACAAATAAACCTTTCGTCCTCTCTCAATATACTCGGTGTATCTCTGTCTTTTTACCTTTCTTGGAAAGCCCATATTATCATTCTTGTTAAAACAGCTTCCCAGAAGTTAGTTGTGCTCAAAGGTCTCTGTGGGTACTCCTGTACAGAGCTTCATGTTCTGTACATGAAGCATATTTTATTTTTTGCTAAGAAGAGAAGCAAGTTATTGAGATGTACTGTGGATAACTAATTGAAGGGGAGGTGCGAACATACCTCCTTTAAAATATATAGGGATAGTTTTTACCATAAGCAATGTCAAATACTACAACAATAAACACTCCAGTTTGAGGGATCGCATACAACCCACGACGCGCACTGGTTATGGCCGAACATCCATAAAACCATATAAGACAAAATGTATGGCGACCAATACATAAGTTCTTACCTGAAAGTACAGTTGCCCACATGAGTTATGTACCTCTCCGTGATCTTGTACATGGAAATATAATGCACATGATTGAATTAAGAGTGTGGTTACGTTTGCAGTGGTTAACTCAACTGATTGGTCGACAAATAATAAAAGAAACTACACTCGCAATTAATTCATACCATTTTACTTTCATAATTATGTAAGATCACGACAAGGTAGATAATTTATGTGAGCAACTGTGCATCATTAATACCAGCAGCAACATTAAAAAACACCATTAAACATAATGATGCTCTAGATAGTATCGCCTATAAAACCACCAAAACAATATCCATAATTACAAATGCAATAAGGAACAGGTCCCTCCTCCAGTTCCATTAAAATCCGAGATAACCTTCCTTACCAGGTGGATACAATTGACCACTGGCGAGTTTCAGGCTATAAGGAAGTTGGAGCCGTAAACATCGCTATTAAACAGAAATGCAATAATAATGTAGGTTGTTGATGGATAGAAAATATGTTTAATTGCATGTCATGCATTCATAAATGTATTCCAACCGTATGTTATCAGTTCATTCTGATTAATATGGATGTATACAGCTCCAACTTCCTTATAGAACGAAATTCGCAAGGATGTTGATTAGCAAAACTAGGAAATCAAAGACAAATCCGAGTGTTAGACCTGCCACCGCTTCTCCTACCGACCTGTACTGAAAGCCCTCCCGTGTCACTCGTAACTCCTACACTACGACCACTACTACTACCCCCGCGGCTCTCTGAAAGCAAAGTCGTGTTGCTGAATGAAAGGAAGGGGATGGGGGAGCGCTAACCTAATTCCCGAAGCCGCTAGTCATACCCCGATCCATAAATTGTTGAGCGGTAATTGGGCGCTTTCCTGGACCTCTTTTGTTTGCCGTCTTGTGCGGATGTTGCTAATGCGCGCGGGGGGTTTGCCAGGACTCACATGCATCTTATTTCCGGCATTTTTGGACGGGTAACTGGGTCTTCTCCTGGGCGACCTAGATGTGTGTGAATTTGTATTTTGTATTTTTGTGTTGTGTTGTTGTAGGATGTAGTTTGTACACCATGCCCGAAAGAGGGGTTATGGACCTCCAATCTTACTTTCAACCATCTTGACAATTTTACCAACACACCTAAACTTTGTTTGATGCGAAACTATACCCAGTGCGGGAATCGAACCCGGGACCCTTGGGTACGAGGCAGACACCTTACCAGTTAGACAAGTTAGAGATATCCCACTTGGCCTGGTAGGCTCAAGTATATTTCCGCATCTTGTTCAGCTTAGGCTAACCTATTTTTAATGACTTTAAATTGCGTTCTCCCTGTTCGGGCTCTGTCTCGAGTCGGCCACCCTCGGCTATGAGGTATGTCCCTGAGTATATACATACCGGAACATACATACACAGCTTCATTTTGGCGCACGTTTCGGTGTTTTAGCCCCTTGAGACTTAAGACGCATTTTGACGGTTTATTCAGGCTATTGTTAGACGATTGTTCACTGTAGCCTAGGTTGGCCATCATTAACCCTTTCGGTATTGACACCTTTCGTGATATTCCTTCTGGATAATAGTGTGCGATTTTACTGCGTTTGGGAAGAATCTGTGGGAGGCAAATGGTTGATAGTTTTACCCCATTCAATGCATCGAGGTAATTCAGAAGCTAAATATAATCGTCTAAGGTTACAAGTTTAATACAGTAGCAAAATATGATGTCGTAACCTACCTCTATGATTTAAATTTTAGTTATTTGTCTAGTAAAATGAAGAAGCAAGTCCTTAAGGGGAGATATCCACTTGAGGGATTTTTTTCTGGACCCCTTTCTCCCTCATGTTTAGCCCCATTGCTTTTGAGATTTTAAGACGTTCGCCCTAGTAGTTTAGACATTTTAAGACATTTTGCCCCATTTCTGTCAATTTTAAGACCTTTCGTGCCATTAAGGTGTCGATTTGTTCCTGGCGAGCGATAGCGAGCCTGTAATTTAAGAGCAATCGGCCTCCGGCCGGGACATTTTTCTACCGAAAAATGTACAAATTTATCTTGAAAGGGGGTCTAGGGGGTGTAATTTTAAGCTTTATGAAAACGTAGGGAACAAACTAAATACCTCCCCTTAACCCCTGTATCGGCGACGTCATTTTAGCTTTATTCTGTCTACTATTAGACAATGTTATGCAGTTTAAAAAGGGCCTACAACAACTGACAGGCCTCGAACTTAACCTTTATTACTACCACAGGTCCTTCTTAAAACTGCACAAGATCGTCTAATTATAGGCTAGAATCAAACCAATAAGATGTCGCCCGGTATAGAAGGGGTTAATTTTTTTTTTTTTTTTTTTTTTTTTGTTAAGAGACAATGACAAATATACTTTAGACAATGACAAATATACTTTAGACAATGACAAATATACTTTAGACAATGACAAATATACTTTAGACAATGACAAATATACTTTAAAAGAGCGTTTACATCGAAGATTTGTTCTCGGTATGTGGAGATTTTTTTGATTTCCAATAAAATAAAATAAATAGCCTAATAGGATAATAAGGTTAAAGATGGGACACACGACTATCGGGGCGTGACCCTACGGAACGAAAGAGTATAGGCCTAATAGGATAATAAGGTTAAAGATGGAACACACGACTATCGGGGCGTGACCGTACGGAACGAAAGAGTATAGGCCTAATAGGATAATAAGGTTAAAGATGGAACACACACGACTATCGGGGCGTGACCGTACGGAACGAAAGAGTATAATTGAAATGGGAAAATCTGCTGCTACAACGGCGAAGATAGGATAGTCTGACCTGATTCATGACAGGAACAGAGGAGGAATTTTGGAAGATCACCGGAACTTTATCTATCAAGTTCCATCACATAAGGGGGGTCACCTGTTTTTGTATCTTTCTCTCCTTTTCTCTCTTTCTCTGGCTTGTATCCATTCGGCCCCATTCAGTCAACTGTTTTAAGACGTTTATCCCCATCCAGGTGTCGATATTTTCCTGGCTCGCTATCGCTCGCCAGCATTGTATGGAGAAATCCGGCTTCACCGGAGATATTTTTCTGTCGAAAAATGTACAAATTTAGCTTGCTCTCAAAACAAACATATACTGTATATATATATATATATATATATGCTGGCTCGATACCGCTCACCAGGAAAATATTGACACCTGGATGGGGGTAAACGTCTTAAAACAGTAGGCTGAATGGGGCCGAAAGGATACAAGCCAAAGAGAGAGGGAGTGAAAGAGAAAAAAAGCGAGGTGGGCTCCCTTAATGTTGGTACCCCTGCCAGGTCCTCCCCTACACAACAATGAAGGGGGGGGGGGGGAGGGGGGCAGCTGCTGACAAATGTTCGTGTGATATTGTGATTTTTTATCTTCGCCATATGTATTTGTGTTTGCTTTGTCTGTCTGTTCGTGAGAAGTATATAAGTAACACCCCGTTCTTAACATCAATCATCAATTACAAACCCCAATGTACTTGAATAAACTAATGAAAGCATATGGTCCTCCCGGGATTCGAACCTATATACCGAACGTTTATGACAGGATCAATGAGGAATACTATATCTGATGGTGTTCAAGATCATTGCTTGTCCTTTATACTATTATCCTTATAATATATAATATCTCTCCCTTCTTTATCAGAGATAGTATTGCTTAGTGTTCAAATTCAGAGATAGATTTGGCTACTAACTGAATCTCGCTCTCAATTACTAACACTCACCCTCTCTCTCACCCTCTCTCTCTCTCTCTCTCTCTCTCTCTCTCTCTCTCTCACTTTCTCTCTCTCTCTCTCTCTCTCTCTCTCTCTCTCATCATTACAGTACATCTGATAGGAGCCAAAGTTGAAGAATATATACACAATCATTGTCTGAAAAAAACCAGCTCATAATTAGCTTCCATATCTTAATGTATTCCCAACTATTTATCTCCCTCTCCACCCTCTCTCTCTCTCTCTCTCTCTCTCTCTCTCTCTCTCTCTCTCTCTCTCTCTCTCTCTCTCTCTCTCTCTCTCTCTCTCTCTCTCTCTCTCTCTCTAATTATGAAGAAGCACAGTAATAGCCTTTCCCTCCTTAACTAATAAAACAAATAATAGGTCCACATAGCTCTGAGGTGCACAGTAAATATAAACAAATAATAGGTCCACATAGCTCTGAGGTGCACAGTAAATATAAACAAATAATAGGTCCACATAGCTCTGAGGTGCACAGTAAATATAAACAAATAATAGGTCCACATAGCTCTGAGGTGCACAGTAAATATAAACAAATAATAGGTCCACATAGCTCTGAGGTGCACAGTAAATATAAACAAATAATAGGTCCACATAGCTCTGAGGTGCACAGTAAATATAAACAAATAATAGGTCCACATAGCTCTGAGGTGCACAGTAAATATAAACAAATAATAGGTCCACATAGCTCTGAGGTGCACAGTAAATATAAACAAATAATAGGTCCACATAGCTCTGAGGTGCACAGTAAATATAAACAAATAATAGGTCCACATAGCTCTGAGGTGCACAGTAAATATAAACAAATAATAGGTCCACATAGCTCTGAGGTGCACAGTAAATGTAAACAAATAATAGGTCCACATAGCTCTGAGGTGCACAGTAAATATAAACAATACTTGCAGATTTAACCACCTAAAACTACACCATTGCTGATGTAAACTAATCAAATGTTGATCTCTTTGGACACAACAAAAAAGTATATACAGAAAATATGTTTAGAATACAAGATCATGAAGGTAGTTTTCATATTAAGGGGGATTGTTGCTGTTGTGAAGTCTACACCAAGAGTTAGCTGCCTATTTCATCTGCTGTGTGCTAAGGCTTCTGACGGGGACAGCAGTAGTCATCAGATTCCATAGCCTTCCTGTTGGTGTAGTGTAGGTTAGCTGACGTGTACTGGTTCTTGGCCGAGGTATCTTCACCTTGCAGTCACTGGCCACCACCGACCTCGTGCTGCGTACTGACTGCCGCCAGGGAGTCGTTCCAGATGTATTACTTGCTGTGTCTGTGCCTTGTGCATCACAGTGAGAGATGATACTTTTCTCCGTTGTTCTAGGGAGTCAAGGCACTGTATAGATTGACCAGGCTGTCTTGTACTAGTGAGTTGAAGCTCAGCTAGCCTTTGCACTTTGTTAAGGTAGGTGCGAGGGGTAGACATCCTTGTGAGAGGCGTTTACTCTAACAGAGCGTAGGTGTGCTTTGTAGAGTGTTATTAGTCCTGTAGGGTCTACAAGGTGCCTCATTTGATTCAGCGCAGTCACTTTGTTTTATGCTCTGTGAGCGGTCTCCTTTACACGTTGTTCAGAGTTCACCTGGTTGTCGGAGTTGACTCACAGTATGTTGATATTGTTAAGATGGTCATTTCCAAATTTCAGAAGGCTTCCAGGATTGGTTGCATCATTGAACGTAATATGACCATCGCCTGTGTTTTTTCAGGAGCAAACTTAACATGCCACTTACTGGTATGACCCCATCTAGTGATGTACTCCAGCTAATGATTTATGTCTCCCCTATCCATCCATCGGTCTCACACACTCTCTCTTTCGCTTTCACTCTCTCTCTCTCTCTCTCTCTCTCTCTCTCTCTCTCTCTCTCTCTCTCTCTCTCTCATTATGAAGAAGCACCACCGTCATATCCTGTCCCTCCTCCTCCTCCTTATTTCCATGTGTGCTTCCCGCGACCCCCAGATTGCTTCAGAGTTAATACCGCGACTCATTTTCTGCCCCTTGTGTGGTGGAGTCTCGGGAGGGGGGGACTTTATTAGGGCTTCAATATCTCGGGGCCTTGTTCTCTCTCTGTGTTTGGGACTTAGGGGCTGTTTGCGTCGGGCTTTCTCTCATATTTTCTGGTTTTATAATTATGTGTATCCTGTATCTGCCTCTCTGTCTCTCTACCTCATTAAATTCACTTTCTTTCGCTCACTATTTCAATCACTCATTTGTTTTAACCGTACTATATATTGCACTCACTTGCATTTACTTAGCTTTTCACTTACTCATTTGTATAGTATTTTTTTAATATCGTTTTTAACGCCAATAACCCCCCAAATGAAATTTGTGAAAGCATGTGATTGATTCTCCAATGATTCGAATCCAGGATACCACATAGAGAACTTACACGCTCTAACCATTACACCAACAAGACAGTTAGTATATTATATTTTTGCTCATTCATTTTCGGCCCCTTGTGTGGAATCTTGCGAGGGACTTGATTAGGCCTTCAATATATCGGCCTCTCTCTCTCTCTCCTTTGGACTTTTTGCAGTTTCATCCTTTTCACTCATGTCTTATTGGTGTAATGGTTAGTGTGTTTAAGATCTGTATGTGGTAACCCAGGTTCGAATCCCGGGAGGATCACATGTTTTCATTAAGGGGGGATATCCACTTGAGGGATTTTTTCTGGACCACTTTCTCCCTCATGTTTAGCCCCATTGCTTTCGAGATTTTAAGACCTTCGCCCTAGTAGTTTGGACATTTTAAGACGCTTTGCCCCATTTCTGTCAATTTTAAGATCCTTCGTGCCATTAAGGTGTCGATTTTTTCCTGGCGAGCGATAGCGAGCCTGTAATTTAAGAGCAACCGGCCTCCGGCCTGGACATTTTTCTACCGAAAAATTTACAAATTTATCTTGAAAGGGGGTCTAGGGGGTGTAATTTTAAGCTTTATGAAAACGTAGGGAACAAACTAAATACCTCCCCTTAATTTCATTGGGAGATGTTTGGTGTTGGGAGTGAAATGAATAAATTAGATAATATAATTATGTTATCCCCCATTCACTCACTCTTTCTCCCCCTTGTGATCTTGTGGGAGACTTTCTTAGGGCTTCGGTATCTACCTTTCCCTCTCTCTTGGTTTGATCTTTACGCTGTTCGAGAGTGTTCTTCCCTGTTTGGGTTTGCGTTCATGACTACTATCTTTGTGTCTGCTCTTTCCTGTTTCAGTCGAAGTTCTTCTATGTTGGCTTCTATGTTGGCTTCTATGTTGGCTTCTATGTTGGCTTCTATGTTGGCTTCTATGTTGGCTTCTATGTTGGCTTCTTATTCAATTATTATTTTATCTTTTTCTTTCTTTATATTCTTCTTCCACACATTTATTCAACATGTTTCACCCACTCATATATTTTCGTTAGTTTTCACTCAATCACTTACATCTAATTATGTTTTAATGTATTCTTAAATATTCTTTGTTTACAATCTCGTCCGATATGGTTTCCCTCCGTGGTCCTGTGTGGGTATTTGTTAGGTCTTCACTGTCTTACTCTCTGTGTGTTTGATTGATTTTGTTATTTTTATTTTTTTACCCAGCGCGTGCAAGATTGTCGTTTTCGCTGCAGTGTGTAGTTGTCTGTATATGTATGGGCGTGTTTAAGTTTGTCTGTCCATCTCTTTGTGTATGTGTATATCTGTCTGTGTGCTAGCAAAATTTCCCGAATGCGAATAAGTGGATTTTGAGGAAACTCTGGCAGTATCTATATTTTGTACCTGATTAGATACCAGTAACTTTAGTTTGTACGTAGAATGACTCTCCCAATCTCCAAGCCCCACTCTCCCTTAGATTTGTCTCTTATATATTCGTGACATGTTTGTATTTCTGTTCATCTTGTTTGCCTAACTTTCTTTTACGCAATCTAGTTCCCTATTCTTTTATATTAATGTTATTTCTTATATGTATTTTATTCTTTTATTATTGTATTTATTTATATTATATTATTTATTATTTATTTACTCTTTTGCAATTATAAGGAATTCATAACGAAATATGGTGTAAACTATGAAACCTTGATGTAAGTATGATGCAGAGACATAGTATGATGCAGAGACATAGTATGATGCAGACATAGTATGATGCAGAGACATAGTATGATGCAGAGACATAGTATGATGCAGAGACATAGCAGTTTCATATTTGCCATTAAGTATTGAGAGCATGACATTTGTAAGTGGCCTAGTGTACACCTCATCCACCTTCTTTCAATTGATAATCCACTTTCTGATCCACCCCAATCATGTGGTCTTGTTTTTCCTTCTCCACCACATTCCCCTCGACCCCCTCCACCGCCTTTTCCTCCACTACCTCCATCATTCGTTCAGTTTTACCTTCTCCCCCCTCGGCCACCACCACCACCCTCATCTCCTCCACCATCACCACCAAATTGTGTTCCTCCTCTAACATCTGCTCCACCACCATTACAGCTACCACCACACTCCTTTCCAGCTCTTCCACCTCCTCCTCCACCCCCATCACCACCACCACCACTCCTACCATCTCCTCCTCCTCTTCCTCTTTCACTACCACCTCCTCTACCATCTCCTCCTCTTTCATTTCCTCCTCCCATGCTAGCTCTCCTGCTTTATTTGCCTCAGTGCCACTCTTATGCCTTAATAATGCTGCTCTGAAGACTCTCTCTCTCTCTCTCTCTCTCTCTACTAATCTTGATAAAAGTCCCTCACACCCACCCACCCACTCACTCACTCTCTCTATCTCTCTCTCTCTCTCTCCTATCCATCTATCTATCTATAATACTCATCTTGAAACAAAAAAATATCCCTCACACCCAATCACTCACCCTCTCATTCCTCTCTCTCTATCTCCCATTACTTTCATTCCTCTCTCTCTCTCTCTCTCTCTCTCTCTCTCTCTCTCTCTCTCTCTCTCTCTCTCTCTCTCTCTCTCTCTCCCGTGTGACTGAGCATATAACGGCGCCCTGTACGAGTTATAGAAAATGGAAAATCGTGTAGATGGGTCGTTCCAGGGGTTACTGTTTGGGGGGGGGGGGGGAGGAGGGGGGAGGATTAGAGAGAGAGAGAGAGAGAGAGAGAGAGAGAGAGAGAGAGAGAGAGAGAAGAGAGAGAGAGAGGAGAGAGAGAGAGAGAGAGAGAGAAGAGGGAGAGAGAGAGAGAGAGAGAGAGAAATAGCTAAGTTGGACTGGAGAGTTCGCTTCATATCCCTTTGAAGAGTAGGCCGCATTTTGGTAATTAATTCTGACTATCTTAAAATCGCCAAACTAATGGGGCAAACGTTTTAAAATTTGAAAACTAAAGGGGCTAAACATGAAGGAGAAGGGGCGCCAGAAAAAAACAATAACCCCTTAACCCTTTCAAGATACAATTACGCATTTCTTTTCTGTTGTCTGGCTATTATTAGACGATGTTATTCACATTTAGAAGGGTATATGGAAGTCAAAGGGTTCAATGCGGAAGTCGTTACCCTTTTGGTGCTCATAGATCCTTCCTAAGTTGCATAGAATCGTCTAATGATAGCCAGAACAAACTGTCAAACTGCTTCATGATCTCCGAAGGGTTAATAGCTTAAAGTGACAGTTTATGAGCAAGGTTGACATTGATTGCCTTTTATAGGAAGTGGTAGTGAAATATTATGCAAGGAATGGTTCAGAGGGAGGTGGCTGGGTGGGGGGGAGGTGATGGGATTGGAGGTGAAAGAGGGTCAGATGGGGGGGGGGGGGGGGATGGTAGCAGTTAGGGAGGAGAGGGGGAGGTAGTTATAGGTGAAAGAAGGTCAAATGAGGGAGGGGGGAATGGTAGAAGTGAGGGGGGAGTGGGAGGAAAGAGAGGGACGAGGGGGGGGGGAATAGTAGAAGTTATGGAAGAGGGAAGGGGGGTTGGTGTTGGAGGTGAAAGAGGGTCAGATGGGGGAGGGGGGAATGGTAGAAGTTAGGGGGGTGAGTTGGATGTGAAAGAGGGTCAGATGGGGGGAATGGTAGAAGTTATGGAGGTGGGGGGGAATGGTAAGAGTTAGGAAGGAGGGGGGGGGGGAGATGGAGGTGAAGGAGGATCAGATGGGGGAGGGGGGAATGGTAGAGGTCAGGGGGGAGAGGGGAGAGTTGGAGGTGTAAGAGGGACAGATGGGGGAGAATGGTAGCAGACAGGGATGAGGGAGGGAGATGGAGGTAAAAGAGGGTCAGATGGAGGAGGGGGGGGGGGGGGGATGGTATAAGTTAAGAGGGGAGTTGGAGATGAAAGAGGGCCAGATATGGGGGGGGGGGTAGCAGAAGATAGGGGTGGGGGAGAGAAAGAGAGGGGGGGGGGGGGCTCAGAGGTTTATATGCTTCACCCGAGGAGGAATGTTATGATCAACTCGTAAACATCAACTTTCACTGTTTATCTACCTATCTACCTACTTGTCTTAATAGTCATATACTGTATATACACCCATTTCTCCGTTTGTCTATCTATCTAGCATTCTGTCTATTTATAATATCATGTCATCTATCTATTCATCTAAGATCCATTTACGATTGATGTTTCTTCTCTCTCTCTCTCTATATATATATATATATATATATATACCGGTATATAAATATATATATATAAAAACAGTATATATAAATGTATTTATCAATTTATATATTTACTTATTTACATATTTAATGATTATTTATTATATAAATACAGTATACAGTATATCCATCCATATTATATAGCATTCCCTAGACTATTAGAAAGATATAATCTACATATTAATTAAGCCATAATTTCCTATTCTTCATATAATACATACTGTAGAGGAGTGATGGACTTTAATATAACCAATACTGATCAAGTCATAGTGGAAGATATGAGGGGGAATTTTTCATCAGGTAGGCATGCCGGGGATTTGGTGGGAATGTTGGTAGACTAAAGGGGGGACCACACGAGAGATTTTTCCCTCAGCCTTTATCCTCAACACTGGTCTGGCAGCTTACGGGGTCAACTTTTTCATACCACACGAGCTATTTTTCCCTCAGCCCTTATCCTCAACACTGGTCTGGCAGCTTACGAGGTCAACTTTTTCATTTCACACGAGCTATTTTTCCCTCAGCCCTTATCCTCAACACTGGTCTGGCAGCTTACGGGGTCAACTTTTTCATACCACACGAGCTATTTTTCCCTCAGCCCTTATCCTCAACACTGGTCTGGCAGCTTACGAGGTCAACTTTTTCATTTCACACGAGCTATTTTTCCCTCAGCCCTTATCCTCAACACTGATCTGGCAGCTTACGAGGTTAACTTTTTCATACCACACGAGCTATTTTTCCCTCAGCCTTTATCCTCAACACTGGTCTGGCAGCTTACGGGGTCAACTTTTTCATACCACACGAGCTATTTTTCCCTTAGCCCTTATCCTCAACCCTGGTCTGGCAGCTTACGAGGTTAACTTTTTCATACCACACGAGCTATTTTTCCCTCAGCCCTTATCCTCAACACTGGTCTGGCAGCTTACGAGGTCAACTTTTTCATACCACACGAGCTATTTTTTCCTCAGCCCTTATCCTCAACACTGGTCTGGCAGCTTACGAGGTTAACTTTTTCATACCACACGAGAGATTTTTCCCTCAGCCCTTATCCTCAACACTGGTCTGGCAGCTTACGGGGTCAACTTTTTCATACCACACGAGCTATTTTTCCCTCAGCCCTTATCCTCAACACTGGTCTGGCAGCTTACGGGGTCAACTTTTTCATACCACACGAGCTATTTTTCCCTCAGCCCTTATCCTCAACACTGGTCTGGCAGCTTACGAGGTCAACTTTTTCAATAATTTTCTCGCCTGAGTTAAAAAGGGAATGGGTCGTTTTTCTGATCCACCTTTAGCCTTATGTTTTGTCCCATTAGTTTTCAGATTTTAAGATGTTCAGCCTATTAGTATGGCGATTTAAGACATTTCGCCCCATTTCTTTGTCAATATTAAGATTGTTCGTGTCATTTAGGTGTCGATTATTTCCTGACGAGCGATAGCGAGCCTGTAATTCAAGAGGAACTAGCTTTCGGCCGGGACATTTTCAACCGAAATATGTACAAATTTACTTCGAAGGGTTTTATTTTATTTTTTATTAGATGTGCGTGTGCGCGTTTTTGTTTTATGCATTAACCCTTTCACGCACGTGACGCCATTTGACCTTATTCTGGGATACTTTAAAGCCTTTGTGACTATCAATGGTGTTTAGAAACATTTAGTTTATTTACTTCAACCTCTGCAGTTGTCTTTGAGTTAGCTGTGGACAGAAAACTAATTTTGGAGAGGTCATTATTAGATTAAGAGAAATCTATTTCAGATTTCTAATCGGCAACCCTGGCGTCCATACGTGCGTGAAAGGGTTAATTATCAATCCACCCGACAATCTATATACAGTACCTATGTGTCTACCTTTTCATCTGTGTATGCATATCAGACTAAAGTAATACTGGAACAAGACCTCACGGGCTTCCTGTTCATTGTAAAGCGGTGAATGTTAAGGCTCTCAGCCTATGCCCGAGAGGAAGTAAGTTGGAATATAGAAAAAAAAAAAAAAAAAAAAAAAATAATAATAATAATAATAATAATAATTCCGGGAGATTTTACAAAGCCTGTGAAGGAGATTGCACAGTTTATTACGTAATATTAATCTACCGGTACTTCTCTTGTCATAATATCCAATGAGTAAGTTATATTACCAACAAACGCAGACAACAACAATACTACCGGCTACACATATATGGGTATTATATTTTAAGGGGGGAGATTTATATACCGGTATATATATTTTAAGGGGGGAGATTTATATACCGGTATATATATTTTAAGGGGGGAGATTTATATACCGGTATATATATTTTAAGGGGGGAGATTTATATATATATATTAATTAATTAATTTATATATTTATTATTATTTTATTTTTTAATTTCCTCCTTGGACCTCCATCATCCTTAAGGGGAGGTATTTAGTTTGTTCCCTAAGTTTTCATAAAGCTTAAAATTACACCCCCTAGACCCCCTTTCAAGATAAATTTGTACATTTTTCGGTAGAAAAATGTCCCGGCCGGAGGCCGATTGCTCTTATATTACAGGCTCGCTATCGCTCGCCAGGAAAAAATCGACACCTTAATGGCACGAAAGGTCTTAAAATTGACAGAAATGGGGCAAAATTTCTTAAAATGTCTAAACTACTAGGGCGAACGTCTTAAATTCTAAAAAGCAATGGGGCTAAACATGAGGGAGAAAGGGGTCTAGAAAAAAATCCCTCAAGTGGAAATCTCCCCTTAAAAGATTACCGCCCAGACCAACCCTTTGAGTTAAATTAGTATTTTTTTCGGCTGCAGACAATCTCAATTAATCCTTTTAGCTACCATATATTCTTCCTAAGCTTCATAAAATCGTCTGAATGTAGCTGAAATCAAATAAGAAAGACGTAACCGGTTCTGAACGGGTTAACTCAATCAATCCAAAAGGCTATACGGGATGATAATGTGTAACTGCACTCACCTTCTGACTCCAGTCCAAGGGGTTTCTCTGGGCAAGACTCCATGATGCAACTTTTCTCATGCCATCGTCTCTGGGCATGGCATACAGTCTTGTCCCAACCTTGACCTTGTCCATCTTGGTCTCCTTCACTCAGGGCGGTCGCTTATACAGACACCATTGACCCTCTTCGTCATCAGGGAGGCGAACCGTATGACCGTACAGCCGAAGTTTGCGTTCACGGAACCAGCAGTTAATACGCCTTGGACACGTTTCCGAAAGTATTAGGTGGTGGTGGTGGGATCTGCAGTCATCCCGCCGGTATTCAATCATCCTACAAAGATATTTTAGTATCAGGGTAGTTGATGCACCTCTTCAAAATTAAAAGTATTCAAATACTGAAGATTTTCAGTGAAATTGGTAGAACTGAAAGAGTTAAAAATCATCAGTTAAAGGAACGAGCAAGTTTTACAGATTAACAATTCGCATGCCTCATAATACAGAACTACTTCCCGCATTGATCCCCCCCCCCCCCCTCGCTATCTCATCTC
This sequence comes from Paralithodes platypus, assembly GCA_032716605.1. Classification (NCBI taxonomy): domain Eukaryota; kingdom Metazoa; phylum Arthropoda; class Malacostraca; order Decapoda; family Lithodidae; genus Paralithodes; species Paralithodes platypus. The sequence goes on from CM064513.1 coordinate 10,191,418, forward strand.
CCTCCCATTCTTATATCTGTTAATAATGGACTATAAATGTAAGGAGTAATATCGTTTGCATTATAATGTATATTAACGGTCTCATTAAATTGACATTTGTGTATCGGAACGGCATTATTAGTGGAAATTAATTATTATTATAATTCCCTTCCCCTCCAAAAAGACCCCATGCCCACCTCCCAAAATATATCTCCCACCCCCACTCTACGAAGACCCTCTAGACCCCCTCCCCAACAAGAACCCGCCTCCAACGAGATACCCCACACCAAAAACCTCTAAACCCCCTTCCCACAATACCCCCCCCCCAAAAAAAAAAACACACACACCACACAAAATCCCTACCCATCCATAACCCTCTTCACCCCCCCCCCCCCTTCATTCGTAATCGTTTCTCCCTCAACCCCATTAAGACCCACTAGACCCCCTTCCTCAGAAGAAACTCCTCTTCCCACGAGATCCCTCCCTCTCCTATCTCCCGCTCCACCTAGACCTTCTAGACCCCCCTTCCCAAAACGAACTCCCCTCCATCCAGCTTCCTTCGAGATCCCCCCATCCCCCCACCCTCATCTCAACCAAGACCCTCTAGACCCCTCCCCTTCATCTGCCCAAGACCCAAAAGACCATGGTAAAGAGACTAGTCTTTATACCATGCAAAAGACCACCCTCCTCCCCTCTCCCCAACAAGCCTGCCTGCCTGCCTCTCTCACTCTCTCTCTCTCTCTCTCTCTCTCTCTCTCCCTTACCCCACCTGAGGGCAAGGGAGGCACCACCAGCCGCCCGAGTTAAATCACCCGCGTCTTCTATTTTACCTCCCGGGGCATATGAGGGTAAAACTGCGCATATCTAGCCAATTTCCTCCTTTTAAATTGACACTCTATTGCGGTGTAGGCAAATACTCCAGCCGCCTCTCTCGCCTCTCTCTCGCTTCCTTTGGGGCGGCTCGGGGGCAAGAGAGGTGTATACGAGACGGGGCGGGATGGACGGAACTCGTGGGGGTTTGGGTGGGATTTTAGGTCTTGTGGGGTTCGGGTTGGTGCGGTTATGTGACGCGGGGGAGGCTCAAATATTCTCTGTGGCTTGCCCGAGGGAGGTGGGGTGAAGAGGTGGTGGTGGAGGTGAAAGATGGAGATTGTGGTGGTGCTGGTGGAGGTGAAAGATGGAGAGAGAGGTGGAGAGGAGGGTGATGAGTGGTGGAAGTGGAAACAAAATAATAGTACTAGAAGAAATGATGGTAATAGTAATAATGGTAGTGGTAATAGTAATAATGGTAGTGGTAATAGTAATAGTGGTAGTGGTGGCAGTGGTGAAAGCTGATGGTGACAAAGATTGACCAAATTGCCGAAGCGCAGAGGCATATAAGAAAAACGGATGTTGAGGGAGTCCACCTCGTTTTTTTTTCTCTCTCTCTCTGGGTTGTATCCATTCGGCCCCATTCAGCCTACTGTTTTAAGGCGTTTATCCCCATCCAGATGTCGATTTTTTTCCTGGCGAGCGGTAGCAAGCCAGCATATATTTAAAAACAAATTTGACAGCAGGCTAAATTTGTACATTTTTCGATATAAAAATGTTTCCGTCGAAGCCAGATTTCTCCATACACTGGTGGCTCGCTATCGCAGTGTTAAACCGTACAGTACTGGTGACGTCCATTTTAATTTTATTCTGGCAACTATTAGACGATTTTATTCAACTTAAGAAGGACGTTTACACATTAAAACGCCACAGACTATCTCAATTCATAATTTTAGCTAATATGTGTCTTTCCAAAGCTTCATAAAATCGTCTAAATATAAGCTAGAATAAATTACAAAAGACATCGCCGGTACAGAAGGGGTTAACCCAATCTGGTGCAGGGCGGGTCTTAAGTGGAGATTTCCACTTGAGGGATATTTTTCTGGACCCCCTTTTCCCTCATGTCTAGCCCCATTGATTTTGACATTTTAAGACCCTTCGCACCATTTCTTTCAATTCTAAGACCTTTTATGCCATTTAGATGTAGATTTTTTCCTGGCGAAGATAACGAACCTGTAATTTAAGAGGGACCGACCTTTGGCCTGGACATTTTTCTACTGAAAAATTTCTAAATTTATCTTAAAAGGGGGTCTAGGGGGTGTAATTTAAGCTTGATGGAGGTCTAGGGAACAAACTAAAAACCTCCCCTTAACTCCTTCACCACCAATTCGTAATTTTCATGCTATTTTGGGCACTATTAGACGATTTTAATTTAGTTTATAGTCAGTCTACCTCTGCGACTCAAATGGGTAAATACGATCTCGGTAAACCCTCTTAATAACATAGGTCCTTCTCCTCATATTATATTCATCTAATAAAATCTCATTATCATTTGTGTTCTCCGTATCTTCATTGCTCCTCATCCTCCTCATCCTCCCCCCCCCCCCTCCCCCTCCTGAGTGAGTGAGTGAGTGGAGGAGGAGGAGGAAGGATGAACTCTTCACTTGTTGCAGACTTAATCATTTCTGGCGGTCTGACAGAGAAAGAGAGAGAGAGAGTGTGTGAGTGAGAGAGAGGGCGAGGGAGAAAGAGAGAGAGTGTGAGAGTGAGTGTGTGAGAGAGAGAGAGAGTGTGTGTGTGTGTGTGAGAGAGTGAGAGTGTGTGTGTGTGTGAGAGTGTGTGTGTGTGTGAGAGTGAGTGAGTGTGAGAGTGAGACAGACAGAGCGCGCACAGAGGAAGGACATATAAATAAAGACAGACATATTCACATCCAGTTCTTACATAGACAGACACACCGCCAGATCCAAACGGCCCCAACCAGAATGGCCACAACGTAAATGGGATATACAGGATTGGTAAAAAAAAAAAAAAAAAAAAAAAAAAAAAAAAAAAAAAAGCTATCTCATAATATTATAACCTACACCATGCTTCTGTTCACTATTTGGTGATTACATATTGCCATTTATGATCAGTGAAGTACAAGTCGTTAGATTTAATGGTTTTGACAGTAGAGCATAAAATAAAATGGGAGAAATTAAGCAACTGACTAACGTTGAAACTCGTTCATTCGTTTTCGAGAAACTGTGCGACTAGACAGCCACACATATATCTACTGTATAGTAACAGACGGTTCCCGGACAGCTCAACCAGTAGACCATTTTCAACCAGTAGCTCTCAACCAGTGCCAAATCAACCGAGACCAACTAAACCATTACCAAAATATAGTACTAACCGTACTGATTGAGAGCTACCGGTACTGGTTGAAATAGTCTACTGGTTGAGTTGTCCGGTCATAGTAAAGTCGGTATCACACGAGACCTTTTATAGTCAACATTCGATGATCAAAATTTTTCTGGCAACATTTCTGGAATATTTTGTAACGGTATCGGAAACTAGACTGATGATAGATAAATTTAGGCAACCGAAATATTTTAAATGTTGACTACATAAGCTGCCAGACCAGTGTTAAGGATAAATATTAAGTGAAAAAGCGCTCGTGTGATATCGGCTTAACAGGCATACTGGAACAATTGATAACAAAAGGTAATGAAGCATGTAGAATGACATAAGGACTATACCTATTCATAACTGTTGACCTCGACTATACCTATTCATAACTGTTGACCTCGACTTTATGAACTGCCCACCTCATATATTAAGGGGGGTGACCTGTTTTTGTTTTCTCTCTTGTTCTCTCTTTCTCTGGCTTGTATCCATTCGGCCCCATTCAGCCAACTATTTTAAGACGATTATCCCTATCTAGGTGTTGATTTCTTCCTGGCGAGCGATAGCGAGCCAGCATTATATGAAGAAATCCGGCTTCGTCGGAGAAATTTTTCTACCGAAAAATGTACAAATTTAGCCTGCTGTCAAAAATATTTTAAAAATATGCTGGCTCGCTACCGCTCACCAGTAAAAAAATGACACCTGGATGGGGATAAACGTCTTAAAACAGTAGGCTGAATGGGGCCGAATGGATACAAGCCAGAGAAAGAGAGAAAAGGAGAGAACAAAAAGCAGGTCACCTCCCTTAAAGGGGGATGAGCGTATTTTTGTCCTCATTTATGTATCTCTCTATCATTTATTTAGTGTCCTCCCTATATCTCCATCAAGCTAGAAAAAACAAAAACACACACAGACCCCAAGACCCTCCTTCAAGATAAATTTGTACATTTTTCGATAGAAAAATTTCCTGGTTCAAGGCCGGTTTCTCTTAAATTACAGGTTCGCTTTCGCTCGACAGGAAAAAATCGACACCTAAATGATACGAAAAATCTTGATATTGACAAAAGAAATGGGGTGAAAAGTCTTAAACCCGCCGAACTAATAGGCCGAACGTCATAAAATCTGTAAACTAATGTGGCTAAACATGAGGGAGAAAGGGGACCAGAAAAACGACCCATCTCCCCTTAAACCCTCCAGTATCTATGACGCCCTTTCCACCCTAAGCTGGCTAATGGTAGACGATTTCCTTCAATTTTGGAAAGCCTTCTATTAATCAGAAATGCAAAGTTTATCTCAATTGACCCTCTGCCTTCTAACATTCCTTGCTTATCTGCTTAAAATCGTCTACTGATATATATATATATATATATATATATATATATATATATATATATATAACATGCTTGCTTCCCACCTGGCCCCACCACGCCAGGAAACACTTTGCAACTTATGAAAATTACAACAACACCCATTACAAAGTTGAGACATTCAAAAGAAGAAGCAGGCAAAACACGCGATCTTGTAATTCAACTAACGTCCTTCTCTCTCACAATTAAGCTATCTCACAAATAGTTAAGCTAACTCACAATAAACGCTATCGTACATTCTCAGGGCGGTGTTTTTCTCGTGTTTGTCTTTTGTTTGTGCTGCAGTGGTCGTTTATGTTGACCTCGACGACGTATACAGACTAAGACACGCAACAAAGCCACTCCAACAGCTTCCCCTCTCTCTCTCTCTCCAACACCCCTTCTCAACACTCTTCGGAAAGTTGATACGAGGTCCCGTTGTAAAGGCTTCACCTGACCTGACCTGACATGAACCTTTACTTACAATGATAGTATTATTATATCCAATTATAATTATTGTATCCAATATTTCTGGAGTTCCAGCCCTCCAGTGTGGCAATCAGTATAATAATTATTATATTTTGCTTATGTATTATTATTATTTTAACAGGTTGTCTAGTATGGAACATTAGGTCTGTTGTTAATTGTCTTCTTTTGTATTTGCATTCCTCTATAGCGTTAAATTATTTTGTTGAGCTTCTTAACCCCTTCTGTACCGGCGACATCTTTTACATTTAATTTCAGCTACATTTAGATGATTTTATGAAGCTTCAGATGGATTAGGGTAGCTACAACGCTTAACTGAGAGAGTCTGTAGCCTTTTCATGGGTAAACGTCCTTCCTAAACTAAATACAATCGTCTAATAATGGCCAGAGAATAGCTAAAAGGACAGCACCGATACTGAACGGATTAAGAACCTCCATGAGAGTAATGGGTAATTAACGATTTCAACTTATCTCTTGACACCCCCCCCCCCCTAGATCCTTGCTAAGCTGAATAAAAATGTCTTAAAGGCATCTAAAGTAAAATATAGAATTATATATATATATATATATAGAGAATTATATATATATATATATATATATATATATATATATATATATATATATATATATATCGTACTTAACCCCTCCTGTACCGATGACACTTTTTAAACTTTATTCTGGCTGCTATTAGCCTTGCCGACTTTATTCAATAACAATGGGTCTCCAGGAATTAACAGGCTTCGAACTATCTCATATCTCTCTCTCTATCTCTATCATTGTGAGCATCCTGGGTTCGAATCCCCGGACTGCCAAATGTGTTTGTTAATTTCATTAATCGAGTTTAGGAGTAAAGTTGGTTACTGGAGAGAACATAATAATTAACCCTTTTTAATACCACAGATCCTTCATAAACTCCACAAAATCGTCTAACTATAGGAAGAATATAATGAAAAATACGTCGCCGGTACAGAAAGGGTTGAAGGGCCCAAGTATTCTACGTTATCAAGGTCGGTGTTGTTCTCCTGTTAGTGTGTAGTGTGTCTGTGTCGCTGTCTACGCTTGGTTAACCCTATTAGTACGGTCACGCTGGTGTTCTAGTGTATTCTGGCTACCGTTCGACAATTTTACCAGGAAACAACCAACACCTAAATGACACGAAAGGTCTTAACATTAACAAACAAATGGGATGAAAGGTCTTAAAATCGCCAAAGGAATGGGGCGAACGTCTTAAAGTCTCCAAACAAATGGGGCTAAACATGAGGGAGAAGGGGGTCTTGAAAAAAAAAACACACCCGCTCGGTCGGTGTTGTTCTCCTGTGAAGTGTTGTGTGTCTGTCTGTGTCGCTGTCTACGCTTGGTTAACCCTATTAGTACGGTCACGCTTGTGTTCTAGTGTATTCTGGCTACCGTTAGACGATTCTACCTTTTTTTGCCATGGATGAAGGAAGGAACAACATATATACATTATACTGTATATATAAATAAATGAAAGTAAAATTCGTTCACCGAAATATGTCCTTCCAACGTTGACAAATCCTTATTCTTGAGTAATCCTTGAGTGATCGATCTAATATTTATACCATTTGGGAAGGATCAGACAGGAAATGGGTGTGAATATCAACAGCCCATTTGCTCTAGCCTTTTTTTTTAGTTAAAGAGGTTTGGGTTCACGATTTCTGGCCTATTTATTTGGAACAGGGTATACACCTCAGCTGTTGAAGGCCCCTGGGTAGCGAAGAGGTAATGTCTATCTCATGTTACCTTCCAAATCCCTCAATCACTTTCCTAAGCTGAATAAAATATCATATAACCTTCCAAATCCCTCAATCCCTTTCCTAAGCTGAATAAAATCGTGTAAAGATATGCATAACTATAAAGGCACTCAGGAGAGCGCGTACTTCCGCCTACGCTGGCGGAGGTATACGCTCTACCGATCGCCTCCTAAATGGAGTCACTTCTTCCTTGGCGTATATCCTATTCCCTCCACCAAATTAAGTGAACATCGGTTTATAATGTTTTTGAGTTATCTTGTTCACAGACAGACAAACAAACAGACAGACAAACAAACAGACAAACAAACAGATAGACAAAAAAACAGACAAACAAACAAAACAGATAGACAAACAAACAAATATACAGACAAACAAACAGACAAACAAATATACAGAAACAAACAGACAGACAAACAAACAAACAGACAGACAAACGGAGGCGAAACCATAGCCTCCTCCAACTTCTTCGGCGAAGGCAATGAAACAAAGAATGGCGTCATCATCATCATTCCCATGGCGGTGTTAATCTCCTGTTTGTGGTTTGTGTTTCTGCAGCAGTGTACTCCTGGTGTAATGGAGTATATAGTCCAATTTTCCTGTTAAGCCTTATTGTATGGCCGGCGGACAATGAGCGACACACACGCACATCATGACATTGTATACTGGGGCTCACCGGACAACTCCACCAGTAGACCGGTTCAACCAGTAGACCGTTTTAACTATTATTTAACCAATTCTAACCTTATATAACCTACAGGTATTTGTCGATTTATTTATCTATTTTTTATTTTTTTAGTTTCTACCCTATACCTCCATCAAGCCTTAAAATATATCCCCAAGACCCCTCTCCGATATATTTGTACATTTTTCGGCAGAAAAAATTCCTGGCCGGAGGCCGATTCCTCTTAAATTACAGGATCGCTATCGCTCGCCAGGAAAAAATCGACACCTAAATGCCACAAAAAGGTCTTAATATTGACAAATAAATGGGTTGAAAGGTCTTAAAATCGCCAAGCTAATGAGCCGAACGTCTTCAAATCTGAAAACTAATGGGGCTAAACATGAGGGAGAAGGGAGTCCAGAAAAAAAAATCCCCTTAACCAGTAGACTGTTTCAACTAGTATCTAACTAACTTTATTTACCAAGCCTAGCCTCATCTAACCTAACATAACCTAGGTTGCTTAGGATTGTAGTGGCTCAAGTTATGGCCGTTTAGGAGTGTGGCCGATTTGACTTAAACGAACAAATTAACAGTCTTAGTAACAGGCCAATTTCCCTCTCTCTAGACCCATGATAAAATAATTATATGCTGGGCGATGCCATTAGTTTGTTAATTTTATGACGAAGATTCCTACACCCAGAACTATTTACATATCTACCTACCGGGTGACTGGACAACTCAACCAGCACACCCATTACACCCAGTGGCTCTACCTATCGGGTGACTGAACAAGTCAACCAGCACACCCATTACACCCAGTGGATCTCTACCTACAGGGTGACTGGACAACTCAACCAGCACACCCATTACACCCAGTGGATCTCTACCTACCGGGTGACTGGACAACTCAACCAGCACACCCATTACACCCAGTGGATCTCTACCTACCGGGTGACTGCGACAAACTCAACCAGCACACCCATTACACCCAGTGGATCTCTACCTACAGGGTGACTGGACAACTCAACCAGCACACCATTACACCCAGTGGATCTCTACCTACCGGGTGACTGGACAACTCAACCAGCACACCCATTACACCCAGTGGATCTCTACCTACAGGGTGACTGGACAACTCAACCAGCACACCCATTACACCCAGTGGATCTCTACCTACAGGGTGACTGGACAACTCAACCAGCACACCCATTACACCCAGTGGATCTCTACCTACCGGGTGACTGGACAACTCAACCAGCACACCCATTACACCCAGTGGATCTCTTAAATGCAAAATATAAAGGGCATTGTGGGAAATGTAGAAGTAATGTTTCAACATGACACGCATACATGACACATACACACATTACACACAATAACACATATCACATAAATACATGACACATACACTGACACATACACACATGACACATACACACATGACACATACACACATTACACACAATGACACATATCACATAAATACATGACACATACACTGACACATACACACATGACACATACACACATGACACATACACACATTACACACAATAACACATATCACATAAATACATGACACATACACTGCCACATACACACATGACCCATACACACATGACACATACACACATTACACACAATAACACATATCACATAAATACATGACACATACACACATGACACATACACACATGACACATACACACATTACACACAACAACACATATCACATAAATACATGACACATACACTGACACATACACACATGACACATACACACATTACACACAATAACACATATCACATAAATACATGACACATACATTGACACATACACACGCACATATAACACATGCATACATGACATATACACACAACACATTAAAGCACATACATAAATGACACACACACACATCCAATACACACGCATGAGACACACACACACACACACACACGAGACACACACAGAGCACACTTACACACACACAGCTCACATACAAAGCCCAAATACACACACACGACACACATACTCCCCCCCCACCCCCCCCCCCCCCCCCCCAACACACACACACACACACACACACACACACACACACACACACACACACACACACACACACACACACTGCCCCCACACACATACTAACAAAATAACTGCCCTCATCTTAATACTCTGAATGAACGGCGTAATTGAGTTGCAGACCAGCTGCATCTTGCAATAATCGTATATCTTATAAAATACAAGTTAAGGGAGGATGAGAGTATTTATTTGCTTATATATCTATCTTTATAGTAATTTGTTTAGTTTCCTCCTTAGACCTCCATCAACCTTAAAAAAAGCACCACAAAGCCCCTCTTCAAAATAAATTTGTACATTTCTCGATGTCCCGACCGCATCGCTTCCTCTTAAATTACAGGCTCGCTATCGCTCGCCAGTAAATAATCGGTTTTAATATTGGCAAACAAAATGGGCGAAAGATCAAAAGCTCGCCAAACTAAGGGGGAAAACGTCTTATATTTCAGAACTAATGGGGCTAAACATGAGGGAGAAGGAGGTCCAGAAAAATCAACCATCTCCCCTTAGCAAAGATATTTCATGTTCATTGTTAATGTAATAGAAGACTAAGTCAAATCTAAGAAATGTAAGAAAAAATATGGGCAAATGTTCTGTTAAATAATTTGTTGGGCTTGAGAATTAATATTGATGGGTAATTATTTTCGTATCCAAGACGATTTGTTCAGTTTAGAAAGAAATACAGTGGGGGCTAGGAGTGTTGATTGGGGATAGTGTTTACCTCTTTGATTCCTAGCGACCTTTCTAAGCTGCATAAATTCGCCTAATGATAAAACATAATAACACATTAAATAGCCTAGTTATATACTTAAGGGGTCAGCTTTATTAATAACGCTTATATACTTTACAAAATAAACTATGACCTAAGTTAAATGTGATGCTATTGATTATTTGCATATATATATTTGTGTTTCTATTATTATTTTTAAATTCCTCCCTAGACCTCTATCAAGCTCCTCCCCCCCCCCCACCCCCACCAAGGTCTCGCATCAAGTACATTTTGTACATTTTTTCGACCGAAGAATGGTCCCCGGCGAAGGCCAATTAACCACTTTATTTAAGGCCCGCTATTGTTCGCCGGGAACCAATAATCGACACCTAAATTGTAACAAAAGGTCTTTATATTGACACAGAAATGGAACGCAAGGTCTTAAATTCACGGAAAAATGGTGTGGTGGGGCGGACGTCTTAAAGTATCAAACCTAAATGGGGTTAAACATAAGGGAGAAGGGTCGACCAGAAGGAAAAAACATTCCCCCTTAATAACTAAAGGCCCTCCTCAATATGGATGCCTATAAGTTAAATCGCCAAAGGATTATTTCAATTGCACCAACGGAAATCGTGAGAATATACCGGTATTGGAAAAATCCTTAAATTCGGAGGAATTTGCATGAATAAAAAAAAAACAAACACAAAAAAAAAAAACACAATAATCTACATCAAAAAATAGAGGAAATAAAAAATAAAAAAATTAGAAAAAGTGGGGATTGGGCCTGAGCATAGAGATAGATAGAATAGCATGAATCATTACAATACCTTAAATAGGACCAAACTATAAACCCTAAACCCCTTAAAGGCTCGGTTTCAACACATACACGTTCTAACGTCCCGTACGGCCCCCGACCTCTTAATAAAAAGCGCCTAGGCGGCGTCCGTTTTGTGCAGCATAACAGTGGTCGATGTGGGTCGGGGGCAACTGCCAGAAAACGTGTAAAGCTTGGTTCACACATGCACGAATTAACGTCACGTCAGTCCAACGACCAAGCAAATAGGCAGGACGGCATTCAATCTGGAGGACCATGTGGCCACCGATGGCCAATAGGGCCGTTCCAACGTTTTTTTGCCGCCGTTCTCATCTCGTTAATCGTCGTCTAAACGACGCCAGTCGTCGTCTAGACGACGTAACTGCGTCCCGTGTGTGTGTCCTGTGGGTGGGTCCCCGAAATAACACGTGTTATGGCAAGTTGCCACGACCCACACGGACCACTTTATGCTGCACAAAAATGACGACGCCTAGGCACGGCGGAATTAACCGGGGTCGGGGACGGACGGGACGTTAATTACGTGCATGTGGGAACCGAGCTTTATGCCGGGAAATACACACGGACCACACAAAGAAGTTATTTTCGTGGTCGGGGACGGACGGGGAGTTAGAACGTGTATGTGTGACCCGAGCTTAAGGCCGCGGCGCCCCCCCGTTGCGTAGTGTAAGCGTCTCCACAAGCGTACTATTTTTACGGTTGTGACGCAACAGTATCTTTCCCCCGTGCCAAAAATGCGGCCAACTACGCTATTGCTTATATCTTAAACCCTTTCTGTACCAGCGTAAAACCATTTATATACTATGCTAGCCAAGTATTTAGCCGATTGCTTGCAGCTTGGGGAAGGACCTGTGGTAGCTATAGGGGGGTTGACAAGGAAATTTCGATGCATTATAATCGCTAGAGGTAATTCCTAGAAGGAATAATATCGATTAGTAGTAGCCAGATCAATTAAAAAAGGGTTAACATAATTGCAACCCGGGAAACCCCTCACATACATTTTATCCTAAAAAAAAAACACTTCCTTGCCATCATACTAGGGGTGAAAAATATTAATACCGAGTGTTTTAGAAAGCAATAGTTGAAGCTGCTCTCGTAATGTTGTTGTTTTTCATAGCTTATGGTACAAGTACTATCTCACCATCCCTGGATTACTCGCGGTATTACCAAGATTTTGTTAACGACATTATGTTGTTGATTATAAAAACTTTAATAACAGGTAATTTGACAGCAAAGCCAGAGCAGTATCATTTTTGTTCATTGGGATGCCTTTGGGTCTCTCATTTTCTTGATCTCATTGTCTTTGTCTCTTCTTCATTACCTTGATCTCACTGTCTT
>CM064513.1:10203912-10306107 GCA_032716605.1 Paralithodes platypus
ATTATCATTTGTGTTCTCCGTATCTCATTGCTCCTCATCCTCCTCATCCTCCCCCCCCCCCCTCCCCCTCCTGAGTGAGTGAGTGAGTGGAGGAGGGAGGAGGAAGGAGAACTCTCACTTGTTGCAGACTTAATCATTTCTGGCGGTCTGACAGAGAAAGAGAGAGAGAGAGTGTGTGAGTGAGAGAGAGGGCGAGGGAGAAAGAGAGGTGCGTGTGAAGAGTGAGTGTGTGAGAGAGAGAGAGAGAGTTTGTGTGTGTTGTAGTGAGAGAGTGAGAGTGGTGTGTGTGTGAGAGTGTGTGTGTGTGTGAGAGTGAGTGAGTGTGAGAGTGAGACAGACAGAGCGCGCACAGAGGAAGGACATATAAATAAAGACAGACATATTCACATCCAGTTCTTACATAGACAGACACACCGCCAGATCCAAACGGCCCCAACCAGAATGGCCACAACGTAAATGGGATATACAGGATTGGTAAAAAAAAAAAAAAAAAAAAAAAAAAAAAAAAAAAAAAAAGCTATCTCATAATATTATAACCTACACCATGCTTCTGTTCACTATTTGGTGATTACATATTGCCATTTATGATCAGTGAAGTACAAGTCGTTAGATTTAATGGTTTTGACAGTAGAGCATAAAATAAAATGGGAGAAATTAAGCAACTGACTAACGTTGAAACTCGTTCATTCGTTTTCGAGAAACTGTGCGACTAGACAGCCACACATATATCTACTGTATAGTAACAGACGGTTCCCGGACATCTCAACCAGTAGACCATTTCAACCAGTAGCTCTCAACCAGTGCCAAATCAACCGAGACCAACTAAACCATTACCAAAATATAGTACTAACCGTACTGATTGAGAGCTACCGGTACTGGTTGAAATAGTCTACTGGTTGAGTTGTCCGGTCATAGTAAAGTCGGTATCACACGAGACCTTTTATAGTCAACATTCGATGATCAACATTTTTCTGGCAACATTTCTGGAATATTTTGTAACGGTATCGGAAACTAGACTGATGATAGATAAATTTAGGCAACCGAAATATTTTAAATGTGGACTACATAAGCTGCCAGACCAGTGTTAAGGATAAATATTAAGTGAAAAAGCGCTCGTGTGATACCGGCTTAACAGGCATACTGGAACAATTGATAACAAAAGGTAATGAAGCATGTAGAATGACATAAGGACTATACCTATTCATAACTGTTGACCTCGACTATACCTATTCATAACTGTTGACCTCGACTTTATGAACTGCCCACCTCATATATTAAGGGGGGTGACCTGTTTTTTGTTTTTTTTTTCTCTTGTTCTCGCTTTCTCTGGCTTGTATCCATTCGGCCCCATTCAGCCAACTATTTTAAGACGATTATCCCTATCTAGGTGTTGATTTCTTCCTGGCGAGCGATAGCGAGCCAGCATTATATGAAGAAATCCGGCTTCGTCGGAGAAATTTTTCTACCGAAAAATGTACAAATTTAGCCTGCTGTCAAAAATATTTTAAAAATATGCTGGCTCGCTACCGCTCACCAGTAAAAAATTGACACCTGGATGGGGATAAACGTCTTAAAACAGTAGGCTGAATGGGGCCGAATGGATACAAGCCAGAGAAAGAGAGAAAAGGAGAGAACAAAAAGCAGGTCACCTCCCTTAAAGGGGGATGAGCGTATTTTTGTCCTCATTTATGTATCTCTCTATCATTTATTTAGTGTCCTCCCTATATCTCCATCAAGCTGAAAAAAAAGAAAAAACAAAAACACTCACACACCCCAAGACCCTCCTTCAAGATAAATTTGTAAATTTTTCGATAGAAACATTTCCTGGTTCAAGGCCGGTTTCTCTTAAATTACAGGTTCGCTTTCGCTCGACAGGAAAAAATCGACACCTAAATGATACGAAAAATCTTGATATTGACAAAAGAAATGGGGTGAAAAGTCTTAAAATCGCCAAACTAATAGGCCGAACGTCATAAAATCTGAAAACTAATGTGGTTAAACATGAGGGAGAAAGGGGACCAGAAAAACGACCCATCTCCCCTTAAACCCTCCAGTATCTATGACGCCCTTTCCACCCTAAGCTGGCTAATGGTAGACGATTTCCTTCAATTTTGGAAAGCCTTCTATTAATCAGAAATGCAAAGTTTATCTCAATTGACCCTCTGCCTTCTAACATTCCTTGCTTATCTGCTTAAAATCGTCTACTGATATATATATATATATATATATATATATATATATATATAACATGCTTGCTTCCCACCTGGCCCCACCACGCCAGGAAACACTTTGCAACTTATGAAAATTACAACAACACCCATTACAAAGTTGAGACATTCAAAAGAAGAAGCAGGCAAAACACGCGATCTTGTAATTCAACTAACGTCCTTCTCTCTCACAATTAAGCTATCTCACAAATAGTTAAGCTAACTCACAATAAACGCTATCGTACATTCTCAGGCGGTGTGTTTTTCTCGTGTTTGTCTTTTGTTTGTGCTGCAGTGGTCGTTATGTTGACCTCGACGACGTATACAGACTAAGACACGCAACAAAGCCACTCCAACAGCTTCCTCTCTCTCTCTCTCTCCAACACCCCTTCTCAAACACTCTTCGGAAAGTTGATACGAGGTCCCGTTGTAAAGGCTTCACCTGACCTGACCTGACATGAACCTTTACTTACAATGATAGTATTATTATATCCAATTATAATTATTGTATCCAATATTTCTGGAGTTCCAGCCCTCCAGTGTGGCAATCAGTATAATAATTATTATATTTTGCTTATGTATTATTATTATTTTAACAGGTTGTCTAGTATGGAACATTAGGTCTGTTGTTAATTGTCTTCTTTTGTATTTGCATTCCTCTATAGCGTTAAATTATTTTGTTGAGCTTCTTAACCCCTTCTGTACCGGCGACATCTTTTACATTTAATTTCAGCTACATTTAGATGATTTATGAAGCTTCAGATGGATTAGGGTAGCTACAACGCTTAACTGAGAGAGTCTGTAGCCTTTTCATGGGTAAACGTCCTTCCTAAACTAAATACAATCGTCTAATAATGGCCAGAGAATAGCTAAAAGGACAGCACCGATACTGAACGGATTAAGAACCTCCTGGAGAGTACTGGGTAATTCAACGATTTCAACTTATCTCTTGACACCCCCCCCCCCCTAGATCCTTGCTAAGCTGAATATAAAAAAAGTATTTAAGGCATCTTAAAAAGTAAAATATAGAATTATATATATATATATATATAGAGGAATTATATATATATATATATATATATATATATATATATATATATATATATATACTTATATATATATCGTACTTAAACCATCCTGTACCGATGGACACTTTTTGAAGACTTTATTCTGGATGCCTTAGCCTTGCCGACTTTATTCAATAACAATGGGTCGCAAGGAATTAACAGGCTTCGAACTATCTCATATCTATCTCTCTATCTCTATCATTGTGAGCATCCTGGGTTCGAATCCCCGGACTGCCAAAGGTGTTTGTTAATTACATTAATCGAGTTTAGGAGTAAAGTTGGTTACTGGAGCGAACATAACTAATTAACCCTTTTTACTACCACAGATCCTTCATAAACTCCACAAAAGCGTCTAAATATAGGAAGAATATAATGAAAAAAAATACGTCGCCGGTACAGAACGGGTTGAAGGGCCCAAGTATTATACGTTATCAAGGTCGGTGTTGTTCTCCTGTTAGTGTGTAGTGTGTCTGTGTCGCTGTCTACGCTTGGTTAACCCTATTAGTACGGTCACGCTGGTGTTCTAGTGTATTCTGGCTACCGTTCGACAATTTTACCAGGAAACAACCAACACCTAAATGACACGAAAGGTCTTAACATTAACAAACAAATGGGATGAAAGGTCTTAAAATCGCCAAAGTAATGGGGCGAACGTCTTAAAGTCTCCAAACAAATGGGGCTAAACATGAGGGAGAAGGGGGTCTTGAAAAAAAAAAACACACCCGCTCGGTCGGTGTTGTTCTCCTGTGAAGTGTTGTGTGTCTGTCTGTGTGTGTCGTAGTCTACGCTTGGTTAACCCTATTAGTACGGTCACGCTTGTGTTCTAGTGTATTCTGGCTACCGTTAGACGATTCTACCTTTTTTTGCCATGGATGAAGGAAGGAACAACATATATACATTATACTGTATATATAAATAAATGAAAGTAATATTCGTTCACCGAAATATGTCCTTCCAACGTTGACAAATCCTTATTCTTGAGTAATCCTTGAGTGATCGATCTAATATTTATACCATTTGGGAAGGATCAGACAGGAAATGGGTGTGAATATCAACAGCCCATTTGCTCTAGCCTTTTTTTTTAGTTAAAGAGGTTTGGGTTCACGATTTCTGGCCTATTTATTTGGAACAGGGTATACACCTCAGCTGTTGAAGGCCCCTGGGTAGCGAAGAGGTAATGTCTATCTCATGTTACCTTCCAAATCCCTCAATCCCTTTCCTAAGCTGAATAAAATCGTGTAAAGATATGCATAACTATAAAGGCACTCAGGAGAGCGCGTACTTCCGCCTACGCTGGCGGAGGTATACGCTCTACCGATCGCCTCCTAAATGGAGTCACTTCTTCCTTGGCGTATATCCTATTCCCTCCACCAAATTAAGTGAACATCGGTTTATAATGTTTTTGAGTTATCTTGTTCACAGACAGACAAACAAACAGACAGACAAACAAACAGACAAACAAACAGATAGACAAACAAACAGACAAACAAACAAAACAGATAGACAAACAAACAAATATACAGACAAACAAACAGACAAACAACAAATATACAGACAAACAAACAGACAGACAAACAGACAGACAAACAGAGGCGAAACCATAGCCTCCTCCAACTTCTTCGGCGAAGGCAATGAAACAAAGAATGGCGTCATCATCATCATTCCCATGGCGGTGTTAATCTCCTGTTTGTGGTTTGTGTTTCTGCAGCAGTGTACTCCTGGCGTAATGGAGTATATAGTCCAATTTTCCTGTTAAGCCTTATTGTATGGCCGGCGGACAATGAGCGACACACACGCACATCATGACATTGTATACTGGGCTCACCGGAAAACTCCACCAGTAGACCGGTTCAACCAGTAGACCGTTTTAACTATTATTTAACCAATTCTAACCTTATATAACCTACAGGTATTTGTCGATTTATTTATCTATTTTTTTATTTTTTTAGTTTCATCCCTAGACCTCCATCAAGCTTAAAATAAATATCCCCAAGACCCCCCATCGATTTAAATTTGTACATTTTTCGACAGAAAAAATTCCTGGCCGGAGGCCGATTCCTCTTAAATTACAGGATCGCTATCGCTCGCCAGGAAAAAATCGACACCTAAATGCCACAAAAAGGTCTTAATATTGACAAATAAATGGGTTGAAAGGTCTTAAAATCGCCAAGCTAATGAGCCGAACGTCTTCAAATCTGAAAACTAATGGGGCTAAACATGAGGGAGAAGGGAGGACCAGAAAAAAAAAATCCCCTTAACCAGTAGACTGTTTCAACTAGTATCTAACTAACTTTATTTACCAAGCCTAGCCTCATCTAACCTAACATAACCTAGGTGCTTAGGATTGTAGTGGCTCTCAAGTTATGGCCGTTTAGGAGTGTGGCCGATTTGACTTAAACGAACAAATTAACAGTCTTAGTAACAGGCCAATTTCCCTCTCTCTAGACCCATGATAAAATAATTATATGCTGGGCGATGCCATTAGTTTGTTAATTTTATGACGAAGATTCCTACACCCAGAACTATTTACATATCTACCTACCGGGTGACTGGACAACTCAACCAGCACACCCATTACACCCAGTGGCTCTACCTATCGGGTGACTGAACAACTCAACCAGCACACCCATTACACCCAGTGGATCTCTACCTACAGGGTGACTGGACAACTCAACCAGCACACCCATTACACCCAGTGGATCTCTTAAATGCAAAATATAAAGGGCATTGTGGGAAATGTAGAAGTAATGTTTCAACATGACACGCATACATGACACATACACACATTACACACAATAACACATATCACATAAATACATGACACATACACTGACACATACACACATGACACATACACACATGACACATACACACATTACACACAATAACACATATCACATAAATACATGACACATACACTGACGCATACACACATGACACATACACACATGACATACACACATTACACACAATAACACATATCACATAAATACATGACACATACACTGACACATACACACATGACACATACACACATGACACATACACACATTACACACAATAACACATATCACATAAATACATGACACATACACACATGACACATACACACATGACACATACACACATTACACACAACAACACATATCACATAAATACATGACACATACACTGACACATACACACATGACACATACACACATTACACACAATAACACATATCACATAAATACATGACACATACATTGACACATACACACGACACACGCACATATAACACATGCATACATGACATATACACACAACACATTAAAGCACATACATAAATGACACACACACACATCCAATACAAACGCATGAGACACACACACACACACACACACACGAGACACACATAGAGCACACTTACACACACACAGCTCACATACAAAGCCCAAATACACACACACGACACACATACTCCCCCCCCCCCCCCCCCAACACAACACACACACACACACACACACACACACACACCACACCACACACACACACACAAACACACACACACTGCCCCCACACACATACTAACAAAATAACTGCCCTCATCTTAATACTCTGAATGAACGGCGTAATTGAGTTGCAGACCAGCTGCATCTTGCAATAATCGTATATCTTATAAAATACAAGTTAAGGGAGGATGAGAGTATTTATTTGCTTATATATCTATCTTTATAGTAATTTGTTTAGTTTCCTCCTTAGACCTCCATCAACCTTAAAAAAAGCACCACAAAGCCCCTCTTCAAAATAAATTTGTACATTTCTCGATGTCCCGACCGCATCGCTTCCTCTTAAATTACAGGCTCGCTATCGCTCGCCAGTAAATAATCGGTTTTAATATTGGCAAACAAATTGGGCGAAAGATCAAAAGCTCGCCAAACTAATGGGGAAAACGTCTTATATTTTCAGAACTAATGGGGCTAAACATGAGGGAGAAGGAGGTCCAGAAAAATCAACCATCTCCCCTTAGCAAAGATATTTCATGTTCATTGTTAATGTAATAGAAGACTAAGTCAAATCTAAGAAATGTAAGAAAAAATATGGGCAAATGTTCTGTTAAATAATTTGTTGGGCTTGAGAATTATATGATGGGTAATTATTTTCGTATCCAAGACGATTTGTTCAGTTTAGAAAGAAATACAGTGGGGGCTAGGAGTGTTGATTGGGGATAGTGTTTACCTCTTTGATTCCTAGCGACCTTTCTAAGCTGCATAAATTCGCCTAATGATAAACATAATAACACATTAAATAGCCTCGTATATACTTAAGGGGTCAGCTTTATTAATAACGCTTATATACTTTACAATAAAACATGACCTAAGTTAATGTGATGCTATTGATTATTTGCATATATATATTTGTTTTTCTATTATTATTTTTAAATTCCTCCCTAGACCTCCATCAAGCTCCTCCCCCCCCCCCCCCCCCCAAGGTCTCGCATCAAGATCAATTTGTACATTTTTCGATCGAAGAATGTCCCGGCCGAAGGCCAATTACCACTTTATTAAAGGCCCGCTATTGTTCGCCGGGAAAATAATCGACACCTAAATTGTAAGAAAGGTCTTAATATTGACACAGAAATGGAACGAAAGGTCTTAAATTCACGAAAATGGTGGGGCGGACGTCTTAAAGTATCAAAACTAATGGGGTTAAACATAAGGGAGAAGGGTGACCAGAAGGAAAAAACATTCCCCCTTAATATAATAAAGGCCTCATCAATATGGATGCCTATAAGTTAATCGCAAAGGATTATTTCAATTGCACCAACGGAAATCGTGAGAAGATACCGGTATTGGAAAAATCCTTAAATTCGGAAATTTGCATGAATAAAAAAAAAAACACAAAAAAAAAAACACAATAATAATAATAATAAAATAGAGGAAAATAAAAATAAAAAAATTAGAAAAGTGGGGATTGGGCCTGAGCATATAGATAGATAGAATAGCATGAATCATACAATAAATAAATAGACCAAACTATAAACCCTAACCCCTTAAAGCTCGGTTCACACATACACGTTCTAACGTCCCGTCCGGCCCCGACCTCTTAATAAAAAGCGCCTAGGCGGCGTCCTTTTTGTGCAGCATAAAGTGGTCCGTGTGGGTCGGGGCAACTGCCAGAAAACGTGTAAAGCTTGGTTCACACATGCACGAATTAACGTCACGTCCGTCCCCGACCAAGAAATAGGCAGGACGGCATCAATCTGGAGGCCCCATGTGGCCACGATGGCCACTAGGGCCGTTCCAACGTTTTTTTGCCGCCGTTCTCATCTCGTTAATCGTCGTCTAAACGCCGCCAGTCGTCGTCTAGACGACGACTGCTCCCGTGTGTGTCCTGTGGGTGTCCCCGACATAACACGTTTTCTGGCAGTTGCCCCGACCCACACGGACCACTTTATGCTGCACAAAAATGACGCCGCCTAGGCACGGCGAATTAAGGGGTCGGGGACGGACGGGACGTTAATTCGTGCATGTGTGAACCGAGCTTTATGCCGGGACATACACACGGACACACACAGAAGTTATTTTCTTGGTCGGGGACGGACGGGACGTTAGAACGTGTATGTGTGACCCGAGCTTAAGGCGGCGGCGCCCCGTTGCGTCTTCCGCGTCTCACAAGCGTACTATTTTTCCGGTGTGACGCAACATTCTTCCCCGTGCCAAAATTCCGGCCAACTACGCTATTGCTTATATCTTAAACCCTTTCTGTACCAGCAAAACCTCTTATATACTATGCTAGCACTATTTAGCCGATTGTATGCAGCTTGGGAAGGACCTGTGGTAGCTATAGGGGTTGACTAAGACATTTCGATGCCTTATAATCGCTAGAGGTAATTCCTAGACTGAATAATATCGATTAGTAGTAGCCAGATCAAATTAAAAAGGGTTAAAATAATTCCAACCCGGGAACACCTCACTGTACATATCCTAACCCTTCTTGCCATCATCCTAGTGGTGAAAATATTAATACCGAGTGTTTAGAAGCAATAGTTGAAGCTGCTCTCGTAATGTTTGTTTTTCCTAGCTTATGGTAAATTACTATCTCACCATCCTGATTACTCGGGTATTACCAAGATTTTGTAACGACATTATGTTGTTGATTATAAAAACTTAATAACAGTAATATGAAGCAAAGCCATAGCAGTATCATATTTTTCCATTGGGATGCCTTTGTGTCTCTCATTCTCTTGATCTCATTGTCTTTGTCTCTCTCATTACCTTGATCTCACTGTCTTTGTCTCTCTCATTCCCTTGATCCAATTGTCTTTGTCTCTCATTCCCTTGATTCCATTGTCTTTGTCTCTCTCATTCCCTTGATCTCATTGTCTTTATCTCTCTCATTACTTTGATCTCAGTCTTTGTATCTCTCATTACATTATTTTTGTCTGTCTCATTCCCTTGATTCCATTGTCTTTGTCTCTCTCATTCCATTATCTTTGTCTCTCTCATTCCCTTGATCTCACTGTCTTTGTGTCTCTCTCATTCCATTGATCCTAACGCTTGTACTTCTGTCATACCAGTAACACCATGCCAATACATTCATTCCATTTGCCTTTCACATTCCCCAAGTCTCGTTTTGGTCTCATTCCCTACCCTGCAACTCCAGCTAGTTAATACCCTCAGCCCGGATGAACCCCTTTCTCCCTCATGCTTAGCCTCATTAGTTCAGAAATTTGAAGACGCTTGCCCCATTAGTTAGGCGATTTTATGATTTCTCGGCCCATTTATTTGCCAAGACTTTACACCTTCGTGTAATTTAGGTGTTGATTTTTCCCTGGCGAGCGATAGCGATTCTGCAATTAAAGAGGAGCCAGCCTTTGGTCGGCACATTTTTCTACCGAAAAAAAATTATATATTGATCTCGTAGAGAGTTTTTTTTTTTTTTTTTTTTTTACTTTGATAAAGGTAGCAAATAAAAAAATATATTGTCTCTCACATACCCCAAACTCTACTGCAGTACCAACAATTTCTTCATGTATCATTCCCCTAGCCCTATTTCGGTCTCCCTCCCTCCCCTCTGTAACTATAGCCAGGCAACAAAAACGAACTAGTAAATATATATACTTTCAAAGTGTGTCATTAATCACAAAGCCGATACTGTTATAATTCTTGCCTCTCACATTCCAGAAACCCCACTCAATATATTCAATTCCTTCACCTATCATTCCCCTAGGCCCATTTCACCCCCAACTTGCGTTTACGATACTGTAGTACATTTATAATTACAAAGCCAATACCTTTACAATTCTTACCTCTCACATTCTAGATATCCCACGTCAATGCATTCAATTCCTTCACCTATCATTCCCCTAGCCCCATTTCACCCCCAACTGCGTTTAATTAATAAAATTCATCTATTATTTTATAATCACAAAGCCAATACCTTTATAATTCTTGTCTCTCACATTATAGAAATCCCCCGTCAATGCATTCAATTCATTCACCTATCATTCCCCTGGCCCCATTTCACCTTCGTTCCCTCCCTCTCTGCAACCCAGCCGCCAAAAAAAAAAAAAGGCGAAGTAGTGTTGATTATAGTTCGCCTATAATCACAACCCCGATATAATTTCTGTCTCTCACATCTAGAAATCCTACGTTAATGTATTCAATTCCTTTACCTATCATTCCCCTAGCCCCATTTCCCCCTCATTCCCTACCCCTCTGCAACTCCAGCCCCCAACAAAAGCTGAGCTCCTTAAATCAGTGTTTGTGGGCCGTCAGCGGTCAGCACACGTCCCTCCGTCGCGATCGGAGTGCTGGGCCGCAACTAACATGCCTAAGGTTAAGTTTAATTGGCCATGGCTCTTTGATCTAAGGGGCCCCAGGCATGTAGTGAATGCAATATACCGCGACCACCACCACAGCCGCGTCTCTCTCGCTCTCGCTCTCTCTCATTTATATCTCGCCCTGTCTCTCCCTGTCTTTTCCCCGTATGCCTCCCTGTCTCTCCGTTGTCTTCTCGAAGCCCTAATCTCTCTCTCTCTCTCTCTCTCTCTCTCTCTCTCTCTCTCTCTCTCTCCGTCTATTGGCTCGTTATTGTCTCTCCTGTCTCGCCATTTCCTCTCATCTCTTCCTGCCTTATTCATCCTCCACTTCTTGATTGTCTCTCATAACTCGCGTCGTCCTCTCTCACCGTCCATTTTCTATTGCTTGTCTCTCCTGTCTCTCCCATTCCTCTCATATCTTCCTGATTTGTTCCTCCTTCTCCTCTTGATTGTCTCTCCTGTCTCGTCATTTCCTCTCATCTCTTCCTGATTTTTGTGTTCCTCCTCTTGATTGTCTCGTCTGTCTCGTCCATTCCTCTCATCTCTTCCTACCTGATTACTCCTCTTAATTGTCTCCCTCCTGTCTAAACATTGTGTCCCACCTCACCACCTCCCTCCTGTCTAAACATTATGATCCACTTCACCACCTCCCTCCTGTCTAAACATTATGATCCACTTCACCACCTCCCTCCTGTCTAAACATTATGATCCACTTCACCACCTCCCTCCTGTCTAAACATTATGACCCACCTCACCGTCTCCCTCCTGTCTAAACATTATGACCCACCTCACCGTCTCCCTCCTGTCTAAACATTATGACCCACCTCACCACCTCCCTCCTGTCTAAACATTATGACAAACTTCACCACCTCCCTCCTGTCTAAACATTATGACAAACTTCACCACCTCCCTCCTGTCTAAACATTATGATCCACTTCACCACCTCCCTCCTGTCTAAACATTATGACCCACCTCACCGTCTCCCTCCTGTCTAAATATTATGACCCACCTCACCACCTCCCTCCTGTCTAAACATTATGACCCACCTCACCATCTCTCTCCTGTCTAAACATTATGACCCACCAACCTCACCACCTCCCTCCTGTCTAAACATTATGATCCACTTTACCACCTCCCTCCTGTCTAAACATTATGACCCACCTCACCGTCTCCCTCCTGTCTAAACATTATGACCCACCTCACCACCTCCCTCCTGTCTAAACATTATGACCCACTTCACCACCTCCCTCCTGTCTAAACATTATGACCCACTTCACCGTCTCCCTCCTGTCTAAACATTATGACCCACTTCACCGTCTCCCTCCTGTCTAAACATTATGACCCACTTCACCGTCTCCCTCCTGTCTAAACATTATGACCCACTTCACCGTCTCCCTCCTGTCTAAACATTATGACCCACTTCACCGTCTCCCTCCTGTCTAAACATTATGACCCACTTCACCGTCTCCCTCTTGTCTAAACATTATGACCCACTTCACCGTCTCCCTCTTGTCTAAACATTATGACCCACTTCACCGTCTCCCTCCTGTCTAAACATTATGTCCCACCTCACCGTTTCCCTCCTGTCTAAACATTATGTCCCACCTCACCGTCTCCCTCCTGTCTAAACATTATGACCCACCTCACCGTCTCCCTCCTGTCTAAACATTATGACCCACCTCACCACCTCCCTCCTGTCTAAACATTATGACCCACTTCACCACCTCCCTCCTGTCTAAACATTATGACAAACTTCACCACCTCCCTCCTGTCTAAACATTATGATCCACTTCACCACCTCCCTCCTGTCTAAACATTATGACCCACCTCACCGTCTCCCTCCTGTCTAAATATTATGACCCACCTCACCACCTCCCTCCTGTCTAAACATTATGACCCACTTCACCATCTCTCTCCTGTCTAAACATTATGACCCACCCACCTCACCACCTCCCTCCTGTCTAAACATTATGATCCACTTTACCACCTCCCTCCTGTCTAAACATTATGACCCACCTCACCGTCTCCCTCCTGTCTAAACATTATAACCCACCTCACCACCTCCCTCCTGTCTAAACATTATGACCCACTTCACCACCTCCCTCCTGTCTAAACATTATGACCCACTTCACCGTCTCCCTCCTGTCTAAACATTATGACCCACTTCACCGTCTCCCTCCTGTCTAAACATTATGACCCACTTCACCGTCTCCCTCCTGTCTAAACATTATGACCCACTTCACCGTCTCCCTCCTGTCTAAACATTATGTCCCACCTCACCGTTTCCCTCCTGTCTAAACATTATGTCCCACCTCACCGTTTCCCTCCTGTCTAAACATTATGTCCCACCTCAGCGTCTCCCTCCGGTCTAAACATTTCCCAACTCACCGCCCTCGCCCTCGCCCTCGCCCTCGCTCGCTCTCGCTCTCGCGCTCGCGCTCGCGCTCTCGCTCTCGCTCTCTCTCTCTCTCTCTCTCTCTCTCTCTCTCCCTATCTGTAGCTTGGTCGTCTTTCTGTCTCGATCGTTTCTCTCCCCCACCCCATCTGTCTGTCTGTCTCCCTGTCTGTCTCCCTGTCTGTCTCCGTATGCCTCCCTTCCCGACCGCTGTGTCCTCGAAGTTCTAATGTCCCTCTGTCTCTCTGTCTTTCTCTCTTCAATGTATATCTCGTCCTGTCTCTTCCATCTCCCTATCTTTCCCCGTATGCCTCTCTTCCTGTCCGGTGTCTCCTCGAAGCCCTAATCTCTTCCCCTGCCTTCCTAGTATCGTCTCTTGATCGTCTATCCTATGCTCGTGTTTGGCTGTGTTGAATAGCTTGTCTGTTGCTCCCCCCCCCCCCCCCCCCCCGCCGCCCACCGCCGCCGTTCTCGCTTGTTTGTTCTCGAGGCTGTCTTTCTCGCGTTATCCCCTCCTCTGTTCTCTTTATTTTGTTCTCATTCGCTGTCCTAATATTGCCCTTTCTTTCACCCCCCCCACCCCCCTAAATGGCACGAAAGGTCTTAAAATTGACAAGAAAAAGGAGATGAAAGTTCGTAGTCTCATAACTAATGGGGCTATAATGTTATAGAAGGGAGAAGAGGGTTCAGAACCCCCCCCCCCCCTTCTTATTAACCCCTACAGCACCATGACGCCTTTTTACCCTTTGATTCTGGCTAAAATAAGATGATTATATGCAGTTTAAGAAGGACCTATGTTACTAAGAGGATTTATTGAGATCGTATTTACCCATTTGAGTCGTGTAGGTAGATTAAAAACTAAAGAAAATCGTCTAATGGTAACCAGAATAATGCAAATTACGTAATGGTGGTCAAGGAGTTAATTCTGTCGCGCCCGTCCGTTCTTCTGTCTCTCCCTGTCTCTTTGTGTTGTGCTGGCGAGTATGGTGTTGTTTCCTAAGCTGGTATTTCGGATTTGGTCTCCTGTCACGCTCTGTCTCTCTACTGTCTACTGTCTCCCTCTCTACTGTCTCGATAGCTTGTATATCTGATTCGGTCTCCTGTCTCTCCCTGTCTATCTACTGTCTACTGTCTCAATAGATGGCATAATTGATTCGGTTTCCTGTCTTTCCCAATGTGTCTGACTGTCTCTCTTGGTCTCCAGCGTGTCTCGTCCTTTCTCTGTCTCCCCGTCTACTGTCTCAAAAGCTGGTATATCTGATTCGGTCTCCTATCTCTCCGTCTGAGAAATTTGTCTACCGAAAAATGTAATTGTTTTTAAGCTTGATAGAGATTTAGGAAGAACATTAAACAAATATATATAGGCTATAGACAATAAATATATAAACAAATAAATAAACAAAGATATACAAGTCTCCCCTTAATATTAGTATCGGCAACTAAACTGAAGGAAGATTACAATTGTTGGCTGGATTCTTACTAACCTTGAAGTCAGGAACTACCAGATAAAAATTGCCGAGAAGAGTTGACGAAAAATAAAGGCCCGTGTGACTCTACTACCCTTGTGTTGTCTCTGTGATCGTTTGTCGTCATCCTTTGTGCTCTCTCTCTCTCTCTCTCTCTCTCTCTCTCTCTCTCTCTCTCTCTCTCTCTCTCTCTCTCTCTCTCTCTCATACTTTTACTCACACTCTCTCTCTCACACACACACACACGTTCACTCACAATCTCTCTCTCTCTCTCTCAAACACACACACACACACACACATACTTTCACTCACACTCTCTCTCTCTCACACGCACACGTTCACTCAGTCTCTCTCTCTCTCTCTCTCTCTCGCACTCGCACTCGCACTCGCACACACACACACACACACACACACACACACATACTTTCAGTCACACTCGCTCTCGCTCTCTCTCACACACACACACGTTCACTCAGTCTCACATTCTCTCTCTCTCTCTCTCTCTCTCCCCCCGTAATAATAGCCGAGCCCCTATAGAATTTGCTTGGGCTAACTTTAAATGAGATTATCCATGTGGGCAGCGAGGAGACTAAACGGTATATATACAAGCTGTACCCTTCTCTATCTATCTATCTATCTGACTATGTATCTATCTACCTATCTATTTGTCAGTCTATCTATCTACTGTATACAATGAGGTTTGGCATCTTCTAACCAACCTTAGCCTTTTCTGTCTGTCTCTGTTGCTGCCGTACTTTTCCTTCTCGGGGCAGGGGACTAGGAATCCTCCTCCCCTTGTAAAATTCACCTACTCGACGAGACAGAGAAAGGGGCGAAGGAATGCGAAAGTGGTCAGAAACTATAAGAATTGGAACTTTAAATTTTGTTTCTGTTTGGGCTCTGTCTCGAGTCGGCCACCCCCAGCTATAGGATATGTGCCTGAGCATATACATACACAGGATACATTAATATGAACGAATGGTCTTGCGCACTAGATATCCCGACCCAAAACCTCTCACAATTTAGAGATAACTGTGGAAATCAAGCAAATAGGTCTACCATTTGGGACAAGTCTACCAGTAAATAGGAATGGTAATATACAGTCCGAAGCAAATAGTGCTACCATTTGGGACGAGTCTAACAGTAAATAGGAATGGTAACATACAACCCGTAGCAAATAGTTCTATAATTTGGGAAGAGTCTAACAGTAAGTAGGTATGGCGATATACAGCCCGTAGCAAATAGTTCTACCTTTTGGGAAGAGCCTAACAGTAAATAGGTATGGCGATATACAGCCCGTAGCAAATAGTTATACAATTTGGGAAGAGTCTAACAGTAAATAGGTATGGCGATATACAGCCCGTAGCAAATAGTTCTACCATTTGGAAAGAGTCTAACAGTAAATAGGTATGGTAATATACAGCCCGTAGCAAATAGTTCTATCATTTGGGAAGAGTCTAACAGTAAATAGGTATGGCGATATACAGCCCGTAGCAAATAGTTCTACCATTTGGAAAGAGTCTAACAGTAAATAGGTATGGTAATATACAGCCCGTAGAAAATAGTTCTATCATTTGGGAAGAGTCTAACAGTAAATAGGTATGGCGATATACAGCCCGTAGCAAATAGTTCTCTACCATTTGGAAAGAGTCTAACAGTAAATAGGTATGGTAATATACAGCCCGTAGCAAATAGTTCTATCATTTGGGAAGAGTCTAACAGTAAATAGGTATGGCGATGTACAGCCCGTAGCAAATAGTTCTACCATTTGGAAAGAGTCTAACAGTAAATAGGTATGGTAATATACAGCCCGTAGAAAATAGTTCTATCATTTGGGAAGAGTCTAACAGTAAATAGGTATGGCGATATACAGCCCGTAGCAAATAGTTCTACCATTTGGAAAGAGTCTAACAGTAAATAGGTATGGTAATATACAGCCCGTAGCAAATAGTTCTATCATTTGGGAAGAGTCTAACAGTAAATAGGTATGGCGATATACAGCCCGTAGCAAATAGTTCTACCATTTGGAAAGAGTCTAACAGTAAATAGGTATGGCGATATACAGCACGTAGCAAATAGTTCTACCATTTGGAAAGAGTCTAACAGTAAATAGGTATGGCGATATACAGCCCGTAGCAAATAGTTCTACCATTTGGAAAGTCTAACAGTAAATAGGCATGGCAATGTACAGCCATTCACAAAAATTCGTCGACCCCACCTATTTCAAATTATGGAAGTATATCTCTGGAAACGAATTTATAAATATAATTGTATATACTGTACATCAACTACAAAACTATATATATATATATATATACTGTATACTAATTATTGAAAAGCAAGTTCCACACAAAAATTAATCCAGTTAGTTATAATTGCATACAGAAAAATTAATCCAATTAGTTATAATTGCATACAAAAAAATTAATCCAGTTAGTTATAATTGCATACAGAAAAGCATAAGAGGGTAGGGGGGGGGGGGTCCACGAATTTTTAAAGGGGGATGGTTCACTTTTTGGTAGATTTTTGTTCGTGTATTCATTATTATTCTAGTTTCCTCCCTAGACCTCCATCAAACTTAAAAACAAACATCCATTAGATCCCCCTTCTAGATTAATTTATAAATTTTTCGGTAGAAAAATTTCCCGGCCGAAGGCCGGTTCTTCCAAAATTACAGGCTCACTATCGTTCGCCGGGGAAAAAATCGACACCTAAATAGCACGAAATATCTTAATATTGACAAAGAAATGGGTCGAAAGGTCTTAAAATCGACAAACTAATGGGTCAAACATCTTAAAATCTGAAAACTAATGGGGCTAAACATGAGGGAGAAGGGGGATCTAAAAAAAACGACCCCTCACCCCTTAATAAACGGGACCCCGTTTGCTCCAGCCTGGGTTTTGTTTCATATAATTAGGAACATATTTCATTATCATCAAGTCAGCCAGATAACGCCATGGCAATTTACCTCCAGCTGGACACAGACCGACTATAGTATTTAACCCCTTCTGTACCGGCGACGTCTTTTTAGTTTTATTATAGCTATATTCAGACGATTGTGTGCAGTTTAAGAAGGATCAGTGGTAGTAAAGAGGATTAAGTGAGACAGTTTGCAGCCTGTTAATTGCTGGAGGCCCTTTTTAAGCTGAATAATATCGTCTACTAGTTGCCAGAATACAATGAAAAGGGACGTCATCGGAATTGAATGGGTGAAAACGGTCAAGTGTCCTCTCTGTCAAATGGGTGAAAACGGTCAACTGTCCTCTCTGTCAAATCATCCAACAACCTTATAAGAGGTTTTTGTTTTACTGGACCTTCTCCTTCACGTTTAGCCCCTCTAGTTTTGACATTTTAAGACGTTCACCCCGTCAGTTTGGGGATTTTAAAACCTTTCCCCCCTTTTCTTTGTCATTGAGACCTTCCGTGCCATTTAGGTGTTGATATTATTCTGGCGAGCGAAAGCAAACCAGTAATTTAAGACAAACCATTTTCTACTGAAAAATGTGCAAATTAATCTAGGGGAGGATTTTTGTATGATAATATTCAAGGACACTAGTGCGACGTTATGAGAAACAATTTATTAGGGAAAATATGCATCAATAGATTCGCCATATTTTTCTCCATATAGTCCGCATGGAGGATTTTCGTTATCAACAAATTGAAAAATACCCACTTCACAGACAAATACACCAAAAATATAAGTCAAAGCGGGGGTGTGGGGGCGGCAGCCCCCACCTATAATACTAGGTTAGGTTAGGTAAGGTTGTTAGGTTAATGTCCTTTCAAAGGGGTATAGGGTAGTAAACACTAGGATAGCCTATACCCGGTCAGAGGTAAGAAGAAGAAGAGTCCTGCAGTAGTCTCCTTGAATGCTACCTTTTGTATTTATTAATTATTATTATTAGGCTATTATTATTTATTACAATATACAGGGCTACTACAATATAGCAAAAAAATTAGGTAGTTTTGGGTTCCTATCATCATATACTTCATTTCTATATACTTTTTATCCCCGGGAAAAAAAAAAAAAATCTTGGGATTTTTCATTTATTTTCTTGGGATTTTTTGTTTTGGTCATTAACCTAACCAAAAAACCTAACCTAACCTAACCTAATAGCCCCCAAATACATTTAGGTTAGGTTAGGTTAGGTTTTTTGGTTAGGTTAATAACAAAAATAAAAAATAAATCCAAGAAAAAAATAAAAAACCCAAGATTTTTTGTTTTTTTCCCGGGGATAAAAAGTATATAGAAATGAAGCATATGATGATAGGAACCCAAAACTACCATTAGAATTTTGCTACCTATATTGTAGCGCCTGCTGTATATTGACCTTATTATTATTATTTTATTTTTTTATTTTTATTTTTTTAAAGCTTCATATAGGTCTAGGGAACAAGGTCCCCCCCCCCCCCCCCCCTTAAATTACTTCCTCATTTTTCACTCCATTTCCACTGTCAGGCAACCCATAATCTTCCAAGGAGAGCGTTTCCATTTACTCAACACACTCACCTTCACTCTTCACTAGATTCACTTGTCTATACAACACTCTTCCTGGAATTTTTGGTTGGACTATAATTTTCCTTTTCGTTGCCCTAAAGTCCCGGTACATATTCTACAATTTAGTTATTAAAGATTCAGTTACTCACTCACTGTGTGTCCTTTTTGCTTCTCTACAATCCATCTTTGCATTCTCTCTCTCTCTCTCTCTCTCTCTCTCTCTCTCTCTCTATATATATATATATATATATATATATATATATATATATATATATATACTGTATATATACCGGTATAAATATATCTATATATATATAGATATATATATATATATATATATAATAATATACAGTATATATATATACAGTATATAACAAATATCACAAAATACACATGAGCTACTAAATTATTTTTTACTCACAGCCGGACTCGATACACCGACAGTCAGGACGAGTGTCCGTGCTTTAAACCACTACACCATGGCGTGATAAAGGAAGCTTAACCTGTTCCTATTTATATTAAAGATAAGAGAACCCCTACTTGTAGAATGTATTTCAATTCTCCAATTCATCTGTTCTAACTTTTAATAATAATTTGTGTTAAGTAATAATACGAAACTTCATATTTTCTAGCAAATATATAGCAATAATCTTGCACTGCGAAAGGCTCATATCAGTCCATTACTGGCCCTTCCTCTTACTCTATAGGTTAACGATTTATGTATTAGATAACCCCATTTTTCCTTTTAGTATATTGTTGTTAGCTGAGAGAGAGAGAGAGAGAGAGAGCATCACACAAATAGATGAAATAACCGGTATATGATCAAGTTATTAATATGGTATACATGAAGGAAACGAAAACAAATAAATCTATCCATATACCTATCTATCTATATAATATTTTCGATTGTCTGTGTGTGTGTGTGTGTGTGTATGTTCTTTATGCATGGCCACATTGTTTAAGCTAGAGCGTTCATACTTGGTATGCATAGTAAGGGGGTCCCTAGGCAGGTTTTAGTGAAAAAATAGAATTCCCCAGGGTGAAAGGGACGGATAAAATGGGCGCGAAATCGGAAAAATCTATTTTGGTTTAAAACAAAATGGCCGTTTGGGGCAGAAGGAGGCCTCCGATCGAAAAGGTGTATGGAACGAAAGTTGTTCGCAGCCCCCCAAAATGGGGAAACGGATGAGGTCAGATCCAAAATCGGAGGTCATTTAGCGGCCGAAATCGAGGTCGCCGTTTAATGAGGCACAGGGAGGTCGAGGCCGGTGATTATGGTAGTAGTAGTATTGTGATGATTGTGATGATTGTGGTAGTAGTGATTGATTATGGTAGTAGTAGTGGTGGTAGTAGTGATGGTGATTATGGTGATTACCCGGGCAACGCCGGGTACCCCTGCTAGTCTTATCTATTTATGTGCGGCAGAGTGTCAAACCGGGGCAATGTTGTTTCAAGACCGTTGAGTGTGAGAGAGATTACTGGAAAATGTGCATGCACTTATATTGATTTGGCTATTTAATCACTTTCTAGGACATAATGGGAACTGTGGAGCATAATTATCATATATATATATATATATATATATATATATATATATATATATATATATATATATATATATATAGAGATAATCTTCAAGGACACTACATCGGCCCTATTAGAAACATTTTATTAGGGAAAATAGGAACCAATAGACTCGCCATATTTTTCTCATTATAGTCCGCATGGAGGATTTTCATTATCGATAACTTGAAAAAACCCGATTTCACAGACAAATACACCAAAAATCTAAGTCAAAGCGGGGGTGTGGGGGCGGCAGCCCCCACCTATAATACTAGGATAGGTTAGGTAAGGTTGTTAGGTTAGGCTAATATCCTTTCAAAGGGGTATAGGCTAGTAAACACTAGGATAGCCTATACCCGGTCAGAGGTAAGACGAAGAAGAGTCCTGCAGTAGTCTCTTTGAATGCTACCTACAGTGTATATATATACCGGTATATATATATATATATGTGGGCGTTAAATGGTTAATTGAGATATTTGCATAAAACTAGATCCTTGGAGGTCCTTCCTAAGCTGAATAACATCGTCTAACGTTAACAAGTATACTGCACAATATAAATAGAGTCCTTGTATACTGAAAAGGGTTAAACTATTACAGTAATCAGAATCTGCCAAAACGTACGCACCTTGGATGTAAGAAGCTGGAGTTTGTGATCACCTCTTCCACCTAATATTCACCATCAACTCACTATGTACACGTATAATTGAAGTAGATCCTGCACGAAAATTACATACAGAGAGCGAGGTTAAAAAGTGACGTGCTCTCTGAACGAACTACCAACAACTACTGGTATTTGTTGACTCGATAAGGGTTCATTGTTTCAGTGGAGCTCAAAGTTTCGGATGTTGTATTGTGAATCTCTTCGCCTGGATTAAGGGGGTACTGCTTGGTTTTTGGTCTATATATTTATTTATTTGTGAGTTTCCTCGCTAGACCTCCATCAAAAAAAAAAACCCTAGATCCCCTTTCAAGATAAATGTGTACAATTTCCGGTAGAAAAATTTCCCGACCAAAGGCCGATTCCTTCTAAAATTAGAGGCTCGCTCTCGCTCGTCAGGAAAGAATCGACACCTAAAGGGCACGAAAGGTCTTAATATTGATAAAAAAAAAAATAGGCGAAAGGTCTCAAAATCGCCAAAGAAACGGAAGGAACGTCTTAAAATCTCAAAACTAATATGCTAAACACGAGGGAGAAGGAGATCCATTACCTCTCCAAAATTAGTTTTCTGCCCACAGCTAACTCAAAGACAATTGCAGAGGTTGAAATAACTAAACTAAAGGTTTCTAAATACCCCTGATGGTAACAAAGGCTTTAAAGTATCCCCAATAGGCTCAAAATCGCGTCATATGTCGGAGAGGGTTAATTACTTTTCATTAAACTTTCTGGATTGAAAAAGGGTGGAAGCAAGAAAGGCGGCCATCTTGAATTGGTGGAGAACTATTTTTTTTCTCACTTATCCACTGTATTTTTCAGCATGTCATCCTGTACAGTAGGCTACACTATATCAGTGGTATGTTAGGTTAGGTTAACCCTTTGAGTACCAGCGACGTGAGTTATATTTTTGTCTAGTTGTATTTAGACGATATTATGCAGCTTAGGAAGGATCTGTGGTAGTTGAAAGGGTTGGTTGAGATAGTTTGAAGTCTTATTATTGTTAGACGTCCTTCCTAAGCTGAATAAAATCGTCTAATTGTTGCCAGATGATGAAAAGGACGTCCCTGGTACTGAACGGGTTAATGACAAAATATGGGTTTCAGAGACCGTGTTTTACATTAAGTGTAAAATGGGTAAATATTTATTTCCAATGCTATGGATAGCCTATAGGCTATAGTGTATATATATATATATATATATATATATTATTATGACAGCTAAATATTGTGCCCATCGAACATAATAAAGGATATATCACATAATTATCGAGGTGTCTGAATTGGAGGATAAAAGTAACCTTGACCAAAATGTTGGAAAAGTGGCTCCTGTGAGCGCGCCTATTGTATACAAATTAATCGTTTGTCGTCCAAAATATGGAGCGGTAGCTTAAGGTTATTTAGATAGGTCTCTATTTTGTAAACAAACGTCCGTAAAAATAACGCATCTCAACCACGGTACTAACTTGTAATCATTATAAAGTTATTAAAATATACGTACTAGGAAGATTCATCATATTCTCTCCGTTATTCTAATTGAAAGAATATGGATTTGTGTAACATATTATGACCAATAAATGCATTAACCTTCACAAATTTTCCTAGATGGTACACACATCATTTGGTCCGCCTCTCCGAGATCAAAAAAGTGTAAAATTTGTATAATGATCACCACTGTCCACTGACCTGATTAATATTATGGTACCTAGATGTTATATGCTCAAGTACTAATTCACACGGAAGTCTTGAAATGGCTGACCTGTCCAGTAAGTAACCTTTGTTGGGAGGTAGATGGTTAGCCTATTGCCCAGTATTTTCAAATGTCTTCTCAAAGAATTGAATGTTTGGATATATATATTCTGAGGTTTACTTTCATATTACATAGACCTTAACCCTCTCCGACATATGACGCGATTTTGAGCCTATTAGGGATACTTTAAAACCTTTGTTACCACCAGGGGTAGGCCCTATTTAGAAACCTTTAGTTTAGTTACTTCAACCTCTGCAGTTGTCTTTGAGTTAGCTGTGGGCAGAAAACTAATTTTGGAGAGGTAGGCTAATTATAAGAGTGAGAGAACTCTATTTCTTATTGCTAATCTGGCAACCTCTGCGTCATATGAGTCTGAAGGGGTTAAGATCTAATTCTTTTGACTTGGGCCTTCCGTTGGACGGTTGGTTTGCCTTGAAAACTAGATAGGCTAGGCTATTAAAATTTACCCAAAAGTGGTCAAACTAGGCCTAGGCCTGGAAGTAAATGTAGCCTAATGGTCGTGACGGTGACCGATAACGTACGGAGCGCGGCGAAAGGCTCCTTTAATGATGCCAAATTTCAAGAGCTAGGCTAGGCCTATTTCAGATTAGGCCTATAGCCTAGCCTACGAAATAACAGTAGAAACCTACCTAGCCCTATCATTTAAATACATACCGGTAAATTCAGAATGGAAATGTATGCGGCATAGACTAGGCTATTTGTGTGGGCTGCGGGCATTGACGATCTTGCGGACGAGTTTACCCTTGCAACCCCCGTTTTCTGTAATATATTTTCAATAGGAAATCCACATGGCTCTGATCCTTGACTCCTTGAGCCATGAAGAATGCAATATCACCTAAGTAAATTGTATACAAAAAATATAATATTTCAGGTACGGTATAGGCTAGCCTTGCTAGCCTAGGTATTTAGGCCTACTGCAGTCATTTTGTTTGAAGACTAGAATGAATATGACAAACCTGACAAGGAATACATAACAATTATCATGAAATAGCATTGTTTGAAAATTTTATCACTTCCATATATAGCATTGTTTGAACATTTTATCACTTCCATAGACATAATTTGAAATACCGGTACCCTTTAAACCACACTTTTAGCTCTGCATATAGCCTACAATAATAATAAAAAAAAAAAAGGATTGCTTTGGTTTGACACTCTACTTAGAGTTAGGTAACCTAAGTTCCTAACCTAGGTTAGGTTACCGTATATGCTGTTAATTGTAATACTGGTACCCTAGTTGTGTTAAAAAAATCACATAGGATATAAATAAATAGCTTAGTTGCCAATCTGGGTTTTCTAATGCTTAGGGCTAGGCTATGACTATGCTAACTTTTAAGATTTGGCTATAGTCTACTGGCCTATTAATTTTAAAATTTGATAGTATTCGTGTTATGCGAAACAAAAATTTATGTTTTCAATGGTTCGGATTACCAATACCTCTGAGCACACACTTGGAAATGTTTACTGGATAGGCCTACCATTATTACAATTATTGATTTAGACCTTCTACTTCATTACCCTTATCAGTCCTAAGTTATGATGGTAATCTGATGATAGGTTAGATTGGACCACTTTAAAATGGGGTTGAGGCTTGAGGTGAGGGTAAGTTGACATACCCGATACCCAATACCATTGTGCAAGTGCTGGCTATACACATTCACTTTTTTAGATCAGCGAAAACTACGACTTTCCGAAGAATTTCATACGAGCATGCTTGATTGAATTTGGCATGTGGAAATGATAGATGATCAAAATTGGGTGAAAAGTTGTAAGTCTTTGAATGTAAAGGAAGCTGCATTAAACCTAGAAAAACATGATCAGGTTCTACAATCTGATCTCTAATTTCAAAATGTTAAAAGCCCAGAACATAGCCTAGTTGCATAGAATGTTACTATTAATAATTAGGATTTGAGACTGCACCATGTCTTATGGATTACTCAACTTCTCAAGTCTTCAATGTGTATATACAGTACTGTATGTAACGGAAGCTACCATACCAGATACCAGTACTGATACATTAAATTGTTAATGCATTTTTATATTACCGGTACATTATGATAATACTGTACTGTACCATATATTACTGGTATCCTGTTATTGGTAGCTATAGCAAATTTGTTGTGATTCAAAATTAGTTATACTGATAGCCCAAAGCTTTTTGTCAACAGTAGCTATGACATGTTCATTCTAAAAGACAGATAGCAATAGAGAGAATAAGGGATCTTACAATAGCTATGGTGGTACTGTATTGAAATTACAACCAATTGGTTCATCAACAGGAGTATGTGAGCTGTGTGAGGGGGACCATGTTGCCAGCTTCTGTCCTGTTCTTTCAAACCTTCAGGTTTCAGTCTCCACAGTAAGTCACCTTTAATCTGATTCAAATTTCAGTAATATCAGGCAAGAATAAACATTAAAATTTTAAACTGTACTGTTGTTGTTGTTGTTGTTGTTGTTGTTGTTGTTGTTGTTCCCCAGGCTGTCTGGCCGAACAGCCCCAAGGTCTCGAGCAAGGCCAAGGCCATAAACGAGCGCCCCCACAAAATCCTCCCTGCTTACCACTAACAAAGCCCGGGTGACCGAAGCCACTCCAAGGCAGGGAGCTGAGGAGGGTGCGGAAACGCCCGGGAAACCAAAGCCCCACCCAAGGCCCTGTGCCCTCAGCAATTATGAAGGGAAAGTTGAGGGGCAAGGGAAAAATGTGACGCTTTGGCTCCCAATCTGCCAACTTCTAGGTTGGCAGTAGGGAGGTCAATCCATGGAAAAGACTTGAGATCTAGAAGATATATAAGTAAAAGGAACAGTCAGAGTAAGCTATGGGTATGGCAGAGATCGCTCAGTTTTCACTCGGATAGACCAGCCCATCACCACATGACTAGAACCCAATCCTCTCAGCATCAGCTAGGAAAGGCCCTAGAAAGCCGCCTTTGGCGGGGGGATAGCTCCCCTATTTCAACTCCTTTCGGGGTTGGGCACCCGCCCAAAACTGTACTGTTATTGGTATTAGTTATACTACAGTAGCTAGCTAATCTATAACTATATGTGCATCTATTTGACAAAAACACTAATTTAGATTTTTTCTGTATTGAAATTTATTCTAGTAACTTGTCAATTTATATGGATTAAGCTTTGGAGATAGAATTAACACATTTATTTCAAGAAATATTCTAGGATAACTGTAAGATTAGATCATATAGGCCTATAATAACTCCTATAATCCTATCCTTCTCCAATAAACCAACTTAAATAATGCTATCTTTCCAAATCTCCATCTGCAGTTCCCCCAACAAACTAAAGTAGGACTAACTAGATATTAGGTTTGTAATTGCACAAGTTAAGTTAAATTGGAATTAATCCATTTTGAAAGTGCAGGCATATATTGTCTGTCTTGGGCAGAGAGTAAAGATAGTAGTATGGGCAAACTGTAGAATGTGGCATACTATATTAGCTAGATACAGTATAGGCTATGCAAAATTTCTACTGTATCAGTAAGTTATATATCAGAGCTCAAATCAATGGCATTTGGAAGGCCATACTGTTGACTTCTAGGTACAGTTATTACATTCAGCTATACCCTGTTCCAAATAGGTAGGCCAGAAATTGTGAACCCTGACCTCTGTAATTAAAAAAGGGCTGGAGCAAATGGGCTGTAAATTTTTACACTTAATCCCTGGTTGGCCCTTCTCAAATGGTAGAGATAATAGCTCGATTACTCTAATCGTTTGTGAGTTATAGAAGTCGATGTTCAAGAGTTTTGGCCTACTAACTTGGGTATAGCATTATAGGTTGCCCAAACCACCAATAGTTCTGGCTGGATGATCGGAAGCTCTTCATATTTATTTGTTTACTTCCTTCATAATTTGCATTGCCAATGGATTGAAGAATGATTAGGTAGCTACATTTTGACACAAACATTTTCAGAGTGGAAAGGAGGAGCACCGAGAATCGCACCTAGCCTACCAGTCACTGCCAGAGTGGGTGCAGGTGCAGGAATATAACCGAGAGACGCACAGGGCAGCCAGTGGGGGCGAGATGTGTGAGGGGAAGATGCAAGGTGGAGGAAGGAGGAT
Organism: Paralithodes platypus; assembly: GCA_032716605.1. Taxonomy (NCBI): domain Eukaryota; kingdom Metazoa; phylum Arthropoda; class Malacostraca; order Decapoda; family Lithodidae; genus Paralithodes; species Paralithodes platypus. The sequence continues at coordinate 10,231,405 of CM064513.1, forward strand.
GGAAATGGGAGAGAGGGAAATGGAAGAGGAAGAGAGAGAGATGGAAATAGGAGAGACAGAGGTGGATGACAGAGATAGCACATTGGAGGAGGAAGAGAGAAGGAAGGAAGAGGGTGCTCAGAAGCTGGAAGGAGAGAGGGATACAGAAGGCAGAGAGGTGAGACTGGTGGTAACAAAGGCAGTACCACGACTGACCAGACTCGGGCCACTCCTTGCACCTCACACTCCAAGCCCTAGCCCACATAATCCATTCCCGCTCAAGGTGAGATCTGAGTACCGGTACCGTACTTTCAATGTGCATGCATAATTTGGTATGTGGAAAGTTGAGCTATCACTCAGTCAGACAAATTATACTGCAATATTTATTGGTAAATTAATTGGCAGATTTAAATTTACTTTATAAAAATCATGTCCTATGTTGTAAATTCAGACCATAAGCTATGATCACGAATTTAAAAAACTGGTAAGTGAAGCAGCTCTGAATAAGGCTGCCTGGGAAGCCACCATTAGGATGCAAAACTGAAAGTGCACCTTGTGTGGAGCACTCGGTCTTTTAAATTGTGTATGTACAGGTATGCATAAAAACCTTTTATAATTGTTTTCAGATTTGTCATAAGGGGGGAAGCTGCACGTACCTGGATCTGTCAAGAAAATGGCTGTGTAACTGGCTCAGTCTTATTCCAGTGGGGTCCACCACCAACAGGAACCTTCTAGCCTGTCAGGTCAGCTACAATTTTATGTAAATACTGTACTGCCATTTAAAACATAAGCTACTACTGTATAGTACAGTACTGTATAAATTAGAAAATCTAAGCTAATATGTGGTATCAGTATAAGTTTACTATAAATGAATACTAAATTGTTTACAAATAATTTGCTGAAAACTTAAAGAAATTAGTACTTTACTAAAAACCTAAGCTCTATAATACTGGGCAGTGTGATGAGTCAAGATGGGAGTTTGAAGGATAAACTGCAAGAGAGGGTACAAGAGGAGGAGGATTGTAGGTACCGTTACGCTGAAAGCAGTGACAAGTATTAGAGTGATGAGCATGAAAGTTACTGCATGATAGTACGTTACGATAATCTCAAAAATGACATACGGGAGTGAAGTATGGACATTATTGGAGAGACATATATCAAGAATGAGAGGAGAAAATTAGTTACCGTAAAACCGTGTAACTTCGGACATTTTTCAAGGTTTTTTAACGATATCTCCTGACTGTAAACACATAGAGATATAACTAGGTCAAGTGATGTGTGGTGATAGTGCGCGGTAATCCAGGAAGCCTCCTAAAATTATCCCCCATAATAAGAGAGCTATCCTTATCCTAAATGGTGTCCGAAGTCATCTTGAAAAGTGGCTAACTTCGGACATGTGTGGATAACTTCGGACATACAGTGATTTCTTATGGAAAATGATTGCCAAGAAAGTTGGGATAGCTTCGGACAAGCGGAGGGGAACTTCGGACGTACGTTCGTGCTTTTATTTCATTCATTTTTCGGGTCCTACTATTTTATATGAATATTTTACTATTGCTGCTTATTCCTGTCCGATGTCTTACTGGAAAATGCACAGTCAATACTTTTAGGCCTGTATAATTAGTATAGGAGGGGGTTGTTGTTGTTGTTGTTGTTGTTGTTGTTGTTGTTGTTGTTGTTGTTGTTGTTGTTGTTGTTGTTGTTGTTGTTGTTGTTGTTGTTGTTGTTGTTGTTGTTGTTGTGTTGTTGTTGTTGTTGTTGTTGTTGTTGTTGTTGTTGTTGTTGTTGTTGTTGTTGTTGTTGTTGTTGTTGTTGTTGTTGTTGTTGTTGTTCCCTAAGCTGCCTGGCCGAACAGCCCCGAATCCTTAAGGAAGGCCATGGCCACGGTCGGGCTTTCCCACAGAGCTCTCAAAGAATGTAAATTGTGTTGTTGGCGTAAGTGGTTGTGTGAAATGCAGTCTTCTATGATGTGTTTAATGGTATGGGGTGCTGTGTTACAACCCGGGCAGGTGTCGACGACGGAGTCATCCAGTCTCTTCTGACTCAGAAGAGCTGGATGGTGTCCGCATCTCAGCCTGGCCAGGTGGACTCTGTCCTCGCGAGGAAGGGAGGATTCAGAAGGATGGATTTCGGGAGGTCGTGCTTGCAGCTGCGTGTTGTCTATGAGTGAGTGGATGGAACGGCGAGTGATATGAGTATGGATGTGCTTCCGGAAGTTGGTTTGGGGTGGTTTATGTGTTATAACTGTAGCTGTGCATCCTGTGATGATTTTCAGGGCTTTATCTTGAATAGTCTGTAAGGTCTTATGGTGTGTTTCAGCTAGGTTAGAAGCCCAGGCCGGGCTTGCGTATTCCATAACTGATCTTATGTATTGTTTGTAGACTGTGGTGGTGGTTTCTTTGTTGTGTCCATATTTTGTGTGGGCAAGTGATCTGAGGGCGTTAGTCTGGGTGTCAGTTTCTTTTTCGTGTTTGTGGTGTGCTGTTTGAATGTCATTTGGGTGTCGTATGTTACTCCTAGGATTTTGTGTGTGTGTGTGTGTTAGGGGTGTGTTGTTTATGTTGAGTCCCGGGATGTAATCGTGCTCTCCTGTCCAGCTTGTGAGGAGGGTTATATATAGGAGGGGGTTATATATGATGTTTAACAAATATTCTTTTTGGATCTGTTCTCGTTAGGCATTGAACTCACTCTTAGAAAATATTGAGCAGGAAAAATAACCAATGCTGTCAAATCAATAACTCGAAAATTAACTAGGCCTAGTGAAATATATAGGTATGTATACTCTTATCACTGCATATACATTTTTATGAATTTGAGCATTTTTATAGGTATAACGTATGTGTTGGTGTTTCTTACGGCAGATAATATTTTTTTTGGACAAGATATATGCCTCTCCTAATTTATATATACAGTATATATATCCAGAATTATCCTAAATACATAAATCGGTTAGCATATTATCATATTTTTAAGGGCTTTTGGACTCAGAGATTGATTATTTGATCTTTAACCACCATTATAATGATGGACAAGTATTATGAATTATTTTCATAAGGCAAATAATAACAAACAATTTGTTTGTTCCATGTCCGAAGTTACCATTTTTTTTTTGTGGAAAACACAATAGGTTAAGCTAGAGCGTTATACAAGTGTAACAAATTTCCTTTGGTGGATGTTGTCTCTGGTAATTTTACTACAAAATTATATCAGTCACAACATCATTCATACAAACAAATTTCTTCAGGGTGATAGAAGTTTGGCAGGGTAGCGAAAAATGTAAAAATTTTCGTCATATGTATAATATTTTTTTTTTGTACAAATACTCATGTCAGTTCCCTAGGGCTTTTACATGCTCTTCCTTTGCCATTTCTCTAAACGGACCCCACAAAAAAATAAATAAAATGAGTTTCCATTATACAGTATAATGACAATGGCTAATTACTTATTATCGCCGATGTCCGAAGTTACGACCCAAGTCCGAAGCGACCCGGTTTTACGGTACTTAAAAGTGTTTATGATACATGGAGAGATACACAGATGAATGAGGAAGTACGAGAGTGGTGAACATTTGCTTGTGCTGTGGTTATGGTTGTGATTGTGCTTTACCAGTGTCATAATATATTCCTTTACCTAATACTATCCTGGTGTATCAACAGATAGATGACCTGATCTACTACATGGCTGTTGAGGATCTATCTGTGGGCAGTGAGCTACGTGTGTGGTATGCTCCGTTCTCCCAACACCGCCCCCACCAGGAGACCAGATGCACACAAGATTGCAGTAGTGTGATAGGTGCTGCTGTTGCCCCCCAGAGAATCACTAGGGAAGCCATCACCATCGAAACACCTGAAACACCTATTCCCAATGGCACTAACACTCCCCATACTTCTCATACCACCCTTGATTTACCAGTGTCCTTCATACCTAGTACCACCATCACAACACCCACTTCCCTCACCTCTAACTCTCACCACCACGCCTCTAACACTACCCTTGATATACCAGTCTCCCTCATCCAAAGTACCGGTACCCCACACACTGCACCAATCTCACTCACCTCATCTGCTCCCCAAATCCCTCACAGCTCCATTACCATCCCTGCCACCTTCAATGCACATCCCTCTTTTGCCACAGAGGCCTCGCCAGTGCCTCATACTGATACCTCTCCGGCAGCTCTTATACCCTTTACCCCACAGCCTGAACCCTCAATACGAATAGCTCCCTCGCTAGCCAGGATATCGGTTGGCAAAGGTCAGATCACATTCACACACAATACTTGGGTTAGTGAGGACGTCCACTCTGCAAACCAGTTTTCCGATCAACTCCTTGACTTTTCATCAGACACAAACATTCAGGTAGAAAATAATAAAGGTATCTCACAGGATGTTCTAGTCATCAGACACCCACAAGCAGGTGAGGCAACATCCAAGTATCTTGACGATAATATAATTCACAGCCAGCAAGAAGAACACTTAAACGAACACAACTTTAATGCACCCGAGACGACGCCAAAGTATCTTCACAACACCACAATTCACAACCAGCAAGAGGAACATATAAACGACCACACCTTTAACTACAGCATACCAGGCAGTTACAGCGATCCCGAGAAACACATTGAAGTACTGGATGAGGACGTAAGCTCCCCAAAGGATGACTGCGTGGTGAGCCTGACCATAACCGCCGGTGGGGAGAGTCAGGAGCCGGGCTGGTCCTACGCACAGCAGCCAAATTATGAGGGGATGGACGACGAAGGCTGGCGCTCCGACTCGTCCACTGAGGAGACTAAGAAGGACAAAGCGGTTTTCACACAGAAAGGAAAGAAAAGGAAATACCAGAAGTCAAATACTGAAAAGCCAGGTACCGTATATATATTCAAGATTTCTATTGCATTGTACAACACCAACGCTGATGAATAACTTAAATCCTTTCACCTATCCTTTCTTGATGTTGAGGCCCATACGAATGATGATATAACTTTGTAAAATCTCTTCCATTATCTCCTCCGTGGCCTATCCTACACTCGCTCTTCCCTCATAGTTGATTTTTGCACCCTTTCAGTCAATCACTCTTCACTCAATATCACCATGTGTCCTTATTTGAACACCCCTTGATTTTCTTATAAACTCTCCTTGATTCCACACTTCTTTATCACACTCGTTTCTCACTTTTTGAAGCTATCTTTCCTTACTTATATAGTCCTCAATCATAATATAATACATTAACTATAAAGACAGAGTGATCCTAAGAAGTACAGTTTCAGTCTAAAGTAGTAATGGCAGCATTCCAGGAAAGCAAAATTAGTTCCTTACTCATAATAATCCATAGATTGATTCTCTTATAAAGCTCAAATATATTTTTTTTATTTATTTATTTATTTTTTTTTATTTTTTGCTAGATGCCGTAATTCCCGTGAAGGGGTGGCCATTAACATTAGCCGTTTGTCACGAATTGCTAGGTCAAGTTGCCCAGGCTTGACATCTACCAATAAAAGTTTGACAGAGCGGGATTATGGAAGGATTACTGAACTTTTGATGGTGATTTTACCCCATAATCCTTTATATCTGTGTGATATAACCCCCCGTCACCCTCAGCTGTTCATGTGGCTGACGCATCTGTGGTGAAGCAACTTCCCCCCCACTCCCTAGGAGCACGCCAGCCACGCCCCTGGTCATGCCCATACTGCCAACACCCCACCTTCACCACCGTCACAGCATTCTCACAACACTTGAAGGTGAGAGAACTTTTACATTGTATTCTGGGTATAATTGAAGTATTATATAGAGTTTAGGGATATAGTTTTTACCTTTTAGATTCCTAGAGGTCCTTTCAACGTCAAATAAGGTGTCTGATTGTAGGCATTGTAACATGTTTTAATGCTATTGTGCTGGATGGATTGAGCGACATATATCAAGTGAGAACAGTCCTAAACGAACTACAGTACCAGTGAAGGCCTTATCCCGCCCCTGATCATGCCCTTACTGCCAGCACCCCACCTTCCACCTCACAATACTTGAAGGTGGGGCACTTTGGACATTAAATTCTGGCTATCTTTAGATTATTTTCTTTAGTTTATGGAAATATTGTACAGTATTGGAAGAGCTGAGTAATATTTATGAAGGCTCAATCCATGTTACACACAAACTCAGAATCTGAACATTTGTATTTGACCATAAGATTTAACAATATAATTGATGGGCTGGTCTATCAGAATGAGAGTTGAGCATTCTCTGCCATACCCATAGCTTACTCTGACTGTTCCTTTTACTTATATATTTTCTAGATCTCAAGTGACGGCGTCTTTTCCGTGGATTGACCTCCCTACTGCCAACCCTGGCAGATTGGGAGCCAAAGCGTCACATTTTTCCTTTGCCCCTCAACTTTCCCTTTATAATTGCTGAGGGGCACAGGGCCTTGGGTGGGGCTTTTGTTTCCCGGGCGTTTCCGCACCCTCCTCAGCTCCCCGCCTTTGAGTGGCTTCGGTCACCTGGGCATTATTAGTGGTAAGCTGGGAGGGACCTGTGGGGGCGCTCGGTTGTGGCCTTGGCCTTGCTCGGGACCTTGGGGCTGCTCGGCCAGACAGCCTGGGGAACAGCAACAACAACAACAACAATATAATTTGTACTGTATTAACTTGAGAGAGATACAGTACTGTACTTAGAAAAACAAATGTTTATGCCATTGTATGGGAGGGGTTGAGTAATGTTCTGAAGGCCTTACTCATATTAATGAGATGATGTGTACGAGCAGACTTAAGAATTAGATGAAGTAAAACATGTCTATGAACGTGGAGGGCCATCAATGAACATACAGTGACCACTTAAAATAAGTCTGAATAAGTGGCCATGAGTATGCAGTACTATATGTTTGTCTAATTCTCTTCCAGGCTCACCTGTTATGGGTGATGGGTCGTCGTCACGTGTGCGGGGTGTGTGGCCTCTCGCTGTCCAATCTCGAACACCTGAAACGACACCAAGAGAATCATAATTCATCCCTCGTCTTAATTCATGGTACAGGCTTATATACTGTATGTATACTGGTATATACACTATATATATTTAACCATTATACCAAAAAGATAGTATATAGAGGACTAAAAGGATGGAAGAAAGAAAAATAAATTCAATGTTACTTCCCACAGTTCAATTCAGAGTGTTTTTATTTGTATTTTTGTTATAATAATGATTGGATAAAAGAAGAGCAAATTTAATTAAGATTTTATCCATGCACCTTATGATATCCTTCATTCATAGGAAATGTTTAACAATTACATTTGAACTTGAATTGAAGGTTATTAAACAGTTCTTTTGAGGAAGTCAGTCACTATTACTATGAAAGTATTTTACACTTTTATCTACAATAAATTAATAATTAAATATATATACTGTACCCTCATATTTATACAGTGACAAAGTATTATAGCTATGTACTTCCCTGTGAACTCAAATAAACCCCATAGCTAATATTTGTATGTATGTATGTATGTATTTACTCAGGCTCATTCCCCACTTTTCCTCCTTTTTTTTTTTTTTTTTTTTTTTCTTTTCTTTTTTTTTTGGGGGGGGGGGTAGCCAACTCAAGACAGAGCCCAAATAGGTTCCCAACATAACAGAAAACAATGAACACACAAAAACAAAATACAAATTCACACACATCTAGCTAATATTTACCTTTTAATATTTGTTACCATACTGATCATTTTTGCCCATTATTCAGATTCAAGGAAAGGAAGTGAAGGGAAGCAGCCAGAGCCAAGGAGTGAGGAGGAGGAGGAAGATATTGATGATCCAACAGGCATACCTACTCACAAGGTTAGTGTCACTGATTGATCAACTATATACTGCTCCATGCATGATTCCTAAGCTGTGAATTTATTTTATAAATTAAATTTATTGTTTATCTATCTATTAACTCGAGACAGAGCCCGAATTCGGGCTCTGTCTCGAGTCAGCCACCCCAGCTGTGGGGTGTGTGCCTGAGTACAGTATATACATACATCTGTCTATCGCCAGATGCCCTGATTCCCGAGGGGGTTGCAATCTATTTGAGTTTCTAGTTTGTTTCAGTCGAAGTTTGCTAGTCCAACCGCCCATTATTGTATATTGTATTCATATTTTTTCACCAACCAACTTTACTTCTAAACGCAATTAATGAAATCAACAAATACCATAGTGTGTGAGTTGCATGTACAGTAAAGTGTTAATGTACTGTTGGACAGGCTGTGGATACAGTATTATATGATATCAATTATGAAAATTAATTATTGATATTAGGGAGAGATGTATTTAAGTACAGTATTCTTAGTCTCAGGAAATTGTCTTATAGGGAATTAAATTTCTCGCCTGGTTAAGATGATCAATATATTCATCAACAGCATCATCAATATATATAATTATCTAGATAATGCAGTGCTATATAATATAACAAATTATTAAAAGTTTAGCTATCAATATTCAAAGTTAAACATAAATTAATGCATACCGGTACTGTTTCCCTCAGGCTAAGAAGGAGATAGCAGCCATCCCCACAGAAAACATTACGGGCCCCTACGACTGTCAGATCTGCGATCGGAGTTTTGTCAAGCCCCATTATCTTCTGCGCCATCTTAAAAAGCACTCCGGGGACTTTGCATGTAAACACTGCCTTAAGGTAAAAAGAATTCAACTGATTTTACACTACCCCTTACCTGGGGGTAAGGGGTAAGGGGTCAGAATATGCCTTACGTGCCTCCTGCGTATCGTACAAGGCGACTAAAGAGGTTGGGTCGGTTGGGCCTGCAACCCTCCACCCGAGAAAAAAATCCTTAGCAACAAAAAACGATCAATCAGCCTTGGATACGGAAGAACCTATTGTTGATGAACACCGACCGGACATTCGGACAAGGACTGCTTAAAGATTGCGACATGGAATGTAAGAGGCGTAAATGATGACACAAAGGAGAGAGCGGTTCTGGATATGTTAGCGAATGCCAGACTTGATATAGACCTCAACCTGTCGCTCATAGGTCCTCTATAGCCGTCACAGCATGTGGCGGAAGATGTAGTGTTTTGCGAGTGACAGCTGGGTCGAGCAACCGAGTGATTTTTGCGTGTTTTCTAAGCCTAATTTAATTGTCTAATTTTAGCCTGCATAAATATGATAAATGTGATGGGATACCATTGTACTGAGTGGGTTAATACTATTTTGAGTGACATTTGGTGGTTATTATGATTTTGTTTAATTATTACTAAGGGTTTTGATTCCTAGAGGGCCTTGGAGTCGGACTGACCCTTTGTTGAGTGGTCAATCTTGCAAGTCATTGAATAAACTGACACGGGTTGTCCTTCTCAAGAGGGACACCCTGCTTGAGGGTGTTTGTGTATGGAAATTCTCATACAGGAGAGCACGGCATCCAGCAATAGATAGATACCGGTAGATTGTTTTTTGGTATTTTTTATTTATCTATTTTTAGTTTGCTCCCTAGTCTAAAGAGAAAACTGCTTCACATACAAAACTAATTAATGCCCCAAAGACCCCCTTCAAACTAAGCAATTTTCAGGATCGGTATAATGGTGCGAAGGTGGCAGTGCGTGTGGAGTTGAGCGAGTTCTTCAATTGAAAGTTAGGTTGAAGCATGGGTGTGTCATGTTTCCATGGTTGTTCATGGAACAACGCAGTGGCGGTATCGTAACCAATGAGGTTTAGAGGTCCTGTCATCTGCGTATAAGTACGGTATTGGTTAAAGTCTTTCTAAAACGCACCTCTGTAGCTTACCGTGACTAGTTACGGTAAGTAAGTCCTACCCCGCCTTCTCGAGGTAGCCTCGTTATTACACCGTCCTTATTTTAATCCTCCCTTTTAAATTTCTAACATTTTTATTTTTGCTTGACGGTGGAACTAAAGGGGAGGGCGGGTGTGCTATTTTCTTCAGCAGCACACTTTGTTTTTAATTTTAAATCCTCTCTTAATTTCCACTATAAAAATTATCCCCCTTGTAACTATATTTCTGTTGTCCCCTGTATATTTTTGTTCTCCCTATCTTCTTAATATTTTCATTTTGACTGTGTATGTTTTTTTACTGATGTTGGTATCAGTTTTTAGTTTTTCTTTTAGTATACTTTTGACAATCCGGCGCCCTGTTTGGAGGCATTATGTCCAGGCCCCAAGTCCTCCTGGGAAACAACTGTGCTCGGTATGCTGCCGGCCAGGACCCCCTCGGGGGTGGAGGAACGAAGCAGAAAAGTGGTGGAAACGTCGTTCGGGTGAAGGAAAGCGTGCTCCGTGTCTGTGCCTTCAATGCCAATGGCATAAATGATTTTAGCAAGAGAGAGTGTCTGATGCGAGAGCTTAAAGATGGATGTGTGGATGTGTGTGGGGTAGGTGAGACGCACCTGTTGGGTTCTGGAGTGTGGGATGGTGAGTGTGAGCATGATTTGTGGGGTGGGGAAGGATGGGTTGTCTGGTCTGGATTGGATGCAGGATATAAACGTAAGAAAAAGGAAGGGGTAGCAGTAATTTTGTCAGAAAGGTTGAGGAAGTGTGTGAAAAACTATGGATGCGTGGACTCAAGAATTGTATGGTGTGAGTGCAAGATTGGGATAGATAGGTATACTTTTATGTGTGTCTATGCACCAGTCAACCAAGAAACTGGGAAAGGTGCGGAAGAAAATAGAAAATTTTTGAATAAAGTCAATAAATGTATAAGAGAAAGGCAAGAGTGTACACAAGTAATATTAGTAGGCGACATGAATGGTAGAGTTGGAAACGAGGAGATAGAAGGTATAGTGGGTAAATGGGGTGTGGAGGGTAGGAATATGAATGGTGACTTCCTTTTAGAAGTGTGTGCGGAGAGAGAGATGTTTCTGGCTAACACATTTTTTGAACATCGTCACATTCATAGATATACATGGCACAGAGGTGAAGGTGAGCAGGAACAGAAATCTCTAATTGACTACGCCATGATGGACTCCGGACTAAAAGGAAGAATTTTAGATTCAAAAGCTGTAAGAGGTATGCTGACGGGATCAGACCACTATACAGTGCTGACAAAAGTTAGGATAAGGAAAGAGTGGAAATATGAGAGGAAAGAGAGAAAACTGACAGTAGAGAGAATAAATGTGAGAAAATTAAATGAAGAATGTAATGCAACAAAATACAAGGACATCCTGAAAGAGACTATAAAGGACATGGATGTTATGATAGATCTGGGAAATACTGTAGACGAAGTATGGAAAGGTACAAGAGACTCCATGATTAAAGCAGCTGAGAAAGTATGTGGGAAGAAAACCTTTAAAATGTGGAAGAAGAAAGGTAACGCATGGTTTAGTAAAGAGATAGAAGAAATAGTGAAAAAGAAGAAAGAGTTCAGAAAGAGTATGCTGCAAAAGAATATACCTAGAGAAACTAGAGATGCGAGGAAAGAAGAATATAAAAATTTGAAACAAAGAGTGAAGAGGGCGATACAAGACGCTAAAAGGAAGACAGATGAGGCATATGGGAGAAAGATTAGTGAACAGTTTCTGAATGACAGGAAAGCATACTACAGAGCTGTGAAAGAAGCCAGAGGGAAGAAGACTGAGAGTGTCTCAGGTGGTAGGATGAGGGACATGAATGGGGAAGTGGTAGAGGGTGATGGTGTGGTGAAAGTATGGAAAGATCATTTTAGTAGCTTAGCTGTAAAGAGTAGGGGGAAGGCAAAGATCTCATCCATAGGAATGGAGAGAGGTAGAATAAACAGGGTAGTTGAAAGCCAGATAAGCAGAGAAGAAGTAAAAGAAGCAATCAATAGACTTAAAATGGGCAAAGCTGCTGGAGTAGATAACATCCCAGGTGAAATGCTGAGATATGGAGGAGAAGAAGCTGTTGACATAATGCATAGGTTATGTAAATTAGCATGGGAAGGGGAAAGTGTACCAGAGGACTGGAGGAAAGCAGTGATAGTACCCTTGTACAAAGGGAAGGGTAGTAAAGAAGAGTGTAAGAATTATAGGGGAATTAGCTTGCTTAGCATACCTGGAAAGGTACACGCAAGAGTAGTAACACAGAGGCTACAGAAGATAACGGATGACAAAATAGGCGAGGAACAGGGAGGTTTCAGAAAGGGCAGGGGCTGCGTTGACCAGATAGCCTCAATGCGATTGTTGGTAGAGAAGTATCTGGCCAAAAACAGAAAACTCTATGCAGCATTCATGGATTTGGAAAAAGCCTACGACAAAGTAGACTGGGAGGGCCTGTGGGATGTGTTAACAGTATATGGTGTGGGAGGAAAGTTGCTAATGGCAGTAAAATCTTTTTATAGGAATGCAATGGCAAATGTGAAGGTAGGGGATAAGTTAAGTGAAAGTTTTGAGGTCAATGTAGGTGTAAGACAGGGATGTGTCATGTCAGCTTGGTTGTTCAATATATACATGGATGGAGTGATTAGGGAATGTAGGGCTGTATCAATGGGTGTGGGAGCTAGACTGGAATCAGAGGGAAGAACATGGAAGATTTTAACATGCCTATATGCGGACGATGCAGTCCTGTTGGCGGAAAATGCTGAAGAACTTCAGAGAGTGGTCACTGACTTTGACAGGGTATGTGAAAAGAGAAAGTTAAAGGTCAATGTAGGGAAATGTAAGGTAATGGTGTTTGAGAGAAGAATGCATGAAACTATAGATTTTAAGGAAAAATATAGAATCAAGAAAGAACACAAGAAAAGTTGTAAAATAAAATTGAAAAATGAAGTACTAGAAGAGGTTGAAAGTTTCAAGTATTTGGGAGCTGTACTATGCAAATATGGTAAAATGGAGAGTGAGATAAAAGAGAGAAAAATGCAAGGGAGAAAAGTGATTGGAGAACTTGATAGTATTCTCAAAGGAAGAATGGTTAGCCAGGAAGTCAAAAAGTCACTGAGAAACAGTGTGCTGCTCCCAACACTCTCGTATGGAAGCGAGACATGGACAGCAAGTGACGAGGACCTCTTCAAACTAAGAGCTGTGGAGATGAGCTTTTTCAGAATGGCAGCTGGCATGAATAGGCTAGATGGGCCAAGTAATAGGGAAGTGTACGAGTCCTTTGGAATGGAAGAGCAGGCTTTGGGCATTGATTGTGGTGTGGTTGAGTGGATAAAGAGAAGTACTTTGAGGTGGTATGGTCATGTTCAGAGAATGGATGAAGACAGAATGCCAAGAAAGATATATGGGAGTCAGGTGAGTGGAACCGCTAGTAGTGGAAGACCACCTATGGTATGGGAAAAGAAAGTGGAAAAATATATTGAAGAAAAACTTCCACGTAGTGGAAGGGGCATTGTGGCACGGGCAAGGGAGGCATGTCTTGACAAAGTAGCTTGGAGACGTTTCTGTCATGGCCATCCTCTAGTGGGGGTTTCCCAGGGGGAAGCAAGGCGTCGGAGATGATGATGATGATGTTCAATGTAGTCATGGATGAAGTTATTGAAGAGGTTCAGGGGAGAGCAGTATACTGTATACTGGAGTGACATTGATAAGAGAGGGAAATGAGTGGAAGTTGCTTGTGCTGTTATTTGCAGACAATACCGAGATGTTAAGTGATGATGAGTAGGAGTAATAAGAATTATTAAATGGGTGTGCATGGTGTGAATTTGAAGATGATTGTGGATAAGAGCAAAGCTATGATCTTTGAGAGGAATGAGATAACCAACTGTGAGGAACAGCTGAATGGTCAGGATTAGAAGATGGAGAATGCTGGTATTATTATTATTATTATTTTTTTTTTTTTTTTTTGCCAGACGACATAATTCCCGGGAAGGGGTGGCCATGAGCATTAGGCGTTTATCACGAATCGCTAGGTCAAGTTGCTCAGGCTTGACATCTATCTACCAATAACATTTTGACAGTACGGGCTCAATTCGCCGACCCTTTGATCAGCTGCATCAGCAGCCGACGCTCTACTTGTTATGCCACGGCTCGCGACACAGCTCGAGAATGTGAGATAGTTTAAGTATCTAGGCAGTGTGTTGATTAAGGATGCAAGTCTGGAGAGTGAGATACTGTACAGGACAGAGTGCAGCAGGGCAGGAGGGTTGTGGGCCCATTGAGGAAGATGATAATGAATAGAGAGGTTAGTATGGAAGCAAATTGGTTATTGCATGAAAGTGTTGTAATCCCTACCTTGACATATGGAAGTGAAGCATGGACGTTGCTAGAGGGACACAAATCGAGAAACAGAGTAGTCAAAATGATGGACAGACTGACGAACCAGGAAGTACGAGAGAGATAAGGTATTGAGGTGAATGTTGTGGAGAATGTCAGGAGCAATGTGTTGAGGTGTCACATAGAGCGAATGGAGCGCATGCGGATGGCAAAGAGGGACTATGAGAGTGAGGTGGAAGGGGTTAGAGGGAGGATAAAGTTAAGGGATGGAGTGGAGAAATGTATGAGGGCGAGAGGGGTGAGCTGGGAGGAGGGATAAGTGTTGTCAGGGGACAGGGCGGCCTAGAAAAGGTTTGTTCGTGGCCACCCTGTCAGGGAATAGGGCATCTGGCAATAGATAGATAGATAGGTATTACTCGTCCAGAAAAAATAGACACCTGAATTGGGTGAAATGCCTTATAATCGCCAAACTAATGAGTTGAAACGGCTTAACCTTTTCATGCACCGGGGGTTACCATTTAGTATTCAGAAATAGAATTCTCTAACTCTCATAATTACCTCTCCAAAATTAGTTTTCTGCCCACAGCTCACTCAGAGACAACTACAGAGGTTGAAGTAACTTAATTAAAGGTTTCTAAACACCCCTGATGATCACAAACGCTTTTAAGCATCCCAGAAAGGGCACGCGCGTAAGGGTTACCATTTGGAAACTAATGGAGTGATGTATCATTATAGGGAGAGCCCTAAAAGACCCATCTCACACCAGATAAGGTTAACCATTTACTGAAAGTTTAAACCTCTCCCTACAGGTGTTTGCACGTAAAGAGAGTCTACAGAAGCACATGTGTACGGGGGGTCAGGAGGAGAAGCAGCTCCAGTGTGGCATTTGTCAACGCACCTTCCTCAGTGCACACATCCTCTTAGCACATGCCATCAAACACAAAGGTAAGTCACAAGATATACATCTTCCAGGGTTTATTGGATATTATCTACAGTAATTACACATCCCTTTAAATCAAGATTTTAAGCTTATTAGCTATTAGGCAGTGAGTGGTGAACTATGGTGCAGGGGTTAGCATTTTCAATTGCTAACCGAGAGAACTCAAGTTTGATTCCCGGGCAGGTAGTCAACTCGCGCTTGCCTCTATTCACCTAACAGTAATATTAGCTAGCAGCAGGGTATATACAGTAAAATTTGTAGTTTAATTGTTATGCTTTAGATGTTAGACCACCTGGCGTACCTAATCTTACAGTACCTAACTTAAGCTAGGCCAAACCCTGTTTGTATTAGGGAAGACAGATTATAAGGCATATTTGTCCAAGAGTTTCAGACAAATGCCCACTGCCATATCTGTAACATTTGAAAGTTTTAGCTTTTGAGATTTTAAAATTATATTAATACAATAACTGAAAGGTGAAATACTATAGTATGTATTCCTGAAGTTTCTGTGAGGTGTGTGTTTACCAGTACTTTGTCTCTTCAGAGAGTCCACGGTGTGTTCGTTGTGGTTGGAGGGGCGCCACAGTGGCCTCCTTACAGCGACACATGAACATCTGCCCTTCAGTCCTCGTCCACACCTTCTTCCAGGTAGTGTTGGTTAGCTAGTTTACCTGTATTTAAATTATTCTTGCTTTATGAAGGCTAAGTCATACAAAAAAAAAATTCAGCAATTCTAGTTTGGTAAAATTTGTATTTGAAGTTCCATCCATCCATCCATATGCTCAGGCCCAATCCCCACTTTTCCTATTTTTTATTTTATTTTCCTCTATTTTATTATTATTATATTTTTTTTTTTTTGTATTTTCTTGGGGGTGGCCCACTCAAGACAGAGCAAGAACAGGAAAACACAAAACACAAGACAAAACAGCGAACAAACACAGACAAAACACAAAATTCACACACATCCAGGTCACCCAGGAGAACACCCAGAGCCCAGGGTCACCAAGGTCGCTCCAGCTCTCCCCCGGCCCCCGACCACCCGGAGAGGCTCCGATCTCGACAGGCAGACATGTAGCGGAGCCAAAGCCACAAGCCCGCCCACTACACTTCCAGGCGCACCCTTCATATTAATCGTCTCCCCGGGCCAGGCGCCTGATGGACTATTATCTAGTCCAACTTGCGCCCGACCCCTTCCCCCAAATGACCACGTGTTCACTCAACTATTCACAAGCATACTCCATTCATACCTGTTTATTACCACTTCCTTTGCCTGATCTATAGTCATTCCTCTATCATCCAAAGCTTGTCTTACACAGTCTCTCCATCTCAATGGGGGTCTTCCTGCCCTTCTATCTCCCCTTGTATCTGACTCATATATTCTCTTTGTAAGCCTTTCATCTCCCATTCGTTCAACATGACCATACCAGCTCAGCACCCTTCTGACCACTCTGGCTGACAAATGTTTCTGCTGCCCCACTCTCCTACGTATCTCTTCATTCCTCAATCCGTCTCTACGGGTAACTCCACACATACTCCTCAAGCAGCTTATCTCCATCACATCCAGCTTTCTTCTCTCCTTTTTCTTCAGAGCCCATGTCTCAGCCCCATATATCACTGTTGGCACAACAATTCGTTGATACATTGCACTTTTTACTTTCATTCCGAGATTTCTCGTCTTCCACATACTTCCCATTGCTCCAAAAACTTTCCTTCCTTCACACACTCTCTGTTTTACCTCCATTTCCATACCTCCACTCCTGCTTACCGTTCTTCCTAGATATTTAAAACACTCTACTTGCTCCAATATTTCCCCATCCAGCCTCACATCTAGATTCACCCTATGATCACCCCTATTACACACCATTACTTTACTTTTATTGACGTTCACCTTCAGTTTCCTCCTCCCACAAACCACTCCAAACTGCAATTTCTCCTCAGAATCCGCCACCAACGCTGTGTCATCAGCGAACAGCAACTGATTCAACTCCCAATCTCTACCATTCTTTCCTACTAAACCCAAACCTCTTCCCATAGTTCTCATTTTCACCTCCCTCACCTAATCACCATCCATAAACATATTAAACAGCCATGGTGACAATACACAACCCTGTTGCAAACCTACCTTTACCTCAAACCATTCACTCAACTCACCATTTCCTACTCTAACACATGCTCTGCTCCCTTCATAAAAACTCTTAACTGCTTCCAACAAATTTCCTCCAATTTCATAAATCCTTTGAAGTTCTCCTGTGGGATATTTCTGTAGTGTACAGTACTGAGTTTGGTTGTAGATTTATATAAATATTCCAATATTCATGTAATGTATTAAATGTTGGTATGGTACATAATATTAAAGTTATTCAACTGTATAATACTATTCATATACCATACAGGACTGTATTGAGTGTAGGTACACAATCCCGCTAAATAGTCTTGTCATATCATCAAAGCTGCAATTTTAATTTTTTGTCTTCATAAAAAGAAAGTACTGTATACCGTACTGTACTATTACAAAATTGAACAAAGCTTGACTATAAAAGCATAGCAAATTCATTTTAAGGACACTTGAAATGTTTACAAGCTAGACAAAATTAATTGATATAACTTATGAGCATGACTATACCTTTTAGTGAATTGTGTTCCGGTGTTTCTGCAGTGTACAGAGTGTGGGAAGCGGGTGACTAGTGCCAGACAGCTGGAGCGTCACAAAGCCCACCACCGCTACTACCGCCAGTGCCACTTCTGCCACAAGCCTTACCACAACAGTACCTACCTCGCCCTCCACGTGGCCCTCTGTAGGCAGGTAGGGCTTCTCACTTATGTTATGTCATACTTATAAAGACTCACTATCTTTACTAACATCATAAATACTGGTGATGGGCTGGTCTATCAGAGTGAGAACTGAGCGATCTCTGCCATAGCCATAGCTTACTCTGACTGTTCCTTTTACTTACATATTTTCTAGATCTCAAGTGACGGCGTCTCTTCCGTGGATTGACCTCCCAATCTACCAAAATTGGAAGCCAAAGCATCACATTTTTCCTTTGCCCCTCAACTTTCTCTTCATAATTACTTTGATAAAATATACGAATGGAGCACCAAGTGAAAAATGAAATTTAATATAAGTAAATGCCATGTGTTAAATATGGGAAGAAGTGTGAATAGACCAAATTGGGAGTACAGGATGGGAGATAATATAATTAGCAAGGCCGAAAAAGAAAAGGATTTAGGGTTGATTATACAAGATAATTTGTCGCCAGAGAAACATATTAACAAGCTCTTTAGCGGAATGTATGCAATGGCCGGGAATATGAAAGTTGCTCTGAACTACTTGGATGAGACCATGGTAGCGAAAATTATGAAGAGTATGATTAGACCAAGATTGGAGTATGCAGCAGTGGTGTGGTCCCCGCATCTAAAGAAGCATATTCACAAGTTAGAAAGAATCCAGAGAGCAGTTACTAGATTGGTTCCAAGTCTCAGAGAACTGCCATATGAAGGGAGGCTAGACAAATTAAATCTACCGAGTCTAAAAGAGAGGAGAGAGAGGGGAGACATGATAATGATGTACAAATGCACCCGGGGGCTGGAGAGGCTGGATAGGGAGGATATAGAGGATATATTAATTATGGATACAGGAATAAGTAGAGGCCACAGCTACAAAGTAAAAAGACCTACCTGCAAGAACGATATCAGGAAGTTTAGCTTCCCCTATAGATGTATTGACAAATGGAATGGGCTGGAGGAGGAGGTGGTAGGGGCAAGGAATATCCATATTTTCAAGAAAAAATTGGATAAAAAGTAGACTGAGAGACGGGACAATACGAGCTTAGCTCAACTCCTGTAAACTACAATTAGGTAAGTACAATTAGGTAAGTACTGAGGGGCACAGGGCCTTGGGTGGGGCTTTGGTTTCCCGGGCGTTTCCGCACCCTCCTCAGCTCCCCGCCATGGAGTGGCTTCGGTCACCCAGGCTTTATTGTGGTAGGCAGGGAGGGTTCTGTGGGGGCGCTCGGTTATGACCTTGCTCGGGGCCTTGGGGCTGTTCGGCCAGGCAGCTTGGGGAACAACAACAACAACAACATCATAAATACCCCTCTGGGAATCAAACACTAGATAATAGGGATACCAGAGGCTATACTAAAGTATTTCTCATTCAGTTGAGTGGTAAACTTACGGAATCGACTACCTAGTACAGTAATGTAATTGAGTTTTGTTCTGTCTAAGCTTCCAAAAATCAGCTACAGTAGATAAATACTGGTATGTCGCTCTCAATCCCTGAATAACTGCATTTACAAATGAATAGCCTCCCTTCACACTGTGCTATCCTTTTTTTTTCTTCCACAGAGATTGAGTAGATTAAATCCACGCAGCTTCATAAAGATCAATATATGTCGTAGGTACTGGTACTTTTCCTTTGTACTCTTTTGTATCACTACAAGCTTGTGGTGATAGCTCTGGTATCCCTAGCCTAGATTCTGGAGTTTGAGTCCCAGAGAGGCATTTATGTTATTTCACAGAGTATAAGATGCAGCATTAACACCTTGTCTCCTTCCAGATGCACCAGTTGTCCTCCGTGGGACATGTATTGTGTGAGGAGTGTGGGGATCAGTTCACAGACACCACCACCTTCAGAGCCCACTACCATACACACACTCATCCCTTCCTCTGTACCTCATGCAACCACAGATTCCAGACCAAGGTTGGCTTTCGTAAGTCTATGGTCTGCAATATTTGTCTTCATAATTTTATTTTGCTAAAGCATTGTTTCCACATAGCGATTTTGATTAGTTCTTTTGCCTTTATATTGTCTTTGTCCAAGTTGTGGTTTATTTTTGCAAGTTTTACATTATAATTTGGTTGGTCTTCTGCCATTAGTTATGTTTGTTATTTTGGGGTTGGCCCTGTGAAATAATTCCGGTAATAACTTGAGGTATCATTTTTATTTCTTCATATATTCCAAATTTAGTAACTGATATATATTTTATTTTTTTATTTTTTTTTAAGTTTGGTGAATATTCAAAAAAATTTGTTCCAAACTTAGTAACTAATATCTTTTAATTGAAGTTTTGTGAATAATCAACATTTATTTAAGCCATATTAAATGGATTTTTTTTTTAATAATCAATATAAATTTCTCTTAAATTTGGGGCTCGCTATCGCTCGCCAGATAGAAATCGACACCTAATATTGCCAAACAAATGTCAAAAGATCTCAAAACTAATGGGGCTAAACATAAGGAGAAAGGGTTCCAGAAAATCGCCCCTTAACCCGGGAACTGCGGGGAGACTCTTAAGAGTTCCCCCGGCGGACTGCGGGAAGACTCTTAAGAGTAAGGGAAACAAAAAAATCCATTTAAAACACCCCAAAAAAAAAAAAAAACATTGTTTTTATTTTCTTATTTTTGTTTTGCCCCTGGGCCATGCCAAATATCACTCCTCCACCTCCCCTCCTTCCCCACTTTCCTCCCCTCCTTCAGTTATCACCTATTTTCCCTGTTATTCCCTTATTCTGTGGTTTATTTTCGTGCTAACATTAGCGAGTTGGTAGCAGGGCGTTGTCATCACTGTTACCGAGCGAGAGAGAGACTATTGCGGAACAGTGTCTCTCCAGACAAGGGGAGGGGTGGAGGGCAGGGAGGTTGCCTCAGCCATACATTATGTAACTCCCGGCCTGTATCGCCGATTTTGACCATCCAAACACTGTTTCCACTTGTTTTATAGCTGTAACAGGTTAATACCTTTATAATCAACCTATAATAGGCGCATATGGATAAGTATTAATGCTATTTATGGTAAAATAACGATGTTAGTGATGGGAACAGCTCAAATACGTCAGCACAGGAGTGTGGTGTCTCATACCCCCCATGCGCACTTCTTAGGTTAACACTATCTGGTGAAATTGTTGCATGAATTTAATATTTTTTTTTTTAGTCTTCATTACTAAACATACCCGGTATGTATACAGAGCTAAATGTATGCTTCACAGTTCTGATTATGTAATTTTAAGTGATAAAATGACCAAAAAATGCAACTTGATGTAAATTTTCCTGTATTCTCTCTCATATTCATTCCCATCTCAAACTAGTATCCCAGTTTGACACCCTATAAGTAGCCTTTAACGCCTTCACCACAAAGGCACCTCTTGTGACTCTACCCTTGCTATCCGTATAGGATATTATGCAATTTAGGAAGGATATTTATGATGTAAAACTTGCAATAAATTAATCAAGATAGGTTTACCCATATATATTCTAGCTCAAAAAGTGTCATGTTAACCAAAATATATGAGGACTGCAAAAGTACTTCTTATGGGTCACTCCGTCTTTAAATTTTATATACCGGTACTGTATATGTGTCATTTTAGTGAAAATTTAAACATCTAACAAAGATGGCATATGTGGCCAACGTTGGAGGTCACTATCTCTAAGTATCCAGCTCCAGGCTACCCCAGGTGGTTTTTACCCAGAAGTCATCCAAAGATCTTTATAAGGGTGGGACCTAGGGGCCTCGGGGCACCCCACCAAGATGTGATTGAAAATTGTGTGATCATGATATTTTCCCTCCAGAGATTCACACTTGTGAGGTAGAGCAGCGTTGTGATGAGTGTGGTGCTGTGTTCCGCTCAGTGCAGGCCCTCAACCGTCATTCCGCCATACACGGACCACCGCCACACCGCTGCCACTCCTGTCAAAGATCCTACTACAGGAAGGTACAGTCAATACAAAGTTCCTGACCAACTTAGCTCTGAGTGAAGGCAAATTTATAGCTATTGTAACTCATGAACAACTATAACCCTCCTACCCTCTTTTCTATCTATCTATTGCCAGATGCCTTGATCCCTGAAAGGGTGGCCACGAATTAATCACCTCCATGCAGCTCTGTCCTTTGTCAACTGGTGCCCTTCCTCCCACCCAACACCAATATCACTCATATGCCTCTTAACTCCATCCCTCCACCTCACTCTCATACACTCTCTTAGTCATTCTTTCTTTCACCATACATTCCACATGATCGAACCACCACAATGTGTTCCTTTTTACACTCTCCTGCACAGCCACATCCACACCACAACTCTCTTATACTTTCTCATTTGTTTGTCTATACAGTATCTCCAAGTAACTCCACACACACTTCTGAAGTACCGGTACCAGTAACTAATTTCCACTCCTCTCATTCTTAATTAATATCTCTCCTACAGCGTCCAAGCTTAACTACCGTTGGTCAATGTCAGGATTACAACACTATCATGTAATGGCTTCCTTACTTCCATGCTCACCACACTATTCATTGTTACAAATTTCAGCATTCCTACAACCCTCTTCCCCTGCTGTACCCTGTCTCACACTTCATCCTCTATACTTCCATCTTTACTCACACACACAGTTCCAAACATATTAACCAGACCCAGCAACTCCCACTTATAATCACTCATCCAAACTATATCATAAGCAAACAGCAGCACAGGCAACTTCCACTCACTCCCTTCCCTTACCAGAGATACTCCAATATCCACTGCTCTTTCTTATACTGTACTTCTTTCCTGACTCCATCCATGTTTTTTTTTTTTTTTTTTTTTTTAATTCTATCTACTCCCTCTCGGGCAAAGGCTTATAGCCTGTAGATTCAACCGTTATTGAACGGTGAAGCCTGTGATGTCTCGCTCCAGTCTAGGGAGTAAGACATGTGAAGCACTTTTTTAGCTGCAACCAGCCCCTGCCATCTTGCCTTCGCAGGATGCATGGGGCTTAGTTGCTCAATCATGGCTAGAAGCAGCCCCATCTCTGAAGCTGCCTCGCTCCAGTGCTTCACTGTCTCACCTCCTAGACTCGGACCCTCACTCTCAGAACGCCACCTATTGAGCAATGAACTCACTAGGCATTGCTCCCCTATAGCATATTTTTTAATACAGGAATATTCATACAGTGCTATTTAATCAGGGAACAATGAGGGTATTTATTTGGCATTTCGGTGGGCTTTGTGGTAATGCACTGATACTAGGTACAACACAAATTCCATCCCAATAATATCTTGCCATTGACAACTTAGGTCCATTGGATTACCAGTCCAGTGGCAAGACCACCTCCCCTGTATATATTAAACACTCCTGGGGACATTACACACCCCTGCTTTATCTTGTGTTTCTGAGCAGTCCTGATGCGTTTTTCTTATACACTACATCACAGAATGTACCTGCAAATAGAAAAAAATATATAATTTTCAATTTGAGAATAGGTCATTAGACACTCAAAAAAAAAGTGCAACCCTTAGATTTTCGTAAGAAAGTGTTTTTTACACTTTTACTTCTTTATGTTGCTGCACCTCTTCAATCATACCAAACTAAACTATTGATACTTGATGACATGAAGGCATAATGGTTAAGCTTTAAGATGAGACCAAATTTAAATGCTCAAGTACTGTATTGTCATATCCTGTGGAGAGATTTTTAAATGCCAAGTGTTTACCTATTGGACCGGTGCATACCTATTGATTACCTTACCCTATGTATGTGTGTATAATGGATCAGCCACCTAAAATAAGTGTATTTGTTGAGCAGGAGAGCTTGGATCGCCACGCCTGTCAGTGTGAGAGTGATGTAAAGGAGCCACCCACCACCAAAGAAGGAGTGGGCTTCCCTTGCCAGGTGTGCGGCTTTGTACTGGCCACCCAACACAGCTTCAACACACACATGCTCTCTGCTCACGGTAATACCAATACCAATATGTTTATTCCTTTGTTGTACTGTTATATGTATGTAATGGTTTAGATACTTATGTTCTGGGTGTGGAGTTTGAATCCCGGGAGGACTATATGCTTTCATTAGTTTATTCAAGTACATTGGGGTTTGTAATTGATGATTAATGTTAAGAACGGGGTGTTACTTATATGTACAGTATGAGTATGTAATGGTTGGAGGGAGAGATGTCGATGGTTAGATGGATAGATAGATAGACATCCATAATGTTCCGGTTGTCTATAATTATTTTGTTTGTCCTGGCTAATGCAAGCAAATCTAGCACTTAAAAACTGGATATGAAAAAACTCCTCCTGCATGGTACAAAAGCTTGAAATAATATACAAGCCTGTCAACATAATTATGTAGTCCTGTATTTATAATGTAAAACTTGCAAAATATGTAAGACTACAGTACTTACTTCAGATTAGAAAACAGCACTTGAAATAAAGTTATTGCAACATTGTTGAATTATTATTTGTATTATTAGTATACTCATTCAGGATACTGCCATACTAGTAGGTGATGTATATACAGTATATTTTTCAAAATTGGGATGTTTTGCAGTGAAAGTGTCAGGTGGGGGCACATCAGCATACACTCCTTTACAGTGCTGCCCTGTAAGCCAGTACAGCTCTGCATTAAGTCACAAGCATAAACAAATTCCAGTATTTAACCTGGAAACTGTTTAACAGCGTTGGGTGTAAGTTCAAGCATGCAGTATGCTACCTTAAAGTGACCCCACAGAGGGCCTTTATTAACTACATCTCAATCTACCAAGAGGTGGCCAAATGGTGCTGGAGCTGGGAGCTTCCATATAACTGCTGTTTGGAGTTCGACATTCCCCTGTCTGATTCCACCACTGTCTGATTCCATCACTAGGAGTGCTGACTTTGGGTGAAAATAATGCTTACATGTGCACATGTCTGCCATGCATGCATGTATCGAAGCCTTTTAAAATAATTAATTGACTTCTTTGTGGACTTAAAAAACAGACTCTCTGCTATAAATCTGAAATAAATCGTATCCTTTCATCATTCCATCCAGTGGACACAAGTAAAATTATTAGTTATATCAGAGACATGAATAAAACTTTCTGCAAGCTTGATCCTATTAATGTATCCAAGATGTCATTTGTCTATCTGCATGTCGCAGACTTCATCTGTAAAATTGTAAACAGATGCTTCATGGAGGGTAACTTTGTTCAATCTGAGAAACAAGCTCTATTGGTGCCTCTTCTAAAGAAACCTGGACTTGATGCTGAGGATATGTCAAGTTACCGACCTGTTTCAAACTTGTAATTTCTTTCAAAAATAATTGAGCGGGCCATACTTGATCAATTGTTACCATTGCTTGAACAGAACAAAGCTGTTCCTCTTGCTCAGTTTGCATATAGGAAATACCATTCAACTGAGACCTCTTTATGTAAGATTCAGAATGATTTAGTGGAGAACACATGCAACGGGAAGGCGTCTCTCTTGGTTTTGTTGGATCTTTCTGGCGGCCTTCGATACAGTGGACCATGACCTACTGTTAAAAGATCTGCACTCTTCCGGTGTTCGTGGAAGAGCACTCTTGCTCCTCAAATCATATTTATCAGATAGATTTCAGCATGTGGTGATTGGCCATACCATCTCTGACCAAGCCCCCCTGTTGTTTGGAGTTCCTCAGGGATCGGTTCTGGGACCGATCCTCTTTATAGTTTACACTAGCAGCTTGGCATCCTTGCTAGATGCTCATGGTGTTGCCTATCACTTTTACGCTGATGACACTCAGTTGTATGTGAAGATAGAAAACATTAATGATACAAAGACCAAAATGGAATCTTTATTGTCTGACATTAAGATCTGGATGGCAATGCGGAAACTCAAACTGAATGAAAACAAAACAGAGTTCATTATCATTCATGGAAATAGAAGGGGAAATGATGCTGAAAATGTAGTGACTTTGGATATGGGAGGTTCTCAACTTCGCCCAGTAAGCTCAGTGCGAAACCTTGGAGTATACTTTAACTCTAAATTGAACTATGAGAATAACATCAATCAGGTCATAAAAATTTTTAATCTCCAAATCAGAAACTTGTATTCAGTTAGACGGTTTCTTAACAAGCGCTGTCTTCTAACATTGGTTTACTCAATTGTCCTATCACGTGTGGACTATTGTACAGTAATGCCTTATTGGTTGGCCTTCCTAATTACTTGCTACAAAAAGTTCAGTCCATACTAAATAGAACAGCGAGGCTCATATTTGATCTGCCTCCAAGAACCCCCACTTCTTCATATTTGATAGAGCTGCACTGGTTGCCAGTTAAAGCTAGGATAGAGTTTAAGTTGTGTCTTTTTACTTTTAAGGCACTTATGTTTGTCGAACCTAAGTATATTGCTGACCTCTTGAGACGCCCTTTAGCACGTTCTGGTGCGATCCTGAGAAGCGGTGATGATGTACTGCGTCTTGATGAACCGGTAGCTATCCAGCAGTCCTCTTTCTCTGATCGGTCCTTTTCTTTCGTGGCTCCTAGGTTATATAATGAATTGCCTTTATCAATTAGACACCTGAACTCCATAGACTCTTTCAAAAACAAGTTGAAAACCTTTCTCTTCTGTAGGAGTTATGATCTTGCAAGTGGCACAGTGACAGGTCGTTACAGACTCCAACTGCTGCCATGTTAAATAATTGTTGTTGCTTGAACTACAGGTGAACTGCACCACACTTCTCTGGATTGTGGTGCGCTGAGTTACGAGCGCTAGTGAATTCCTCTGGAAGAACTGGCGCTTGCGAGAAATAAAAGACCAGATTATTATTATTATTATTATTATTATCATCATCATATGTGTTGCTCAACTGGTTAATATATGAGATTGTAGCCTCTTGTCTTGGAAATTGATTATGCGAGGAATATATCTTTGGATGGAATTGTATTAAGACTGAAAGGAAGTTAATGATTATTTGAATAAACAATAACAGAGTTAGACATTAGCACCTATATCAAAGAGCTAACTACCACAATTATCTTCCAGGCAAGGGCGGTAGTGGTGACATAATGTGTGAGGTGTGCGGTAAAGTGTTCCAGCGGGTGGACATTCTACGGGAACACCGAGCAGTCCACGCCCCACCATCACACCCCTGCCCCACGTGTCACAAGCTATTCAAGACCACCAAGTCACTTCAAGTCCACTCACAGATACACCTGGACATCAAGCGATTCACCTGCAAGTACTGTAATAAGGTGGGTAGGGTATCTTCTAGGGTATTCCTCAAATAATTGTTTAGAAAATATATGAAACTCGACAACTTAGGCTTACTGAAATGCATGCTAAACACAGCAAACAAAACATTAACTAAATTCTCAACAAAAAAATACATATACTGTACTCATCAATCCAAACCAACACTTGTCCCTGTAGTTTTTCTGTCTTACTAAACCATTTTTTGTCTGTTCATACAAATAGGCAACTCCGTTTGAACCATTAAAAATTTTAAGAAATGGACGCTAAACCATTGTATGTACAGTATGTTTACATTTATCTATCCTTATATAAAAACTCGCTAAACTCCAGGATGTTTGCCCCTTATGCAGCTTACCTCCACTCTCCGGCTTCTATTTACGGATATCTCTATTTTTTTAAGTTATTATTTTTTTTCCCAGTTACCATCATATTACCATCTCCACAGCCTCTACTACACTTCATCCATTTTCTTTTATCCACATTTACTCTAGACTTCCTTTCTTCACACATTTAAATTCAGCCTTGTCTCTTTTACTGTAAATTTTTCCTGAGTTTGCATTCACAACGGTCATTGCCAAAGAGCAGTTGACCAGGCTCATTGTAAATCCATGTTTCTTTACTCCATCAGCACGGTCATTAATATATTTATTATAATCTGAATACAGTCAGTCCCCCCAATCCGCGCCTATATGGGCGGCAATACACGACGTGTATTGGGAATTCGCGCATTGGGGATAACATAACTTATGGAGAAAAATACTTATGGGCGGCAGCCCGTATTTCCACACACATTTGACGGTAATTTTTTATCAAAATCAATACTAATTGGACAACCAAGCATACACAATAATAGAAACAAACAAGTCATTCCTTACATTAAAATTAAATGCTATAGGTACTGTAGGTGAGAAGAGTGGGGGCTCTGAGGCAGACCCCGCGACAAGGCGAGTTCATTATAGCCTAGGCCTAGGCTTCCCCGGCTCCGCCACTGGCCCCGTCCCCCTCCGCGGATAAACCCATAGATTTCCCGATCGCAGTAGCGCCTTCACCAGTTTATTCTTCCTAGGCATTTTGAAGTTGTTGAAGGGTGTAGGAAGGCGGTTGTTACACAATAAATGGGTCAAGTCTCAGCGCACGGACACTAAAGGATATTGGGACTGAGAAGGAAGCCGCGACGGGGCCAGTGACAGTGGCGGGGCCGGGGAAGCCTAGGCCTAGGCTATAATGAAGTCGCCTTGTTGCGGGGTCTGCCTCGGAGCCCCCACTCTTCTCACCTACTTATAGCATTTAATTTTAATGTAAGGAATGACTTGTTTATGTTTCTATTATTGTGTATGCTTGGTTGTCCAATTAGTATTGATGTGGGAGACGCTTCCTGGATGCGTCTCCCACAATGCCATCGTGACGTCACCGTCTTCCCGCCACCGAGGGGTGTGCGCGCGGAGTAGGGGGGTGGGGGGGTGGCGCGGAATACAAAAAACAGCATTTTTACACCACTCTTCAACCGTGATTCGTGTTTTGTGGGGTCAATACGTGTTTAAGGGATTTTGAGTACCTTTTTTACCCCTCGGCGCGGAATAGGGTAACGCGGACTGAGGATACGTGTATTAGGGGGACTGACTGTATCATTATGCAACTTTAGTAAATCCGTAGGGTGGATTTGTGAGTCTGAGGTTTAAGTAAGAGTTAATTAACCCACTGAGCCCCAGCGACGCAGGGTTTGCGTCCACAATGTATGTAACGCTAAACCCCAGCGACGCATGGTTTGCGTCCTGGCCGGTCCGGTCCTAATTACTCCGGTCCTATGGCACCCCGAGGGCTCAGATTTGTATGGAAACTGTGTAAGTATCCCATGCACCCATGCCGATGGTTGAAAACTCTCAAAGTCCAACCGCGTGCGCGTGAGCGCGCAAAAACATGTTTTTTTGGGGAAATTGCCTTCAATTTTTTACTCTTGTAAAATCCGTTTTCGGGGGCTCTGTAGGACCGTTTTTTTTTTTTTTTTTTTTTTTATCAATTTTTTTTTTTTTTTCCTTCATTCCTAACCCATTCGCTATTGTTTCTGGAATAAACAAAAATCAGAATCAGCCGGTCCTGGGTGGTACATTTATTAATATTTAGCTGGTACTCAGCGGGTTAAAATATACTGTACGGTAGTGTTAAAGATCCTTCTGAAACTGAATAAAATAGCCTAATCTGTGAGCCAGAAAATGAGACGGGTGCCATCATATTGAAGTACTATAATATACAGTCACACGATTGCTATGCTGGCTATTTTCAGTAGGCAACTTTTTTAATATTTCCTATCTTAAACTCTGTCATTAACTATAAGCTCCTAAATGCTCCAAAGAACTCCTCCCCCACCCTGTTGATTTGTTATTGTGCAGCCATATCTTAATTATATTTGTCCAGGTCTATGAATGTTATACACATTTTATTTTTCTCCAAATACTTTCCAAAAAGATTCTCGATTACAAACAAGCCTTACATCCTCTTTTTTATCCAAGCCTGCACTACAGTAGTCTCTCCTAATTTGACCTTCATTACTTTTCATAACTGTTTGCAACTTATATTCTTTTTAATTTATCTGATCTTGTCATTCGCCAATTTACTTTAATAAATATACAATAAACTATTGCATCTTTCTATGTATTCTGTGCTCTTTTCATTATATATCATATTAGAACTAAACATTTAATGATTTAATGTCTACTGGTACGGTATTCCTTAAGTAGCATCAGCAGCAATGACTGGAATTCATAATACTGTACTGTAAAACTAAGCCATTATATTTTGTGTTTCAGAAATTCCACCAGAAAGTTAATTTGAATCGCCACGAGAGGAGGAGCCATTTTCCGCGTGGTTCTATCAAATGCCAGCATTGCCCCCTTCAATGTTTATCCACGGAGGAGCTCAAGTCCCACCTCCTATCCCACACACTCAAGCAGGAGGAGATTTTTGTTGCTGATAAGGCTTCAGAAGAGGACGGTTTGGAGGTAGATTCGGAAAACTTGAATCTGACTAGCAAGGAGAGGTTGAGAGTTAAGGAGGAGTTGAAAAGTACTAAGGAAATCAATTCGAACTTTGACACAGGAATAGTTCATGCTGTAATTGCCCCAGACCTTAGCTTACATACCGGTACTGATACAATATCAAATGCTGCTATTAACCACCACCAAACAGTCTTCATACCTCAGAGGATATGCTTGTCCGCAAGACCAGAATCCCTAACGAGTAACTATCTGGTGGCGACACAACCAAGAACCATATCCTCTTCGCCATCTTCACAAAGGTTGGGCAACTCGAGTGTATTTAAAGTGACGAACAACTCTAGCTCAGTAGAGGACAACCTGGCCTCTACCGTGCTGATAACCACAAGCCCTGTGCCGCCGCTTGACACCACACACCTGGACCCCGCAGACTGTCAGGTGGCGGAGGAGAGGCGTACCAGGAGGTTGAGCAAGGAGGATGACAACTTGAGTATAGAGGCCAGTCCAGCATTAGTCGATGAGGTGTGTCTGTATCAATCCAACCCATCTACCTCCTTATACCAATCCACCCCATCTACTACTATATACCATTCAACACCTACTTCACTCTACCAGTCAACCCCTACCACCTCCATATACCAGGCCACTCCTACCACCTCATACTACCAGTCCACCACCTCTGCTTCTGCCTCCACCACCTCACAGAACCAGACCCATGTGGTACTCATGGCTCAGTCTTCAACCTCTGATTCATAACCTTAAAGTCAGTCACAACAGCACTTTAATCGATGGATTCCTATCTTAGTGAAGGCCTTTATGTCACCATAAAGAATATGTCCCATAAAGCATTTAAATGTTGTAAGATGCAACTGTGAGGGGTGGGTGGGTAGTACCGTACTCATCTAGCCTTGGCAGGCTGCCCATTTTTAAAGTGGAACCCTGTAAAATAATCCCAGGTTGGTAGAGTCCATTGGTCTTACAGCTCTCAGAGTAAGTAGTGGCATAGTACTGTTAACCAAGCCAATTCATGCTTCATGATATCTCCATAGTCCATACTCTCAGTACATTGACTCTGACCCATGGAGAACTTTCTTAAGGCACAAACAAGGCCAACCCAAACTATCTTGAATGTACAGACAGTGTTTCTCAACTATCACTACCTGAGTAACTACTGTAGATCTAAGCCAAACACAAGTCTATTAGCTGATTATTTACATCTCTATCATGACTGTTGTGATTCTTGTAGCTCATAAATTTGACTAGTCATATTAAAACTAATGAAAAAAAATCTATAAGTATGTGGTACCGTAACTTGCAGCACATACCAGACTCCAAAACAAACCCACCGTTGCTTAACCCATTCTCTACCAGTGATGTACTTTTGACTTTATTTTGGCAACTATTAGACGATTATTCAGCTTAAGAAGGACGTCTACCAATTAAAAACCTACAGACTATCCCAATTAATCCACTTAGCTACCACATATCCTTCCTAAGCTACATTAAATACCGTAGTCTAAATGTAGCTGAAATAAAGTACAAAAGACATCACCAGTACAGAAGGGGTTAAACTACTTGTATGACACAGACCTACTACATTCAAGCACATGACCATATTACAAGGTTTGTTCTAATTTATTAAGTTTCTCTTAGTTCTCTTATTTTACATGTAAAAAGACAATTAAAAGCTCAGGTATATTAAATTACCGTATGTAATAGTTACTAATGTTGTTGTTGTTGCCGTTCCCTAAGCTGCCTGGCCGAACCAAAGTTTATATACGTACAAGAAGTTAACTCACCGAAGTAATATTGGAACCTCCGACATCCAGTGTGACGTCACGCCTGGGACAGTAGGACCATATTTCATATACAAACCTGAAGAATCTAAGGATGTGTGGCTTTGAAAAGCTGAATAACATGTCTTTCATTGGAGTATACTATATTTAGTTGCGATTAAGTCTAATGACAGTATCTTGTGAGCTTGTCACCACTCTAAGGAGTCATTATTATATCATTTTCGGGATAAAATCGTTGTATGAATATCATAGCCAAGGTCTCTGCATACTGTCTGCATGCAGTATTGGCCAGGCATCAACTCATTATGCTAACCTATTGTGTTCCATAATGAGGATTATGGTGAATTGTCTTAAAAATGGGTTAATGTTGCGATATATTGGTCATGGGAGTGATTACTGTGTCATAAGATAGTGAAATATACGCGGAATATAGGCTACGTGGTGGTAGAGGGCGGCGCACACTAGGACAGCTGACGCATATGATAATTTAAGTGTTCATTATTATTTTCCCATTAACCTTCTCCCACTAACACATGATTGCCTGAACAGTATAAACTTCCTTTAAATGTAGTCACCACAACGTACCCCGGGTACATGCAGTATGATTGTACTGTAGGTACTGCACAATTGAAAAAAGAACAAGAAAACAAAGATACTTTGAAATATGGCAACACCGTCTAAAGCCACTCGGGAACACAGACACACACGAACCCCGTTATTATGACTGACATATTCTTTAATGTGTTTTCTTTTTCACCACTATCATGAGTACCTAAAAAATGTCCAGCTTTTGTCTGGTTTAATTATTATAACTTTCGCCAGCATACAATAATAGACCTGGGCAATATATTAAATGCTCTATCAGAGAGTTCGCTATGACAACTGTGCTTTCATCTGCGGGGAAGGCATAGCCGCAGCCGCTATGCCCTGACATTTACACCGAATCACTATTCTATTTCGATGCATTTAAAATATTTTGATGATAAAAACTATCCCAACCAATGTAACCAAACCTAATTCAAGACATACAGTAAACATACATCGACATATACCTGTAATTGGGCGTGAATATAGTAGAAGTATACCGGCTGCAGGGCATGAGCTTCCTTCGTCTGCATATTTATATCGAATATCATTACAAAATTAATGACTTGATTGATTTTTTTTCCATATTCTACTTGTTCTTAATATAGTGCTTTCTTGAATTTCTAGCCATAAAATATGCAAAGCTTCGACCAGTATGAGTTAATAATGGAAAAAAAAAGTGGAACGACATTCTCCCCATGTTGTCAACATCTAGCCTACATCCCATGCGTGACGTCACAATTTTACAAGACTAACAGATTTCGGCGAGCTACCAGAAATTTGAGTATCTGATGGGTCTACTTGTTAGTGTGTAGCCTATATACTTTGGGCCGAACAGCCCTCGAGTCCCTATGGAAGGTCATGGCCACGGTCGGGCTTTCCCACAGAGCTCTCAAGGAGTGTAGATTGTTACCAATGTTCTCGGTTGTTGTTGTTGTTGTTCTCCAGGCTGTCTGACCGAACAGCCCCAAGGTCCTGAGCAAGGCCAAGGCCATAACTAAGCACCCCCCCAGAACCCTCCCAGCTTTACTACTAAGAAAGCCCAGGTGACTGAAGCCGCTCCCAGACGAGGGGCTGAGGAGGGTGCGGAAATCCCCGGGACACCAAAGCCCCACCCAGAGCCCTGTGCCCCTTAACAATTACAGGTCTCCCTCAATTTACAATTGGATTACATACCTGAAAACCCGATATTAAATGGAAAAATCATACAATATAGTGAAAACTAAAATTAATCGGGTAGCCTAAATGGGGATGCGTTCTCGGACCAACCAAAACCCAAACACCTAAAAAACAATAATAATAGCATAACCGGGGCATCGAATAGTGAGGGAGACCTGTATGAAGGGCAAGGAAAAAATGTGATGCTTTGGCTCCCAGCCTGCCAACCTCTAGGTTGGGAATAGAGAGGTAGTTCTACGGAAGAGACGCCGCCACTTGAAATCTAGAAAATATATAAGCGAAAGCAAGTCAGAGAGAGCTAGGCCTATGGGTATGGCAAAGAATGCTCAACTCTCACTCTGATAGATCAGCCCATCACCACATGACTAGAACCCAATCCTCTCAGCATCAGCTAGGAAAGGCCTACTACAGTTTCTCTATGTACAAGTCTGTGACATATTAAAACAAAAATGAACAGATCCTCTGTTGGAGTGTGTACCTCACCTAGTAAACTTTGAGGTTGGTCTCTTGCCTTGGAAATTGAGTACCATACCGGTATGAGGGGATTGCATTTGATTTTGTGGCTGGGAATGTATCCAGGAGTTGTTTACTTTAACCCTCTCCGACATATGACGCGATTTTGAGCCTATTAGGGATACTTTAAAGCCTTTGTTACCATCAGGGTTATTTAGAAACCTTTAGTTTAGTTACTTCAACCTCTGCAGTTGTTTTTGAGTTAGCCGTGGGCAGAAAACTAATTTTGGAGAGGTAATTATAAGAGTGAGAGAACTATTTCTTATTTCTAATCTGGCAACCTCTGCGTCATATGTGCGTGAAAGGGTTAATACATTATATGTATAAATTTATGTATGTATGCATTGTACGTATATGCAAAATTAGTTATATATTTAGTAGACTATTAAATCTAATTTTGTTTAAGGCCTACTTGTCCATTTTGTTATTAATTAAATTTTAATTTTTAAATAAATATCTTCATTCAATTGTGTGTATTATTCATCAACTTGGGATTGTTTCAAATGAGTACCGGTACTGTACTACGGTACCGGTACCCTACTGTATAAGAGACACTCTAAATGTAAAACATTGTATGTACATCAGTGTATTACTTTTATTAAGAGGCAAGGTGCTGATTGGGGGGAGGGGCGTCGACTGACCGGGGACAGAGGTGCATGGGGGCGGTTCGTTCGTCGCCACCCCTTCGGGGATCACGGCGTCAGGCAATAGATAGATAGATAGAAGGTCACACAATATTATCCTCATGAACTGCAGCCCTAGGCAAGAATGTAGTTACCGTACCGGGTGTACCCCATCATGTTCCCGTCTATTTTGACTGCCTTTGGATACAAAAATACATTACCCTAACCAAACAGCCTAACCTAACCTAACCTAGTATTATAGATTTATAAGTATTTATTTTATTATAAGTATTTATAGATGATTTATGTTGTATGTCGGTAGTGGTACACCCGGTAACTACATCCTTCCCCAGCCCTATACCCTTCATTAAGAATACAATTTAAAACATACATTTTGACTTGAAAATGCCATCGAATGGATTTTACAAATATGGAAACGTATAAATTGGCATCTGAGCTTGATTAGCCTACCTCACATCCATTTCTAGCATGCATTAGAAATTATGACTAAGAAATATGATCAGAAAAATATATATTGACCATTCATTAGCATGTCAGCAGCATTTAGACTTTTATGAAGTCCACTATTAACATATTTTCTTGGTTCGACACCTTACCAAGTAACCTACGGACCACGGTCATGATACGCAAAGGTATTCTCTTAGATATAGGCCTACTCATACTCAAAAAGTTGTTTTTAACAGTATTTTTTGGAAAATATAACCGAAACTACCACTAATTTTCCCATGGTTTTTCTTTTTGGTTTTAGGTAGTTTTCATCATTATACAGTAGTTGAAATTAGTTACAATCCCCGGAAAACTCTATTTCTCCCATTATCCAACGATCTAAAAACACTCGGATGTAAGTCATATTCAGAGTAAATATACAATTTGTTTTGCCTTTGGATACAGGATGGGTTGAGGAGGGGCTTTGCCCCCCCTCACCCTCCCATGAATTATTGAAATCAGCATCTATTTTAAGAGTTTTCACTGTCGTCAATAGGGAGAATTATAGGGAGAGTTTTTTTGTTTTTACAGTACTTTATATAGAGCACATAAAATGTATCTCCGGTGGATGAAACACATATTAATATGATCTTTGCAACATCCTTATTTTATAATAGCCTTCAAATACAGTATTGAGAAATAGGCTAATTAGTGGTATTTAGGTTATAAGTACCTATTTTTCAGTCCTTTGTTAGTCCTTTTAGCTGTCATTAGATGCCAGGAAATGCTGTTTTTGGCACCCTAAATTCTAAAAAAAATCTGGGGGGCATGCCCCCGGACCCCCCTAGGGCTCGCGCCTTCGGCGCTCATGCTCGTCTGCGCTTGTACAGTAACGCCAGACATAATACTAGTAAGCCGACTGAAAACAGTTACTTGTTACTTGTTACTTATTACCTATTGAATAAATAACAGAACATTGAAAACAGTTACTTGTTACTTATTCCAATAGGTAACAGTTACTTATTCGAATAAGTAACAAAGTATTGAAAACAGTTCCTTGTTACTTATTCCAATAGGTAACAGTTACTTATTCAAATAAGTAACAGAGTCCTGAAAACAGTTACTTGTTACTTATTCCAATAGGTAACAGTTACTTATTTGAATAAGTAACAGAGTCCTGAAAACAGTTACTTGTTACTTATTCCAATAGGTAACAGTTACTTATTCGAATAAGTAACAGAGTCCTGAAAACAGTTACATGTTACTTGTTACTTATTCCAATAGGTAACAGTTACTTATTCAAATAAGTAACAGAGTCCTGAAAACAGTTACTTGTTACTTATTTGAATAAGTAACAGAGTACTGAAAACAGTTACTTGTTACTTGTTACATATTCCAATAGGTAGCAGTTACTTATTCAAATAAGTAACAGTTACTTGTTACTTATTCTGAGAACAAACCCCCAAGTTTGAACCTCGAAACCGCAAAAATATCAAATTTTCGCGGTTTCGAGGTTCAAACTTGGGGGTTTGTTCTCCGATTTTGGGTCCCTTACTACATAGCCTACATAAAATTTTATTTCTGAATGTTCCACACATAAGTGCAGTTTCAGTCTCTTGTCCTAATGGCGGCGTTCCAGACTGCAAAGTTCCATTTTCGTGTCAAGTCCAGAACTACTGTAGTCTATGGTACTGTTTTTGTTCGGAGAGTTGTACACTCAAAGACACAAATCGTGGCCCAATAGGAATCTTGGAACAGCATCAACGAACCTCTGAATTCTAAATATCTGGTAAAATTTAAAAAAAAAACAATGAGAAGATTCAATTCAGTTCAAGATAGATTCAAAACCTTATAGCTGCTATCTATGTCTTAAAATGTACTTATATTAATTTGTTAAGTTTAATATGTGCAGTACAGTATATATAAAAAGATTCAAAATCTTATAGCTGCTATCCATGTCTTAAAGTGTACTTATATTAATTTGTTAAGTTTAATATGTACAGTACAGTACAGTATATATAAAAACACATCCAATGGTGATGGGCTGGTCTATCAGAGTGAGAACTGAGCGATCTCTGCCATACCCATAGCTTACTCTGACTGTTCCTTTTACTTATATATTTTCTAGATCTCAAGTGACAGCGTCTCTTCCGTGGATTGACCTCCCAATCTACCAAGATTGGAAGCCAAAGTGCCACATTTTTCCTTTGCCCCTCAACTTTCTCTTCATAATTGCTGAGGGGCACAGGGCCCTGGGTGGGGCTTTGGTTTCCCGGGCGTTTCCGCACCCTCCTCAGCTCCCCGCCATGGAGTGGCTTTGGTCACCCAGGCTTATTGTGGTCGGCAGGGAGGGTTCTGTGGGGGCGCTCGGTTATGACCTTGGCCTTGCTCGGGGCCTTGGGGCTGTTCGGCCAGGTAGCTTGGGGAACAACAACAACAACAACACATCCAATATTTGTCATAAAATTCTTAATTATTTTGATATCGGACCAGTAAGTTCTTTGACATTTATTTTTTTGCAAACACTAGTGAAAAATATTGATAAAAATTGGAGCTTGTGGCAAAGAAATATAGTTAAATATTGTTATAAAAATGATTACCTAATAAAAACCATCAACCTTACTTTGTGCTTTCCATCATCCTTTGTTGTTTATGTATCATGCAGGAAAAATCAATGTATGTATGTATATATGTATGTATGTACAGTGACACTAATAAGTCATGTCTCAGCTGTCATTATGTTTGGGCGGGCTTGTGGTGGTAGGGCTTCGCTGCATGTCTGCCTGCTGAGGCCGGAACCTCTCCGGGTGGTCGGGGGGCCGGGGGTGTGCTGGAGGGACCTTGGTGATCCCTGGTCTCTGGGTCTTCTCCTGGGTGACCTAGATGTGTGTGACTTTGTGTGTTGTTTTTGTGTTATGTTGTCCCTATTCGGGCTCTGTCTTGAGTCGGCCACTCCCAGAAAAAACTTAAAAAATGGGAAAAGTGGGGATTGGGCCTGAGTATATAGATAGATAGATAGACATTATTGTTTCTGTATCATGAAGTGAAAGTAAAATTTGTTTTTTTAATTTGTAGTAGTTAACCCGGGAACTGTTGGAAGACTCTTAAGAGTTCCCCCGGCGGACTGCGGGAAGACTTAAGAGTAAGGCTATTAAAAAATCCATTTAAAACACCCCAAAACATTTTTTTTTTTTTTTTTATTATTGCCCCTGGGCCATGCCAAATATCACTCCTCCACCTCCCCTCCTTCCCCACTTTCCTCACCTCCTTCAGTTATCACCTATTTTCCCTGTTATTCCCTTATTCTGTGGTATATTTTCGTGCTAACATTAGCGAGTTGCAAGCAGGGCATTGTCATCACTGTTAGCAAGAGAGTGCAAGAGAGAGAGAGAGAGAGAGTATCGATCGACAGTCTCTCTCCAGACTTGGGGAAAAGTGGCGGGAAAGGAGGTTGCCTCAGCCATACATTATGTAACTCCCGGCCTGTATCGCCGATTTTGACCATCCAAACGCTGTTTCCACTTGTTTTATTGTTGTAACAGGTTAATACCTTTATAATCAACCTATAATAGGCGCATATGGATAAGTATTAATGCTATTTATGGTAAAATAACTATGTTAGTGATGGGAACAGCTCAAATACGTCAGCATAGGAGTGTGGTGTCTCATACCCCCCATGCGCACTTCAGAGGTTAAGGGATGAGGTCACGAGGAACCTCTTTACCCTGTCATAGACCTATTTTACTGTTAGGCAATCAGAACAGAGGCAAGGGGTGTGAGGAGATTGCCCAACTATCTCCACCAGCCGAGAATCGAACTCGGTCCTCCCGGTTAGAATCCGAGCACTCTACCAATGTTGCTGCTGGTCACCCCCAATGGTTTGTTGATGATACAAAGGAATGCAAACAGCAACAGACACACTAGTCCATTCACTCTAGGTAGGCCAAAAATCATGACCCCCACCCTAACCTCTTATAACTCAAAAAGGGCTAGAACAAATTGGCTGTAGATTTCCACACCCCTTCCTAAATTCATATTATCACCAACCCACCAATTAATATACAAATACAGGTAAACCTAATTAATGAAATAATTGAAACTAATGAATATGTACATGTGGTACTTCAAGAAATATTAGCTCGATTACTCTAGTCGTTTTGAAGATATAGAGGTTAGTGTTCAAGATATTTGGCCGACCTATAATGTCAGTCAGTTAGTAGCCAGCCCTTACTCCCACAAGGGGTAGGGAGGATCAGCAAAATACTCGAGAAAGGAAAAAGAGGTAACAGGAGAAGAACACATAACAGTTCGCCCACAAAAAGTAAGCACACAAGCATTCAGAAGCACCAATCACTCAGCAGCCCCCGAAATCAATGGCTTCACCTCTGATGTTATTACCTATAAAGAATAGACTATATTGATTAGGACCTCTTCAAAGTGAGAGCTGTGGAGATTAGAGTTATTTCAGTATGGTAGCTGGTGTGAACATGCTGGATGGCCTAAGTAATAGGGAAGTGTATGAGTCTTTTAGAATGGAAGAGCAAGCTTTGGGCATTGAATAGAGTGTTTGAGTGGATAAAGAGAAGTTTAAGGTGGTTTGGCCATGTACAGTTTTGGCGAAATAAGTGATGTTTCAGTACCAAGTATACTGTATTTTGATCAATGTTTGGTATCAGCACTATCTAAACCTTATTTAATAATTTCGAGTGAGATAGACAAACATGTTCCTACACTTGCACAGGCCGTAGCTCGATTGGTAGAGCGTTCGCCTGCTAACCGAGAGGTTGACGGTTCGAGCCTCGGGCCAGCCAGTGAGTTATTGGCAGATGTCAGTGCTGTTGGTGAACGGTGCAGTCTAGCAATCTGTGGCAACTATTCACTAAGTCCCTGATTCATCAGGGCACCCACCCTAGCCTTGCTATTCAGCAGGGAGTGTATGGTGGTAAAAACTGCATCATCATCATCATCATCACTTGCACACCCTATTAACATCTGTCAGACATCAATACAGTACAGAGCGAGCAAAACGTAATGACAGCGGAGACAACTTATTTGGCCAACCGTACAAGGAATAGATGATGACAGAATGCCAAGAGAGATACATGGAAGTGGAGGTAAGAGGAACATCTGGTAATAGAAGACCACTTATAGGATGGGAAAAGAGAGTGGAAACAGTCAGTCAGTAGCCAGCCCTTACTCTCACAAGGGGTAGAGAGGTTCAGCAAGAGACACGAGAAAGGAAAAAGAGGTGGCAGGAGAAGAACACATATTAAATTGTAAAACATGCAAAATATACAAAACACAAGTTTGACCACAAAAAACAAATACACAAATCATTCAGAAGCACCAACCACTCATCAGCCCACAAAATCAATGGCTTCACCTCAAAGTGTAAACGTATTGAATGACAAAATTCAGCATACCGTAGTGGAATGACCCCCCCCCCCCCACACACACACACACCACCACCACCACAAAGTTGAAGTGGTCAAGAGCCAAATTCAAGGTACATTAAGAGACAAAATGTCTGGACACTAAAAAATCCCGTCCCTGTAAATAGTATCACTCTCCCCCCCAAACAAATCGGCACTTAAATCGCACAAAGGGTATTAAAATCTCCAAACTAATGAGACGAACGTCTTAAAATGTCAAAACTAATGGGGCTAAGTATGAGGGAGAAGGGGGATCCAGATTTTTGTTTTTAAATGACCCGCTCAAGATCAGCTGACCATGCAGCCTCCGACCAATCACAAGGCAGCTTTCAACCAGTATAGACCAGGATTACCAACTAAAGTCCGCTAGATAGTAAATAGATGCCGAAAATCGCTACAGTAATGGCAAAATCTCTACAATATATCTCTATAATGGCTATAATATACAGATTATCGCTCTAAATGGCTATAATATACAGAACATCGCTCAAATTCATGTCGCCAAATGTAAAAATTGGCTTCTAGATTAAAGTAAAACCTCTAAATTTAGCTAAAAAGTGCTAGATTGGCAACACTGAGTCATAGCCTCCCAACCAATCACAAGTACGCTATTATCCCATTTAGGCCCTCGCGTAAACACAAGTCTTGACAACTAGGAAATGATTACCAGGTATTTAAATGAATATATCTAGATGCCAGAAAGCTTGGGAAGAGCTAGAGTTGGATAGTTCAGTGCATTTATTATTGATGAAAGAGTGTTTGGCAAGTCGAAGAACAGATTTGGCTTGATTCCGGGCAGAAACATATGAAGAATGAGAGTCTTGAGTTTTAAGGCGTCAGTACCGTTTGAATGCTTCCTCCTTATTGCGGACAGCAGTAGAACAGGCGTGAGTAAACCAAGATTTTTTAGCATTAGTCTGAGAGAAAGAGAATGGAATGTATGCTTCCATGCCCGATAGGATTACCTCGGTAATGCGTTCAGCACTCTCCGAGGGTCCTCGGCCATGGAAGCAGAAATCATTCCATGGGAAATCAAAGAAGTACTGCCGAAGAGCCTCCCAGTCGGCAGCGCCAAAGTGCCACAAGCGCCGCCGGCTAGGAGGATCGGGTGGCTGTACTGGAGAGATAGGACAGGTGACAGAGATAAGTTTATGGTCGGAGGAGCCCAAAGGAGAGTAAAGATCGACAGTATAAGAAGAAGGGTTAGAAGTTAGAAACAGGTCAAGAATGTTGGACCGATCTCCGATGCGATCCGGGATACGGGTGGGTTGCTGAACTAACTGCTCTAGGTCATTTAGGATAGAAAAGACGTAGGCTTGTTCACCAGGTGGATCAGTAGTGTGAGAGGAGAGCCAATGGCGGTGGTGAACGTTGAAATCTCCTAAGATGGAGATTTCTGAGAAAGGAGAAATGGATAGAATGTGTTCCACTGTAGAGTTTAGATAGTCAAAGAATTTGGGAAAGTTGGTAGAGTTAGGGGAGAGATAGACAGCACAGAAATATTTAGTAAGAGAATGACAGGAAAGTTTGAGCCATAAAGTTGAGAATTCAGAGGAGTCGAAATCTGGAACACGAGAGCAAGTGAGTTTGTTGTGCACATATGCACAACATTCGCCTTTGGCTTTGAAACTAGGATAGAGAAAGTAGGAGGATACAGAGAAGGGGTTGCTGGATGTTGCTACAGACACCTGAGTTTCGGTGAGGAAGAGAAGATCAGGTTTATAGGAGAGATGGTGCTCAACAGAGTGAAAGGTAGAGGAGAGTCCGCGAATGTTGCAGAAATTAATAGAAAGAGTAACAGGCCGAGGTCCAGGTAATTGTGTGGGATCGTCAGGGGATGGTCGGTCTGTGTCTACTAGGTGACGATGGCTGTGTGTGTCTGGGAATAACATGGAGGGTAAATGGGCCTCAAAGCTTGAGAGCAGGAGGATGTCAGCTCGGTTAAAGTTATCAGTTCCCCATTTTGATAGATTTTCACGTAGTGTGGAGTAGGCAGTGGGGGTGTGTCTGGGAATCTGGAGGAAGTTTCTGCCATGGACATCCTTTGGGGGAGTTTCCTCTTGAAGTAAGGCGTGGGAATTATGCATGTGTGTGCAGGTACATCGTTTGCCATACTATCACACTGTTCCTGGTGTTCTTTAATGGGAAACCAAACCTTTATTCACCGTGGAGTATTTGGATGTACAAGATAACGGGCTGTGGCATGGTTGTTGTTGTTGTTCCCCAGGCTTTCTGACCAAACAGCCCCAAGGTCCTGAGCAAGGCCAAGGCCATAACCGAGCGCCCCCACAGAACCCTCCCTGCTTTACCACTAAGAATGCCCAGGTGACTGAAACCGCTCCCAGTCGAGGAGCTGGGGAGAGTGCGGAAATACCTGGGACACCGAAGCCCCACCCAAGGCCCTGTGTCCCTTTACAATTATGAAGGATAAGTTGAGGGGCAAAGGAATAATGTGACGCTTTGGCTCCCAGTCAGTATATAGAGAGGTCAATCCACGGAAGAGACGCCGCTACTTGAGATCTAGTAATGGTCGCAATCCTCCGCAAGACTATCAATTACTCTTTAACAACACACAACTCAACCCTTCATCTTCTCTCAACATTCTACATGTATCTTTTTCATTCGACCTTTCTTGGAAATATCATATTAGCCTATCACTCTATCTAAAAAAGCTTCCCAAAAGTTAGGTGTGCTCAACCGGCTCCATGGGTTCTTCAACCCCGCACACCTTTTTGCTCTATATCAGGGCACAGTGCACTCATGTATCGAGTATTGCTCGCACGTGTGGGGAGTTTCCACCCGTACCACACTTCTCGAAAGAGTCAAAAGCATTTCGCCTGATCAACTCACTTCCTCTTACTAGTTCCCTACAATCTCTTTCAACATGCCGCAATGTTGCATCTCTTTCACTCTTCTATCGCTATTACAACAATCAGTGTTCTTCAGAGCTCACTCAGCGCATACCCCCTCCTTTGCTAGACATATCGAAGGCATTTGGTATGGTCTGGCACAAATCTTTCATTTCTAAACTACCCTCCTTCGGTTTCTATCCCTCCATCTGTGCCATTGTCTCTAATTTCTTTTCCGGCCATTCCATAGCTGCGGTTGAGGATGGCCATCACTCACTTCCTCATCCTATCAACTCCGGTGTTCCTCAGGGCTCTGTCCTATCTCCTAAGCTCTTTCTAATTATCATAAATGTTCTTCTCAACTGTACCTCCAGTCCCATCCATTCATACGCAGACGACTCTACCTTGCACTATTCAACTAGTTTTCCAGAACGCCCCAGCCAGCAATCCCTCAAAAACAAACGTAATGAAGCCATACAACACTTATCTTCTGATCTAACTACTATTTCCAATTGGGGCAGAGAAAACCTAGTTGCCTTTAATATGCTTCCAAAACCCAATTTCTCCATCTATCTACCCGTCAGGAACTCCCAAAGGACTATCCCTTGTTCTTCAACAATACAAAAATCAATCCTTCATCTTCTCTCAATATTCTTGGTGTCTCTTTTTCTTCTGCTCTCACTTGGAAGGACCACATTACCAGTCTTGCTAAGGCAACCTCCCAGAAGCTGGGTGTGCTCAACCGCCTCATAGGGTTCTTTACCCCTGCACAGCTTTTTGCTCTGTACAGCGCGTCCTTGTATTGAATATTGTTCACATGTGTGGGGAGGAACCGGAGGATCCTCTCACACCGCACT
Source organism: Paralithodes platypus (assembly GCA_032716605.1). Classification (NCBI taxonomy): domain Eukaryota; kingdom Metazoa; phylum Arthropoda; class Malacostraca; order Decapoda; family Lithodidae; genus Paralithodes; species Paralithodes platypus. Next base: position 10,275,645 of record CM064513.1, read on the forward strand.
CCTAGATAAAAGTAGAAAGGAAGGCCTTTCGTATAATTCATTCCCGCCTACTCACCAACTCTCTGCAAACTCTCTCTCTTCGCCGCAATGTTGCATCTTTCTCGCTCTTCTATCGCTACTACAATAATCAGTGCTCCTCAGAGCTCTCCCAGTGTATAGGCCTACCACCTCCTCTACGTAGGGTAGGCTACGTGGTACCAGTCTTGGAACACAATCCCACCCCTACTCTGTGCAACTCTCCAACCCATGAGTGAAATGTTTTTTTCAGTCTTTCTTCTATTCAACTGCTTAGCTCTGGAACTCTCTCCCAGAATCAGTCTTTCCCTCCTCCTATGACTTAAATTGCTTCAAACTCCGTGTGTCCAGGCATTTTGGCTCGAACTTTCCTTGATTTTGGCCCTGTCACTCTTTCAACTCTGGGAGAGGCACTTGCTACAGGCAGTTCTGCCTTTTGTCTCCCTCACTCACATAGAACAAAAAAATAATAAATTATATATATATATATATATATATATATATATATATATATATATGTGTGTGTGTGTGTGGAATTTGGCCAGAACCTTCAAACAGCCTCGGAAGGAACCATCAAGGCACAGGCTTCCTGGGATAATGCAAATAAAGATTCCCAACACCCCACAATCACTTACTCCCAACTCAACCCTTTAGTGGTAGATAGCCAGGATTCCTCAACTGGAAGCTCCTGGAACAGGGCGGAGCTTCCCCATCCACCTCGACGCTCTCCCATTGGCTGGGGAAGAGCTCTCCAAATGATACATCACAAAATGCCAGCTACTGCATTGGTCAAGACGCTTGCCCCAATGGCCGGAACAAAAAAGGAGGTGGAAATCGGAAACATGGACACTGAAACACACGAGAGTATCACCCAGCTTGGAAAATCAAGAACCAGGTTGACTAATCCTGGAATACCGTGATTGGCTGGAGGAGAAACAACCAATCCAGATTATTGTCAAATTCGTTGCCGCTACCTATAGTAAGACCACGTATGGATTATGCTGTTTAATTTTGGTGTCCCTATTACAGAATGGACATAGATTCCTTGGAGAGAGTGCAGCAAAGAATGACAAAAATTATCCATAATATTAGAAATCTTCCATATGAAGAAAAGTTGAAGAAATTATGCTTACATATGTCGGTTAGAGAGACGTAGAATTAGATGGGATATAATAGAGGTGGGGGCTAAACATAAGGAAAAAAGGAGTCATGAAAAGAATACAATATAATTCACGCGGAAATCTCCCCTCAAGTGTAAAGAGAAGAAATAATAATAATAATAATAATAATAATAATAATAATAATAATAATATTTATTCAGTTAGCAATTTACAGAGTTGGTACCACATAGTATGTTACAAATATGACATGTACCAGCCTTGCATAATTCCAACTAAGGATAGCCCAATAAGGCTGTTAGGCGTATTTCCATTGGGGTCCTTGTGGGATTAGATTAGCTGGGGAAAATGGGGAGGATAAAGAAATAGATACTTTAGAGAAAGTATTTCTAGGGGGCTATTTTAAGATACCTTACATCCTATAGTAAATATCAGTAATCCGTAATTAGTAATCATTTCAGTTTGGTTTGTCTATCTCTTATGTCGCATTTAGTAGTAGACATAAGCTTGGTGCTCCCTTCTCGCAGCTGTCCGGTTCAGGTGTTCCTTCAGGCTACGTCTGAAGGAATACAGTGTTCTCTTTTCACGGACTGACTGGGGTAGGTCGTTCCAGTCTTTGATGGCGGTGAAGAAGAATGCTTGCTTACCCTGTCCTTGGATTCTCGGGACCTTAAAATTAAACATCCTGTTTCTTGTATTATGTCCACTCCTCTCATTTGCTTTAACAAAATCATTCTTTAGATACTCTGGAGCTCTGTCATAGAAAATTTTGAAGGCATTAGTGAGCCTGATTTGTTTGGCCCTGTCAGAGACATTGAGCATACCTAGTGACTGAAGCTGTTCCTGGCCAACATGTAATCTGGGTCCTAGGTTCAGCATGAACCTAACCATTTTATTTTGAGTGACCTGAAGTTTGTGCTGTGCTGATTTAGATGATGCAGAGTACCAGGATGACACAGAATAGTCAAAATGACATTGAACAAGCGCTTGGCAGAGGGTCTCTTTGGTCGCCGCGGGCAAGCATCCCACCTGTCTATACAGGTATTTTATACGTGCTGTACACTTACTCAGGATAGATTCCAAAATTGTTTCACCTGACAAACTCGCGTCCAGTTTTAGTCCGAGATATTTAACTTGTGACACTGTTGTTATAGGAATATCATTACAGTTGACCGAGAAGCCCACAATGTCTTTCAGTTTGCGTTTTGTTCCACATAAGATGGCTTCCGTCTTGCCCAGGTGAAGAGATAGTCTATTGTCCACTAGCCATTCACTACATGATTCTAGTTCTTTGGAAAGTGAAGCGGCAATACTTATTGGGTCTTTTCCTGAAACCAGAAGCACGCTGTCGTCTGCATACAGTAATAATTTACATGAGACGCTCAGTTCCATGTCGTTCACATAACAGAGAAAGAGTAAGGGACCAAGGATGCTTCCCTGCGGGACCCCACAGTTAATTGGCATAGGATCAGATATATTATCATCAATTTTGACTCTTTGGGTTCTACCACTAAGATAAGATTTAAACCAGTTCACAGACCCTATGCCCATTGCTTGTAGTTTATTACATAGGATATCATGGTCTACTGTGTCAAACGCTTTTTGTAGATCAAGAAGAACCATACCGGTGTAGTTACCTTTAGACATTTCTTTACGAATGTGATCCGTTAAGTGGATGAGACAGGAGTCTGTCGAGTAATAATAATAATAATAATAATAATAATAATAATAATTCCTTATTCCAGACACATAAGATAGATACAGTATAAATACAGTACGACCTAATGGTCCATATCACATACACTTCTCGTCAGAGCACAGATAATAATTATACACAAAGATATATTAATAAAGAAACAATAAAATAAAATATACAGTAGGCCTATTTACAGAATAGAGCACATATCACATTTTGTCATAATATAACACAGATAGGCTAACTAAGGCTATTGCTCAATGTTGGTTAACACCTATTGCACAGATCATTGCTCATAGTTCAATTAGACCTATATATTACATTACATACTATGTGTGCAGCAGCTTCTGCCAGTGAGATATAATACGGGATTCATAGATATGATCACTAGACCAAAGAGCTACAATCAGCGTGTTACTGGAGGATTGCAGTCGCTGCGAAAAGCTGTACACCAGTCTCCTGATGACAGCCCGACAGCACTGCACATCCAACAGTGTGCACACCATACTAGTGCTTTCATATTTAGAGAGACCAATGAACATCTTGAGTATATTATGATAGGATGTACACAGACCATTTATGGTGGCTCTCTTATACTTCCACCACAAATGGGCCGTGTATACACCATAGAGGAACAATATGTCCGGAACAAAGTGACTTTAGTTTCCCAATTACACATGTGGAATTTTCTCAAGATGGTGTTACCACGTAAATATAGCTGTCTGCGCTGACGGCCGATATCTGCATCATCTGAGCAATCGTTTTGAGATAATGTGTCCCAGGTATTTTATTTTGTTTACTTCTTGAATAATTTGATTATTGAGTGAGAAATTTGGCAGTTTACTTTTATACAGTAATTTTGATCTAAATATAAGAACAGCACTTTTCAGTGGGTTGAATTTAACACAATGTTTACTACCAAAAGATTCACATATATCAAGAAGTTTGCTCAGACCCGCAGAAGACGGTGCAATAATGACCAGATCATCAGCATACATGAGATGGTTGATGATTTTATTCCCACCATAACATCCAATCTGCTCTTTATTCAATTTATCACTTAATTCATCCATATATACATTGAATAAGTAAGGTGAGAGAATACTACCCTGTCTCACTCCATTGGTTACTGTAAAGGAATCCGAAATAATGTTACCCCATCTTACATTAAATGTTTGATTGGCGTACCAGTACTTCAAGATTCTCAGTATATAGGATGGCACTACATGCATCTGAAACCTGATTGAAACTTATAGAATAGATCATTTTGTTTGAGGTAGTGTTCAATTTGGGTGTATACCGCTCTTTCAAGGATTTTAGATACAATACATAATATGCTAACTGGTCTGTAGTTACCAACTTCTAGTTTATTTCCTTTCTTGAATAGAGGGGTTACAATAGCTTCCTTCAGTTCAGCAGGTACAGTGTTGGTGTTAATTGACAAGTTGATGATGTGGGTTAGGGGGCCTGCTATACCAATGGCTCCATCTCGTAGAAATTTGGCAGGAATTTTGTCTGGTCCTGTGCTTTTATGTACATTTAGGTTAGACAGCTCGTCAAAAGTGTATTTTGGTGTAACATTTTGCAATCCAAATGTGTTCGGGTGTATGTCTTTATCTCTGTAGAAATTTCGAAAGGTGGCCGTTGTTGTCGTGTATTTATTGAGAGGTTGAAGTAGGTTCTGTGCAAGTGTGTTTGCTATGGAGGTGAAGAAGGAGTTGAAGTAGGTTGAAATTTGTCGTTCATCGTGGCAAACCTGATCATTAATGGTGAGAACAATATTAGTGTTGATGGCTGGCCAACTTCCTAGCAGGCAGATGTGCACACGTATCTTTTGCCGGTCAGTCATCTAAAATCAGAAACTTTCCAAACGGAGTCCCACAAGGATCCGTCCTATCGCCCGCACTCTTCAATCTGTACATGCACGATATAACTACACCCAATACGCCCCAAATAAACTTAGCCTCCTATGCAGATGACATAACACTCACATGCACACACCATGACCCAAAAAGAGCAACAGATCTCCTTCAACCCTATCTCAACACACTACATGGCTGGTGCACTACAAACAGACTTAATCTAGCCCCAGCCAAATCCACCGCAACCCTGCTCACAAGTTGGACAGGAGAACACGAATACATCCCTCAACTCACCATAAACAACACACCCCTAACACATACACACACACAAAATCCTAGGAGTAACATATGATACTCATATGACATTCAAACAGCACACCACAAACATTAAAAAGAAACTGACACCCAGACTTAACGCCCTCAGGTCACTTGCTCACACAAAATTTGGACACAACAAAGAAACTACCACCACAGTATATAAACAATACATAAGATCAGTGATGGAATACGCAAGCCCAGCCTGGGCTTCTAACCTAGCTGAAACACATCATAAGACCTTACAGACTATTCAAAACAAAGCCCTGAAGATCATTACAGGCTGCACAGCTACTGCACCCACAGATCACCTACATCAAGAAACCAAAATCCTCAAAGTCAAAGACCATCTGGACATGAGAGGCACTCAATTCCTGGCAGTAGCCTCCACAAACCAAGACCACCCACTAAACTACATGGCAACACACCCACAGACACCAAGAAATATCAAAACAACACCCAGCACACGGTATCACACACAATTATTGTCCTCTCTCCCTCCCTGCCCACCCCGAACCAACTTCCAGAAGCACATCCATACTCAGATCTCTCACCGATCCATCCACTCACTCACAGACAACACGCAGCTGCATGCACGACCTCCCGAAATCCATCCTTCCGAATCCTCCCTTCCTCGCGAGGACAGAGTCCACCTGGCCAGGCTGAGATGCGGACACCATCCAGCTCTCCTGAGCTATCAGAAGAGACTGGATGACTCCGTTGTCGACACCTGCCCGGGATGTAACACAGCACCCCATACCATTAAACACATCATAGAAGACTGCATTTCACACAACCACTTACGCCAACAACACAATCTACACTCAATGAGAGCTCTGTGGGAAAGCCCGATCGTGGCCATGGCCTTTCTCAGGGACTCGGGGCTGTTCGGCCAGGCAGCTTAGGGAACAACAACAACAACAATATTAGTGTTAGACGAATCCCTTGTCTTGTTGCTGTAGCCTGTTGTTTTTAGGTGCCTCCATAGTTTCTTTGGGTTATTCTGATATTCCTCTGCCTTATTGTGAAAATAATTAGTTTTCGCTGATTTTATTTTCCTACTTAGTTTATTCCTGGCCCTGTTGAACTCATGTTTCAGACCTTGATCCTGTCTATGTTTCGCTAGCTTTTTAACAGATTGTCTCTGTGTTCCAGATGGTGTAGTATGTCATTGTTGATCTATGGATCTGACCTTGCTTTAATTTGTATGTCTTTCAGAGGAGCTATTTCGTCTAGAATGTTTGTGATGATGGTTCTGAAGCCAACCCATGCGTCATTAACGTTTGTACTTCCAAACACTGGAGACCAGTCTGTATTCCATAAAATGTCCAGAAATGTTTCTTTATTGTAGTTTCTGAGTGACCTTGTTTTGATAACCTTGTGATTCTCTAGGGTAATTTTTGTGGTTTTTCGTGTGCAATATGAAAACATCAGCAGTTGTAAAGTCAGTGAAAATAGGCTAGCCTAAACAGACCTCAGATGCGGAAATACCCTGAGCCGAACAGGCCAAGCGGGATATCTCTATTGGTCTAACTGGTAAGGTGCCTGCCTCACACCCAAGGGTCGAGAGTTCGTGCCCCCACCAGGGCATGATATTTATCGGGAATTTAGATAAAGGTTAAATTACATATCACTGGTACATGAAATATCCCAACAAATAGTTATATTATAATTACCAACGACGTAGTCGTTGATAGGTGTAATCAGTCCCCCACACGCGGCTAGTTCAATTGCATGACATGTAGGAATGTTCACATAATACAATATCGATACAATGAACTTAGCTTAGAGGACTGGTGATGTAAGACTGTTGTTAATATTATTAGTAGTTGTAGCACATGGTGAACTGTGGGTTGAGTCAGGGCCGGGGGAGGAGATGTTGACTATACGGTGTTTGAGAGACTGAAGGGCCGGCTTCCGATCGCTTCGCGAAATTACATATGGCTGCCGGCTCATAATAATTATAACCCATAACTTGGTTTCATAATACATCTAGAGCTGATGTAGATATTTATACATTACAGTTAATATTTAACCTAACTTAAGAATAAACTACAATACACAAAGAACCAGCCGAAATCGTACAAGCGATACGATACCGCCAAATTCAAATGTCCTATTGGACCAAAACCTGTCGGGATCATTACCCTATTCCCGACAATATTTTCGTGAGGCTATTTCCGCATTTAACGAAGTTTAGGTGTGCTGGTTAAATTGTTCAGATGGTTGAGAGTAAGATCGGAGCTCCATAAATCCTCTTTCGGGTATGGTGTAAAAACCGATCCCCACAGGACAAGGAAGAGGATAGGAGAGAGCAGGGAGTGTTAATTGTGAGACTCGATTGGGTTGGGTTGTGGAGTTGCCAGCCGCCCAAGCGAGTTGCCAACTGGGCAGTTTGTAGGTGCGTGTAGCATCGCTCAGTGAAGTTGACTCACCATTCCCGTTCATCTCTCTGACGGACTCTCGGTCGATTCGGCTCAAGCTTGTTCCTCTCTGTTCGTTCCTCTCTGTTCGGAGCTTTCGCTTCCCGGAAGGTGAAGTAGTGTAAAGTCAGTGAAAATAGGCTAGCCTAAAAAGATCTCAGATGCGGAAATACCCTGAGCCGAACAGGCCAAGCGGGATATCTCTATTGGTCTAACTGGTAAGGTGCCTGCCTCACACCCAAGGGTCGAGAGTTCGTGCCCCCACCAGGGCATGATATTTTCGTGAGGCTATTTCCGCATTTAACGAAGTTTAGGTGTGCTGGTTAAATTGTTCAGATGGTTGAGAGTAAGATCGGAGCTCCATAAATCCTTTTTCGGGTATGGTGTAAAAACCGATCCCCACACAGTGGCACCAAGATGGCGGAGGTTGGCCGATCTTTGTTACTATAGGGTCTCTAGGGAGGGTACGTGCCCCCCCCCCCCCCCCCCCCCGTAGATAGCCCATTGGATTAATAACATCATCGTACAAAGTCATATACAGTATACGCAAATCGCAGTGAGTATTTTATATTTTAGTTATCGATATAAAGTCCATTTTCTTATACACTAATTAAGAAAACTATTTCTTTTGAATGGGTAACCAAAGTATAATCATTTAATGTCCTTAACATTATATAGTTATTTACAAGTAAATCCAAGTTATTCCAGTTATTTTTGTTTTTTTATTAATCAGAATTAATTTACATACAATAAACAAGGTTAAGTAATAAATTAATGTGGACGAGAATATCAACAAGCAGCTATGTAGATATTTTAGGCTGTTACATGTATCAGATCGCTCGATAGAGACTCATATTCAAATTGGCTGTTGTGAGCGTCAGCTGTGCAATTAGGCACTGGTGATAAATTTCGCATTAACTTGTTTATTTGCATTTTTATTGTGATTTTCGCAATACACCCTTACTGTATGGTACATGCAAATTGTGTGTAATCACCAGCATAATATAAACACAATGGCCAACAGAGTAGTAACAAGCTGTGAGATCTGGGCGAAGGTCTCGAAAATTGGCGCGGTGCTAGGCAGTGGGGCCTATGGCTCGGTCACCAAGGTTGAGTATGATGGCAAACCAGCCTGCCTAAAGGAAGGTAAGATGCTATCCACCTCCCTCGTTTCCACCGTGAAGCCCAAATCCTCAGCCGTTTGGATGGCATTGGTGGGGCCCCAGTGTTGTACGCTGTGGCGTCGGACCAGCCTATGATTGTCATGTCCATGTGCACGGGGAAAAACACTCCACGAGTTGCTAGAGGACAATGATACCCCGTTCTGGATGTGGCTCAACATACTAAAGAGTGTCGTCTATGAGGTTTGTCGAATCCATTCAGAAAATGTTATTCATAATGATTTGAAAACCGATAATCTGCTTTTTGAAACTGGTTCAGAAAACTTGCAAGTATCTTTAATAGATTTTGGTTTGGCTAGCTCCCCAGGGCCAAACTCACGTTTCCCCACTGGAATTGGAGCGAGATATAAGAAGTGCAAGCACTACGCACCGGAACTATTTCTTGGTGACGTAAGTTCCACTCACAGCGACACTTGGGCGCTCGGTGATATGATTGACAGAATCATGAAGGGTGTCGACATCGATACTGAGTTCCTTAAAATAGCTGATTCACTAAAAACTCTAGTACGGGCTATGAAGCGTAGAAAGGCCATTCACCGCCCCAGCCTTCTGGTAGTATATGAACAACTATCTTGCATTTTGGATTGTTGTCTTCATATCTTGAATAGCCCTGTCGAATCTCCATTGAACTATGAGTCTGATTCCAGCTGTAGTGAGTCAGAGAGCGAGACTGGTGGGGAAGACGATGATGATGCAGTCTGTTCTATTGTCGAGCCAGTGAGTGCAATGAAGAGGCAAAGGGATTCAGATGACATAGATGAGGTTGGGAACGCTAAGAAGTTCAGGGCAGATGATTCTGTGTGTGTTATTGATTAAGATGTTTTGGAAGCTGATGCCCAAAATACTGTTTTTTATTTAGTTTATTATATTAGGAAGATGTTTATAATATGGTTTTGTTTATGTTATGGATTCTTTAATGGTAGGTTAGTTATTGGTTACGGATGTACGGCATATGTGGAGGAATTATACCCACATGACGGATAAACGTGTTATTGTGATGGCACGACAAGTATGGACTCTCTCTGGAGTCTTGTTTAGGTATATCAAACAGACACACCTGAAGAGAACTCCAGACAATCCAACTTGTTGTGTCATCACAAAAAAAAATTTCCATCGTGTCGGTATAATTTTGTCATTCAAGTATTCACGGCTATGAATGTCTCTTTCTGATGTATATGTGGTTTATTTCTATACTTAACATGCTTCCTTAACATTATACTTAACATTATATGTAACATGTTTCCTATTCTCTAAATTAATTTGAAGAACCATATAGTGTATTGATTAAGGATATACTGTATATACAGGTATTAGGGTTAATTTTTAAAAATAAATAAATTCCTTTTTATTTATTATATTTTCCCTATGTTATGTAAGGAACAAACCTAGAATTAATATTTTAAATCAGGGAGGTTAGAACTCCCTATCCAACACGCAAATAGGTTTAAGAATTATTATAGGTTAAAGAGTATAACACTTTACAACTTAACTTATCTTATGTGGTTGAGGAGGTAACCACTGATTCTGGGAGAGAGTTCCAGAGCTCAGCATTTGAATAGAAGAAAGACTGAGAATAGCATTTCACTCTTGGGTTGGACAGTTGCACAGAGTAGGGGTGGGATTATGTTGCAAGACGGGTACTACGTACCCTACGAAGAGGAGGTGGTATACACTGGGAAAGCTCCGAGGAACACTGATTATTGTAGTAGCGATAGAATATCGAGAGAGATGCAACATTGCGGCGAAGAGAGAGAGATTCCAGAGAGTTGGTGAGTGGACGGGAGTTAATGATACGAAAGGCTTTCCTTTCTACTTTGTCTATGAGTGCAGTGTGAGATGATCCTCCCCACACATGTGAACAATATTCAATACAAGGATGCACTGTGCCCCTGTAGCCTACAGAGCCAGAAGCTGCACAGGGGCAAAGAACCCCTTGAGGCGGTTGAGCACACCCAGCTTCTGGGAGGCTGCCTTAGCAAGACTGGTAATATGGGCCTTCTGAGTGAGAGCAGAAGAAAAGGAGACACCGAGAATATTGAGAGAAGATGAAGGATTGAGTTTAGTATTCTTGAAGTGTAAGGGATAGTCCTCTGGAAGTTCCGAACGGGTAGTAAGTGTTATGCCAGGTTTTTACTGGGGTTTGATTGGTTTGATTAAGGGGGTTCTTCCTAACTGGAGAAGTCAATATTGTTTTACCACAGACACAGAAAGAAAATAGAGGATAATTATCACAAGACGTGCATTCATATTCCATTTATTGGCACAAGAATATCGCATACGTAAGGCTAGAACAAAATGGTCAAGAACAACAATAATAGATGCACGAACGAGGCTCCACTACGTCTGACTCGTAAGACTAGATTATTCTATGCAATATCTAAGTGAGTATGGTGGACCGCTTTCTAATTGAAAGATTACGCTTGTCCTGTATTTATTTCAGAGATAAGAATACCACTCCTTTCAATCGAGGATTTACACTTGTGCTTAGAAAGGCTACGTACTAATTATATATGTGAACTTTTGGTTTTTACCTGCGTAGAGTTATTCTGGATTGGAAGCTGAACGTAATTATTTTCTCAGCGTTAATTCACTATGGTGCTTACGCATAAGTTAACTTGAATTTATTTGTTATTTGTTTTACCAGAATTATTATCAGTACTTCCCTGATTTATTGGGTTTCACTAGTACTTCCTTTCTCTCACTTTTTGCATAAGCTCATAGTATCCGATGTTTCTAGAATACTTCTTTATATATACCCGGTAGATATGTTTTGACTACATTCCACTTTTTGATCTTTGTATACTCTTTTTCTGAGAAGACATTAAGTATACAGTATATTCTTTCCACAGTTAGATCCTCTATAACTTGTAGGTATAACAACTTCACTTTAGATGTGTAGAATAAGTAATCCAATCTTCGGTAGATGCGTTGGCCGTGGGGGGGGTTGTCCTGTCGTGACTGGGTTAGCACAGTTTTACTCGAGTTCTTGAATTGGGACCTTGAATACTATCTACCTAGCCATCGCAAAGGTAAAATAGAATCGAGTTAATGCAGGAGTGAACTCCTGACTACTCTGGTCTTTGAAAGAACTTTGATGCAGAACTGAAGGTTGATGAGTTTCTTGCGGTTTGGTCTATCCCAGATAAAGCTACTATCCCTTCGGTAGCGTACTTATATCCACAATAGCGCCGGGGTTGGGGTAGGGGAGGATATTAGTTAGCTTCCTTCAAAGAGTCTAATAAACCAGCCTTCTTTATACCCACTTCAAACAATTATTATTGGTGAGTGACTTCAGTATCGCAATTGTTTTTACGTCCATCAACCATAAGAACAATACTTCAACTGAGCCCTCAATCTTCAAGCTGTCCTCACGCCCATTGACCACAAGAAACAGCTCTAAATTGAGATACTATATGAAAATCGGCGGGAGTAGGCCTATATAGGCCCCTTTTCTCAGCGCCAGGTCGGGTGGTGTTATTAGGTGACAGAAAGGCACCTGGCAGTTGGTATCTTGCAGTGATTATTTCCTTGTGGCTTTGAGTTGGAGTGGGCTGTCTGTACCCTACTTCTCGGCTTCCTTTGTCCCAGAGTCGGCGTGGGATGGGGAACAAGGGCGAGGGTAGGTACGGTTTTGATGGCTCCATTCTTGGTGTCGCCTGTCTTTCCCATTTCTTTCCTTTCTTGGTGTTTTGGCATTGTCTCGGTTGATGACTATTTCCTTTCCTGGTGTTGGAGGACAGCTCATCTCGTAGGTAATGGTTCGAGCACGTTTGTCTGGGCTGGGGGTTGTGCCCTTGTTGAGTTGAGGATTGGTGGGAGAATTTCGTCTTTTCCGTTTCATGCTTTTATTTTCCTGGACTTTGGAATTGTTGGTGGTGATGAGTTAGTCCCCTTCTGGTGTTAGAGGACGTGTCATATTGATGGTAGCAATTCGTGTTCCGGGTTTGTAGGATATATCATTGTTGGTACAGGGAGGTGACCTTGAGTTGTTTTTCCCCTGGCGGTGTGGTAGGAAGCTCCGCCTACGATGCGCCTCCTGGCGGTGTGGCGGGAAGCTCAGCCATGTCCTTTCGTTCCCGGCTCTTTCCTCTACTCGGCCACTGTTTCCCATTCTTCCAACGTGGTGAGGAGGTGTGGTAGGAGGAGAGGGAAAATGGCGTGGTGGTGGTGCTTGCTTTTCCATTATTTCAGTAAGATTAAGAAATTGGGTTTTGGAAGCATTAAAGGTAACAATTAAGGTTTTCTCTGCCCCAATTGAAAATAGTAGTTAGATTAGAAGATAATTGTTGCATGGCTTCATTACGTTTGTTTTTGAGGGATTGCTTGCTGGGGCGTTCAGGAAAACTAATTGAGTAGTGTAAGGTAGAGTCGTCTGCGTATGAATAGATGGGCCTACAGTTGAGAATACCATTTATGAAAATTAGAAAGAGAATGGGAGATAGGACAGAACCCGGAGGAACACCGGAGTTGATAGGATGAGGAAGTGAGTGATGGCCATCCACAAACGCAGCTATGGAACGGCCGGAAAGGAAATTAGAGACAAAGGCACAGATGGAGGGATAGGAACCGAAGGAGGGTAATTTAGAAATTAAAGATTTGTGCCAGACTCTATCGAAGGCCTTCGATATGTCTAGAGCAATAGAAAAGGTCTCACCGAAACCGAAGTCCCGAAAGGAGAATGACCAAAAGTTAGTAAGATATGAAAGAAGATCACCAGTAGAGCGACCCTTTAGGAAGCCATATACTGGCGATCTGAGAGTAGATTATGAGAAGAGAAATGCTTAAGAAATTTGGAAGCAAGAATAGTTTCAAAAATTTTAGAGATACAAGAGATGAGAGCAATTAGACGATAGTTGTAGCGTTGAGAGCGGCCACCTTTCTTCGGGACAGGTTGAATGAGAGCAAACTTCCAGCAAGAAGGGAAGACGTTAGAGGAGAGACAAAGACGAAAGAGTTTACCTAGGCAGGGAGTCAGCACGGAAGCACAGTTTTTGAGTACAACAGGAGGAACACCGTCCGGACCGTACGCCTTCTTAGTATTGAACAGAAAGGGTAGAAAGTACATCTTTAGAAGAGATTAGGATATTAGGCATAAGTAGGAGAGAGGGGGGTGGAGAGGGAGGAATAGCACCGGAATCTTCCAAAGTGGAGTTTCTAGCAAAATTTTGAGCAAAAATTTCAGCTTTGTCAGAGGAAGAAGTGATGGTTGTGCCATCAGAGTGGTAAAGGGGAGGGCAAGACGAGGAAGATTTTTTTTTGGAGAGGTATTTGGCTAGATGCAAGAAAGATTGGGAAGAGCTAGTATTGGATAGTTCAGAGCTTTTATTATTGATGAAAGAGTGCTTGGCAAGTCGAAGAACAGATTTGGCTGATTCCGGGCAGAAACATAGGAAGAATGATATTCTTGAGTTTTAAGGCATCTCTACCATTTGAATGCTTCCTCCTTGTTGCGGACAGCAGTAGAAAAAGTGTGAGTAAACCAAGATGTTTTTGCATTAGACTGAGAGAAAAAAAAAATGGAATGTATGCTTTCATGTCCGAGAAGATTACCTCGGTAATGCGTTCAGCACTCTCCGTGGGTCACCGGCCACAAAAGCAAAATTCATTCGATGGGAAATCAAATAAATACTGCCGAAGAGCCTCCCAGTCGGCAGCGCCAAAGTGCCACAAGCGCTGCCGGTTGGGAGGATCGGGTGGCCTTACCTGAGAGATAGGACAAGTGACAGATATTAGTTTATGGTCGGAGGAGCCCAAATGAGAGAACAAATTTATAGTATAAGCAGAAGGGTTAGAGGTTAGAAATAAGTCAAGAATGTTGGGCCGATCTCCAAAGCGATCAGGGATACGGGTGGGTTGCTGGACTAGCTGCTCTAGGTCATTTAGGATAGACAAAATTAAGGCTTGTTCACCAGGTTGGTCAGTGGAAACAGAGGAGAGCCATTGGCGGTGGTGAACGTTGAAATCTCCTAGGATGGAGATTTCTGTGAAAGGAGAGATGGATAGAATGTGTTCCACTTTAGAAGTTATATAGTCAAAGCATTTTGGATAGTCAGTAGAATTAGGGGAGAGATAAACAGCGCAGAAATATTTAGTTTGAGAGTGACAAGAAAGCTTTAGCCAGAGAGTTGAGAATTCAGAAGAGTCTAAGTTGGGAACACGAGAAAAAGCGAGATTGTTGCGCACATATACGCAACATCCACCTTTGGCTTGAAACTGAGGATAGAGATAGTAGGAGGATACAGAGAAGGGTTTGCTGTCAGTACCGGTAGTCTACCCATTAAAAGGCTACCGACTCTTGATTAATCCTTTTAGATACCATATTATCTTTCCTAAGCTTCACAAAATCGTCTATATATAGCTGAAAAAAAAAAAAAAAAAAAAAAATCGCCGGTACAGAAGGGATTAAGATGAAAAATTGCTCACACTCCTCCTCACCAAGCCCGCCCCATGACAATTTTGGATTTACATTGTTGTTTGACTGGGTTAATTCAAACTAGATGTGAAGGTCAGTGGAATGTGATCTTCATCTGTAGGCTATAATGTATACTGAATATACTGAATTGCCATATTTGTTATCATATCGAAATCAGTACTATAGGTATAGCGCCAACGAACTTGACAATAATCTTGATCCCTTAACTTCTCATAACTCAAAATGAATGAAAGGAATTGAGCTGACATTTCTATCATTTGGGAAGAGCCCACCAGAAAATAGGTGAGGATATTTACAGCCACTTTGCTCTAGGCCCTTTTGAGTTATGAGAAGTTAAGGGGTCAAGATTATTGTCAAGTTCGTTGGTACTACCTATAGCTACGGTATGATCTAGACAAGATATTAAGCCCCATGCTGCACTGACACCAACCCATCCGCATTGCTAGCATAAGGACGTGCAACGACAACAACAGAAGCCGATCAAACAAAAAAACAATGGAGAAGCCACCAGAGAAAACGCAATCAAAAGGGGAAACTATGATAGCCTTCCCAATCAACATGTGGCCGCACACTACACTCATGACTCCAGCTACTCTATGCAAATTAACCATCAACCGCTACAATGTGCACCTATAAACTATCAAACCCACAGTAAAGTGTACACAGAGATGCAAAGTGAATATCTAAAACCAGTGCTAACCTATCACCATAGTGCATATAATGAAGAAATGAACAGGCCAGAAATAACAGAACAGCCTCACATGCCATATGCAAATATCCCTCAGATCCAGCACAAGCCAAATACCAAAGTGAAACCAATGTATGCATCATCCTCACATAATTCCCAAGTGCAAATAACCCCTAGTGCGACTGGCTACCTAAAAGAACACAAAGCCAGAGTGTCACCCATGCCCCTCTTGCCCCGAAACCGGGCAACACAAACGCCGACAAAAACGGAGTGACTATGCGCGCTGAACAAAGTAGAATCAAGCAATCAGCCTGCTGGCTTAAAACAATTTTTGAGTTCTGTTCTCAAAGCTCCCAGGTTAGACGGGAGTAGGAATAGCATCGATTATAGTGAAGAAGGAGATTCTTTATTCTTTGGTTTTATCAACAAAAGCAGGCCAAGGAATAGCTCATCCATATCCACACCAAATGTGGGATTATGATCGAGCAGCATAATCGAACGCAAGGTAGGCCTCTTGACTTTGTCTCTGACTTAACCAACAAAAGTGGGGAGGAAATAGATCCATTAGCCTCGCTAACATTCCAAGAAAGGTTCGTAGTAGAAGAACTAATTACAACTAGTGCAAGCCTGCCAAACCAACCTAAGCCTAGGCCTGCATCAAAGTACTCTATCGAGATTCAGGACAGTGAAAATTTTAATTGTCCACCTACGCCCGGAAATACTTTGTGTTTACCAAGTGCAAGGGATCCTTTAGTGTCATCCTCCAGGTTCAGCGTGAATAGTGATCAAGTGTGTCGCGCTAAGACGAGGGCGAGAAGAAGTAGAGCAGAACGTATACTGGAATTTGTTTGGGCCTGAACCTAGCTGGGAAGTGTGAATATCCCAGGGTCCCCTGTAGTCAAGAAACAAGACAACCGCGCCTCTACCAGTGTGCTCCAATCTCGTTCTCCCAGTGCTTCTACTCTCTACGAAATCCTTTAAGTTTTTTTCCTAGTTCGTAACGGTAACGATGATTATAGTGAGGGTTTAGACTTAGGTATGTCAAGGTTCACATAATAACGTAAACCTAGATTATCCGTTCTTCCCTTCTTTATTTATTATCCGTTGCTCTGATTCGAGGAACAGTACACATTCTATCGTACGGAAAATATTTACATACTTCCCTCGAATTCAGGCTCCTGTATTTTTCCGCTTGGAAATATATATATTTTATCCGGTTATAAAGACATACAGTTACACGTAAAACTTGAACGTTTAGTCAGACCTGAGTTTATGTGCTACCTATCATCCGGGTACAGATCCAATAGTGAAAGAAGAGTATAGTTGACTAATATACAGTAATATTATGCTTTTATGAAGTTATCTTTCATACTTATTACTCTGTGAGTTATTATAGTTTAATTACTTATTCAAATTGCATTAACTTATTGTTTAACCCCTTCTATACCAACGATGTACTTTTCATTATATTCTGGCAACCATAAGGCAATTTTTGTTCAGCTTAGGAAGGACGTCTACCCATTAAATGGCTACTGCCTATCTAAATTAGTCCTTTTAGCCGCCATATATCCTCCCTAAGCTAAATAAAATTGTCTAAATGTAGCTGAAATCAAATATAAAAGACGACTCCGGTAGAGAAGGGGTTAAGGAATAAAACCTGTATATCCTTTACCTATGTGTTTTGTGTCCATTGCTTATTACTAGAGTGTGGATTAAGAGGGTTAAAGTTCATCCCTACTCAGTAGAGAGGTACCTAAGTTGATGATTAATGCTGATTCCTAAGTTGGAAATCGCAATCAGATTCTCACGTTATTTGAAAACGTGGCATAATACCCATGACACGAGAGCGTAAGACACTGATGTAACGGCTTGTTTTCATGTAAGACCCTAACATCTACAGTCTTCAGAAGATCCACAAGGAAGTCCTCCCTACCTTCTGTCACCGTCACACGACAGGACCACCCCCATGGACCAGGACGTGTAGGGAATACCATGCAGGCAGCCACGACTTCAGAGATGGTCGGAACCTGCCTATATCTTCCCCGCAAGACTCCTAGAGGATCCTCGATCGTGCTGCTATAAATAGCCTATCCCTGTCTTATGTAACATTGCACCTCTACCTATATGATTTTGTGTGTTTACATCTTCTTCAGTCGAGTAAGAACCTACCTATAAAGTCAATACAACCCCAGTAAAAACCTGGTATAACATATATAATTATATATAAGGAATATGTATCCAGTGTTACACCCAATGTTTAATTTCATCTGACGGTAAATTGGATCCTTTAACAGCTAATTTCTTGATTCTTAATGGAAAAATATGAAACTACTATGGCCCGCAGTACCAAACGTTCCCTTCCCTCGAAGGTATCCTTCCTTTCAAAATTCGTAGTATAGAAACATTCTTTGGGATTTGTTTGGCTGAGCGAATGCTTTCGTAAACGGTCGCCGCGACCGTTTACGTCCAATATTATTGGAATCTGAAGAGGACCTTCGACCCTTCTCTTCGATGGTCGCCGGATCCCTTCGTTTGCTAATTGAATTTTATTATTTGTATTATTGTTTCAATTCGTAAATTAAAGGTTACAGAAGACATTCTTTAATGCAAATCAATTGCATAATGTACGAAACTATTAATATATTAATATGGGTTACAATTAGCACATTTCCAAAGACTTTCGATACATCTTCAATGACGATGTTGAACTTGACAGGAGCCGTTGTACAGGCACTTTCACCTGAGGCCTATGTCGGCCAGCCTTGACAAATTGTAGATCACTTCATCAGATTTTATTCGCCCAATTACTACCCAGGTAAGGAAATTCACGACATTCCATTATACTTGCTTGTATTTTTGGCTTGGAATCCTCATTTGGGGACTATTATTATCTATCTATTTGAGGCATATTTCCTGAAATAAGTCTTGCAATTGACAAGGATGGGTGTGAATGGGATCTGCCGTGTGTGGGCGTGTCAGCTCTGCAGACTAGTTATATATGTTCATTTATGGAAGTATTTAAAGTAGGCCTAGGCCTAGCCCAATCAGGGAGAACATGGTATACTTGGTAAAATTCTAGTTTCACGTACACAGCGACAACAGAGAGGCGCCGTTGTAAAGGCATAGCTTCCCGACCAACTATGAAGATCAGGGAAATTGCTGGGTAAAAGACGTAATATAATGATAATAAACTACATTAACGACATTAGCCTAACCTAACAACCTTACCTAACCTAACCTAGTATTATGTAATAGCTATGGTACCGCATATGGGGAGAAAATATATTTTTTTTTTACAGTAGGTATAATTCCTTATAATGCATTTCCGCCGCTTTGGACATATATAGGAATTAAGTATTTTGAGACTTAGCCCCATGAGGATAATGCCACGCTTTCACAGTTTATTCTGGCTATCATAATGAAGATTTGTATAAAACTTAGGAAGAATCTGTGAGCATTATAAGGGTAAAGACTATCTCAATTAACCCTCTGACGTCCATATGCCCTTCCTAATCTGAATATAATCGTCTAATGATAGCCAGGAAACAAAAACAGTAATGCGTGATCGTATCTTGAAAGGGTTAGCAAGCTGTGTATTTACGTTTAGGAATCGGACCACAACAGCTACTCTCGGACAGTATAATGTGCGGGAAAGACGGTATCAAACGAGAGACTATTGTGTTTGGTGATTTGAATAAATTAATATTATCACCAACCCACTAATTAACTTACACACATAAATAAGTAACACCCCGTTCTTAACATTAATCATCCATTACAAACCCCAATGTACCTGAATAAATTAATGAAAGCACATGGTCCTCCCGGGATTCCAATTCGGGACACCACACCCAGAACATAAGCATTTAAACCATTACACCACCAGCACAATGGAATTTATGAATACATGTAAGGGAACAAGGACTCGAACCTAGGATGCTCACACATAAATCCAGCGCACTAACCATTACGCTATCAAAACAGTATACAGGTATATGAGAAGGAAAACAGGAAAATCAACATGAAATTGGATTGCTTTAACCATTGTATCACTTCCAAAGACATAAGGAACTGTGAACTGTAATTTTAACTTTACACAGACAATAATACACGGTACAAGGAAGGGACTTGGTATTCGTGTGATATTCAATCAATCTTCCCTGCCTCCTATGGCTTACTGTTTTAAACTGCGTGTGTCCAGGTATTTTGACCCCAACGTAACTTGAATTTGTAGCAGCTACAGAACACCGGAGGTTAATGGCTACTACCTTGAGAAACATATCAATGAAATAACAGAAATTATGAAGGTAAATTGCAAGAAGGATTCAGAAACTTTTTTTTAAACGATAGTTAGACCACATTTGGAGTGCCATAATATGCCCAGTCAGTATGGTCTCCATATAAGAAAAGAAAAAAAAAAAAAAAAAAAAATACTGTAGTTGAAAATGTTCTCCGAAGAGTCTCAAAGCTGGTGCCAGGGCTAAAATCTCTCAGTTACCCTGATCGACTGGAAGTACCGTACTAAAAATACCTTCAATGGCCTATCAACGTGTAAGGGGTGACATGATCGAGGTATATAAAATATTGAATGGACAGAATGACAGAGAGCTGAACTTCCATCTTGAGAGGAATGAAGGACCAACCCGTGGCAACAGCAAGAAACTGGCCAAGGAAAGAACAAGAACGAAGAGGCGGCAAATGTAGCCTACTTCAGCTCAAGAATCGTTGATGTGTGGAATAGCCTACCTAATGCAGTGATTGAGGCAGGGAATGTGGTGTCTTTCGAAAAAAAAAAAAAAAAAAATCGCCTCGACAAGTTTGGAATAATCAAGCCATCAAATATAACTTTGAGGACAAATTAATAACCACCCCAGGCCACCACGTTAGTTTAAGTTTAGAAGACGATGATCTGGACATACAGGTTGTAGAGAGACTCGGAGCAGTGGTGTAAGAGAGGGATGAGCGATGATCAAGGGACAATTCAGCGGGCAGGTCGAGAGCACCCAAAACCATCCCAGACTCACCGTGCTCCTGCAGTGAATCGGACCGGCAGCCAAACGTATCCCCGGGTGGCAGGCTGCATGCCACAAGGGGCTCACTCAGCGTAGACATGAACAGGGAAGAACAGCAAAAAATGCATAAGTTGTCACCATATAAAGAAAAAAGGGGAACGCATGGAAGATACTAGCTGCGGTTACCAGGTGCCCCAGGCAATGAAAGGGAGTAAGACCTCCGCAGGGCCACGAAACCCAGAATGTGGCCAATTGAAATGGGACAAGCCTCGGCTTTGAGCTAGGGACCTTGTACAACCCGGGCATTTGTCCTGTAGCTTTGCCCCATGAAGAATGGGGCCGGCGTAGTCACCTGTCACACTCACTGGGAAGAGAGAAGGGAGTCAGCAACCCTATAGTATGGCATCGTTTCGGGGCCATGGGTACGCGTCACTTACTCGAACCTACGCGTAGCTTTATAGCTACTTGTATGTAAGCAATATGAGTGATATTGCATTTATTAGGCAAATAAATAGTCTATATTAGGGTTAGATTAGGGTTAGGTTTAGGTTATAGTCCATGGGCCAGGCCAGATATCGGTACCACCTGGGGTGACTAAACACGAATGGTACTAAAATGTTTATAGAGTGACTGTAAGTACATTAAGATATGATAGCCTTCTCGCACTGGTAGCTTAGTCTAATTTTTTTGATGCAATAGGGGCGCTACCCAAAAATAAAGATTTTTAGCGTGACGCTCGGCGTTTTCCTCATTTTCTTTAAAATCCATCACACAATCATCGCGAAACTTTGAACACCTATGTAGAATTATATTCTCTACCAGAGTTGTTCCTAGGTATTTTTCAAATTTCCTCATATTTCGGAATATACTCTATATTTTGGGTATTTTCCTCTAAATCTAGAATAAATCCTTAAATATGGGGAACATTGAAAAATATATTCTAACAGCTCTTGTAGCTTATTTGATTCTCTACAAGAATTATTCCGATGTGTATTTCAAGTTTCTCCATATTTAGGGGTTTATTTCATATTTGGGGATTTTTTGTTATATTTTGGGGATAATTTATTATTGGAAGGAGCAAACATATGTAGAGTGGTTTCCATTACATTCCATGTAATGTGTTTGTTTGTTCATGGTTTAATGGTGATATTTTTTGCAGGTGTGTGTCGACTGTTTGACGGCAGGATGGAACCATCTGCGAGGAAGAGAGCACGGATCGACTGTATCATCCACTGCTCTGATGATGACAGCGATGCTCTGGGGTCACCACAGGATTTGGACTCCTGGAACACATTGCTCAGGGCTGCAGAAATCAGGCAGCATGATCCAGTCCTGGAAGCAGCCAAGGGCCTTGAAGAAGGAGGAATACCACACATACATTATCACCGTAAATGTCGTAGTCTCTTTACAATGAAGAAGTCACTGGATTCTATCCTTGCCAAGGGTGTCAAGATAGAATCAGCAAGCGTCGACCCCAGGAGGAGGGCATCAAGGGATGCCCCTAGTACTAGCAGGGTGTAATGCCAAAGTATGTATCTTCTGCGAGAAGTCAAGCAAGTACATAAAAACAACAAAGACAAGGGAGCCACTCATACAGTGTGTTGAGCTACGAGCAGATGAGAAGATTCGCAGAGCAGCAATAAGGAAACTCAACCAGAGAATCCTTGGTTTAGTTAGCAGAGACCTTGTTGCTGCAGAGGGTCACTACCACAAGTCGTGCTACAAACTCTTCACAAAAATTGATTTCCCAGCGGCCGCCAGGTCGGGTGCAGGTGAAAATCAGGAAGAAAGCGAGGAAGCACGCTACGAAGAGGTTGAGACCGAAGCCCTCGAGGAACTCTGCTTGTATATAAGGACCAAATTATTCCCCAACCCAGAGGTACTGCCTATGACAAACCTCACATCTAGGCTTGAGAGATCCATGATGTCCCGTGGTATTATCCAACTGAAACCAGCGACAAAGAAACATGTTCGCCGAAAGATTGAAACCGAGTTTGGAGAATCACTACGCTTTGTCCCAGATGAGAAAGGAAAGCTTCTAATCTATCCACGCAGCCTCTCAATGGACGACCTTGCCCGGCAAGCACACAAAATGGCAAAAGACCTGCAAGAAGCAAGAGCAGCTAACTCTGAAGATGTCTTAACCAAAGCAGGAATGCAGCTGAGGAATGAGATCAATAAACAAGATGTGAGTCAGCCATGGCCTCCCGAATCAGATCAGAATGTCATTCCTGCAGCAGTCACTCAATTCCTGCACACCCTGCTGACAGGAGAGTGTGAGTGTGAAACTCCCTCTGAAAGAGCTCAACGTCTTGCCACTTCCTTTGGCAGTGACTTGGTCTTTGCTGTTACCAGTGGCAAGACAAAACCACCCAAGCACGTACTGCTGACCAATGCTGTAAAGTCTTTGACAGGAAACACAGAACTGATCCGAACTCTGAATCGTCTTGGTCACTGTGTGTCTTACTCAATGTTTGAGGAGATCGATACAGCCCTTTGTATCCAGAAGCTGGAATGCTCAAAGGATGACATTCCACTGCCAGCAAACATCTACCCTGGTGTGTTCACAACCCTGGCCTGGGATAACATTGACCGACTTGAAGAGACCCTAAGTGGAGCAGGTACTTCTCATAGAGTCAATGGCATTGCTGTCCAGTCCCAAGGTTGCAGGCTCTGTGCCAGAGAAAGTCCTGCCAGAGATTACCAAGTCCAAGATAAGAAGCATCACTCAGACATCATCAATGCTGCCAATATACAATGTTGGGCGGCGGGCAGGGCCACCTAGGATTGAGACTGCGTATGTCGACACTACCAAGGAAGTCCAGGATTCAAAGACAAAGAACCATATCTGGCTTCTTACTCGAATGTCAGACCATGAGGACCAGTCCATCAGCAGTTGGACTGGGTTCAACATCAAAATGCGCAGAGACATTGCAGTGGTTCAGGACACTGTAAGCTACCTGCCCACTATCAATGCTCCCGCAACAGAAATGTCCACCGTTAATGAAATCTTGGAACAAACGCATGCTATCATGCAGTCCTTACAGCTTAACAAGATTGTGTGCGTGTTTGATCAAGCACTCTATGCCAAAGCTGACGAAGTTATCTGGAAACAAGAGAAGTTCAAGAACATTATCATCAGGATGGGCGTCTTCCACACAATCTGTAATCTCATCTCCACCATAGGAAAGAGGTTTCAAGATGCAGGTCTTAGAGATCTGTGTGTGGAATCAGGTATCATCGCAGAAGGATCAGTGTCAGGAGTGATGAACGGCAAGAGGTACAACAGAGCAGTGAGACTACACAAGCTCGTGTATGAAGCACTGATGAGGCTGGCATGGAAAGGCTTCCTTTCATGGCTAGAAGAAAACCATTCAAGGGACATACACCATCTAGATGAAACACTGAAGGACATCAACAGCTTTCACAGCAATGTGTCTCAGGGACTCTTTCAAGAGCTGATGGAGAGTGAATCATGCACACATATCATGAAGCTTTTCCAAGTTTATCTTGAGACCCTCAGAGATGAACACAACCTCTCAGCATTCTGGATGTCATACCTGGACATGGTTGAGATCATGCTGGACTTAATTCGAGCCTCCAGAGAAGGCAACTGGATGCTCCACCTAGGAGCAATCCGACAGATGATACCGTGGTGTTTTGCCTATGACCAAGTGAACTATGCCCGGTTCCTAACCTACTACTATGCCTTGATGTCTCGACTGCCCATTGAACACCCAGAGGTCCATGGACACATCATGCAAGGTGGCTTTTCGGTCCAGATCGGTAGCAAGAATACCTTTGGACGGATCCCTGTGGACCGGACAACCGAAGAGACGAGCAACAAAGACACCCAGACACCAGGGGGCACAAAAGGCTTCAGCCTGAAAGGCGAAGCTGTCGCCAGGTACTACCTGACATCGGAGTATCGCAGCAGGTACTTAAGGCAGCTCAGGACTATGGTAGTAGGCCAAAAGTATACTGACTTCAGCCACCCAGACCTACAGATGCCCAGGATTAGAAGAGATGAGGCCGATGTCCAAGCTTTAGTTCAACTGATGGAGACCAGCTGGTTGAACCCCTTCAACGCAGAGCAAGAAGAGCTTGGCAGTTTGTCAACTGCGACTATGGCACCACCAGAAGTGGTCAAAGACCTTCTAGGGGCCTACAGAATAGGAGAGGATGCATATCAAGCCTTCAAGGAAGAGCGCCTGGAGATCGATACGCCAACTATACAGTTTCATGACACGATGACGAAGACGAAACTGAGAACGTTCACTAACATCAGAATGAAGCCACGCTCACAAGACCATGCCAAGGAGGTTATCTTAAAGGCTGACAGGAACCTATTTGGCCAGATGATCCTTGTTGCCGAGAAAAGAAAGCTCAAAATGATGATGTCTTGGCTCATCCCCTGCGGCCTTTGCCTTGGGCACTTGCCAGCGGTGATGGGTTTCTCCGCGAGATCAACAAGTATGCCCTCCCCAAGGAGTTAGAGAGGAATGTTTCTCCTGCAGAAGTGATACCCGAGCCCTATGCTACCATAATTGATGGGATGAGCCTGGTCCACAAACTGAAGGGAAACGACAAAACTTTTTCACAGCTTGCAGGTACAGCACTGAGTCACGCTGTTCATGAAGGTGCTAAGAGCAGGCGCATTGATGTTGGGTTTGATATCTACAAGGAGACATCCATCAAGGATGCAGAACGAGCCAAAAGAAGTGCAGGCACAGGAATTCATTTCAAGAACATTCAACCTGGGCACAACATCCAGCAGTGGAGAAAGTTACTCGGTAGTTCCTCTAACAAGGCAAGTCTTATCAAGTTCTTGGTAGAAGAATGGAAGGCACCACAGCACAGGGAGAAGCTCAAGGACAAGGAGCTGTATGTCACATGTGAGCAGCGCTGCTTCAAGATCACCAAAGAGCAGTGGGAAGAGGCTCCTGAGCTTAAGTCAACTCAAGAAGAAGCAGACACACGCCTTCTTCTCCATGCACTTCATGCAGCAGAATCTGGGAACAAGTCTGTCATCATCACTGCAGAAGATACAGACGTCATGGGGTTGTGTCTTGGCATGTGCCACAAGATCCCATCCCATCTGTTCCAGAAGTGCGGGACGAAGAACCGGACAAGATTCCTGGATATCACCACACTGAGCCGCACACTGGGACTGGCAGCGTGTGTGATTCATTGATTGGTATGCATGCCTTTACAGGCGGTGATACCGTCAGTGCATTCGCTGGCCGAGGGAAGATGACGACACTCAAGCAGGTGAAGATGGACAAGACATACCAGCATGCTTTTCACGAACTTGGACGCTCATGGGAAGTGTCTCCTGAACTCTTTGAGAAGCTACAGGAAATCACCTGCCACATGTACCTACCATCTACCACACAACTAAGGTAAACAAGCTTCGGTATGAGCTGTGCTGTGCAAGTTGTGGAGAGGTAGAGTCAAGTCAACTCCCTCCTTGTGAGGGACTGCCTCTTCATTTCATGCTACGTGCGTGCAAACTAACCGCAGGCTGCGAGCTGGAGGAGAAAGAGTCTTCAGAGCCAGCCATTTGTTGCGAACCCAACAGACTGCGGTTTGATGACAGATGAGGACGGTAAGCTTGCCGTCAACTGGATGCGAGGCCTCATCCAGCACCAGATGCTGTTATTGGCAGCTACGTCTTGCCAAGTGGTGCCTGTCGATAGCGAACTCCCTAAGTGTACTTGGCCCTCAGCAAAGGTCTAAAATGCACGGGGACATGTCCAGGTTTACAGGACATGTCAGAACAACGGTCTATTGACGAAGAGCCGGTGGTGGCACAACAGTCAGATTCCGAGTCTGACGTTAGATGATATTTAGGAGTAGTAATTTGCCATAAATAGTATGTACAAGCCCATGGCATGTGCTTAGGGGGTATTTACAGGACTTGTATTAAATGTGACAATTACTATATGCATTTTTTTTGACATTTAGGCATTTCCTGTCCCCAAATTTGACCATTTTAAAACATTTCGGAAGTTTTCGGTAGGGTAATGTCTATTCAAGAAGTGATTAACGAACATTAAGCTAAACAATGTGCAAAGGGCTATCATATCAAAACATAAACTAGAGACATTTTGTAGCAAGCTTTAAAAAACACCTAAGAGAATTAGTCACCCCGGGTGGTGGTACCGCATATCCCAAAATTCTGGGTTTTGGCATCATGGACTAATTAGGTTTAAGTTAGGTTCGCTATATAAAATATAAACGAATTTTATAGGGAACAAAAAGAACGGGAGGCCATGGCACGCGGAGCCGGATTCCCCATGTCTTGGCCCCGCCCACTGCCCAAAATGTATAAATATTATATTATATTAGATTAGATTAACCTAACCTAACCCTAAATATAGACTATTTATTTGCCCTAATAAACGCAATTTATCACTCATATAAATATTATAGTAGATTAGATTAACTCTGACCTAATCCTAACCTAACCTAACCCTAATATAGACTATTTAGTGCCTAATAAACGCCAATATCACTCATAATTGCTTACATACACGTAAGCTATAAAACCAAATTACAAAGACAATTCGGTTTCTTTTCGTCG
Organism: Paralithodes platypus; assembly: GCA_032716605.1. NCBI lineage: Eukaryota > Metazoa > Arthropoda > Malacostraca > Decapoda > Lithodidae > Paralithodes > Paralithodes platypus. The sequence continues at coordinate 10,302,974 of CM064513.1, forward strand.
ATAGACACAGGTGTGTGTATATAAATTATGTTTCCCATTACGATATGGTTTAATATGTACCGGTGTAATTATTTTTTTAATCCTCCCGACATATGACGCGATTTTGACCTATTAGTGGGACTTTAAAGCCTTTGTTACCAAAAGGGGTATTTAGAAACCCTTTTAGTATAGTTTTACTTTCAAACTCCGCAGTTGTCCTTTGAGTTAGCTGTGGGCAGAAAACTAATTTTGGAGAGGTAATTATAAGAGTGAGAGAACTATTTCTCATTGCTAATCTGGCAATCCTCTGCCGGCATATGAGTCCCCTTGAAAGGGTTAATTAATTAATATAGATGATATTAAGGCTCTATTTCCATAATAAACGAAATATACACTCATATTTTGTTCTTATTGCCATACACGTAACTACAAGCTACGCGTAAGTTTGGAGAAAGAAGAGCTACGCTTAAGTTTGAGAAGGTGACCCGTACCCTCTGGCCCCAGAAACGCATGCCATACTATAGAGCCCATCCTCCAGCACCTGTCACCAGGTGGACTCTGCCAAATTTGCAGCGCTCGTGTGACACTGCAATAATGGTAGATTATACTTGAGTAGCATTTCCCGCAAAAAGACTTTTATCCATAAACTCTCAACTGGCATCTTCTGTTAATAGACTTCTATCAACATCGTGTCGTCATTTTTTTGTTTACCCAAATCGACCGTTAGTCTATAATAGTCGCCACCATATATATTCATTTTCTTTCGGTAACATTGTTATTAAGAGAAAACGAAAATATATTGTGAGAGTCTTTTATAAAATACGAAAAACAATTATTCGATTCTTTAATCTCTGTTGTTTCTCAGTGTTAGGGGCTTGTACTATGAAGGCAAAGCATTGTAATAATTAAGAAAAATAAATATTTTTTGGAGAAGTTTTTCACTTACGTTTATTGTGAGTTTATTATTCGCTTTTTCTTATATCATATGTTACAATGGTCCGATATTTTGATCTTATCATGTCATACAATTGTGCGCGATGTGGGTTTGTCAGTCTTCCGAATAAGCAATTCAGAAGGATAACGTTTTCTTTGAAAATGGGGATCCAGTGCCTGCCGCTTTTCATGACTTAACAGTTTGCTGGTTCAATAAGCCATAAAGTGTAGATAGTCTCGGAAGGCCTATTATAAACTAACCTAGCTTACACATATTGAACTGGTAATTACAAATTACAGTTATGTGCTCAGATACTACTAAGCGATGGGTACCCTGCCCGATCTGCTGTTCGAATTGCCAAGAATGTATTCGAGACAAAAATACCATCATGTCAGAGTTTTCGTGAAGAAATGGAGTATTTGCGGAACAGGGAAAGTATGGCACGTGTACCTAGTACAGTACCGTGGAAAAACGGCAAACAGAAAACTAGGGACTAAGTACACTCCACAACAGCATTACTTAATGGAGGCTAAGATCCTAATCGACGTCGACGGTGCAGGAGGAGCCCCGCGTCTATTAGCTGTGGCTCGGGATCCATCCTTGTCTCATAATATCTTATTGTGAAGGCACAGAGCTGGATGAGGTAAACGTGACCCTATGAAATTCGTCATGAGAGTTTGTGACTGGGTGAGAGTTTTCGTTAGTTTGGCATCAAAATGTTCTGGAGTTCCACTGGACGGGATATTCATCCATAACGACATCACAAGGGAACAATGTCTTGGTTAATATGGATGACATGAACTATCCTAAGGCCATGATTATTGACGCTGGTCTCGCATTCTAACACGGGCATCCCACCACCTAAATACAAGAACCACTCACCCAACGAATTACAAGAACTTTCCCGAACTATGCGCATGAGGGTTTTTCTTTGGATTCACTCAGTCACCCAGCCAGCGATGTTTTCGGTTTGGGGAAAATGTTTCATGGACAATTGAAAATTATCAATTCCCGCAGGGCGTGGCCCGAGCTGCTGTGGCCCCCTTTGAGTTTATCAACCTTATCACATCAATGGTATATAAAACATCGTAGAAAAATAGAAAACCGCCAATCAATAAATAATGTCATAGAAAACTCTCCGGAGAGTAATTGCTATAATTCAAAATAAGGATAATAGGCGAGGGTAAAATGGTTCGTGTTGAGGCCATTGACGGGTGAAGGAAGGAAAAGTTTTTTTCAGTGTTGAATCGGGAGTAGAATTGACACTATTAATGAGGCCATATATTATTTATTTATTGTATTGTTATTTTCAAATGATTTTATTTTGTGTAGAAACAATCTCAAGGAATCAGTGGGTTAAAGACCATGTCAATAATGAACCCTCTAACGCCGCGAGATCTTCCTACCCCTATAAAGGACGTTTGAAGATAGCGACATAGATAAATATTTGGCAATATCAGATTATAAGCGGTTGGACCAGCGCCCCCCCCTTCTCCGTGGATGAGAAGAAACTATACCTTGTTCAAAATAGTTAGGCCAGATATCGTTAACCCTACCTCTACTTGCGAGTTTCAGGCAAATAAGGAAGTTGGAGCCGTTGATATGGAACAGAAATAAAATATGTAAGTTTTTGATGAATAGCAAGGTTTGATTTAATGGTATGTTATGTGTTCATATATGCACGACAAACCATATTTTAGCTGGTAATTCTGCTGTTAGATATCTATGTCTACAGCTCCAACTTCCTTATAGCCCGAAACTCGCAAGTGGTCAAATAAAACCTCCATCCTATTTTGCCACATATACAGTTCCTTATCCAAAACATATTTAATATAAGTTTGTGTGAACCCCATTCTTCCTCATGTTTAGCCCCCAGTAGTTTTCGAGATTTCAAGACGTTTGATATATTAGTTTGATGTTAAAACCATTCATGTCATTTAGGTGAATTTTTCTGGGCGATCGATTAAAAAGCCTGTAATATTTAGGAAGAAATGGCCTTTGCCAGGAAGATTTCTCTACCGATAAAATTGTACAAATTGATTCTCGAAGGGGGGTCTTGGGGGTGTTTTTTCTAAAGCTTGATGAAGGTCTAGGAGGAGGAAACTACAGACACTAATAATTAAAAGAAGTATATGCACAAATATATACAAATTCTTTCCTAAACCCCTGCAGAACGAGGGACGTATTCTTATCATATTAAAGTTAACATTAGACTATTTTC